>CM054115.1:38736676-39936676 GCA_028673005.1 Tanypteryx hageni
GGTATCTATGGAGGAAATGTTGGCCAGAATGCTTTTTCTTGTATGATGAGGTAATTATGGTTACTTTTAGTTGGTGGAGGTTAAGTGCATTGATTGGAAGTTGGACGTTGGTTAACAGTTAGTCTGGCTTAGGACTAATTCTTGCATCAAATGTATTGAAAATTTTTAAGGTTTGAACTATGTAGGATGGTATATTTGATTGCATGTGGTTACATATATTAAGCGTGAGCCACTAAAATTCTGAAAAAAATGTGCACTATTTATTATGCATTTGTATGAGGTAGACAATTTTATTGTGCATGGCATTTCATACTTAGTCTTTAAAAAATGCAACCTCTAGTTGTTTGTCTTGTCCTATTGTTATAGACTATTTTTCAGTGGAAGTATTTTGTCTATCAGTCATTATACGTCAAAATACTGTCATACTGTTAAGGTCATTTTAACTATGTCATTTGATAATTTTATTTGGCTGGTTGGAAAAATTCTAGATTTCTGTGTTCCCAATCATTTTGTTTCATTTTTCAAGTCACCTTTGTAAAACATTTCTTTTATGCATCTGTTGTTAAGTTTGATCCTGATAATTTTGATGTAAGTACAACTGAATTAAATTTGAAGTGTGGAAGTTTTACGTTGACTATGTGATTCATGAAGAAGTCAATTAGTTGTTTTTAATTCTTCTATTGATTACAATAGTCAAATTATGGCATGATTTGTTTTGTATTGTTATCCCTGCTGGCAGGAAGTTGATGATGATTGTGTTTAAGTGAAATTTGCAATTGTAAAACACTTATCTACAATCAAGGTGGGCTAACCAAATTTGATGTTTAAGCAGTTAAGGCAATTTATGGCTGTGGCATTGGATTTTGTTGAATAGTTATTCAGACGACTTATAGACTTTAGTTAAAAGAAAAAAAAACTGTTTTTAATAATTTCCCTCCTGGAAAATATAGTTAAGTACAGATTTGATGTTAAAAGAATTCTGATTTGATAATGACAGTTGAAGCTTGTTGATCATGCGTACTTAATTATTTTTATATACTGTGACTTTTTTGGAATAAATTGAATTGCAGTAAATTTTTCTCTTTAATACAACATATGGCTGCTGCTATATCAATGTTTTCTGATTCTCCTCTCTTTTTTCTCTCTGCAAAAATTCTTCTAAATTAACCACCTGACATGCAACCCACATTGTCATGGTTCATTTTGTTCTCATCTTTAGACTGAAATTTCACTAGTTTATTTATATGTATGTTTTGATAAGAGATTTTGGGAGTGTATGTATTAGATATATGGTACATTCAGATATTGCCCAAAAGCTTTAATTTTATGAGCAGCATTAGAAGAATGGTAAAAATGCAGTGTAGTTCTATTTTATGTGCAGCTGAATCATGAACAATTAATTACACTTTAAATTACAACATGATGTTGTTACAATTAACCCTCTCCCATGCCATTTTTATATACCAACATCATGAGTTTTGAAACTAAAAAAGAATTGTATGCACATAGTACATAGGAGGCTAGACAATGTATTCAGCACCGAATAGAATTTGACCCCCAAAAATTTCCACCTTTTTTGACAAAAAAGTAAATTTGTAGATTTTATGCTGAAGTTGGAGATATTATTTGAGATAGAAGAAAAGAGTGGGAAATGGTTTAGTTGTTGCCATTTTGAAATATTACTCCAATTAATAATTTAACATTGTTAAATAATGTTCCACATTTTGATGATAATTTCATTCATCTTCATTTTCACAAAAGGTCAAATAATGCAATAGCAACCTCGCCAAGATAATTTTTCATCCAAGTCTATTTCCATAACATTTTTGCCACTTTTGAACTTCCCACCCGGACCGTCGATGAAACTTCTAGGAGAAAGTATGTTTGGCGAGGGTGTCAAGCATCGAGTGATGAAATTAAAAGGAGGCAGTGAGAAGCAGTGAAATACGAATTCATTTGTTATGCTGCACTTAGGGATACATTGGTTCCATACTCAGTACCACAGGATTTCCCCAGGACTTCGTACTTGCTGCAGCAATGTTTTTCGTCCCTGTGCGTTAGTCGGAAGTGAAGCAGCAAGAGTGGGAGACTCTGGATGACATGTGCACGGAAATTTAAAAGTCGTAATTATACATTTTCTTCAAATTCAAATTAACAGTTTGCCACATTAGATAAACATTATTCTTGTTTAACAGTGTTCCTAATGTACTGCATTTGACATTATAAAATGTGGCCATTTAGGTGCATTTTGCTTCGTCATGTGGTGAACTTTCGGATTTAACGGACACCCTATCCCCCCAATTAATTCGTTAAACCAAGGATACATATTATATATATATATCCTTGGTTTAACCTGAAAATGCATATATATATATATATATATGCATTTTCAGGTAACTTAGACCAGAGTACGAATTTCATCCTAGATGCTGTTAGGTACTTTAGACAGATGGGGTGAATGGAATTAAGGTAGGGCATCCCAAATATGTATGAAATATTATTTATCAAAAATGTGTTAAGTTTTCACTGAATCCATAAATAAATTCTATTTGCGTATCTTATGTCATAATTTGTGTAAGTGGTATGCAATGAAGCTTATGAGGAAAATTAGGATCTACCTTGCAAAAAAATTATTTTGTTTGAGTGATAAATGCTCACTTGAAATATACGTCCAACCTACAGAGAATATCGGAAGTCTAACCTTGCTATCTCGTAAGAGTTAAAACGATTGGCTTGCTTTGTGCATGGATTATCCCTGTCTGTTGTCTATTCCCAAAAGAACCCCTTGGATCGCCTGGTGTTTGTTGTGTTTGTCTGACAGCTTGTGCAGCCTCAATCCTTCAACACCTCTGTTTCCAGGTGAGGGGGTACCATCTTACCTTGAGAGTGACCTTGCATGTTGGAGACAGCAGGAGGTAAGGATCAAGTGTTTAGATTGTCTTTTTTATGTATTGATTACTGGTCCCATCGTTTTGATTGAAATGCACAGATTTCATTAATATTTTTAACACATCTTATTTGTCATCAGAAAAAATTATCATTACATTACGGGGGCTGTCATGCATAGATTGGGGATCAGTTATATCTGTGCTCTTCCTTTAGTTCAGAGATGGCATTTGTTTCTGTTCTCATATATTTCATTCTTTACTTTATTTCTTCTTGAAATTTGACATTGGTTTATTTAATTCCCTAATTCTCCCAAGTCTCTCTGGTATGTAATTGCTATTCAAAATTATTATTTAATGTTAAATATTTAAGGAGGTATTTATTTTCCCAAGTATCCTGCATTAACAATACTTTCTACCATGAAATATTTTGAATAATTATGAACAGAATGAAGTGATATTTCATGAAGGACCGAATTTCAAATTGTTCAGAAAATGTTTAGGTTCAGACCTGAGGTTCTCTCTCCTTGTTGGCGATATTCGTCATCTATTGGTGCCAACAAAATACAGATATGATAAGGTGCGTGCAAACATCATGCTTAGACTTGAATTGTATATTCATAGGAATTAAAGTAGAATCTCCTGCTGCATGTTCACATTTTGCCTCTTTTATGCCATGCATGCGCCAGTTTCATACATATTTTTCTATTCTTATTACTTGTATATATTTTTACATGGGCGATGGACTTGAATTACCTATTTAATGTGAATTGATATTTCAGGAATGAAATGGGCTTAATAATCACACCTTTATTCCCAACCCTTGTAAGTATGCTTGCGTATAAAATATTGTTTAATGAACTATCACTTGGCATGATTCTGCAATAAATAGAGTATTAAGGGATGTGCATGCTGTGTTTTTTCCAATAACAATATCATTTTCACATACTTATGACATTGCTTGAATGTTTCATTTTTCATGCAAAATCGAAAAAAAATTATTAATTTTCATTATTCTTTTCCAGAGAACTTCATTTAAAGTGTTAGTTTATTGTAAATTATTTTTTTCACTCATTTTTATTCTAAGTTATTTTATTTAAATGAAAATACTTTACATAGTAATGAATTTGCAAAACTTGATAAAAATTCTTGAATTGGTTGTATCAATAATTCAAATGAAACTTAAAACATTTTAACTTTTAGTGAATATCTTGAAATTATGTACATTAATTGGTATACTAATGAGTAATTCAAAAAAATTTTTATAACACTATTTTGTCCCGATGCTTCTTAGGCATTAGGTAAGTTAAAAGAAGAAAATGTAATGTGATTGGAAATGTTCAATTGATTGATTAATTAATCATCGTCAAATATATTTCATTGATACTTCATGTAATAAATCTCTCAGAAGTATTATTGTAGTAGCTTATTATTCATTTTAAAAGCTATTAAGTTTACTTGTATTTGATGCTCTTCATATTGACTGAAATCCTAAACATTCACTTATAGAAAGCCTGTAATTTATATTAACTTTTAATTTAATTATTTTGTGAATTTACATAAAAATCTATGTAGAATATTCTGGTATAATTTCATCAGCATAAAGTAGGACTTGAAATAATTTATAGGTTTTAATAGTTTCAACTATTTACTTGCATTTTTTATTTAAGTAGTTTGGTTTATGAACGGATCACAATTGCCATTAAAAAGTTCAAGAACAAGTAATTTAAAGAATGTACTTGCGTTAGGTATCTACAATAGCCACAACAAGGTTAATAAAACCATATGAGCATTTCATCTACAAAGCAGCCATCTTCTGTGGCAATTCAAAAATAGATTCTAAAAGAAGAAGATGGCTGCTTTGTAGCCAAAATGGGCATATGGTTTTTTAACCTTGTTGTAGCCATTGGAGATACATAAGGCAAGTACATTCTTTAAATTACTTGTTCTTGAATTTTTTTCAGCCATAAGATGAGCTTACTGTATTTACTTGATTTTAATCCGACCCTTTTTTTTACATTTTTATCGACTGAAAAACATCCTTCGACTTACAATTTAGTAGTTAATTCTGAAAGTCAGTGTAAAATTACATCATTTAAAAAATTCAAAATGATGAGATATTCTTTTATTTAATAGACATATTTCACCAAATAATGCATTAATGAATTTATTAATAACAAATGGCTGAGTATTTTCTCGTCTGCTCGCATCCTGAGCCTGGAATTTTATGAGCATTCCATGGCTGGCATTCCACTGCAGTTAACTCCACACATTTTGATTTTAATCATATAAATAGATGAATTATAAAGTAAGATGTTTGTAACAATGTTGCAGCAGAAAATGTGATACTTTTACTGGCGTTCTACTTATATAAAAAGATGCTGTTTTCTTGTTCACAACGTATCGTGACTGCAACGATACCATGTCCTTAAATTCGCTTTGGCAGTGCACTCAATTTACAAGAGCCATGCTGGGGCCACACTCTTAGTGCCTATCATTTGCGGTATGTACTAATATTATCCTCTGGTTTCCTGCTATGATTTTTCATGAAACCTTGCAGATTAGTTAAATAAATGCAAAATTCACCCACATATGCCGTGCAGGAGGATCACTGATCTGGGTATAGGCTACTTGTAATACATGTTGACTTTAGCATTGATAAAACCGGGGTTGCCTTACAATTGGGTCAATACAATAATTATTCCCTGTTGAAAGGTAATATAGTATCTGAATTTTTTTTCAGAAGCTTGAAGCCGTTTCTTTGTTAAAATTTTATTCTAACATAATGTTTGGAAAATCAAATTACATCAAGTGGTGTGGCCTTCATAATTTTAAGAAGTTGTTTTATTTTCTGCTCCTTCAAGGGACACCAGCTGCAGGCTGACACAGTGGAGCTTGCATTAAGAGCTTATAGAAGGGATGTGGGTGAAAATGAGAGAAGAGAGAGCAGTGATGGCACGGGGAGGGAGCTGGCATTGGGTGGAAGTGTGTGGCAGGGAAGGGAGCTAACTGAATGTGCAAGTGAGGAAGGGACAGAAGGGGAAATGCTTCAGACAGCTCATCGAGAGCTTTGCTTTGTTCGTGAAATGCGTTGCTGTGTTTCAGAGGGTACGGATCGAGTGATGCAGTTTTTGGGAAACTGGAGCAAGCACCGACAGTTTCGTCCATGTCATGCTGCTTCAGGAGAAACGGATGGAAATTCTGCTCAGATTTCCTCCATCATGAGCCAGGTTTGTCTCTGCCACTGCGGTTAAAATTTGAGCTTCTTTCATATAATGGTATTTTGATATTTGTGGAAAACTGATAACCCTTAAAATTAATTTGATTTTTTATTTTGATGATATTAAATTTGATACAGAGGTTTTATGTATATAACCAGAAAAATTTTATGCCAATGAAAATAAAAAATAAATTTTTGTGTGGCTAAATCATCCACTGAACAGAATTGTTTGTTCATTACCAGGTGCATTAAATGCCTGACCATTGCAGTTGCTAATTAATGGTTTGTAAGGATTTGAATGTGTAATTCCAAACTCATGATTGAGGTTGCTGTATTCTATATACTGTAAATACTCACATGTAAGAGACCTTTTTTTCCTAAATTTTTGGGCTCAAAATGGAGTTTGTCTAATACAGCCATCCCTCATTATAGTGTGCTTCACATTTTCGTACGACTTTTTTCATCGATAAAGAGTGCAGACAAGCTAATGGATTTCTGTTGATGTATCCCAGAACGAACTGACTGAAATAGTCCGTTTCATAAATGGAGATACACATATAATGTAATATCTGCTTGAGCGAAACTCGCCGGTATTTGATTAAAAGTGAATACTCTATCCTGTTACCTTAATGAACAATCAAAAATTCCAATATTTTTGGGTTATTTTATCAATTTACAAGCCTAATTAGATGTGATGTTTATTTCGACTATAAGAAAACAAAACTTCAATTATTTATGCATTCCTACATCAAAGTCCCGACTTCATATTTCTATTTTAAGATATTTAAAAATTCAATGAAGAAGTAGATGTCAATAATTCGATTATTATTTGGATACATTGTTAGGAATTTGAATTCGGTACATCTACATACGATCACCAAAATATGGCATATGGCAAAATTCATGCAATATCATGTTATATTAATCTTGTGTTACGAACCGTGTTTGAAATTACTAAAACTCTAGTTTAATAATAAAATAAAATGATTAATAGAGAATAGTATAGATAAATGTATAAATTAATTAATATAAATGTAACTATAAAAAAATGGTAAGACTAAGATGGTTAATAAAACGAAAAAATAAAACTAATGATTTGCATTATATCTAAAAAATTCCATTTACTAGATTTTATCGAATTTTTCATCGTATTTAAAATATTTCCACTCATGGCAATTGTACTTAATTTTGTTTTTGGTCATAAAAGATCTTGATTAATTTTATAGTGATTGAATAGAACTTAAAAATTCATTGCGTTTAATTTTATTTATTAAATTTTATCAAAGTATTTTAAAAAACTGTTCATAACAATCCTCAAACTCGCACTTCTACCAAAACACCTTACTCTTTCTCCACCTTTTAATAATACATACCAGAACATATATATAATCTTATTTAGCAATCCACCCTTAACGATATTTTCAACCTTATAATATATATATAAATGTAGATAATAAATATGAGTTATATGTCTGGTAAATGTCTAGTTTCAATTGTTTGTTTTGCAGATGATGTTTTTACTTAAGCAACAGAGTCAACTTTGCTATGAAATGGAACAACTGAGCATGCAGAGGTTGCTTGATGGGCAGCCTTTGGGTGTAGCTCCGAGCAGAGAAGCTCTGCCAGAGATGAAGAGCAATGCTCCTATTCTAGAGATTAAGGATGGTGAGAGGGAAGGTGCAGTGGTAGTTCCAGGAAATAGCCAAGGGGGTGCCCAGAGGCCATCAACATCTCAGTTAGCTGCTGAAACTGCTGCTGCTAGTAAAGAACGTTGTTTAGAGGGGATGGTGGAACAAAATACAAAAGAGTTGGCTGAGCTTAAGTTACTTTTGCGGGCGGTTTTGATCCCTAATCAAAGTGATCATGGGCAATAAACAACTTTGACTATATGAAGTAGTGCTGATAAAAACCCCATTAATTTTACACTTCTTGCAAATTGGTCTGATTGTCTTGACTGAAAATAGTATGTTCAAATTTTGTGAGGAAATTTATTCTGTGCCTTATCTCTTAACTGATTAGTATAAACAGTTTTGTAATGATATTGTGTATCATTTCTATGATGGTGCAAGACTTTTGTTTACCTGGTGAATTGTGAATGGAAGTGAAATAATCTTACCTATTTTGTGGTTATGTATGACGTACAATGCAAAAGTTTGAGATTATGTTGTTAAAGTTGTTACTTATAAATAAATGTTTTTTTCCTGAATTTCCTCGTTTAGCAATTTTAATTTTTTAAATTATCAAAATATTCACCCTTTTCAAGAAACCTCAATTGGTTTGATATTTGTCACATCAAAATCTTGCTTGAAACAGTGAATTGCATTTCATATTAGATGTTGGAAATTTGATGAACTTCTTGACCCTTGATATATGTATCAAAAATCTATTTTAATTGATTTAGATATTTGTGTAAATCAATGCTGGAAAACGTTACGCATAACGTAACAAAATTATTTTGGATTAAGGTAACGAAAAATGTTAACAAAATTTTACAAATAGTGGTAACGGAAAACATAACAAAAACAAAAAATAAATTTTATTTCGTTAACAGATGGTCAAGGGCATTCGTCCCAGGTGCCGTGTCTTGAGCAAGGAAAATTGACTTAAAATCCCTTTCCCTGGTCTTGCTTGTCCTCTGCTGGGCCGGTTTTGCTGCCTTGTCGTAAAAGAAACGTTATCCTGACCACTACCGATTTTCCTTCCCTTTGTGAAAGGAATGGTTCCCCGGTGTTAATCTTTCTCCAGGAAGCATGAGATAAGGAGCATGGAGGATGAGGAAGAAAGCTCCAATAAATGTACTGCTTGTAGTTAAGGACCTCGACCATTCCCTATCCCTCCCAAAGTGCCTTGTACTTCGAAAACATTCTTTTAGATATTACACCGTAGTGAGTTTTTCCTGTTAAAGGACGATGCTCTGCAAGTTCCAATCCCATCATCCCCTTCATTCTTGAATTCTATCCAATATTCGTCAGTCTAACTTAACAAGGTATTTGAGAAAGGTCGAAGTGAATCTACAATTCGAACGTGTTATCATCTTTTGTCAACACTGCTTCATATCTATTATTATTATTATGAGACTTTTATAGAAACAGTGGATAGTTATTGTTCCCTGGAAATAAAGACTAACAATTTCAGTTTATTTCAAATTACCAAAGATGGTCACAGGGAGACTTTTTGACAG
Organism: Tanypteryx hageni; assembly: GCA_028673005.1. Classification (NCBI taxonomy): domain Eukaryota; kingdom Metazoa; phylum Arthropoda; class Insecta; order Odonata; family Petaluridae; genus Tanypteryx; species Tanypteryx hageni. The sequence continues at coordinate 38,745,963 of CM054115.1, forward strand.
CCGTAAGAGAAACGAAGTTCATTTAGTGTTGAAGTCCAATTTTCATACATATTTCAAGTTTATATTTTGTTTTTGTATTAATTAAAGTCAAGCAATTTAGTGTGGCGGCTTTCTTCATCATTGTATTATTATTATTGTGTACTGGGTTAGATTCTGAAGACAGCAATGTCCACCATCTGCATAGGAAGGGAGTATCTGATTTTATAATGAATTAGGGTAAACTCAGCAGCGCCTAATGGAATGTTATTTTATTTTCTTATTCCTTATTTGCAAACTAGTGCCCAAAAATTTTAATATATTTTTTAATTTAATTCTATTTTATGAAACCTCATATGCCTTAACTTTTACGCTTCTGCTCATTTTCCATTTCTCTCTAACCCACACGTATTCCTCCTGCGGTCTTACTCCTTCCTCAGTTTACATCACACTTGTCTACTTCCCTCCCCATGCTCTCTCTTCCTCCCTCTCTCTTCCCCTATCTTTTCCTCTACCTGGGTGTAGGACAAAACGGCCCCGGACATAATGTCTCCAAACACAAACTAGAGCAAAATATCCCCACGCAACCCAAGCCAACCGTGATTGAAGTATTCCTGCCAAATTTCAATCCTCTACCTAGTCAGGTTGTTTATTAAAACATGTAATATGTAAAAATGTCTATATGGAGGATAATGTTGCTAATTAACTTTTTCAAAATGAAATAAGGAACAGCTCTCGAATTACCCGTCCAATTTCCCTGGTCTGATATTCTTTTGTTGTTTTCTGCTTATAGGGAGATTGGAAGAACCAAAACACTTCAACCAACTTACCCAGCCCGGTGAATTTGTGCAAAAAATAAAATCGGTCAAAATATTTTTTCTGAAATGATTCTTGGTCGAGCAAAATGTCCCTTTGAGGAAGAACCAAAACACTTCAACCAACTTACCTAACCCAGTGAATTCGCAAAAAATGTTCCTCCATGTTGAAAGTTCCCAAAATAACAAAAGAAGACCGGAAATCGCATGGCCGAGTAATTCGAGAGCTTAGCCGGAAATAAATACAGAAAACTTGTTAAAGGCATTCTAATTAACCATTGACTGATTTTGAACAGCATACCAACATTGGAGAGGGAATGATTAATACATATTCCGTTGCATGGGGAGATTTTATCATAGTTTGCATTTGGCGACATTATGTCCGGGGCCCCCTCTACCTTTCTTCCCATTCCTCCATCCCGTTTTTTATTTAAAACTTTTTCACATTTCTTGTTCTTGCTGTAAATTAGGATTATTTTGGTCATTATAGTTTTCAAAGCTAGCATAAAAATAATGCTCTGAAAAAGCATTGAATCGTGCATTTTACCATACTTTTCAGAATGGAAATTGGCTTACTGTTTCGTCGTTCAGTCTTTCTGTCCCCCTATTAACTTTTGAACTGATTGACTGATTTTTATGGTATTTGGTGAATATCTTTGACTACTGGGGACAACCTGTCGAGGAAAATATTTTTCTGATATTTGAAGACGAGTTTGATTCCAGAAAATTTCCTCTCATTCAGTTTACATAAGAAATCCGAAATCCATCCATGCAGTGCCTTTTTCTTTAAGTTTTAAAAGAAGGGAATTGTAGTATTGGCGCAGGATTTGTACTATTTTCTGCTAAAAGAAATAAAAATTTCAATTTTTATCATAGAATTTTGCTTATCGAACGTATTTATTTAAATTCCATGTAAGCAAGTGCAAGCAGTAGCTAGTTATTTTAGAAGAAAATGTTTCAATTTTAACATGTATTTCTATTGAAATGCAAAAATAAAAAGAAGCATTAAAAACTAATATATAAAGTATGTCATTGAGATATGGCATTTGCGACATTATTAAACGTCTTTTAGTTATAGGGAGAGTGAGAGATTCCTACAGAAGGTTCGTTGCTTTATGTTAAAGATGAGCATAAGAGCTCTTTTTTGATATATGAAAAGTCTTAAGAGGAAGATTTAGCATGGTGCTACTATATTGAAATAAGGAATTGGGAATGAAAATATTATCAATGGTGGTAGATGATTTAGAATTTATTCTTGTGGGACTAGAGATGGTGAGGGACAAGTTAAAAGAGGATGTTAAGTCTAAAAATAATGATTTTTGGTGATTCTCAACATTGAAGTTAATATTAAAATCACCATAGATGATAATTTTACATTTAGAGGATTTATATGAAGCTGATGTTTTATCAAGGTTAGATAAAAAGGATTTTAAGCCTCCATTTGGCGACCTGCAAATAAACACACAAAGAAATTGAAGTTTTAGTTAGATAAAAAGGAATTTTAATCTCCACTTGGTGACCTATAAATAAACAAAGAAATTGAAGGTTTTGTATTTGGCACTTCACAGCAAAACATTCAGTCTCTTTCTGTGGATATAACTGGTATTGATTCTACATGACGTTAGACTTGACATAAATAATACCACAATTTTTTAAAGTTTCTCGAATATGGTGAAACTGGTCTACAGCCCTGTGGACAAACTGCACTTATCTCATTATCTCTTAGCCCAAGTTTTGACAATCACAGAATGTCTTGTTGAAGTTCTTGTACTTCTAATTGATTGATTTTATTCTTTAGACAATGTACATTTAAGTGCAAGATTTTAAATATGTTCCCTAGTCAATTGTGATAATGTGTTTCATTTCTTGAACTGAAAGGCACAGGGGAAGGGAGAGATAAGTTTGGGGGATTAAAATTAGGGTCTGCTGTGGACACTTCTGGATTGTTTTTTTTCAGGGCATTATTGTTGTTGGTTTTATTGATGGTAGATGATCTTTGTTTGTGGAATGAAAATCTTGGAATGAATAAATATGAATACAATTGCTGATAAACCTGATACCATAGCAAATTCGTTTTCTGTTTAGTAAGCAATGTTTCTGGCCCTGATGGTATTCTTTCACTTATTTTGAGAGCGAAGTAGAAAAAGCGATAGTGGAACTAAAGAAGGGGAAAGCCACGGGCAGCGATGGAATACCGGCTGAGACACTTAAAGTCATAGGATCAGAAGGACTAAAAGCGATCACGAAATTAATTAATAAGATTTACAACACTGGAGAGTGGCCTCGGGATTTCCTAGAAGTAACAATGATCCCTCTAAAGAAGAAGCCAAAGGCAATGCAGTGTAAAGATTACAGAGCGATATGCCTTCTGTCACACACATCGGAGATCATCACGAGGATTCTTAATAAAAGGCTGTAGAAAAGGGCAGAAGAAATACTAGGGGAAGATCAATTCGGTTTCAGAAAAGGACGAGGAACTAGAGATGCTATAGGAGTAGTTAGAATCATATCAGAAAGGGCAATGGAGTACAGTCAAGATATCTGCGCATGGTTTGTTGACTGGCAGAAGGCCTTTGATAGAGTAAATTGGGTAAAATTGATTAAGATATTAAAGGATATAGGTGTAGACTGGAAAGACAGGAGATTGATTAGGAATCTATATGTGAATCAAATTGTAAAGGTCAGGTTTGAGAATGTGGACACCTGCGGAATAAATATTGGTAGAAGAGTAAGACAAGGCTGCTGCCTATCGCCAACCCTATTCAATATATATGGAGAAAGTCTAATGCAAGAAGCTTTAGAAGGCACAGGGGATTTCAAAATTGGAGGAAGGATTATAAGAACAGTAAAATACGCAGATGATCAAGTACTTCTAGCAAGAAAGGAAGAGGAACTACAAAAAATGATAAATAGACTAGTGATAACAGGTAGAAAATACGGTATGGAAATAAATACAGAAAAATCCAAGGTCATTCGAATATCGGGTAAAGAAGAGAATCTGAACATAACTATTGGGGGAAAGCCATTAGAACAAGTTTCAGAATATAAATACCTTGGAAGTATCATAACACGAGAGGCAAAATGTACGGATGAGATCAAAACTAGAATAGGAAAAGCAAAAGCGGCTTTCAGGAGAAAGAAACAACTACTTACAGGGAATATTAGGGAAGATATCCGCAAGAAGTTGATAAAATGCTACGTATGGAGTATAGCATTGTATGGGACAGAAACATGGACGCTATGGAAAAATGACATCAAATACTTGGAAAGCTTTGAAATGTGGACTTGGAGGAGAATGTTAAAATGGACAGATAGGATGAAAAACGATAGAGTGCTACAAAGAATAGGAGAGAAGCAAATGATTATACAGACTATCAGAAAGAGGAAGGCTAGCTGGGTTGGACATTACCTGAGGAGAGAGAGTATGATTAAAGATGTGCTAGAAGGAAAACTGGATGGGAAAAGGGAAAGAGATAGGAAAAGGTTTCAGCTGATAGACGATTTGAAAGGGAAAGAGAGTTATCACGATATGAAGAGGACAGCGGAAAATAGGAGTATATGGAGAACCAGGTTTAACCAAGAATAATCATGGACCTGTCTACGGACAGACTACTTATGATGATGAGAGGCATTTATTTTTCATGTATTTTATATTAATGTAAAGGGACAGCTATCGTATTAGGTGTCACATTTCTCCAATGTGATTTTCGTCCTTTAGTTGTTTTCTGCTAGTATTTTAAAATGCATATTGCAGTATATATTGTTGTTTTTTTCATATTGTTTATATTTTCGCAATTTGGTAAAAAAATTTAATAACTCGTTTCTGAATGAAGAGAATGGAAGAAGTAATGGCTGAATATCAGCAGAAATTGAGGAATAATGAAATGTAAATAAAACCAGCGAAATTACTTTTTTGTGATTATTCTTGGCCGAGCAAAACGTTCTTTTGAGGAGAAATGAAAAACACTTAAACCAACTTATCCAAAAAATAAAAGAAGAATGAAAATCACATACTTACGGGAAAAGTGGCACTTAATTCGATAGCTAAGCCAATGTAAATACAGGAAATAATATTAAAAATAATTAGCCTTAAAAGATTAATGAGAATGAAATTACTCGCTCATCTCTAACCACAGTACTTTTGATAACCAAGAATTTTTTGTACTTGGTGGTACTTATTTTACATAACATTAAAAATTCCAAAACAATTTTGCAATATTATCTAATCTATCATGATCTGCAATAGACTTGCTTGTGTGCTGTACATGTTGAGAAAACCTAAGGCACATATATCTGATCACTACATTAAGTCAATATACTATGCATTTTTTCATTCCCAAATCACATATGAAATTCGTCTCTGGGGCCACTCATCAAGTGCAAAGTCACAAAAAAGCATTAAGAATAATTTCTGGTGTTCTCTCAAAGGAACACTGTAAACCACTCTTTGCTAACCATAAAATACTAACCTTGTACAGCTGTTATATCTATGTAAACTTACTACATGTAAAAGAAAATTTAGAATCCTGTTCTACCAGAGCACCAATACATTCACATGACGCAAGGTCACGCAATAAAATTGAAATCCCACATGTTAGGTTAGGTACTTCCCTGGTCAGCTACAATTCTTCATCTCTATGTTTATTCAACAAACTACCTGCAGTTGCCAGATCCATGCCCGTGAATAAGTTCAAGTCCATTGTTTTTTCATGGCTTGCTGAAAAAGCCTTTTATTCAGTAAATCAATACTTTGAAGGTGATATAGACATTTCTTTTCAAAGTATATAATGTATTATTGTGGCCCTTCTTTCTCATGTTATGTAAATACTTGTATGTTATGTATATATGCCTCTCTTTGTAACATTATCCATCTTTTAAATTGCGTTTACAACTGACTATGCCTATTCTGGTCTTGTACTGACTAATGGCTGAATAAATTATTATGAAAATATATGTACCTAGTATTATGTTTAAACTTAAGTTGCCATTTTTTCCAACTGCATTTGTTGCAATAATAAAACAATACCATATACACACAATTCTGGCTTCTAATGGATAGCATTTCCATTGTCAATAGCAGATTTTTTCATGATAAGTTCTAAGGATTTCAAAATAAATTATTTTTCTAAGCAAAACAACCATATACAACGAAGGAATTCTTGAGTATTTATTTTTCTTATTTTTTATTAAAAAATTATTAATCGTTAAAAATGAGTGAATTCAATACTAGCAAACCAAAGTCTGACCCTGCGACTTGTTGCTAGTCATAGAAAAGCTAATCGTATAGGGAATTGCTTACGTTTAAATTTGAAAGGTATGTTAGTATCTGATGGGATAAGTGGTATTTGGGGTATGAGAACAGTTTCTGTATTAACAGAATCTATAATTCTTGCTTTATGTTACATTTCAATTGTGTAACTGTGAGTCGTGTCCCTTTAGAATAGAGTTTGTTTTTGTTTACATTCTTCTCTTTGTTGTTCATCTTCATTAGCTCTTCGATCTTTGTAGACTTGATTTCTTTCAGTTCTTCTTCTATTTGCTTCTTCAACAGATTGATTTGCTCGCTCCGTTCTTCTTTTCACATTATAATCAGCATAATGTGTTGCTCTTGAAGCCATTACTTTTACACAAATTAATTTTTAAAAAGTCGTAATATCTACTTAATTATAATAATCTTTAATTCAGATTTTACAATATAATACTATCATTATGATACAAACATGTAATATGTTTCAATGCCAGCTGTATCAGCTGTGTTTAGCAATACAAAGTTCTTCTCATAGCTCGGCACCTCCAGCGTGCCAAGCATTGCTATTGCATTTTATATATATGGATTTTTGATGACTGCATTTTTTATCCCATTTATTCTGATCTATTTATGACTATCTGCTGGGCCGGATTTAGACATGATGAGGCCCTAAGGCAAAGCATGTAAAGAAGCTCCAAATATGTAGTTATAGATTTTTCTGTATATTGCAATTATTTTTTTAAAAAAATTCTGGAGGTGGTGAGGCCCCTTGGATAGTGAGGTCCCAAGTCATGGCTTATGCCTAAATCTGGCACTGACTATCTGATAAGTGTAAGTTCATTAGTTGATGTTGTAATGAAAAAAGTTAATTAGTTGATGCTGCCCTAGAAAACAATGACGGCGAAGTGTTTTTTAAAGTATCAATTTCAATGTTTCTCCTCATTAATCATACTGTCAGCTCTTCTCCTCCAGCATTATGGCAGTAGATTATGTTAATTGCGAGATATATTCACAAAATTTATTGAGCTTTTATGCAGATTAAAATAAAAAAGAAATTTTGTTGTCTTCTGTATCTTCCTTGTTTCCTTTCTCAATTCATTTGAAATAAAATTCGTTCATGAGTATGATGGAAAAATGGCCTGGGGTGAAATGGATAGTGATGAACTGTCCCATTCTGGTCATATACTGTACACCATGAATTTTAAAAATAAATGCAAAGATAAGAAATGGAAGTTAATGAGAATTTCACCAAATGAAATTACTTCAATCAAACATCATTGGAAGAGCCTTATATGTAATTACACCAAGTAATGACAAAACCAGTGGAGGATAAATTGGATTTTATTTTCCAGTCCATTGAATAACATGTTTTATTTAAGACAAGATTGATTGATTGCACATATTTGACATAGTTTATCATGTTGGGGCAGTAAAATACTCTAAAATCTTTGATATATGTTTAAGGTTAGCACAATTTTCAAAATAGTTACTTTTACAACAAATAAAGCTGGTCCCATGAAAATCAATTGTATATTAAACATTTGACTTAGTTATCTGGACAGGGGTACAGGAAAAATTACTCATCTTAATGTCTTTCACAATAAACCATTGAAATTAAATTTTTGCTCCTGAATCAACTAATTAAGCTCTGAAATTTAGTAAGAATTCTTTAATAGTGTACAATGGTGCGATTTTAAATGCCTGATATACAGCACCATTATACGCTTGAACATTAAGGTATACACATTTGATAATTTGCAAATATGACAAAATAATGATATATGAAGATTCTGTAAAGAGAACATTACTCTAATAAAATTAAACAATAAGGAATCAAACTCTAATTTCCTTCCAGAGTAAAAAAAGGAAAAATGTATACAGATCAATTAAAATATATTATAATATTTGTTGTATAAATCAGATATAAACCAGTCACAATATGTTATTCAAGGTAAATGTATACAATCTTTAATTACATAGTGGAAGGTTTTGAGTAAACATGAGCATACTGTATTAATTTCACTACCATCACATTAAGCTAGGCCGTTAATTACAGATATTCTTTCTCTTTTTGACAAATATACAGATAAGACATGCAGGTTTCATTCTAAGAGGAGACTCCAATTTTCTTCTCTCGTAAAAACCTCAATCAAATATTTCTGAGGGGCACTTTGGGGCTACATCCACTAACTTAAAAAGAGTACATTAATTCAAAGCTACATAAATGAATACCATCTTTATACGAATTAATTTCTACGTCCTGAAATCTGAGCTTTCAAATTGACGTTTTATAAAAGCATGATATTCTCACAACATCAATTTAACCCATATTTAAACTACAACTGCCACTTTTTTTAGCTTTTTTTGGCAGCAGTTAACAAATAAAGTTGCATATAACCCTCTACATACATAAGATATGTCATATTTACAAATCATTTTCATGATCCAATTACCAAATGCTGATCATCTAAAGTAATTACTATCACAGTCACTAGCAATAGTAAAAAACAAACAATTTCTCTTGTTTTTTAAGACTATTGACAACTACCTATTTAACATCAAAGCTTTCTCTTTCCAGAAGAGGATTGTCCAATAGATTTTCGCAAAGTAATAAATTTTTACTTGCAGAAAGATTTAGGCCGTGGGTAAAAGTGCTTTATACAACAACTTCAGATATGAAGAGCATCACGGAGAGAAGAATGATTGAAAAATGCAGCATAAAGAGGATATTCTTCTCAACCATCCCCCATACAATTAGGCCTGCTCAAAAGATTGTTACAGACTTTTCGACTGCCTAATCAATACATCATGAACTTTCCGTTTTTCTCAGGATAAGTTCATCTCAAGCATATTTACAGTGCTATAGAATTTAAAAAATATTTGTCCCTATATCTATAAAAAGCAAATTATATAGTAAAATAACAGAAGATTGTCATCCACGAAAAACACCATCACAGTCATTTTTTCCCATTTTTCATAAGGATCACATATATAGGTGTTTTCAATTTTATCTTTTGGCTTGATTAAAGAGGCTAGAGCATCTTAGACAGTTCATTTACATTAGATACTTTTGATTTTTTACAACTTCATTTTTTCATTTTATATTTATCAGATAAATCTTTGAACAAGTGGCTTACATTTAAAAAGTACAGGTTTAGATAGAAGAAATAAGCAATAGGAAAATATGAGTGAGAGATAGTCAGGTAAGTTTCATTCAAATGATATACAAGAGACGTCCTGATTATTATCATCTCTCAAAAATGTTGTGCTTATAGACCATTTATGTCTAAATCTGTTATTTCTATAACATCAGGTTAACCTTCAGAAATGAGTCTTAAAAATTCCTAAACCCCATAAAATGATATTTCCTAATGATATGGCTTTATACAAATTCAAACATATTTACTATTGTCAACTATTTAAAGAAAATTAATTTTAATCTTCTACTTCTCTGCTTAATGACTATCTGCTTAGCAAGGAAATGAGTTTATTCATCTGGTTTTTCTCTTTCTAGCTGATTATGGGGACCAAGTTTTTATTGTCAAAAAACTAGCTCCTATTCTGGTGAAATAAGAAATTAATTTTTTAATCAAGAAAAAAATTCATACCCATTCATTTATCTCTTTCATAGTTTGGTCAAGTCAACATTAAAATTGTCATGTTTGTTATATTTCCATAGAAAAAGAATTTCTAATTCCCTACTTGTGAATTACTTTGTCATCACAATTTTATTTTTATTGTATAAAGATTGGAATCTTTCTTCCAAAAAGCTTTAATAAAAATGAATACATCATTTCTCATTTAGTATATTGTTCACATCCATGGAAACTATGAAAACATCAACTTGACCAAGATATGCTGATGGAACGTTTATGAAAATGCTTTGGAAATCTCCACACAGTGGAATACTTGAAAGAGTTTACTGACCAAGAGGAGAAAGACAAAAGAAAAGCTTTCCTCATACTCAACGGCCATGATCAGGCTATTTTTACCTTGAAAAAATTATTAATGCAAATCACCTTTTTTATATGTAGAGCTTGGGATTGCCCTGGTGCTTTCATTCTTAAAAGATCCTTCAGATTTAATGTTTGTTGATCAGTAAAGAGCTGGTCATGAAATGTTTGGCTCATCACCACCCTCATCTTCTTCTTCAGAGGAAGGTCCACCATCTGGACCACGAGGGCCCTCATAAGCATCACTAGCATTGGCTGTGGCACCAGAGAGAGAGCGCAGAGGGAAGAGGGGGTACCAAGCAAGCGTGGGCCTAGTGAGCTGCAGTCGATCCAGAGCCACTTCACCTCCTCCAAGACCTTGGTTGGCCTGAGGGATAAGATGCAGATTAAATTACCTATCTATGGTTTGTCTGTCTTAACATGTAAATGGAAAGTAATACTGATTAACTATTTTTCTGAATCTGAGTAAAATTAGTTATTCCACTCTTACTCCTCATGAGTAACATTTATGCTGTCATCCTTACCAATTTAAAATACAGTGTGCCCTCAGTTTAACATTGCTTCAATTTATGTTGATTCACATTAAAGTTGTTTAAAAATTACGTCCCATATTTGAAATAACATAATGGATGATTCGAGTTAACATTGTCCTTACTTGGTGCTGCAATAATGCACAAAAAATAAATGGTGCAATATACATTGCACAAACTTTCTCATATACATATATACGTTTGATCTCACTACACTTTTTGCCCCGAAATTAACTTTGTGTGCTTGGCAATTCACCGCCAATTATGTTAATAATGCATAGCAACAGAACCAAAGTGACTGACACCATCAACCTCTCACATCCAATACCTCTCACCAGTGCCGGATTTATGCATAGGCAACATAGGTCACTGCCTAGGATGCCAAATTATGAAAGGTACCTAACACTAACGTAAGTGAGAAAGCACCAAATTATGAAATGTATCAAATTATGAAATGTGTCTCAGCATAAAAGGTGCAAAATATCTAAGGAACACCAGAATTTGACTATAATGGAAAAGTTTTTCACAACTGTTTTCAGTACAGTGTATTATTTTTTTAGAGAAAAAGTCGAACAGGAAGACAGTGCCTATCGGCTCCAACAACTTAAATCCGGTGCTGCCTCTCACTAATAGGCATGTGGCATTAACAGTGAAGTATGGAATTTTAGACTAGCGATTTACCGGGTTCCCCCTCCCCTCTGACGAGTGCGCTAAGCATATTGTACAGAAATAATGCCACTGGACAATATATAGTAACTTTTTTGGGACATATGGCTTAGTTAGTATTATTTGTGACAGGCTGCATGTTTGGATGGATTTTAAATGAAATCCTTATGGCTATTTTTGAGCAAATCAAATTTTGTTTAAAAATATCCAAGAATAAAGTATCCCTAATTGTTGTGCAATATCATTTATCTCTTCAGAATGTCTTTTATGAATGATATTACCCATAAATAGGAGATATCATTTGATTTAGTTTAACTGTAAGACTGTAGTAAGAGTTTGAATGAATCATGGCGGAGGATAGACATCATAAGGCTTAGTTAAGGTAGCTTAGCGTACATTGTAATATCACTGGATGCCATAGTGATTTCAAGAGATATATGGCTTATGCAGTATTATTTGTGACATCAGGCTCTACAATTGGATTGATTTTAATCAAATTCTCTGGAGCCATTTTTGAGTGAATAAAAATTTTCAAAAAATTGCCAAGAATAAACTATCCTATATTTTTGTGCAATATCATTTTTATGAAAAAAGGGTCTATAAAAGATGATATATTGCACAAATACGAGATATCATTTGATTTTATGAATGCGTTTGGGCCCTAGAATGGCAAACAGACAGACAGACAGCATGGCGAAAACCACTTTCATGGACTCAGGGACACCTAAAACGTGTATTTCCATCAAAATCTCAGAGTCGAATTTTTCACAATTACAATAAGTACTTTCTCAATATACTACGTATATGAGAAAGTAATACCACGTAGATGACTCTCACACACCTGCTGTGCAGCGCTTCACCAGTTGCAGCAAATTGCCTTATTTGAGTGGGAAAAGTATTTTGGATTGACATATTTTTATTAAATTTGCATTATTTGCATGGTGATATTTTGTAGCAAAGGGTCCAAAGAGTGGTAGTTTAGGCCTCTTTCTTCAAGTCCCCCTCAGCAGTCATTAAAATCATCTTAATCCCCTTTAATAGAAATCTTACAAGCTTTGTGAATTGTGCAGAAAGTAAGATCTGCTGAGTGCCCCATTTATAAACTTGAAATTATTCTGTGCTATTGGGATAATAGGAGTTTAACGTCTCCTGATTTTATTTTCGTTTGTATCAGCTATAGCTCGACCGAGTGGTTATCCTTCTTTGGGACTAATGAGACTTGCAGTTCAATAAAAACAATTAGATAAATGTTTTATTTACCTCTATTATGGTAGATTTTCATTTACTATACAGTACCTGCTGTAAGAAATAATTTGTTTTTTGCATTTCTTTTCTAGCAATGGCAACTCGTTAACTTGCATTCACAGAAGTGTTCGTGGCTCTCTCTAAACTTTCTAGTAAAAAACTCATTTTTCTCTTTTGTTCATATGACTACATTGGTATTACATAATCCCTTTTTCTTGTAACTAGAGGTACTATCGTGAAATGTAGCCTTTTCCAATTTTGTTTACCTTGAAATGTAGTTATGTCATACTATTTGTTTATTTTACGCCATTTCTATGTACAGTTTTATTGATTTATTTATGTTCAGATATCATTCATATCATATGCAGCACCATAAAATCTATTTAAATAATGAGCTAAGAAATCCGGTCTTGCTGTAATGAACTGCGAGAATAGCAAAAAACTTATAACTCAAAAACTTTCCATTCTTTTTTGATCAAACTTTCACAAATTGCATGGAAGCACTACTTTAAAATATTAAGCTGCTCACAGTTCACAATGAAGTCATGGGTTTGATTATAGGAGCATTTATTTTCTCCATTTGATTAATGAGTGTAGCATGCTAATCATTTGCATATCGAAATTACTTAAAATCATTGTAGGAATTTGAGACTTAAAACAACGAATGCCTTAAGGAACAAAATTTCATTTTCTTGCCATCGATTTTTGAATACGCTTTGAATTGGTCCACAAATTATTTTTTAACACGAAAATCTGACTTATTTTTGTGAAAATCTTTTGTTATTAAGGTGATTTGCATTGTTGCCAGTTTTGTGTAATTTCTTATGATTGACTGGGATTATAATCATGTGTTGCATCTGTTCACAAATTCCTGACATTTTGATGCTATCTTGAAGTTTATGCAATACCTTGGTTTCAATCAACAATACAAAGGTAACAAACATAAATAAATATTCTATTGTTCATTGAGATTGTGTTAATGAGGGTTCCCCAGAAAGATATAGAGATTGATGGTTTTTTAAAAAGATTTTGAGTGCATTTTCTGCGAAAGCTGAGTAAGTTTTTAAGTTTTGACTAAAAACAGAAGAATAAAATTCATAAATTTTAATTTAATGAAACAATATTTGAATATGGACTGAAAAATAAAAAATAAATATAATATTTACATGTGTACCATGCACCCCCCTATTTTTGGGCCAGTTTGGAGGAAAATAAATTTATACCAGAATAAGTTGACATCTGGGATTTTAAAAAAACATTTGACTTGTTCACCGATTCCCCTTCTCTGAAACAAGGTCCATGTGTATACTGCAGAGGAAGAAGGTATAGTTGCGATGTTTTTAAAAAAACTCATTATGGACGTTTGCTTTGTCTTTCATTGCAAATCTCTGTAGTTCTCCTTGTAAGGGGCTGTAAGAGCTTCCAATCCTCTTTCAAATTTTAGGCTATGCTCCGTTGAAGGATCCATTTCAAAAACCTTTTCAGCCAGAGCCTTAGACATGTCCAAAATCTCTGCCAGTGCCTTAAGTGACAGCTGAGGCTTTTGATTCACATCACTCTCTCCTTCCTTGCTGCTTTCACTTGAGCATACGAGTTCTGCAAGATCCTCCTCAGTCAACTCTTCTTTATGGGAATCAAGGAGTTACTCCACCTCGCTTTCTTTGAGGTCGTCAAAACTCCCTCCCCCCACATAATGTGGCGAACTCATAATCCTCCACAGCTCTTCTTCTACTAATGAGACACCTTTCAGGTTTTTCACTGCGTCAGACAACATCTTTCTCCAGCATGCATTCCAAGTTGATTGATTGATATCATCTAGAGATTCCTTTATAATTGCTATACAGTCAGTGATGTTATACTTTTTCCAACAATCGCTGACTGGCATAGAGGAAATGCTCTACATCTGGCCGAGACCTCACAAATGTGCAGCGGGTGTAATGTGACTTAAATGTTGCAATGAGACCTTGATCCATCAGTTGGAAAAGAGAGGTGGTATTATGTGGTAGGAAGACTACCTCCACATTTGGGTGGACAAGCTGCAGACTTTCAGAATGGCCTGGTGCATTGCCTGAGATCAGAAGGACCTTGAATGCTAGGTTTTTGGCCACAAGGTACTTTTTCACTTCATATATGAAGCACTTATGAAACCATTACAAAAACAGTTTAGCAATCATCCAGACCCTCCTGTTAGCACACCAGAACACCATGATATGATCCTTGTATTTTCCTTTGAGGGCCCTGGGGTTCAGAGATTTGTATATCCCCATCATAGTTATAATGAATTCACCTGCTGCATTTCCACAGATGAGAAGAGTGAGCTAGTCCTTACTTGCCTTAAATCACAATGCAGACCTCTTCTCCTTGAACAAGAAAATGTGACAGGGCACTCTCTTCCAAAAATGGGGTTTCATCAGCATTGAAGATCTGATGCATGCTATATCTCTTCTTCTCTATGAGTAGTTTGTTAGGGCAGTTAATTTTCTGATGTGACATGGTTAAAGGATCTTTAAAATTATCAAACCAATCTTTACTGGCTTGAAAGCTGTGAGCAGCTGCATTGGCACTGCTATCTTCACCCCTGGAGGCTTCATAGAGATGATAGTAGAGATGCTTGGCCTTTTCCCTTATCACAGGACCACTCAAAGGCATGTTTCTCTGAGTTTATTCTTTAATTCACAAACTAAGCGCTTCCTCTGTTTTCTTGAGAGCTGAATCATGGGTATGAAAAGATGGTGTAGCACTTTTGGATGCATTTGCTGCAATGCTTGACCAAGTATTTTTCTCATTTTTCTATATGTACCGCACAGTAGGTTCATTTACACCATATTGGCATCCAACATATGCCATACCACAGACAGTGAAATGGCCACACATCATCCTTACTTCCTATGGCAAGTTCACTTACATTTTCAATCGTTTTAATTGATTAATGGATGATCAATTTTCAAAATTCATCGTTGATTATTTACTCAAAAAACTGATCAATTTGGTTTTCCCAAGAAACACTGTTACAAAGAAAATTAAAAAATGCCAAAGTTCACTACATATTTGCGTGAGTACATATACAAAATCATGAAGTACACTTCTTCAGTATAACTATGTAGAGACAAGTATAGAAATGTAACAGGCTTGCAGAGTAACTACCCGCAAAAAATCAAAACCTAGAATTTTAAATAGGTACACAAAGACATAACCCGTGACTAATCAAAACTGCGAATATTAATACAGCAAATATTGAGGATTTACTGTAGTCCAAATTGTGGTGTAATTCAAAGTTACAATCATTCCCTGGCCAATATAATAGGATTTCATATGCTTCTTCATACAAATACTTTTAAATACATCTACAATGAAACTGAAAGCCAGGATCAGGTCCTATGACTAGTCCACTAGTCCATTTAGTTAGAAAATATTAGGTAGTTAAGTAAAATTATGCAGGTGTTGAAAAATGACTGTTTGTTAAAAATGTGATAAGTGTAGTCATTCATATTATCTCCAGCCATAAATTTTCTCCTTAGCTCTTTTGTAAAGAGATAATTTTGTGAAAAACTGAAGCCAGCAGTTCATGTGAAACTTTACCCTCTATTGTAACACAATTCCTTCTGTTAGTACTCCAACTTTATTGTTTCCTTATCTTTAATACATTTTTATTTTGTAAGTTGTGAATAAAAATAGATGTACCTATGACATCTTCAAATTGACTGCATGTGAACATAAAGATAAAGTCATAGTAAATGTGCCCTTAGCCAATCAGTGGTCCAATGAAAGTTTTTACTATGCCCAGTGCTGAGCTGCCAAAAATTTAACAACAGGTTCTCTAAAATATAAACTTTTAACTAAACAAAAAACTGAATAGAAACAAAAAAAATATTTCAGTCAAAGTGTACTTATTTTAGATAACTTATAAAATTCTCTTTGAAAAATAAACCTTTTATTGTGTTTAGTGCTTCTGGAGTATAAAAAATTTATTTCAGTTAAATCATTTACTTATTGAATAATAGGTAATGAACAAGTAATTAGATAACCGATTTCCTAATAGTTTCTTAATTTTTATTGTAGATTTTGGATTTTAAGGTCAGTTTAATTATTTAACAGCAGTTCACAAGCTTTTGCAATCCAGTTATCAAACAGTTCTAAAACTTTTTCAAACTTTAACTACCGGTTCCTGCGAACCAGTGTGAACTGGCCCCAGCTCAGCACTGAATATGCCCAAATGTTTCAATCAGGGCCAGATTATGGCATAGGCACTATAGGCACTGTGCCTAGGGCCTATGATAAAAAGGGGCCTATGAAAATTCCAAACAAAAAATATGTTAACATAAATGTTTTTTTTTCATGGGTCTACTATTGGGCAAAAGAAACTGTTGTCTCTTTCTTTAGTTTCAATAGAATGTAAATAATTCCACAAATTAAATACTGATGAAATTATTTCAAAATTTGCTAACAAAATTGTACAAAAACTTGGATGTAAATCCAATATGAACGTATAACGTAATTTTTCAACAAGGTAAACCTTATTTCTAGAATAAATTTTCTTGAGAAATCGATAATCCCCACATGTTTCCCCAATTAAACGGCATTTTATATGAAAAGGCCTATGGCACACAGTGCCCTGGTTTCAATCTCATAGACTCAAGGGGTCTCACAGGCTTCAAGGTAGGCAGTTGCCTCTGCACTCATTCCCTTGTTCTGCCACTGCCTCTACCCTTAGCTAGGCTAAATATCCATTGGTAGCACAGTAATCAACTTGTTCATGAGAAGAGTAGGCTAGAGTAGAAATGGTAACTAAATGGAATTACAATGATATCAAAATTTTGGAAAAGTTGAAAGTAATTTACTAAGTTGATAAAAGTGTGAAATCAAATGGAGATTCCTAAACAAAAAGTATTCCACCCTTTGCTGTTTAAACGTATCTGGAAGATCATGATGTGATTGGAAAACAAGCAACAAGTGAAAATGCTCCTACCCACTCTCGGTGCATTTCTTTACCCTTTTGTTCTTTCTTGAGTACAGCCAGCCACCTGGTGTTACTTTACCCTCAATCCTGCCTTTTTCTTCTTGCTTTTTACTACGTAAAGATACTTAAAATGGCTTGCTACTTGAATATTCTTGTTAGACCCCAGCTAGAGATTGTATGGCATTGATAAACTCATCCCAAAATACAAAGTACATCATTGTAATAACTGCAAACAACAGAGAAAAGCACAGGAGGAAATACTCTCACTTTAATCTATAAAATAATTACTTTACAGGTTTAGCTGATGATTTTTTCTTTAAAATGCTTTTATTTGAATGTTTTATCATTTATTGTTCTTGAACAATGTGCATTAAAATGGAGTTAGTGCAATTTAGAAAATTCTGGACATTTAACCATGTCATTTTAAAGTTTAACTATGCATTTACAGTATGCTTAGATAATTGTGGGCAAGTAAATATATTTTTGACAATTTGAATATATAAGATGTAGAAATTTTTCAACATGCCCAAAAACAGATAATATGCAAGGGTAACATATTTTCTATAGTCTAGATAATTCTAGCCTGAAAAATTCAATGTCTATCTTTTAGTCCTTTCAAAATCAAACTAATGATGTTTTAATATGTAAGCATGGAAAAATCATAATACTTCGTCATATTAATGATTTATAGGTTTTATAATAACAAAATTAATATACTAGCAAAAATGCCCATGAAATATAATGGATATACGCGGATTAAGTATTAAATTTAAGGCACATCCCATTCTTCCTCCTTTTCTCTCTTCCTCTCTCCCATATGTCCTCCCTCCCATTCTCCCACCCTCTCCCCTTCTTTTATTCTCTGGAAAAATAGACTTCCTAGTATCAATCTTGCCCTAATAAAGACCATTATCTGTCTATCTCTCCCTCATTCTCTGTCTCCCTCCCTCTCTCTCCTCTCTCATTCCCCCTGTCTCTCTCCTATCTTTCATCCTCTCTCATATTAAAGCATTCAAAGTATGCTTTCCTCATGCATCTAGTATAAGGATTGAGACCATAATACAATCTTGAGGTTTAACAATGACATGATCAGCAAGGAAATATGTCATTAAAAAGCTCAAATTTTTCCAATAAATATGATTTAAACGTATAATTTGAGCAATTTGAAATTGTAGGCAAAATGTGATGTTAAGAATAAGACACGTTATTTATTTTTCTTTAAAATGGTCCAAGTCCAAAGATTGTAGGTCAATTCTTTCTAATTTTAATTTGCAAAAAAATAAAAGCCAGTAAATAAAAAAATCGATTTTCATGTGTTATCTTATGAGAAAAAGAAATTATCTATTGGGGTTGGACCTGGATCATTTTTTGGGGATTTTTTCCATCATCGCCTTGTGATATGAAGCATTCCTACCAAATTTGTCTTCTACCTAGTCGGGAAATTTGTCAAAACATGTTAAAAAGATCATTGTTCTATGCATCCCAGGCAATGAATCCATACATAATATACATTTTAATGCTTTTATTAATATAGATTACTAGTAGTTGGTGCTTGCATACTGCAAGCATTTCATCTCACCTTGAAAAAACATTCATTTTTCAGACAGACATTTCATCATTACAAATATTCTTTTAATTCTAAAGATTTAAACTCCGCAGCGATTTTCGTTTTTCCTACATGTAAAAACAATAGTTTAAAAAAATCCCCAAATATTGCAATTTTAAAAATTTTATACTTTTTCCATTATAAGGTATTAATGCTACACATTTTAGCCAAATTTTAAAGTTGTAGCATTTCTAGAAGTAAAATAATATTTTTCTAATTGTTTAAATTTAAATAATTTTTAACGGCCGCCACAAATTATATATGTTAAAATTGAAATGTTTATTTGTGCAAATTTACTTCTCTGTAAATAATTTGAAAATTTCAGCTTCCTAGCTCATCCCGTAGTACCTAAACAGTTATCCAATTGTTTAAACTTTAAGAATTTTTAACTGCCAAACAAATAAAAATATCAAAATTTGTATAATCCCTATTTCGTTTTTTTAAGAATTCTACTTACAAAAAAAATTTCAACTCCGTAGCACATGCGAAAATACATAAACCATGAAAATTTGTTTAAACAATTGCGAATTTTTAGCGGCCGAATTGTTGCACTTTTTCAAGATTTTCGTTTTATCTAGTCGGTTTTGCACAAACTCCTACCTAAGAAAAAAATTTCGAATCTCCAGCACATCTGGAAGTGCCTAAACATTAGTATCCTCCTATATGTTATATCCTCCTCTGTAAGAGTCGTCGATATATAATGATATAATGATAACCAATATGTCCCTGCCCGCCTGCATCTGAAGCCTTGAGTGACGTCATCTCCCAGTATGAACACAAATAAATCAAGACTGGTCAGTTCGATTTCGACGAATCTTTCGCCTGAATACTCAGCCTGAACTGTTGCAGGTTTTAAGTGGGTAGTTGTCTCCTGAAAAGGCATGAGTTTGATACCATGATAGTTTTCATTTTTGTATTTGATGGACAGGAATATGATGTGCAGACCTTTAGTTTGTAACATTTTAAAATATCTGATTATCGAGACTTTGACTTGAGGTTTACACTATTTCAAGCAGAAAAAGAAGTGACGGTTCTTATTCTTGCCATTTTTTTGTTCTTAAATTCGTGTTTGCTCATATTTTAACTTTATATTCGATTTTCCCCGATTTTTTAGCATTTCAAAAAGGAGGTTGCTAGGGCAGCTGGCATTGTTGACCTCGGATTGTTAGACTTGGGCTTTCAAGTGCATTTGCACTAAGCTTACAATGAAACAAACATATTAAGGACAAAAACCAATTGAAAATTTATGTGAAAAGTTTCATCTAAATATAAAGTAAATGAAACACGGAGCAAAGAGACTACTTCATTGCATTGTAATAATGGACAAGTTAACATTACAAATAGCAAGATATTTGATGCGTGCATTGAAAATATCATTTTGTTTGCAAATTTTATTGGGCATTTTAATCCAAATTACTATATTGATAATGTTTGTGATGAATTTCTTTCAGTAATTAGGCAAGATACCTATTTGACACATGGATGGTGCATGTATAGTGATTACTTATTATTAAACAACCTACAGAACATACGATTTGTTGTACCTTCAGAAACAACAAACAAAACAAAAATGTTGTGTACCGGGAAGTGTTAGTTTAAATCATGTATGTGTTTTTGGTTGTGAAAATGGTGTGAGCTATATGATTATTTTGAGAGGGGCAATAAAAGTGGTTCAACGAAAAATACCGTTACAATTCTTTGTCATAGGAACTGTTGCATTGGGCCACTTCACGCAAGGTTTGCTAAATGTTTGCAGGAAGTACTGCAATGGGTCCCTAGACAATAGATTATAATTTTTAAAGTTTTAAAGAATGAAATCAATAGCACGGTGAATGTTTCCAAAATGCTGCAATTCACCAATCTCATTTTCTTTCGATTGCGATTAAAAAGAGCAAATTTTTGCCAACATCAGATGATATTGAGATCAAATGCTCACTTATGTTGCCGAAAAAGATATCATCCATTCCATCTTTAGAGACTGCATTGACAAACTAGGTAAGAAAATTATTTGGTAGCTTCTACCTATTATATGCATTTTTCATTCTGGCTCATATTTTTAAAAAATCTTGTTTTACGAAAAAGTGATGCATGCCTAGAGTGAAATATACTGTATATGTACTATGTCAGATTAATATTACACCATTAAAATTAAAAAATAACATTTTTATTCTGTAATTGCTTTGCTGGAATTTTTGTGAGATATTCATGAATAACATATGTAACAAAGATTTCAAAAACAAAAAGTGAAATATAATAAACTTGAGTAAAAATTTTGCTAATTGACCATCAAGGAACTATAGCCAAAGGTAAGAATTAAATCTTTTGTGGGTGGCCATTTATCAACACTGATTCATATTCAGAAAATCATACTTAATACCAAGACAATGTGAGGAGTAATGCAGATATTGTTCAAACCATATAACATGAGTCTGTACCTCCATGCCAATGACAAATCCCTTCCTTTGAGTTCTTTCCCACAGCATGATGAGGAGCGATCGTCCCAGTACGTCTCGTGCAGAATACCGTAGAGTCTGACGATATTGGGGTTCCAATGAACGGCGCACGACGCGTGTCTTCCTCTTTTGCAGCCAACGTGGACCATCTCGGAGGTATGTTTTCACGTAAGTATCTGAGATCAAGAAAGAATTAAATGACAAAATTTCACTTTAAGTAAGCATTCATAACCCAGAGATCTCTTGCTTCTAATCAGAAATTTGGTTAGGAAATTTAACCTTGAGGCTGATGAAAAATAATATAATTTACTGTTAAACTTCTGAACAGAAGAGACTTATTGTAGAGAGAATTATTCGGTGCCTCAAAATTTTTTACAATACTTTATTTTTGAGTTCTTGTAACAGAATGTTTAATAGTTAAAAGAAATAGATACAGATGAAACTAGAGTATACTTATATATTCTCATGACAAGAATGAATAGAAATTGTTTTTAATTTCTGGATGTTCAGAGTAAATGCAAGAGATAAAGTAATTTTGCTAGAGAAAAGTGATGAGTTGAAAAATGAAGACTAGCATGGTGAATGAGGCATAAAAATTATCAAATATGTAAGAGGAAGGGCAGGGCCGGCATGATGGGGTATAGATGCATAGTACATAAAGGCCCCTGAAAATAAGGAGCCCCAAAAAAAGGGACTATATATACACACATAGAGGGTGACTACAAAAAATGTACCCATATATAAAATAATTTTACTAATTAAATAATACAAAATACAGATTAGGTTTATTTATAGATTGATAAAACAGAGGTCTGTGACCTAAATACACATCTGATTCACCGAATGTTTTCAAATTGATGCCATCCAGCATCTAAACATTGTTGACACCTGTGAATGACTGATTGACATGATGCAACACAACTTTCAACTGTAATTAGATTTAAAGCATTACTGATCTGTTCTTTGAGATCTTCAATTGTATATATAGCATATTTCTTTAATACCTCCCAGAGATAAAAACCAGGAGGGGTAAGATCTGGAGAAGAAGGAGGATATTCTACCGACCCACTTCGTCCAATCCAATGTCCTACTAAGGCCTCATTCAGACACTGACATACAATTCTGAGGTAATATGGAGGAGTTTCGTCTTGCTGAAAGTAAAACTCTTCACTTCCATAAAGATCATATATCCTTGGGAATATTTTCTCTTTAAACATCTGAAGATAACTTACATCAGTAACAGTACTACTAAAGAAAAAAATCTGATGTGGCCACCTCATGACTTTCTCCATAACTGTAATATTTCTAAAAATTCCAAATAGGTTAAATGATAATGAATATTTTAAGGAACTACGAGAAGAATTTAAAGACTTTACAAAGAACAGACATAGACTCATACCATAGCCTTCTGATGTTGGATATACCCAGGAATCTCCAACAATTAAGAAACTATAAAGGAGCGTTACTAAGATGTAACTAAGTGTCAAGTGTTTACAATAGTCGCTGGTAGGTGTGTGTATTTCCGTTGAAATCTCGAAGGCGATTTTTTCATGAATACAATACTTTCCCCTATACTATGTATATGGAGAAAGTAAAAATCAGATGTGACAAGAGTAAACACCCACTTCCGGTTGATGGTTCTGTACCAAACACTAATCAGTTCTTTTGCCTTTTACAAAAATGGCAAATATAAAATCTCGCGTTGACCTAATTAATAGTTTTTGAGTTAGAGCACCCACAAAAAACTGTCATATACACAGACATCATCGAGAAAATGGTCAAAACGTGTTCAGGGAAATCAATTTTTTTCATGAAAACAATACTTTGGAGAAAGTATTCCATGTGAGAAAACACCACCCCAAACTGCCACACCGGGTAGATTTACTGCATGTTCAATGGAAATGTGTGGATTTTTTTAAGACCAATAAACAGAGTTATGTCAGTTTAGTGTTTCATTAAGCTTAAATGTTGCCTCATCACCCCAAACCATGTAATTCACAAAATCCAGATTATCAACATTTTTTTCTGATTACCGATTCAAAGAACTCTTTATGTCTATCTTGATCATCTTCAGACAAAGCATGTATCAATCTGGGGATATATGGCTTCATTCTTAATGCCTTCATCATCTATCTAAAGAATTCTCTTTTGATACCAAGTACTGTTGAAGCTTGTTGCAGTGACTTTGTGGGAGACCATTGATATGATACATGCACCTGGGCCATGTTTTCAGGGATGGACACAGTCTAGCAGCATCCAACTCTTCCTTTACTTAAATTTAACTCAGTTTCCTCATCATTAAATTTATTACATATACATGCATTATTTTTCTTGTAGGTGGGTTTGTGTCAAATTCCATGTGACATTGCCTCTACATCACAAACATTTTCATATTTCCAATACCATTTTAGAATTTGGACTTTCTGCGCCACTGATAATCGGTCACACATCTTGGGGTTTATCTTATATGAAATATAATAATTATGATATAATTATGAGTTTTGGGTGAAATGCATGCTATAAAACAGTAAGTTCAAAGATTCTTTTTTATTACATCATTACCTGTTTCAGGATCACACACAATAAAGCACAGTAGGTTTAAAGATTCTCTCTTTATTACTTTCTAAACTCTCCTTGGATTCACAGCTCTATTCAATTTCACCACTTCCAGGATTTTACAACCAATTCAATTCACAACTCAGCTCTATTAACCTTTAACCACCGGATTTAAATGTCCATGAGTACGGTCCACCTGCCGGATTTAATTTTTGGGATTTTAATAATATTTTTAGGCATTCATAAAAATTCGCATATTTCTTGAACCATAGGTGATAAAATGTTCAAATAAAAAGCAGTCTACAGTAAACATATTTATTTATAACATAATTTTATTTTCTATTTAAAATATTTATAAAATAAACGAATCTAATTTTCCATAATCTATCATCATTTTCGTTAATCCTATCAGGTTTGTTTGTGTTGTGAAGTGAAGAAATTGTAGAATGTGTAGAAATCTGTCACGTCTCATAATGTTGCTAAAAAAATGAGTATGGAATTGTACCAATTTAATCCAATAGTCTCTCAATGAGTCTCTTATATCACGTCCCATTTCTGTTACAATTCCTAAAAAGAGAAGCATTTCATGCATAGCCACATCAGGTTGCGGAGATTGTCCTTTGTCAAATCGGTCTAAATACTGGTGGTAATATTTATTAGTCTCATCCACCAGGAGTTGGAAAATGCCAGAAAAAATAGATGAAAACACTTAATCACTCATAATGTTTGGAGCCACACTTGTGTTCAAACTACACTTGCTGCTTGTGAATGGGTGAACACAGGGTGGAAGGACACGTCTTGGGTCTAATTCCCATCCAAGTCCCTCATCCCCAATCTCAAAATTTGCGTCACCATCATCTTCTTCAAGGGTTTCATCTGAATCCAAAACATGAAAGAATACTTCTTCCACCTCTACTTCATATAGTTTTCATTTCGATGCCATTTCTACAAATAATGAATGAGTAAATGTAATAGAAATAATTTTTATAATGACGAGTAAATAATAATATAAAAAAAAATAAAATTACTCACAGGGAACAAAAATTTGATGAAGAAGATCACGAAGAAAGACAACAAAAAACTTCAATTACTCCAGAATAACAGACTACTCAAATTCACTGCCTGTAAGGGACTGAATAAGAGAACTTACAAAAGGAAATGGTTCGCAAAAGGTGGAAAAGTAATGAGAAAACCTTAGGTAGGATCTCCTGCATGTAATATTGGGTCAAAGAGGTGGACCCTCGAAATAGGGGCCTGTTTACTCTTCACAAGAGGCCTCCCTTCCTGGTCTCGGACCTTGGATTTGTTTCTTTGGTAATAGGAGACATCTGGCATGCTCTCTTCCCATTCATACATTTCTATAACAAATACGACCTCTATGAGCAGTCTCGGAACTGATTGAAATTTCACGTTACCTTATGCTAACATTCGACAGATAGCAGTCATTTTTCCTGTAACCATATGGCAACTTTCGGCATTTAAAGGTTAATACATCCATATATGGACTACATACAAGATAATTAAGTCAATCACGAGACAACACACATTGAATAAAACAATGTAGGTGACAAATTACCCAGCTTGTTAAACCAAATTGTCAAATCAATGGAATCACAATTAACTCAATTACAACCTATTAGTGCAGTAAACCAAATGTGTATTACGATTATGGACCTCTGTATTACAGATCTATAAATAAATGCAGTCTGTATTTTGTATCATTTAATAAATACAATTATTTTATAAGCATATGTCCATATTATACGACAAAACTAAATGTTACTTTGATCTAGAAATAATAGTGGTATATTAGTTGATACAAAATTTTTTGGAAATTATACGTATAGGCCGTCACCATACCTAAGTGGATTTGCAATTACGTCAAAGTAGACGATGGCCTATGGGTGGCGAGATTTTGGGGCACAATAAAAATGGGATTTCAGGACAGGAATGGAACAAGATTAACACTACAGACTTTTGATGAATTAGACTATTTTCAAACAGAAGAACTGTATACATGAGTAATGTTTTTAGAAAATAAGCACCAAAAAGGTGGCAGAAAAATAATTTGGGGAAATTTCCAAATCCACCACTTTCTATCATAAGTAATATTTCATAAAGTTTAATAATGTATATTAATTTAATCTAATATACTGTACCTATGCACTTTTTAATTTTAAAGCAATCCAATAAAATTAATGCAAAATTTAATAGACATTCAATAACATAATATTTCTCATAATATCCTGATATTGAACAAGTCCCTTGAACAATAATTCCTAATCAACTATTATTTGCATATGGGCCACCAAAGGTATCACACCGGCCCTGAGGAAGGGAAATGAAGAGCAAATTTTCTTACTGGGCAAAGCAATGATAGTAATACAGAGTCATGAAATAGAAGATTGATATTAAAGAGGAGGAATGCCTTATTTGGTCAACTGTATCATTTGCAACTACAAATTTCAAGCCACCTAAAGGAAAATTATAATGCAGGCAAATTTGTTTAATGCATTACCATGCTATTGGCAATTTAACACTATAAATGTGCAGCAGAGCTTTGTATAATTTAGTAATACATTTATTCAATGAGTAAATGCTCACATCACAATCACTTGTGAATATTGTGGATATGCTGAATAGATATCAAAATTATGCGTCACAAAACATGTAATGTAGATGTCAAGTGCTACAGTGCTATCTAGACTTACTGTTGATATAAAATGAGAAAAAATTCCAATAAAATGTTTAATGTTACAATAATCTTTAATTACGTACTAATGATTCAAAGTTTTCTTGTTTCAACATTTATTTACTATAACCTTTTGAATTTTTAGGTTAAATTATATTTGATTTTTTTACATAATAAATGTGTATAATTGAAGTACATAAATGAAAATATCTCAGTAGCAATAATTTATCAAGCTAGCTCAATGTACTGCTCATGCATATCAGTCAATAATTGCAGACAAAAATGCTCCTAATATGGCATCAATAACATGTTTGCAAATCTAAATGCAAGCGCAACATTGCAAAAGGCATAGTTTAAATAAATACCATACCTATATAAAAACTTGGGAACAAGAAAAAAATCACTGACATTTTTATGACACTGATTATTTTCTGAAAAGACCCTCAATTTTTGGGAATATATATGCCTCATTAATTTAATAATCAATAAACAACTTCAGAAATGGATTTTTTCTAGTTACAATTAAATACAGGAATGAAAAAAAACACAACTTGGTTACAATTCAGCAATACAATGACACCAAATGTTACTAGCATCCTTAAGCTGGAGCTGAAACAATCACTTCATATGTTTCATAATTAGAGATAGAACATTTCTCAAAATACAACTTAAAAATATGGTCATAGATTAAATACCAACAAGTTGAAATGGTAGCATAAACTTAAAATAACCAATTATGATATTAATGAATTGGCACACTCCTTGGATTAATGCCTTAAAATTCTTTTTAGTTAAAAGTCAGCACACAGCCCTTTCAGCGTTTGTCTTTTGAGAAGAAAAGTTCCTTCACTCTCCTACATATATTCCTGCAAATATTTGCTAATTATTACTCTATTAACTCAGTTACCATCTTAATCTATCAAGAAATGTTTTTTATCTATAACCTTTGATAATATCCCAATTATTCATTATTTTTTCTTATTGCTTAGTTATTTTTATAATACCACAATGCAATTCTGAGAAAAAGCTCTTACCATAGGTACATTTTTAAGTCAAATTTCAATAGTCCAAAACTGATGTTAAAATTAAGGCCCACCTACAGTAATATTATTTTAGAAGCACATCTCAAACTATGTTACACGGTGATGTTTTTGAAGGGAGTATAACATTAAGGTAGCTAGCATATAACATTAAGGTAGCTAGCATATAGCATTTTCGCTGTCATAAAATACACTATTTTCTGGATAAAAGTTGCCTAACACTGAAATTGCATTTCAAATATACCCCTTTGATAATCAAGTTTGCATAAGAGCAGGTTAGATCAAATGAATGTTATCCAAAGAAGTGGCTTCTGATCTTTGTAAAATCACTCTCTTGATATGTATTTCAATCACAAAATAACAGATATCGTGATAACAGAAGAAGGCAACACTGAAAACAAGAAATGCATCGGTAGTCTTTGGCAGTGATTTAAGCATTGGTTTAGTAATTTTAAGTGTAAAAATTATTAAACCTTGAATCTTAAATGTAAACATTGCATTTCCCGCCCAGTGATTTACTATACTGGCTTTGCAATATCACATATCATTTGTTTTTCATAGAAAATACAGCAATTTGTTGTTTGATATGCATATTGAAGATTTTGTTTTACTTGCTTATTTTAGCATGCCGAAGAAATGATAAGGGAGATATGGGAAGATGTATAGACAGGTAAAAGTAAGAGGGAGCCTGGTTAAATCAGTTAGATATGCAGATGACAAAGCATTGATGAGTAATTCTGAAAGATGTTAGTTAGTTCCTTAAATGATAAGGCAAAGATATTCGTGATGAAAATTAATAAGAGTAAAATTATAGAGTGGGGATAACAAGGTCAGGGTTACTGTGGATGGGGAAAGGCTGGAACAGGTGGAATTTTTTTACTTATACTAGTAGAGAGTCCACAGTTCTATTACAGGAAATTTTGAGAAACATCAAAAAAATATTATAATAAATGATGAACAAACAGAAAAGAAGAATTAAATGTCAGTAGAGAGTGGCAAAATGAGGGACATACAAATAAGAACAAAGATAAAACCATGAAGACGAACAAATATGATTGTTTTCTCCCTCTCTCTCCCTTCATTCCATTCTCACTCCCTCTCCCTTCCTCCCATTCTCTCTCTTCCTTCCCCCCATTCTCCCTCTCTCTCTCTCTTCCTTCCCCCTATTCT
Organism: Tanypteryx hageni; assembly: GCA_028673005.1. Lineage (NCBI taxonomy): Eukaryota > Metazoa > Arthropoda > Insecta > Odonata > Petaluridae > Tanypteryx > Tanypteryx hageni. The sequence goes on from CM054115.1 coordinate 38,774,870, forward strand.
CCCTCCCTCTCTCTCTTCCTTCCTCCAATTCTCCCTCCCTCTCTCTTCCTTCCTCTCATTCTCCATTTCTCTCTTCCTTCCCCTTGCTAGTCTTTTAATATAAGAAACAGAAGAAATAGCTTTTTATGCCATCTCTCATTTACATGGATAATTGAATTCATTTCAATGTCATAGGCTTACGATATTGAGTTTGGCAACAATATTGGTCGCGATGGAAAGGAAAACTTTTTCTTTAAAAAACTCGCGATTTTGTAGTTTAAAGCTCAATTTTAGAAAATTTTTATCCATATTAAAAATATCACCATATGAAAATGAAACTTCATTATTGTCTTCATCCTCTAGTTCAAGTCCTGACTTTATATGATTACTTTTAGTAATTTTAATGTACAAATGAAAAATAGTCCAGACTCATCTCCATGTTTTTGTCAATGAAAACAGAAAATATTAAAAAGATATAATTTGGTCAAATGAATCAGTTTAAAAACAAACCTACCACTCTATACTCTTTATTGTGTTTAAAATGACACATTCCACTTGTCTCCACGTTATATAGTTTTTGAGTTATACAAGGTCTGACAATTAAATAACGAGACTGTACTTACAGGCAGCATTGTATTAAATTTTATCCAAAACTTAAGTTATCTCCTTCAAAGTAATTCCCTCCTGAAGCTATACAGGAATGCCAGCATTGTTTTCAATTCTCGAAGCACCTCCGGAAGTCCTTCTCCTGCAAGTTGTTTAGAATGGCCGTCGTAACCTTTTGAATCTCTTCTACAGTTTCAAAATGTGATCCCTTGAGGTGATTCTTCATTTCAGGGAAGAGAAAGAGTCACACAGAGCAAGATCTGGTGAGTAAGCTGGATGTTCTAGGATCAGAATTGATTTTTTTGCCAAAAACTCCTTGACAGAAAGCACTGTGTGTGAAGGCGCATTGTCATGGTGCAGAATCAACTTGTCTGGAGACAATTCCAGCCTCACACAATGAACCTGCTGTCCCAGTCTTTTCAAGACTTCAAGATAAAATGTTTGGTTGACAGTCTGACAAGGTGGGACAAACTCTTGGTGCACTATCCCCTTGTGGTCAAAGAAACAAATCAACATTGTCTTGACTTTGGATTTTGACATCTGTGCTTTCCTGGGGTGGGGTGAACCTAGATATTTCCATTGCATTCTCTGCCGCTTTGTCTCAGGGTCATACTGAAAAACCCAACTTTCATCCCCAGTAATGACTCTTCCACCATTTGTCATTATCTTCTATTCGTTGCAAAAGGTTAGCGCAAAATTCTCTCCTCCACTGCAGTTGATCGTCAATGAGGTTTTTGGGCACCATCTTCGCACAAACTTTCTTCATCCAAAAATTTTCTGTCAAAATCAAACATACAGTCTCTCTGTTGATATTCAGTTCTTCTGCAATCATTATCACAGTGAGTTGTCGATCATTTTGCACTTAGTTCTCACCTTTTTCACATTTTCGTTAGTTTTTGATGTTGTAGGATGCCCAGAATGACTGTCAAACTCCACTTTGTCCCTTCCTTCAGAAAACCGTTTGCACCATTCAAAAACATGTACTCTTGGCATAACGTCTTCTCCATACACTTGCTTTAGCATTTCGAAGATTTCGGCTGTTTTTTTTCCAAGTTTGACCAAAAATTTCATGTTGATCCTTTGTTCAAAATGTTGCTCACTCATTTCCGTGATGAGCTATACAAACACTACTCCATTAAAAGAGCCACAGTTTTGCACTCGCTATTGCTGTTAAAACAATTTTGTTATATTGTTGAGATTTGGCATGTACCTAAAGAGGGCAGCACTCGCCATCAACCTCAAATGGACTCAAACTTTGCATTGTTGCCAGTCTCGTTATTTAATTGTCAGACCTCGTAGATACATACTTATACTTGACCAGACACCACCTCAGACACTAAATTATTTTTATTTATAGGATGATAGGTAATATTCTCACAGAATGAAAGAAGTACAAAAGAGATCAGAACAAGGATAGCAAGACAGTAGGAGTTGTTGACTGGCATTCTGAATAAAGATATTAAAAAATGTTAGTGAAAACCCTGATATGGAGTGTAGCACTATATGGATATAGAGATGGACAAGGAGAAAAGAAGATGTGAGCAGATTTGAGGCATTTGAAACGTAGGTATGGCATATATGAGCACTAGAGAAAATTATTTGGACAGAGAGGAAAATGGGTGGGTCAAAATTTCATAGGAAATGGTCTACTAAAAGTCATAGGAAGAGGAAAAGTATATTAGGTGTATTAGAAGAAGGAATTGAGTATGAAAATTTGAAGAGAAACACTTTTTTGTTTCCTACCCATATTTTTAAAAATCTAATAAAAATTTTACATTTGTTTAAAAATTACAAAAAAATCTCTTCACAATCTGACAATCAACACTGCACTGTCACTTTATATAGTTTTTCTTTTAGTAAGGAGAAAGTTTACAACAACAAACCAGACAACAAACAAAAATATAACATACAGTAATTCCTCCATATTCGTGGGTTCTGTTTGTGATTTCACACATTCGCACAGAAACTATTGTAGTAATTTTCAGTGTTCATGGAAGGTAACACTTATTCACGTTCGCTGATCACAGCACTCACTGCTTGCTCGCTAAGGCCCTAACAAGGTGCAAATCCACTCAAAATCAAAACAAATACATTGTATCTACAACGGTGGTACTGGTGTGACCCTCACAGAGATATGCATGTGAAGCGATACTCTCAGTACGTCTTAGTCTCCTTTCTATTTTTATGACCTTTCAACCATCTTAATTACTCAACCTAACAAATTCTTGTTGCAGCAATTAGAGAAACTGTCGGACACAATTAGAGAAGCTGTAAATTAACTACCTGAAAATACCATTTTGAATAAAAAATAATTTTTAAAATATAACAAAGGTAATAAAACATTTCATTTCTTTTGAGACAATTTTAATTGCTTGTAGTTTGACACAATTAAAATTAATAACATTTTTTGTATGTACTAGGTTTCTAAATTTACATTTTTTAAAAATGTAAATGTCAGGTTTTATCAGGTTTAGCCTAAAATGACTAAATCATAATCGTAGGGGAAAATCAGATTTAACCAAAAAAAATCATACCCTACTTATAGTCCAACAAATACAATAAACATTGGACCAAATGATAAAGAAATATTATGAGGCAGCTGAATCTATCAGTCATGGGAGTAAAACAAGAAAACATGTTTTATTATGGTTGAGAAGGCTACATGCTCTCCAAGCTAGCTAAAAATTAACATAAAATATCTTATTACACTTTAAAGTACAATATTGCATAAACAGGTCAGACCTCTCAAATTCGGCATTCCATGGTATGGCACCACCTGTGGTCTGGCACAAAGATGTAGGATTTATACAATATACAATGTATCTATATTACAGTACTAAACTTGTACTCAAAATAAACTACCCTGTATTTCTTGTCATATGTCATCCTTTTATGTTTCCTCTACTTATTTCCTTGCACTAATATATTAAAATTGTGTAGCAACACTAACACATTACGTTACGATGGCTTATTTAGGCGTTTTTGTACTGTAATATATTGACCACCCATAGTTCGGAAATTTCTCTGGTCCAGCTCCGGTCTGGTCCCATGGGTGGTGGAATTGAGAGGTCCAACCTGTATTTCAATCATATATTTACCTTGCAATTAATCAGATTGGTTGAGGGCAGCTTGTGTAATGCACCAGTTTCACCTTATACAAATTACTGTATTTACTCGTGTAATTGCCCAACTTTTCTGCATGATAATTTTACACTAAAACAAGGGTGAGGCAATACGTGGTTTTTCCGTCATATTAAAGTGAGCATATTAGAAAAAATAATGTTTTATTTCCTTCTCATAATTCAGATGGGGCAATAATCCAAGTAAATACTGTGACATAATTGTAACATATTCTGTAATATCAACAATACCAAAGTGAGGAACTTACATAACTTGGTTGCATACACCTTTTGTTCTTTAGATAGGCTGTAATAACCCGAGTAACTAAATCACATCTTTTAAATTCACACAAGAGGACTAATTTCAGCAAATACCATTTATCCAGAAACAACTGTTTGGAACAATGAGCTTGAGTTCATGGTTAATTAAAAATTACTTTTGGATTCCAGTGGAATTACATTGATACAGATAATTTCTTGACTTCACAATACAGCACAAATATTTCATTTCCCATTATTTCTGTTCATTTATGTATTTGAAGGAAGGTGTTTTATTCTTCCTGATTTTGCCCCATCTTTGCCTAATCAATAAACATTCAATGAAACCACAATGGGAGTTGTTAATGTAAGGATAAGAATAGTAAGGAGACTGGGTATGATAGCCTACAAGGATTTTAAAGTCACCTGAACACTAATTAGTGTCACATTATAAATTTCTATCATATACATACTTACAGCATAATAATATGACAAAATCTTATTAAAATTCCATAATTATAGCTAACAACTATATATGTACAATCAATAAAAAATATGAATGGCTCAAATTTGATAATTAACATAAAAAGTAATAATGAGTTCGTTGGTGTTTGTGCTATTTGGGTTTCTAGCATCTGTCCTATATCATAATGACTAAAGAAACCTCTTCTTCAACACCAAATATTTCCATTCTTCTTTTTCTTGAGAACAATCAAAGGGATATCTCTCATGACCACATTTTCAATATGAATTCTAATGAAGCAATTACCGTTCAGTGTCCTCTGCAGGAAAATCATATGATAGTATGCAAGCTGGCATACCACTTAACAGGAAGTCTGAGCAATAGACTATATATGTGAAAATCTGATAAAATGCTTATTTTTCTGCCTTTGTACATGCATGAGATAAAATAATTTTGAGGAAGAAATACTGGGTTGGTTGCATAAATGCTAGTAATATCTAAAGCATCTATAATTTATTCGGAGCTTAAAGGGTTAATATAGTTTGAGGCTATGCGATACTACATAAAGGTATCTATGTCAAACAAAACATGATACCTAAATAAAATAGTCTCACTTACCAGGAGGAAATTCTTTGGAGGCTGCTGCAATGTTTCTTGCACAGACAACCTCAACTTCAAGCTGTCCCTTGCTCATAAGAAGCCCAAGTTTCACCTCAGCTGCACAAAATCCTACAAGATTAACCCCCAATAGGGATTCAACTTTACAACAGCAGTGATTGCATGATCTGGAGGATAATTTTGCTGGAGCTTGACTTCACGCTCTTTAAGCTATCCATTTTTTACATTTTCCCAGTATAATTTATTTATTTTGTTCAATATATCATATAGATATTAATTCCTTTACATCTGTTATTTTGATTTTATAATTTAATTTACTTAACCACTCCTATTCCCTCTAGGGATTGTGTTAAGCCTTTCAAACTACGTACATCATCAACTATTTTGAATTAAAAATATATATTATCTGATATTGCATCTTTTTCCTTAACACTGTAGAGTATAATAAAATTCCACAGGAAAGTTTTCCTTATTTTTACTGAAGATGCTCTTTAAGAAAAACAAAGACTTTATCATTTATATTACACTGACACTTAAAAAAAATGTATTATTAGAGATGAAAACGTTCCAAGTTAACTTAAAAAAATCAAGCATTTTAAAACAAATTAAATAATAATAAACTAAATTTTGATTTTGATTTCTAGCCTGCAATTTTATATTAATTGTGAAATGGTAACCTAACTTTCAGGATTGTGGGGTTTTCATTGCTTTCAAAGTTAAATTTGGATTAGAACTTACCATGGCCCATACCAAACCCACGAGGTTGCACCTGCCCTGGCCCCAAGATGATACCAGTAATTTCTCGTTTGCCACTCTCATCTCGACTTGATCTAGTGCTGCGGAATATGAAAGCATATTTTCCTGTACATTTCTTACCCCCAATGTACATCTACCTAATGGGCTATTTAAATTTTAATTAGATCCTTTTAACAAAACAAAATTTATAATTTGGATATTGCATACAACCTACTTGATAACCAAGGTTTTGATAATATACATGGAGTGACTTTTTAAGGGATTTTAATTGTGATAGAGCTATTAGGTTGTAATATAAGTAATGTTGTGTTTTTAACAATTTTATTTATTTATTTGAACATTAATGAACAACATAGTCATCCTCTTTTTCGATGACATAGTCCCATCTATATGGCAGTTTTTCAATGCTTTGAGTCAAAGAATGCACTGAGGTCAGAAGTGACCTCATCAAAGTTCTCGTACTGTTTTTTATTTAGATGACGTTGTAGGGATCAAAACAGATAAATGTCAGATGGCATAAGATCAGTATGGAGAGTGCGGTAGGATTTCCCATTTGAACTCTTGGATTTTCTACTGTGTGACCTTTGCAACATGGGATTGTCAGGCAGAAGAATGACACCCTTCTGATTCACCAAAGTAGGCCACTTTTGGAGCACAGCTTGACATAAATGCCCTAATTGTTGACAGTAAAGCTTGGAGATGACATTCTGATTTGAATCCAGAAGCACAAAATAAATTACACCTCTTATATTCCACGAAATGCACAATATGATCTTATTAGGGTGCAGACTGCCTTTTGTGGTGGGTTTTAGGGCCTCGCACAGCTCCAGCCACTGCCTTCTCCATCGGATGTTCATAATACAGTACCAAATTCTCATCTCCAGTCACAGTTCACTCCAGAAATGGCTCATAGGATTGTCGAGCATGTAGGAAGGCACATACTGAGACATGTTGCAGTAGGTTGTCTTTTGACAGTTGTGGAATCCATATGCCATGCTTACTGACTTTGCTGAGCTTCCAAATGTGTCTGTATACAATCATTTGTCAACAATTGTGCTTCTCGGTCATTTCTCGAATAGTTTGATGGATCTTATTCCACGAGAACTCAGAGGGCATCGATCTTGAAGTCAACTGGTCATCCTGATTGGGTGCAATCACACAGGTTAAAATTGCCTGATTGGAATTTGAAAAACCAACACTCAAACTTATGAACATTAAGAACATCACCATAAATGTTGCAAATGTCTTCAGTTGCAATGTGCCTTGCTTAAACTCATAAAGCATACAATGGCAGATACAGACGTTATTGCTGCTCATGATTGATTGTCCAAAAATGAAGGTGTAGAATGAATAATATAATTAAAGACCTTAATTAAATAATTCGGAACTAACTCAATTATAATTTCCTCAATTTTCATTGTTGTGGGCATTATAATTGTGATACCTACTTTATTATTCTTTTACATTGAACTGTTTACAATGAAAAAAAAACGACTACTTATGTTACAACCTAATATATTTATTCAGAATTTTTTAATGGGTCATAGGCGAGCAGTTTAGTTTTGGTAGAAAATCAAGGAAGATAAATAAAATAAATCAGCATTACTTTAAATAAATTTAAGCTAAGCCTTTATGTATAATACCTATCTAATTCACTTTGTTGAATTATTTATTATTCATCAATTTTGTTTGGAATAATGATGCTTAACAGTTGATGCAAGGTGGTTAACTCTGAAGTATACTGTAAATAACACTTTATATCAAATTTGAAAAGTTACATGATGCTTTTCTTAAAAAGAAAATAATGGCTATTAGAGAGGCAATAAATGAATTTTTATAAAAGGGAAATGTTTAAATATACAATTTATATCTATATTCATATGCATGAGCTTTTGCAAAGTCTCTTTAAAGAAAGGAAAAATATTGGTAAGCAAACCGGTTTCAAAATCTATAATATTTTCAACAAGAAATAAATCATCACTATGTGCAATAGGAAAACCTGTATTTAGATCTAAAAAAGAGGGTATATTTTGACATTCACAGGGCACAAAGCACTACAGGACATGCTATCAAATGGAGATGGCTAATGTGATAATGGGTTGAGAGACCCTCTGTATCTTTTTTGATAATCATGTTTGCCACACACTTTTCAATAATTTGAGTCAAGTGGATGATTATATCATCCCTCAGATATTGATTACCAACAAACTCCCTTGAAGTGATCTTATAATTTTAGGAACAGAAAAGAAAAATGTTCAAAGGGACCAAGTTAGGATTGTAGGATACCTTGGATGAATGTGCTGGCGTATTGTTGTAGTGAAATAAAATTCACCAATGCAGTTTTCCAGGCCTTTCTGTCACAGGAGCAGTGTTCAACTCCCACAAAACCTTTTTGTAATAACTTCCTGTTACTGTTCATTGTTTTTCAAGAAAAATCAATAATGATCACGCCTTCACAATTCCAAGAAACAGTTACCATAACCTTCTTGACTGATCATTCAGCATTTTACTTGATTAGTCCACTTGACCCCCTTGGTTTTCAAAGTTTGGATTGAATCTTGCTTTCCAGATCATACTGATAAATCCAAGTTTCATCACCAGTCACTAATTGGCAAAAGAAATCTTCAGGATCTCCTTCAAATTTCTGTTAGGATTGATTGAGCTAAGCCATATTAGATGTCCAAACTTGTGGCTATCATTGCATTGACATTTATCGATCTTCTTCCACAAACGATTGGATGGTAGTCACAGTTTCTTCATTAATTGATGTTTATGGTCTCCCAATTTGATGGTCATCTTCAATGTCCTCTTGTCCAAGGTTAAACTATTGCACTCATTCATAAACTGTTGTTTTCTTTGGTGCATCATTCCCGTAAACTTTCTGCAAATCCTGAATGATGACAGACAGTTCCCAATCAAGTTTTGTCAAAAACATAACGTTCACTTGACTCTCAAATTTTAAATTATCCATGCTTGTGAATTTGTGGGTTAAAAACAGCTGTTATATTACATCAAATAAATGAATTCTTAATGAATATTGTATTCTTATGGCAAAGATCATGCTAATTTCAGACAACAATAGTTTGTTATTGTTTGGAACTCAGGAATGGTACGACTGACATCTTCTAGGAACTTTTTGATTGAACCTCATATGTCTGAATTCTGCAGAATTAAAAATGTTAATAAGCTTAGCATATAAATTCTGAATGATGCCAAATAAAAGATTAGGGCCTTCTGTAAAACCTTCAATTTATATAAATAATAGCTATTGGTACAGTCGCGAGCATAGATAATCTAAGTCTGACTTTGCGATGGTGGCTGTTGCCTCGATGATTCTGTAGGAGTTGAATGTAATCATACAGTGGTCCAGTTGGAGGGTGGGAAGGGGTGTTAGGGTCAGGTCATGGTATACTAGGAGGGAGGGAAGGTGGGTGAGGAACATCCCTATCCTATGCGACATCATACAGTAGAATGGGGGAAACTAGGGAGAACATATTAAGCTAAGAGTGAAATGAATGTCTCTCATGTGTTTACCTGGAGAAGTTCAAAGATGCAATAGGGAGAGGGAAGAGGGAGAGAAAGGAAATAAAAAAGAAAATGTTTAAATAGATGATTGTAGTTGTAGTATTTTCTTGGATTAAAATTACGTGTTTCAATTAAGCTTTTTCCCATTCTCGACAAATGGAACATCTTCTTTTAGTTATGTATAATATGCATGTGAGATACTGAGTTCTACCTTTCTAATTCTTGGCTAGAAACTCTTCTTCCAGTGGTTGTGATTAAAGCAAAATGACTCGTCCCTCCAAATCTTTTAAAAAATTCTTTAGATGGTTTGATGAAATTAGCTAACTAATCTTAGTTAATAAAGTAATAAATAAATGAAAAACAGCCCAAATAACTTGCTTTAATGTGATATTTGCAGTAAATAAAAACGCCTTTCTTTTTCATTCTTGTTGAACAAAAGGCATTCTTCTAATATGATGCCCACTAACCATCATTATCAAGAACAGCATTCAGTCTTCTATTAATTTAATTCACAATGGACTGACAAATGCCAGGCCTCCTCCTAATGCTGTCCCAAACTTCCTGAACATGATTGGCTCGAGCCTCTGCTGTTCTTTCCCATTCAGGTCCCCAGTCACACACCATCGGAGCCCATACATTCTCGATGGGATTGAGATCTGGAGATTTTGCTGGCCAGTCAAAGAGAAATCTCAGGATGAGTTCGAAACCAATCCTTAGTTCTTCAAGAAGTGTGCACACTGCTGTTGTCTTGTGCAAAATGTATTATAGATATTTCGTTTTCCGGGTAGATGGCATGGATGCTGGGTAGCATGTATTCATCTAGGACTTGGACATATTTTTCTGAGTACAACCTAGTCAAGACCTGGACAAGTTCTCTGGGTCCAGCAGCTGATATTCAACCCCAGAAGGCGACACTTATTCTACCACTCCTTGCAGTAGCAACAACATGCTTGGGGTCATAGCATGTGTTGTCGGAGCACCAGAGATGGATTTGTCTATCTTCGTCCGATGAAAACATTTTTTCATCAGACCATATCACCAAATTCCAAAAGGCTTCAGACTTGGGGATATGCTGCAAAGCAAAGCCAATGTGAGAGGCCCGATGTTCGGCCGTCATATTTTCATTTCTCACTGCCTTCTGATGGTGAAATCACGCAGCACGTAGACACCTTCTGATTGTCATGGGGTGCACTTCCAGGTTTCAAACTCAGCAGATTGCATCATCCACTTCAGGAGTTGTCTTTTTGGGCGGTCCAGGTTTTCAGCGAGTTTTCAAGCCTTCCTCTTCCTCCTCTTGAAATTGACGGATCCAGTATCTTACAACATGTTCTCCTCTTCCAATGGCATTAGAGATGTCAGATACGGGATTTCCAGCTTCCCGCATCCCCACAATGCAACCTCGGGTAACCTCTGAACTGTAGGCCATCGTGGTGTTGTACTAAAAGCTTGTTCTGTTTCAAACAATTGGACCTTCTTTGCATACACGTGGATAACATTACTTGACCTTCTTAAGCCACCTTCCCTCCCTCCTAGTATACCATGACCTGACCCTCACACCCCTTCCAACCCTCTAACTCAGTGGTTCTTAACCTTTTTAGCTCCCCGCACCCCCTTGGACTTTCAGAATATGCTTTCGTGCCCCCGAAAAAATATCTTTGATTTTTTATTTAAATGTGTGTCTCAGCCTTAGTTACAGTTGAGCGATGAAGAATAACATTTGACAAAGTCCATCTATTTGTGTAAAAAGACTTAGGAACAAGTTTAAGGATTTGAAAAAGAAAAATTAGAATATATAATAACATTTTATTTATTTAATGAAAGAATCGCAATCACATGTCAAAAAACAGAGCATCTTCTCAATTTCATAAATTACAAGAAAATCTTTTAATGACTACTCTGCTCTTGCCTTTCTTCTATTATTTTTATTATACGTGGCTCTGTTTTTGAAAGAGCCACTCAAATACCATCAGTCACATTTAAGCTGTTTCTGGCCTTTGTTTTTATGTTAAGTAGCGATGAAAATCCAACCTCACATAGGTAGGTGCTGGCGAATGGCATAAGACACTAAAGTGCTGCATTTGCCAAACATGGAAATGTCTTCAGTTGAGAACACCAGAACAGTTCTAACATCATTTTTTGAAATTGCATTTGAGTGTGAGAGCTGGATTTTATTTCAATTATGTCATCTTGCAGTAAATTACTGTCATCTATACAAGAGAGGTCAAAATATACAAGAGAGGTCAAAAAGAAAAGGATCCAATATCCATTTTTGAATGTTGTCGATGACTCCGTTAGCAGGAAAATATCCTACAAAAGAGTCTCTCAATTTTTGCAAATGAATTATTATATCAGATGTAACTGTACATCCCTCATCTTCAGAAACAATTTCATCAAGCATAGGAAAGTTTGCAAAATTAATATTTTCCACTCATTTTATCCAAATTGAGAGTTCTCCCCAAAAAGCTGATAGTTTTTCTCTGCTCTTTATGATATTTATGCCATATCCTTGCAAAGACATGTTCAACTCATAAAGATGAGTAAATATGTCTGCTAAATATGCCAGTCAAAGAATTGAATCTCTCTTGTCGAAATCATCAACTAAGTTACTCCCTTAGTTTTTGAGAAACTGAATTATTTCTTCGCACAATTCATATATTCTGCTGAACATTTGACCTCTAGAAAGCCATCTCACTTCCATGTGGAAAAGAAGGACCGTGTGAAGAGAACCAATTTCTTCACAGAAAGCACGAAATAAACAATGGTTGGTTGCCCATCCTCGAAGGTAAAAGGGTATAAGCTGCGCGCTCATACGCAAATGTTTCTTTTGAAGACATGAACACATAATCGTCTCATTTATAATGACTTGCGTTTATTCAAAGGCTGTGACAAATAAAATGACATTTCTCCAAAATATTTCGTTGTATATTTTATTTTGTTTCTATTTAAATTAATTTTTTTAAATCTCGCACCTCGCACCCCTAGAAACAGTGCCTTGCACCCCTGGGGGTGCATGTACCCCAGGTTAAGAACCACCACTCTAACTGGACTATTATGGAATTGTCGAGTCAACAGCCACCATTGCAAAGTCAGACTTAGATTATCTATGCTTGCGACTGTACATATTGGTATATACAGCCATCAATGAATATATTTTATCTAAACTTGAAGATAGTTCATTAAAAAGTGATTTAATATATAATGCATAATTTTGGAAATGAGTAAGAAAACTCTCACAATTAACCCTTTTCTTTGTGGAATCAGTAAAAATGAAAATATTTGGTTTTATAGTGCAGAGGGCTGTCCTTAGGGTTTGTGGGCTCCTACACAATATTTTTAAACTGGTGTCCCTATGCCTTACTTGCTATTGGCAACACAAACATAAGTGGTAAGCTTACAGTATTTACATTGAGATTCACTTTTATGCCAAAAAACATTTTGATAAAGTACAGTAAAACCCCATATTTACATTAATGGAATGTATGTTTTCCCACTATTTATAACATTTTATATGGGTCCCATCAATATTCCTATGATTCCAATGTAAGTAAAACCCTATATTTATGTTATTTCATTTTAAATTTTCCTGCTATTTGCATCATTTTGTGTTAGAATTTCTAATTTTTTAAAAACAATTTAGCATGCGATTCCCAACAGTTTTTAATGTTTTTCGACTTAGCTTTGCAAAGAAATCAAAACTCTTTTGGACAAAGATTTCGAAAATGGCGGCAGAGTAGGAACAGCACCCCTGGAGGCAGAAATATGAACTCTTTCTTTTCAAAACAGCACTCGCTTTAATAGATGCTACTCAGGAACAATGTACTTAGAGACAGAAATACGTATGAACTCTTTTGGGTGAAAACTTCAACACCTCATATGTAAATCACACTAGCAGAGCATAAACAGTGCACCTAGATACGGAAATACTATTTATGCTATTTACTTTTTGAACCAAGTATGAATGCTATTGTAAAGATGTTAAAGTTTGGCGCTATCATGGAAAAAATGAACAATATTCAAGCTCCGAAAAAGTATGATGTTCCTGAAGTAAATATACCTAGGTCTATGTACAATTTTCCATACAAATGTAATGTGGGGAATGTAATGGCAACCCAAGCATACGTACTAGCATTTTAATTTGGCACATATTTTAATATTATTATTATTAAAAATGTGTGCTGGTTAAGTAAATGAATAAATAGATATACTCTTTATAAACTTAGCTCTTTTAACACTAATTTTATTATTAGTTTTACTGTAACAAATGAGAGAGTTTAAAAGTAAAATCCGTTTAGCTATTTTTCTTTTTCCCCCAATTATCTCAGGTGAGGTGGTTCAAACCCTGCAAGCAGCTTTGGATTTTTCAGATTATAGATATATTACATATCTTATATATATATAAAGCGAAGTTAATATAAAAGTTGGTAAAAAGAAGAATGGTGCCCCAAGTTTTAATGGTGCCTGACATGGCTGCGTATGCAGTGGCGAACTTCTGCCTAGGCAAACTAGGCAGCTGCCTAGGGCCCCAACCTCGGTGGGGGCCCTGACCAGGGACCAAAATGATACACATTGAGAACACAGGACACGGAAAATAATATGTCAATTTTTCCGAACGAAATAGAAAATAATTGACCATAGTTAATTTTTTGACAAGTCAAGTGGCAACACTGTGTTTGTGTTCTTTGTTTTGCATCGCACATGACTTCATTCTATAACTTGTCACTACTTGTCGGTTCGCGTTGAAAGTGTGTGTTAGAAAGTTGTATCAATTTCAATTTTGCAGCTCAAAGGTTTTAACTTTTCGGCAGAATGGTCGTTTTCAGCGCTAAAGAGAGTAAAGAATTATTTAAGATCTACCAGAGAAGAGAACAGGCTTAATTCACTGTCTGTGCTGTACATAGAGTCAGAAATAATGCAGTCTGTGGACTATAGTGAGGTCATCCGTTCCTTTGCAGAGAAGAAAGTTCGGCGCATGGCAATGTAATCTTGTAATTATATGTAAATGTAAAAATTATAATGTGTAAAAAAGTATAGTTGGTACTTGTCTATTTCATTTCTAATTCTGCTTGTCTATTTTCTAAAGTCAAAGTACGTTAAATAAATAAAAAATAAAAGTAAAGTTTGTTTTTTGCTAAATTACCAAAAAGGGGGCCCCAACTCTGTTAACTGCCTAGGGGCCCTGGGTCTCTATGTCCGGGCCTTGCATATGCCTAAGGAAGCTACTGATAGTACACACAATATTTTCTCAAAAAGAGGTTTGAAGTCTGATAATTTGGCAAGCAAAGATAACCTATCTGAAGTTTGTAACAGCTGCTTCAAAAATATGTCAGAAAACTAGTTTATGTTGAACCAAAGTGAATGATAATGTTATTAATAAATGGTTAGAAAAATTAATTTAATTTTAATTTATTTGATGCAATCTATCAAGCTCTTCAGCATTTGGGTAGAAAATACTCATCATCCATCCTTCCTTACAGTGCAAAGTATGCCACACATCCTCCAGGATTGATGACTTTTATTAAAAAGTCAAATTGGATGAGTAAATGAAAAATTTCATAAGCCATTGGGTTAATCCTATAATTTTTACTTAAACTATTTTTATAATCCACTTTTATTTTTTTGTCATTGGCTAGAAGGGGAGGTTCCACCTCTCCCCCCTCCCTATGTGTGTGCCTCTGCCATTGTTGTATGGAATGGTCTCTGTGTGATCAGGATACGGTATAAATGTTGTTTTCACACATTTACAAAATTACATGAACAAAATATAGGATTTCCACAAGCTTTGTTGGCATAAATCTAACTATTGTACAGCCAAGCACACCAAAGAAAGCTTTTTGCCGAGCTGAAAGTACCTCATTTTTACATAGAAACTTATAATTACAATTTATTCAATATCCAATTATTTCTTGAAATATAGAAAATGATATTTGCATTATTTTACTACATTCAAATGGAATTCTACATAGGACTTCCCCAATTCATATGATATCCTTATAACATTATCATAAATGAAATCATACTGTAACAAAAACTCACAATATATATGTTTTGACAACAAAAACAGACAACTAATGATATTGACGTACATAAAATTATTATGACAGTCAGCAAGAAATAATTTGCTATTGACTATATCTTTAACTTAACCAACATCATTGTGCTAGTATAGAATTCTTTAAACAACACATCATACAATCTCTCATTACTAAAAATAATGAGGGAAATTAACTTTTTGCCAATTGGAAGACCTCAAAATAAGTATCTCCAAAGCAGATTTTTCTCCTTAATTTCAAGGATATTACATGACTATGATTGTCTGATGTTCCATAAGAGAGTGGTTGCTCATTATTCTAATTAGCAATGCTTTGAAGAGCAGCATGAAGCCAAATTCTTAAGCTCCTTTGCCTTTGTCCAATTAGCTTAAGGGAACATTTGGGAAAATATAATAATAATACGCTTAACAGTTGTAAGGTTGTTGGTTTGTGAGATGGTAACCATCTCAGTAACACCATTTGAGTTTATACATTCATACTAGATGGCAGCCACCATCAAGGTTCTTGGTTCCCTCTGTAAGTGTCCATATGAACCCATGCTGATCCTGGCTCCCAGTCAATGTACAACCTTGTTGTCATTCTTACATTCATGGCCATATGGCAAAGATTAAAACATGCAAATTTTTGTGTGGGCACTACATGTTCTGTTTATTATTTTTAGGCAAAAAAATTAGTACATTGCTTAAATTTCTCTACAGCTTAAAGTAAGAACATATTTACAAAACCTCAATGATTCATTGCCATTTAAAACGAGTTTACATTTTTAATTTATTGTCCAGATTATTTAGACAAAATGTTATAATCTTGACAGATATCTTTGCGATGATTCTTTGTCTGAAATCTTCTAAAACTTACAAAGGCTAAAAAATTGAAATAATTTAAGAGTATTTATTAGAATATTTTTAGAAATACTTCTGTCTGATCAAATTTTATTTCTATTCTCAGACATATAATTGGGAATAAAAATTAAAGTTCCCTTCTTACCATTTTTTGGACATAGCTTATAAAGTAAAAGTTTACACTTCAAAAATATAAACACTATGACATTGAGTTTAAAATTTTCAAAAAATAAATATTTTCTGATTGTAGTTATAAAATTTCTCAATTCACACATGACACATCGAGATAATTGGCATTTGCTTCAATTATCAACAATCATATGCAGCAAGGTTGCAATGAGAATGAAAATACAACAGATATAAGACATAAATTGTTACATAAACTACTTTGGCTATAAGAAGTAACTGAAACACTATTGTCTAGGGACATTCTCTCATGAATTCTCATTTCTACGACACTATTTTATCTTGGAGAATCAAAGAGGTTTTTATAAACATTTTCTTAAAAAACATAAAGTGCAAGTGAAATCCATAAAAATTACTTTTGTAAACAATAAGATTACTGGGTTAGAAAATTTTCCAGAATAAAAAATAGATGAATAGGTTGGAGGAATATGATGGAACAATAAAACTGCTTTGGAAAATATGTACCACTTATTGATGCATACATTTTTAATGAAAACATATGGATGAGTTCTTTTAAGATATAAAGTAAAATTAGAAATAACTCTATCCCACTCACTTCTTTCTGTGGTTCAATTGCCATCTGATCCCTGGTTATCTTACATTTAAAATTTGGAATCATGAAGATTTTGCTCATTCTTTAACAAAAGAAAGACAAACTAGATTTTACCTGAAAATAATTTGTGATTTTAAACATGAAGAATGCTAATTAGCATATGAGCTTATCCTCCCATAAATGAGTAAATAAATAAATAAAAATTGAAATCCTTATTAAAACACAGTTAACCTCCATAACACACTCTCACAAGGAACAATCAACTGCAAATACCTTAGGCTTGTGACTGAAGGAAAATCAGGAGGCAAAAGAGAAAAGGATGCAAAAAGCTTTGTATGATAGATGACTTGAAGAGGAAAAAGAGTTATCAAGAAAAGCAGATGGTTACAGACAGCAGTGTAAAGAACCAGGTTTTACCTATAACCACTAAACTGACTCTACAAAGATTTGTTGCTTCAACAAGTCTGAAAATCACCACTGGCAAACTTTTAAAACTATAAAAATAAAACTCTTATTTACGTGAAAAATAAGAAAAAAATCGATACTGTTTACATAACCAGGTGTAAGGTAAACAAAGAGACAGTAGAGCTGTCGATGGTGAAAAAGTGATGAGAAATGGTACTAAAATGTAAAATGCTACCAGTACGTGGCATACGCCTAATTGGACCCTCAGGTTGGGTAAGTTTGGCTAAGTGGTATTGGCTCCTTCCTATGTTCACTGTGCCCCTCCCCTCAGGTTGGGTTGCATTCATTTTCTGTGATATTACTCATCATATTATTTTCCTTTTTATATTTATGTATACATTACATATATATGTTTAAGTTCCGTTTTTTCGCCTTTTCTCGTGGTAGTTCCATTTCTCATTGCTTTCTCGCCATTGACAGTGCTACTGTCGTTTTGATTACCTTCCACCTGGTTATGAAAACAGTGCCAAAAAATCTTACATTTAATACAATATTTAAAAATTTTTAATCCAACAACAATATTTTTTAAATCATAAAAAATATCAACTCGTCTACCTGTTGCTACTCCTCTCTGGCACCTGCGAGCCCCTTTCTTGATACAGTACTGAGTATATCCATTTAAAAAATGCTATTTTTCAAGAAAAATATTTTAAAATTCAAGTCAGATTTGTATTATCTCACTTAACCTAATATAAATTTCCAGCAACTTTGAGTAGTTATTTTTCATTTGTGCATTGATTTTTATGTTGAAATAATCTTTATCAAGATAGTGTGATTAGGCAAGTGATGCAAAATTTCATTTGATGCCAGTGGCATAGCAAGGGGGCAGAGAGGCACAGTTGCCCCGAGGTGCAGGGCTTAAGGGGCACAAACTCACAGACCGATTTTTATCGGTGAAAGCAGATCTGCTAGGAGGTCATGGAGTAATGTAATATCCTAGCATATTAAGACTTAAGAGATATGCAAGTCATCAAAATAAAAATTATTTATGACAAATATCAAAGGTTCCTAATACTGATTTTGTTGTTTCTTTTAGTTAACTAGGTCTTAATACTTAAAAGATTCCTTTAAACTAGTTAATATATTTGATTAGATTAGGATATTGCTTTTTGATTGAATTAGGAATGTTTTATTTTCTCCAGAGCTGTCATAATGCGGTAGCAAAACAGGGAATTGCTTAAGGATGCCAGCATGCTACAGTACAGAAGACCCCATAAACCCCTCCACCCTCGAACTTGGCAACAAGAAAAAAGGTCATATGGCCCAGACTGGATATATAACCCCCTCCCCTCCCAGGGGCGCCAAGAAGAGGCTTTGGCCCTGGGTGCCGAAGACCCTAGCTATGCCACTGTTTGATGCTCATCCATAATCAAACCACACCATCCAGAAAAAGTAAATGGAGATGAGGAGTGGGTAACATAAAGTAAAGACTATCATAGAATCATGTGAAAAATCAATTTTTGTGGTTTAACTAAAAACTTTGCTTCAGCACAAACAGAAAGTTATTTCTACCATAACCTCCAAAATCTTACTGTAAATACCTGCATATAATGCGCATCCTCGTATAACATGCAGGGGGGTTTTCATTCTCATAATCTATGATTTTTCTATATACCCGCGTATATCACGAACAGATTTTTTTAGCAATACCGTTCCAGAATAAAGTAGATGGTGTAACGCGGTCTAAAGCAATGATCGAATTATTGGTATTATGTATTGGTAACATAATGAAAGTGCGAAATGAAATTTTTTAATAACGGTCCAGAAGAACTTCAGCTAACTCAATCATTACATACTCTGTTTACTTACAAGGTGATATTAGGATATACACAATAAATCCAATTATATTAATTTCATAATATGGCATACGACATTTGTTTGAGCTAATAAAATGAAGGAATGATGATAATCCTATGTCGAAGTTTTTTACATACGTTTTAGTCACGCCTGAGGTGGACGGATTCGCCCAACCTTCAGTTTTAACCTTATTAGAACACTCTGGAGCAAGTAAAAATGATAGCAAATAACCATAATTATCTACAGACTCTAAGAATCTAGAATAAACCACGTATGAATGCTGAGAGAAAAGTAGGGAACGACAACTTGATTTAGTTCTACAAGAAGCATCAATTCCCAGCATACTCAAAGGCATCAACTGCCATTGTTTCTAACTGTAAGTAGTACCAGTACCTCACCACCAGGTCGGGCGCCGGTGTAGGGTGACATCATGCATAAGATGACGATTCCAATAACAACATCAAAGAAGAATGGTCCAGTGACGAAGTATTTCTTGGCTTTTAAAATGAATAAATACGGAATTCATTCTTTTCATATCTAATTAATGTATGTTTATAGAATTAGTTAATAAATTTTAACTATTATCTATCTTACTTTTCGTAAAAATCACCAATAAAAATATGAGGATACCCAGACAGTAATTCATGTGCTGAAATTGTGGAAATATGGGGTCAAATGAAAATAGGAAGATTATGTACCCTTGCGTAACACGCATCCTAATTTTTAACTCAAATATTTTGAAAAAAATGCGCATTATAGACGAGTATTTACAGTATTCATTCTAATTTTTTGTCAGCATTTGTGAATTTAAACTTTCAAAACATTTCAAAAACCATAAAAATTTGATTTTAAATGCTTGTTTAGAATAGGTAATTGACACTTCTAATTTATTTCCTAATAAAATCCAGAATCAAAGTAAATTTTGCAATTTTTGAATTATACAATTCCCTGCCTTAAAATTTTTGTATAAAATCTGTTGTGGAATTTATGGTTTATCAAACAAAAGTATTAAAACCTTTATGTGATATGGGACAAAAGGTACATCATTAAGAAGGTGCTGTTGGAAATATTATATACAAAATTTTTCCAAATTCAGATATAAATATACCATATTGGCCGAAATATAAGCCCCACATTTTTCCTAAATTTACCACTTAATAAATTGAGGTGCAGGTTATTTTCTTGCCTAAGCCAAAAGCTTTTAACTCCCATAATGAATATTTTTGTAGCCCATTATTTGTTGTGTTACAAAGTCTTAAATAACAGTTTCATGGTTCCTGCCTATTTACAAAGACATTTTGAAGTGCAGAATAGTGAATATAAAGATAACCCTATTAGTTTTTTCAACACAAATGGGACAATTTCAAGCTCTCTCAGCATGATATTATTTCATATGGTACAAAAAAGTTAAATACAAATGCATGTGAAGCATTGTACAAAGTGAGTTACCATATTGTCTGTTCTGGTGAGGCACATGTGGTTGGAGAAAATCTTATAAAACTCTGTGTAGAAGACTGTTTCATGCATGCTAGGAGAAAAGAATTTAAGTAGAGTTAATTCTGTTCCACATTCAAATTCCACTATTTCAAGACAAATTCTGGACATGAATTGTGATATAAAGAGCAAATTAATCAAATGTATCAAAGAGAGTGGCTGCTTCTCTTTACAACTTGACGAGATGACAGATGTTGTCAATCTTGCTGTTCTACTATTTGTGAAGTTTTTTATAAAGTAATGAAGCCAGAGGATATGCTGTTTTGCAAACCTTGGAAAACATACACTACAGGAGAGGAAATATTTAATCTCGTTGATTCCTACTTCATGGAAAAAGGGCTTGTGTGGAAACAGTGTGTTGATGTGTGTACAGATGGTGCAAAAGCAATGATTGGCATACATTGTGGTTTTATTGCATTTGCTACCAAATTAACAAGTAGTCACTGTATGATTCATCAGGAAGTGCTTGCTGTGAAAAAGATATCTGAAACATTGAAAATAACACTAGATGAGGCAGTTCAAATTGTTAATTTAATTAAAGCCAGAGCATTAAACTCAAGACTCTTTACTTGTCTGTGTGAAGAAATAGGTAGCAGTTATACAACACTACTTATACATACTGAAGTGGGATGGTTATCTCGGGATGAAGTTTTGGCTCGTGTGTTAGCTCTTCACGCAGAATTAGTGATATTTTTCTCAATAGACCTTTCAAACTTTTATCACATTTGTCTGATCCTGTGTGGCTACAAAGATTAGACTATCTGGTTGATGTTTCCAGAAAATTGAATGAATTGAATTTAGCTCTTCAAGGCAAAGCCATAACAATTTTAACTGCTAGAGAGAAAATAGATTCAATATTGCTAAAAATGAAGTTCTGGAGAACATGCATAAAGAAAAATGCCACTGATTGTTTTACCACCATACACGATTTGTCGACAGAACTGAAGAGTTCAATCAACGATAGTGGTCACTCAGATATTATTCAACATTTGCAAGACCTGCAGCACACCATAAAAAGTATTTTCCACCAGTAGAGGTAGACTTCAGTTAGCTGCAAAATCATTTCACTGCATCTGTGACAAATTTAAGTCTAAGTTTCTGAACAGCTGATAGATATCAGTAAAGATATGGTATTAAAAGAAAGTTTCAGAACCACTGCTTTAATCAGATTTTGGGCTTGCCTAAGAGAAGAGTTTCCTGAGATTTCCCAACTTGTTGTTTACAAGCTGCTTCCCTTTGCAACTACAGGATTTTTTGAGTACATTGTAACTAAATTAAAATATCGGGCTATGTTTGATGTCCCCTACATGTGTACTTTGAGGAGACCATGCAAGTCAGTGTTCCACCCTTTGGAACAGACATTAAGATGTGTAAATGATTAATGATGTATGTGATTATGTCAATAAATATTATTATAGTTAAATATTTTTTCCACTTTTACACATCCAATTTTAGAGGTACATCTGATGTTTCAGTAAGGCTTATATTCAGGCTAATACAGTAGTTATAAATACATTTAAATAAAATGGAGCTGTTTTAAAAGTATATTTCATGAAGAGAAAGAAAAAATGAAGCCTACATTTTGATGAGAGAAATTCAGATTTATCAATAGATAAGAAGTCCAATTAAACTCTGCACTTACCTCCAGCTGTCATCCTCTTCATCTTCATCTGAAGGTGTACTCGAAGGAGGTGGTATTCCTAGTGAAAAATCCAGTGGCTCCTTCCCCAAGCCTGCTGTAATATACATGTAAATAAATCCATGAAATCTGGAAGGCACTGGAGTTTTTATTCCAAGCTAGCAATTTGTTATAAATAATAAGGACTACGTGGAAAGAAAAACTACTATCTAATGGGTATTGTAATGCACAAGCGAACATGTCCAAAGAGGTGTGGTCAGGGGGACACTAATAAATGAATTATACGGTGTCAAAAAGTTTCTAACACATTTAAATTCCAGCTGCAAATACTAATGTGAGGCATATCACAACAAACACAAACCTACACTTCTATATAATATGTATATAAGGGTTGGAAAAAAAACTTTTCATAATTGCAGGCATCCAATTAGGTTCTTTAAGGAGACTAATGGGTTTTTATATGGCAATCAAAAGGAATTGAGTGTACATTTATAGTTGTCTTACCATCAAATGTATGGAACCTGTTGCATTTTAGATTTTGTCCACTGTGTTGGAAGAGATAATGAGAAGAGAAGAAGAGATATAAATTAAAAAGCAGAGAAAGCTCTCTCCATCAGAGGTTTTGGTTATTAAGGTGGTGAAAAGATTGGTGATAGGAAAATGGAAGGATAGTGCGTGGATGGTGTGGTTGGAATGTGTTATTTGGTCATATGGTATGGTGAGAGAGGCTCTCCCAGTGAAATCCAGGACAGCCAACATCATGAATAAATGTATGACATTGTCACAAGTATATTTAATGATTTTTTTGTTTCATAAAAATAGCCTTAATATTAGTTTTGCATAGCAAACATAAAACTGTCATTAAGGTTAAAACATAAGATTTTTGCAATTCACAGCAGAAAAAATATGCAAACTTTTTATGTGACAACCTAATTAACAACATCCTATAACCTAAATATTTACAAAACAATTTTATTCACAGAGGGATGCATGTTTTCCTATAAGTATTTTGCAATAAAGATGCAAGTTGTGAAAATGTTGTCCTATAAATCTTTTAAAAATTTGTTTATAAGTCAACTATCCCAAAATGACTATGGTTTAAAACCTACATCATCAAGAAACAACTTTGTCACAGGGCCAGCAGTATTTGGTGCCTTGGGAAAACTCCTTTGAAGGATATACAATATTTTTTAAAAATATAGAAAAACTGGAGTCCAACTTAACATTGCTGGCATTGGCCATGCTTTGACATATAGGATAGGAAAGATATTATAGAGTGTTGAAATTGTACTAGATAACAATTGTATAATGTAAACTTCAGTGCCAAAGATTTTACATATTTTTTCTGCAATGTAAATCTGCTTTTAAAGTTCGTTAAGACTATTTTAGTAATTGAATAAACATAAAACAGATGAGAAAATTTAAGTATCCATAAAAGTGTATTTTATATCCTCGATGTAGGAATATCAATTTGAATGAACTTTACAATAAGCTTTATTAGATGAAATTCTGAAATTAATATGATAATAGAAAATATTCTCTTAATTTTCATAATAAAATATAATCTATTAGAGAAGAGATTCTATAGTGAAACTGATCATCAATTTAAAGCTTATCATAGCTTAGATGGAAATATCACCCTATCATCATATTCAAATGAAAATTTAAGATTATAGCTTCACTAAAATTTAATTTTGACTTAATCATTTCAATATTTCTTTAATCGACCATTTTCTGGTACATTTTAAGATTAAATTTGTCCTACAATTTTTTTTATCGTTCACATAAATGTAAAAACACGAAAACCATTAATTATGTTCCCAAGTTTAATTATATAAAATTTGTCAAATCTATGTCTCTAACAGTTTAAAGAAAAACATTAATAATAGTTTTACTTGAAATGCATATGATAAAACATTTAACTAATTTGAAATATAAGTATTAGCTTTGTTTAAATATATAGATGAAATATATTATAGTGTTGCCTTCTTATATGAATATCAAAAAATTTTCCATTATTAATTTACCAAATATAAACATGCAAACTTTTAACTGTTAAACAGATATGAAGTACATACTAAATATTCTATTAAACTTACTGATATAATAAAAAAGAGGAGTGAGGGATAATAAATACATATTTAACTTTTGAATAATCAATTAAATGTTTTGGGATAACAGGAATATTATTTTATAATCTCAAATGTTCATATTTACATTTTCCAACAAATAAATTAGAAGAAATATCTTTACTAATTTTTAACCATTTCAGAGGCAATATTCATTATTTGCAAATATTTAAAATATCCAAGAAGATAATATGCAAAACAAATATTTGTATTATTATGTTCTACTTGAAAATATTTCTGCCACAATCAAGAAAGATGTATTAAATATAATTTGTAAATAATGTAATAAATTTTCTTGGAAGTTTAAAATATTTAGATGTGAAAAAGATTGTCTATAAAGTTTAGGACAAGAGAGAATAACAAATAAAAATCACAGAAAAAAGCAGAAAGAAAGGATGATACGAGTAGAAAGTGTAGGTATGAGCTGAAATTTGAGGTATTATCTTATTGTTATAACTCTGTGTATCTAACTAAGCTATAGCTAAAATTTTTCAATCATATGGCACCAAAATTCTACCCTTTTAGCAGTAGTGAGAAACCTATTTTAGGAAAAGTCTTCAATAGAATCACCAAGAACTTTGAAATAAAATTTATGCAAAAGTTAATATTGGATTATTTGTTAAAAGTTACATAGAGCAGTGTGAATTTTAAATGTTTGATTGCCAAGAATTAAATATAAATTTTAGATAAGGTAAAAATTACATCAACTTGTCTAAAGCAGATGCATTATGGCATATATATTACATTTTAAATTGCATTTCTGTTTTATAGGCTAGTACATAGTAAGATTTTGTGAGTGAAATAAACTCATTAAGTGCTCATTTTTGAAGTGGAGAAGCAATGAAGAAATCTGGGATATATATGTGCAGTTTGATTCTGTTGCCAAATATCAATGCATATAAGCTTTACAGTGAAAAAATTTAAACTCAGAGCAGCATAACTGCATCAACTACCAGTAGTGCATATAAAATGAATTGAAATACCACCTGTGAAATGTAATTAATAAATTATTTCATTTTTATGTGAGTTGATTATTCTGTGCATATATGTGACATATACTATTACAGCTGGAGAT
This sequence comes from Tanypteryx hageni, assembly GCA_028673005.1. Classification (NCBI taxonomy): domain Eukaryota; kingdom Metazoa; phylum Arthropoda; class Insecta; order Odonata; family Petaluridae; genus Tanypteryx; species Tanypteryx hageni. Next base: position 38,800,421 of record CM054115.1, read on the forward strand.
AAATAACTAGAGTTTTGCCATTTATACATGAAACAATTCATGCAAATAGCTAGCACAATTGTCACAACAATTCATAGCATTATATAAGACATTTATTAATTAAATATGCTGCAGTATTCCTGTGTAAAAGAAAGAAGATTAAATGACATTTTCATAACAAGGAGTTGAAAGAGAACATGGGCACTAAAGGTAATACTAAACTGTGCAGGGAAGAATGTGACCACACTTTTTGAATTGCATGCAGCATTGTTAGAAATTATGCAATTCCAGTGTTTATATTAACAATTTAATAACTACACAAAACAATGACTTTCAAAAAGCTAAATATTTTTGTTGTAGAAGAGCAGTAATTTAATTTGTCAATACATGAATATTATTTCCTTTTCACAAAAGTATTGTTGCTTAAAAATGAATCTTGCACATTTTTAGGAAAGTTTTACACTAAATGTGGCTGTATAAACTAAATTAAAGTCATATTATATATATCTTGTCACAATTAACAAAGAAAAGTCACGAAAGAATTGGATCATTATAATCATTATTATAATTTTACTATTCAAATATATGAAAGTATCTCTTTATGAATGCTCAATTCTCTGATATTACATCTGACAGATTGTTTTGTAATTTTCAGTAGTTGAGTCCCATAATATATATGCCTATAATTTTCTTATGAAATACTATATTTACTTGCATAATTGCCCCACTATTTCACATGATTGTTTTGCATTAAAACAAGGGTAAGGCAAATACACGATTTTCCCAAATCGTGTGAAAGTGGTCATATTAGAAAAAAATCTTTTATTTCCTCCTCATAATCCAGGTAGGGCAATTATGCAATGGAGGAGATTTTGTGAGTAAATACAATAATGAAATATATATTCGACAGGAAAATGCATTGAGTTTAGAAAGTTGCATAAAAAATAAATATGCTAAAGTGCTAAGTCTTGAAAGTTTGTTTACAATAAATTGTTTCATAAAGTTTATTTATGGAAGTGTAGAGAACTTCAATGTTGGAAGTGCTGGTCTTCAATACAGCATGTCTATTTTAGAATCCGTGAAGATGCAGAGTTTCAACCTGGGCCCACCATGCTTCTTTGTATTATAAGAAAGATACAAAATGAAAGCTCTCAATCACACAAAAAATGTGGTACATTTTACATGATTGAGTTGATGGATATGTGCATGTGTGAATAGCTGGCATTTTGGCAATATGTTTTATATTTTTCTGGCCATTATCAAATTGTATAAAACAGTTAATGGGCTAGGTAATCCATATTTGCAATGTTTGAGAGCATGGAAGATTGAAAAAGTGGTATGAACAAATAAATTAGAATCATTACCTTTCCACAAGTTGATGGCCTAATAAAAATAGAATTTAGCATTTTTCTAGTAATAATGGCTAGAGTGTACCAGTTGGAATAAAATTACACATTAAAATGTTATATTTATCATTATTTTTTACCGTACAACAATGATGGATTATTCATCTCTAGCAAATATTTTGTCATGCTATATCTATTCTGAAAGCAGTGATATTTCATTTAATGACATCACAGTGACCTGTTAGTAATACAATTCATATAGTTATAACAGCACGGAATTTAATGTACATGCAGAAGTCCTTGGAAGACTTCATGACTGTAATTATTTTTAAGTGTGTGCTCTCAAGCATAGAGACTCAAAAATAGATGACAGAACACAGTGACAAATCCTGTTACCAGACAGAAGCCTTGGAAGGGTATTCAAAGTGCTTGGACAGTTCAAACCCAGTAAAACTCTTGAATCAAAATCTGCTTCAGGCTATCCTTGTCATAAGCAAATGTAAAACTATTAGTCCAGAATCCAACTTGTCAGCCTAACATTAACAGGTAGAGACTCTTCTTACCCATCTATCAAGGCTGGTAATATCTATTGCTGCATGACCTGCTTGAAAAGTCACCATATGTCAGCACAGTAAACTAAGTATGACCCAGAATGATGACCTTGGGAACCCCATTCAATTTTGTTGATAATTTTCAACTAACATTATGTATGTATTGTATCAGTGTTTCTCAGAGTACTTGCCAACATCTATCTATCCATGAAGGATAAGATGTCTGATAACTCAACTTGATTTTTTTATATATTTGCTACTTCACTACAATATTTTTTCTGACAAGCATTTTTGTATTACTTTAAGATAAATAATTTCTTCAGCATTTCTAGCATTTTATTATGAGATTATTGAATTCTAATTAGGATATTCTCTTTTATTGGTTGGATGGTTCAAAGAGATCAATATTTTACACGACTGGGTTGTAAGGCAAGTTTGGGAAACAGTCAGTAACCTGGTAAAAAACTCCTTCTTTTCTAAGACAAATTATATACCTATGTTAAATGTAGTTGATAGAAAAAAATAATTTAAAATGCAAGATAATCTTATTTTCGAAATTTTTGTGGGACGTGAAAATATGAGTGCATACTAATCAGACATTAGTGAACTTGGACAGTTCCTAAGATTATTAATGCCTAAGTTTGTGTCATTAGTGAAAAGTCAGAAAGTTTTAGCCAAGCAGTAAGTTTTATAAATTTGGAGAGAATTTGCTCACAATGTTTAATCAATATAGTTTTTATTTATTAGATTTAAAAATTTTATATTTATTTTTTACTTTACATTACTGTCAGAATTGGATTACATAAGTCATCAGATCACTAGGAACCTTAGATAGGATTAAATCTGGTCTCAGTTTGAAATTTTACAAGTGATCTTTGTAATAAAAATTAGTTCACAGTGCTTACAATATGCTAAAAATCCCAGAAAAACATTTATTTCAAATTTAACCTTTTATGAAGCGAAATAATAATGTTTTTATTTTCTTGTTTATATAGGAATCAAAAGTTAAATTAGAGTTTTGTGATGACTCTGTATTTATGACAGATTGCTAATCATAATATTAATTTTATGTTGTTATGAATGGGTTGGCTTAATTTTATCATAATTAAATTTACAATGATACTTTATGCATCAGTAAAACTCCATTGGATTTCATCTGTACTTTCAATATTTAATCTCATTTTCAATTTAGATATTTGTAATTAATCATGCATCACTCAAAAAGAGTGTTTGGACTTACTGCGCCCGCTTTCTCTCCTTCCTAGTAGTTGGCTGGGTATTTCTTCTGGAGGTGAAGATGGCTGTCCAATTGATGCCCTCCTTCCCCGGGCACTGGAGCTGCGTCGCCTTCCAAGAGGTATGCTTTCTTCTAAAATGCCGAAATAAAAAAATTGTGATTTAGAGACTGATTTTTAGGTGCATTTCGCTTCCAGCATAAGTGCCTATTAACATCGGTTTGTCCGTCCATCCCCATGTTCGTTCTCAGCTTCTACCAAATGGATTTTTATGAAATTTGATATTACTAACTTACAGTAAAAGATAATAAGAATATCACAAAAATTAATCACGTAATCACTTTACTGGTGACAAAAATGACCTTTTTGTTATAGCTCGTAAATGTTTGGTCAAATTGAAATAGTTTTCAAATAAACCTGTAGAACTAGTAAGGTAGAGTATTTCTTTTCCTATAAATTTTTATCGTAGGAGTAGTCATTATCAAGAAAACTGAACAAGAATGTCATAATTTGCTTTGAACAGAAAAAATCATGCATAGCTACTTAATTGTTGTAAAGGTAAATAATCTTATTGGTTACTGAAGTAAATAAAATCAGCTATAATTACAAAATACATTTAATTCCTTATGCATGCATGACAGATTTTGTAAGCGGTAAGAAATGGATTATCTATGGCAAAGAAAATAACATAAACATAAATATTACAAATACTGAACTCAAGTGAGGTATGTTTTAAATAATTTTTGATTGTTTGGTTGATTAAAACTGATTAGAAAATAAATCACTAAATATAAATTATATGTTTCCCTGGAATCATTTTGCAGTATTTAGTCATTAAAATTACATAATATATTTATTGATATACCAACCAAGGGGGGAGAAGAAATTTTTAATAGACAGAGAAATAATTGGGTTGTTGTGTTTTGCAATTTTATGTGGTGTGTTCAGTCAAATTATATAGTATAGTTTCAAATACTCCATCGCATGAAACATGTCTATTTGTGATACACTGTATACTTTCCTAACTTGTTATTTTTAGCAAAGTGATACGATAACTAATAAAATTAGACTTGTTTATTGTCCTCAATAAACTGAGTAGATAATCAGTAAAAATATCAGCTAGCAAGAAAATAGGATATAAAGTGTATTATGTCAGATATTTCATTTGAATATGAGATTTATTTAACCTATTCAACATTTTTATTTTTTATATATGCATGCTGAATTAAGCAAGTTGGAAAGCTATTAAAAACAACATATTTCATTGAGGAAATAACAGAAATGAAATAGATAGTCAGATATACTAAAACTCATCCATTTTAGTCAGTATCAAATGCTGTGCTATAAAACAGTGCAATCTACTAGGCCAAAGATTTTATTACCATTCAAGAACATAATTTTTCTCTTTCTCTTGGACTTATATTCAAGTACTGGTTTAACCTACTTTTCACTTTGTTTGTTCAGTCAATTCACTGTCTTGAGATTTTGCAAGGGTTTTCTCTGGTATGTCTCAATCAGAATGCTTAGTGTCATAATGTTTACTATTCAGTCCTTCCACAGTTCCAATTTGGAACTGTTATCACCCTGTACTAATTGGTTTACCGAGAGCTACCAATGTGTGTGAAGCATGGCATATGTGACCAAATGCTCTGCTTGGAAAACACCATTCTTCATTGTTCATGCTATCGAATATGCTCCAGAATAAAATTAGAGAAATATTAAAATTAGAAAGTGGGCATTCTCCAACTAAGAAAGAAAGGAAATACCTAGATAGTTAGATAAAAAAATGGAAGAATTGTTGGAATGTATCTTGATTACAAAGAAGAAGAAAGGGTACTTCATTATTTATGTATCTTAGGTAAAAACTTCTTTTTATTGTTGTAACATCAAATAGCAATTGATGAATTATTAATATTTGACAATTATTACTAATAAGTAAGTTGCATAGAAAAATTGTTTGATAAAACATAAAAACTTATGTTAAAAATTATTTTTCATTGCAAGAAGTCTCAACAATTAACCTTCCCTGTTGTCATTTTACATACCAATACATAGTTATTGTGTGACCAAAGGTTGCTGGAAAGTGAGTCACCATGACTGGTGAACAGCAGTGAGAGACACTTTTCCACAAAAACATTTTCCTTTATATTTTGATAATATCAAAATGAATCACAAATCTCTTTGCAAATTACATGAGACACATTGGATGGTGTATAGCAGGAGATGATGCCCAACCCAACAAATATATCCCCCTTCTAAAATACCAGGGTGCATCTTATACCCTGGTGTGTCTTATATGCTGCAAAATATGGTAATTTTTATGACAAAAAGTCATAGGTACCAATTAATTTTCATTGTGAAAAGCACCAGGTTTCTGTGATGAAAAATCAGTAAACCTTTATATATATTGTTAAAAATAAAGCTTATGTAAGTCTTTAATGTTTGGCTGCGTTTTACCTTTCTCCTGCCCAGCTGCCTGGAATGAACTTCTTCTGGACCCTGGAAGTGAGCGGGAAAGATCTGGTGGTGCAATGGTTCCTTCCACTGTCAACTCTAACTGCTCGGACTGACTGGAGCCCCGTCTCCGAGTAGTGCCAAGAGTCAATGCTGCCCAAGCAGCATCTGGATGAAGTAATGAAGTAGGAGGAGAGTCCAGCGTTGGTGCAGTTCCAGTAGGGGGAGATGCATCGCCTCCTGCTTCGTCTGTAAATTAGTGAAAAATTTTTACTGATAACAAAAAAATTTAGTAGCCTTGAAAACATTAATCAAAGGACAGCACAAGATCAATGATTGGAAATATCAAGAGGTGAACCTGATGAGGTTAACTTGAGACTATGTGATAATTATGCCTTATTTAACTGAAAACTTTCATTAACCCTTTCTTTCCCAAGCTGCCAAAAATTGCCCGATCTGACTTCCCTGCTAAGTCTTGAAATTTAAATGCCCCATTCCCCAGATTTTACCCTATTAATTCACCAGTGATATTCCCTATGGGAGTTTTTTCATAAATTTATTATAACTTTTGAACGAATTCGTAAGTATGAATGGAGTTTTTAATATAAATATATAAGTTTATTCACATAAAATTTCTTATCTTTTAATATGATTAGTTTGACACCTTCACTCCTTTTTCTTGATGATACTGCAGGAAACACCCAACTCTGCATAGAGGCAAATCACAGTTTTTGCATTTGTTAGTTGTTTGTACACTTTTTCCAGGAGTGCATCTATTTTTATAGCTGCAATATGCACACACTTTCTTTCTACCTTATATTTTTACAAGACCGTGTGGATTTCTAGATGAATCTGCGAAAAGTGGTTCGCTTCTTTTACGACCTGAAATTTTTCGTGAGGAGAAGTTCCCTATCAGTTGTCTATAAAGTGCAAGGCGGAATTGTTGTGTGTCCATGTTTAGAGCTTGATGGAGCATTCATTTCTTTATAAAGAATAAAGCTATTTACTATTGCTGAGTTCACCACAAATGCAAATATATACTTCCACCATTTTTTAGATTTTCTTCTGAAGTCATAGTAGCTTCTACTCTGATCGGCTCTGTCAACACCACCCATGTATTTTGTATACATTGCACTGGATTGTGGACAAGGTATCATCACCTGTTTATTTCCTTTCCCTGTTTTCCTACCTACAATCACACCCTTATTAGGATCACAGTTAATGGAAAGAACACAGATTTGTCTATTGTCTTGCCAAACCATAGTCATAACTTTACTGCATTGCAAACTCTTACTTTCTCCTCTTTTGAGTTTCAGCTTTTTAGGATTTTTAAATTCAGATGGACATTCTTTACGAGTTGGTCTAGTGGTAGCACATGCATAGGTTTTATTGTCGTATAATAACTTGATTAGTCCAAAACTTGAAAAGAAGCTATCAAAATACGCGTGATGATTCAGGCCTAGGTGCTTCTCCAGCAAATTCATCACTACCTGACTGCCAAGAAGCATTTCTTTATTCCTATTTTCCTTTCTTCCCAAATACACATTTCCGCGTAATAAATACCCATGCGGACTTGCTAAAACCCAAATTTTAAATCTCCATTTAGTTAGTTTATTTTTTATATACTGATGGAATAAAGCGATCCGAAGATCCTATGCAGACAGGCATAAACTGTAAAGTTGGGAATAATTTAGAAACGAGAAAAAAGCCTGCTATGACCAGGAATCGAACCCGGGTTTTCCACTTGCCAGGCAGATATTCTACCACTGAACTATCGTAGTAGATCAATTTTCTTGTTTCTGAACATGGATGTTTTCTTGGTTGGGACGAAACTAGCCAAGCTAGTATCAAACTGCCCCAAGGGATGTCCTCGAAGAGATACATCAAAGAAAACTCCTCTCTCTCAAATGGTGAGATTGCCAAGCAAGAAATTGATGGAATAAAGTGATCCAAAGATCCTATGCGGACAGGCATAAGCTGTAAAGTTGGGAATAATTTATTATTATTATAATTATTATTTATTATTATTATTGTAGCAGATCAATTTTCTTGTTTCTGAACGTGGATGTTTTCTTGGTTGGGACTGAGTTCAGTGGTAGAATATCCACCCGGCAAGTGGAAGACCCGGGTTTGATTCCCGGTCATAGCAGACTTTATTCCCAACTTTACAGCTTATGCCTGTCTGCATAGGATCTTCGGATTGCTTTATTCCATCGATTTCTTGCTTGGCAATCACACCATTTGAGATGGAGGAGTTTTCTTTGATGTATCTCTTCGAGGACATCCCTTGGGGCAGTTTGATACTAGCTTGGCTAGTTCCATCCCAACCAAGAAAACATCCGCGTTCAGAAACGAGAAAATTGGTCTGCTACGATAGTTCAGTGGTAGAATATCCACCCGGCAAGTGGAAGAGAGAGAGAGAGAGAGAGATGGGGGAAAGAAAAGAAAGATGGGAGGGAGACAGAGGGAGGCAGAGAGGGACAGCAAGAGGGAGAGAGGGAGGGGGGAATATTATTATCTATTTATTAATAGCTTACAAAAATGAGATTTTTAAAGCAAAGGTAACAGCCACCTTAATGTGTGATGCATCAATTTAAATGTTTTGACCTGCAGATTTGCAGATAAATTATAAAATTGATATCGCTCATATCATTACCGAGATATTAAGTTTTTTCGTGACTGGCTAAGCTCTACTCAATGTAGTTGTAATGGTTGATGTTAAGGTGGCACTCCTAATGGAAATTAGTAGAAGGAAATAAACCTTGCAGTTGCTGAGCATCTTGGTAATGTGACAGAAGCCTTACTATCAAGACAGTATTTAATCTAACCAATCATTCAATTTATCGACGTGCAACTACTAGTTTATTATTATTACTTCATTTTTGACAAGGGGCTCATCATTGGAGAAAGCAAGAATGAGAAAAAATTCTCCCAAATCTCTATTTTGTCAAATTTTATACTGGCTCTTACTCAATAATTACAGCTGTTATTATTCATTTCTAAGTTCCTCATTGAATTTCAATAGACAATTACACTAGAAAAATAAACTAATTTTTTGATTATCCACAATAATGAGTTACGATTGCTTAAGATGTATGGTTTCAGTAGGATTACCAGTCTTACCATGTGTTTTCATCCATATAGTAAATGACACCCATCATATTATGGGCAATGCTCTAGTTATTCCATAATACATGAATGACATATAAGTGAAATGATGAATATCAAATCCTCGAATATCAGGAACCCACTGTATACATGTCTAATTATTGTGTTTGACCAAAAGAAACAAACCTGAATATGATCGCTGAGATGTGAAGTCTCCCCTTCTGAGCAGGAGGCGACGTGCCAAGTCGGCAGGAGCAGATGCAAGAGAGCCTCTGGGTGATACATGAGGTGAGCGAGAGCCACGTATTCCCCTTGGATCTTCGAGACGATACCACACAGGTCGCTCTTCCAAAACTGCTCTCCTCAGCTCTACTGAACATTCGCCTGTAATCACATGAAATTATTAACAACGAGATTTGATTGTTAAGGTAAAAATCTTAGAGAATACTATTAAAGCATACACTGTTCAGATTAAAAGATTTAGAGCCTAACATTTAGTAACCATCTTCAAATTAATTCATGTATTTTGTTAAAGATAATTAAATAGAAGTTACAAAGACTTCATCATTTTCAAAAGTTTCAATAAACGTCATATTTGCTCAAAAGGTGGATTTCTTTCTATTGAAATTTTATGAATAAATACACACTAAAGAAAAATTTTAAATCACTGAGTGACATATTAGTTCAGAATACCATTTTTAAATTACTGAATAAATAGATAGTGCAATAAATAAGTTATTTATACATGTGGGGGTTACATTCCTGGAAAATTATATGAACATAGAAGCTACAAACCTAGACACTAGAAGCTTATGAGAAAAATGAGGCCAGGAGAATGTAATTTTTTTGCTCTCCTCAGACTGTTCTCAGCACTTTTCACTTCCTTTGTATTTTGTGGATATAATTTCATCACAGAATTATAGAGCAAAAATACTGTATAAACTACAGTTATCGTAGTTAGATGTGTGTGAATGAACATAGAGGGATACAAAGACACACTGAGATTATAGCATCATGCAGGCATCTTGCTTACCGCTTACCCCCAATCATTCTCTGTATGCAACAAAACAACTAGGAGAGGGAATGGTGAGGCTCTGGCTCTCTTTTATAATTTATAATTAAAATATAAATATAAAGAATTAATAAGGGCCTTGCCACTATGCGCATCAACCCTGCCCTCTACTTGTGCCAGGGACTTTGGTGCTATGCACCTTCCTAAGCTGAAAATAAATTTTTGGGATAGCTCTTATCAAGATGCATACTATTTTTTTGTCCATAAGATATTTTTTTGATGTACCGTTTCCGAAATATAAATTTTGAAATGTTTTAAACAGTCACAATTTTGTTTCAGGATGGTGGGTGAAAATGAAATATCTTTCCTGCAGTCTCCAAGCTTTATGTATTTAGCCACAACATTTATCACAGAATCCCTTTGCCCTGAGATCAAAATTTGAAAGATGAACTTCTTAGTGCAATGCTTTAATAATTTGTTTATATCAACAATAACAATGTTGATTTAATTACAAAATGGTAATAGTTAAAAAATGGATGGTAGGGAGACTGGCAGCACTGGGGGTAGAGAGGAGAGGAACCTTTAAAGGTACACTATATGCTGAAATCACAAACAATGCAGTTTCCCTTGATGACGATAGAGCAACTCAAAAAATGCTAAATTTTTGTGTTCAAAATAAATCTGTGGGTCGATTCAACAGGTATTTAAAAGTCAATGGTAAGAAAATGAATTTTCATTGTTTTAGGCATTGTTTGGTTTAAATCTCATATTCATATGATTCTAAGTAATTTTAATACGCGATTGAAAGTTATGCAGTGTAACAACTCAAAACTTTTTTAATATATAGAGAGATATGTTTGTGTTCATGATACAAAATTACTTTTCATTTATATGACTAATTCAATAAAATTAGTTTAAACATTGTTTTCATATTCATATATCCAAATATTTTTGACAATCTTTACTATTGGATGTCTAATTACATCATTGTACTACTTTTGTAGTATGTGTGCTATGTACTTATTTTGTTTTAAAATGGAAATCTTACCATGTTTCATGAGTTTCAGAAAATGAGCAGTGTTCTCCAGTCAGCAGGTATAAATAAGTGAAATTTACCTTCAGCAAACATTGAAAATTGCTACAATAATTTTAGTGCTAATGCAGGAAACTATGAACATAAAGCCTGTAAGAATTGAGAGAATACTGCATATTACTTACAGCAGCTCTCAGAGTGCATTCCCTATATAATGCTTTCTTTCAATACCATCCAAATTAATGCATCCATATGGCATAAGCCAAGAATAGATTAGTGAAATGGATTTTGCAGAATAAGCTTTTATCTAGTATGTACATCTCACGATGCTGTTTGCCATCTTCTTTTACTCACCAAGGAAGAGGTCTGGTTCTGGTGGAGAAAATTGGTCCCATAGGGCCACCTCGAGGGAGCTTTCCATAAGATCGTCTGGATTTACTCCTTCGAAGTCGAAAGTTGCATTCCAAATTGGATTTGTTGTGGCCTCCGCAACATCTGTTCTTACTTCGTCCCCATTTCCACTGAATTAATTAGTTTTTGGGGGAAATTTTTTATTGGACAAATATTTCCAAATTATGATTTTAAATTTATGAAATATGTCAAATGATGTCTAAAAGGGAGAATGACTAACAAAATTCAACAAAAGATAATTAGAATTACGGCAAAAAGAAATCAGGAGACATATTGCATTCCTAATACTTTTTCCAAGTTCTTTTATAATATTTAAACTGTAATATAAACAGTACAAATAAGAGAGATTATGATGTTTAGTTGTAAATTTTGGACAAAAATATTATTATCTAAATGATTAATTCAATAAAGTTTGGTAATTTAAATATATGAGTTGACAGCTATATACGGTTACACATACTTTAAATGTAAATAGTCTGTTGGTAATCAAAATGTGATAATATCAAATGCATCTAGTTTCCTGGACGAGCTTTGCTTAGGTAGACTCTCCTCCTGCAGTGAACAAACCTTTCTGGTAACAGACGGAGGCGTGCATAAGCATGTGGGAGTGGCTGAGTAGGGCAAGGACCACCAGGTGGAGTATCTCGATTTGGCCTCGTGGCAAGGTCGTCTGCTGCCAAAACAGCCACTACCAGCTCCCTCCTCTCGTCTTGATACCACACTTGCATTTGTAGACGACCACTCACAGTTCTTTCTCTCATTAGCTGCTCCTGTAAAACAATTTCAATGTGATAAAATGAATGAGAATGGGAAGCAACAAAATGGTCCAATAACAGACTAAATATTATGTCAAATAAAAGACGTGAATTCATATAGAGCTGAAACAAGATATTAATTAGTCTCCTTGTTGGACAGGAAAGTGCAGTGTTGGTGGGAAGGTGACACAGCATACACTCGCAAAGACAAAGTAAATCATTAACCTCTCTCAACGGCCTTCCTTTCTAAAGATGGTTTATTAGATGAAATGATGAAAAGTTAAATGTTTTAGATTTTTAATATTTTCCATATGCATAAATGGAAATTTAGTTATCTTGAGTTTTATGTTATAGTATAGTATAGTAGTTATCTTTGCTAAAACCTGCACAGGTTACACTGATCTTATTGCTATCAAATTTTAGGTTCATATTATTTATTTATTTACTCATTTAATTCCACATACAGCAAAGCCATTTTATAGAGAAATAATTATAATGAAATAAATTAACAATACAATAATAACAAATAATAATAATCACTAGAGGCCCATTGCAGTAATTCCTGCAAACATTTGGGGAACCTTGAAAGAAGTGGCCCAATTTGATAGTTCCTATGGCAAAAATTGTTAATGTTTTTAGTTGAACCACTTTTATTGCCCCTCTCAAAATAATCATATAGCTCACATAATTTTCATAACCAAAAACACATACCTACATTTCTATATTTACACTAAACTTTTCACATAAATTTTCACTTGGTTATTGTCCTTGATGTGTTTGTTTCATTGTAAGCTTAATGCAAATGTACTTAAAAGCCCAAGTCCAATAAAGCAAAAATCCGAGATCAACAATTGAAATGTTGAAAAATTGAAGAAAATCTAATATAAACTTAAAATATGCGCAAACACGAATTAAACAACAGCATCGAAGATAAGAATCTTAATTTCTTTCTACGTGAAATAATGTAAATATAGAGTCAAATTCTTGATCATAAGTTATTTTAAAATGTTAAAGACTTAAGGTCTAAACATCGCATTCCAGCAGATTATGTGTTAATCAAATGCAAAAACGAAAAGTTTCTTGATATCGTACTCATGCCCTTTCGGGAGTCGACTGACTACTCTCTTAAAACCTGCAAGAATTCGTGCCGAGTATTCAGGCGAAAGATTCATCGAAATCGAAATGCAGAGCGGGTGTTGGGATTGGCAAATGGCCAATACCCAAATCAGGTTGCCAGCTATGCTATGAACCTGTCTTGGTTTGATATTTATTGTGGAAGGGTGTGCTGTCAGGTTTCAGTGTGGCGGTGTTTATATCCGCAGAGGTAGTAGTGCAATGAATAGCCGGGGAAGGGAGGAGGGAAACCCGGTGCCGGCATTTGCCTGCTCTTACGAAGAACACCAGGGGGGCCAACAGTTTAACGTCCCTTCCGAAGGACGGAACAGCTGAGTTTGTGCGGTCTCCTCAAACCACACAAACAGGGGGCCTGGCGACTTTTGAAAAAAAATCCGATTGCGCAGGATTCGTACCCGATAACTTTTTCAAGCATCAGGCGAGTAGCAGCCAGCGTCCTAACCACTACACTACCGCCATTTGGCCAGCCTGTTGCTTTGGATAAATTATCACGGAATATAGACTAACAAAAATCATTTACTCTTCATGCTTGCTATTAGGAATATTTTCATGTTACAAGCAAAAACTTGGGTATCTTTGGGAAGGACATCCATTCTCTCTGAAAAAATAGTGAACTTTATTGCTCCTGCCAAACAAACATTCAAGCTCTTGAAGTTCTGAGTTCATTTGTCTTGCTGTTAAAATACATCAATAGTTGGTTGCTATTGGTAGCATTAATCATGGTTTTCAAGGCATGTTGCTTCAAAATTATTTTTAATAACAAAGACACAAATCTTACTTTATCATAAGACTGTTGCAATTAATAATGTTCAAATATTTTTCTTATCTATTTGACCTGGTTGGAGTTGGCATGTTGTCATTATTTGAAGTTGCTGTTTCATTTTATCTTTGTGAATCTTTTGTTGGAATCTGGTTTGTTTTACTCTTAATTAAATTCTCAGTCAGCCAGTATGCACTACATTACATGTTGACTCCTAGGTTCTGTCTATGTATTGTATAAAGCCAATAAGGTCAACTGTTTTTTAACTGAAAATGGGAGAAAAATGCCTCAAATCAGGAGTTGGAAGAAAATTGAGAGATCTATACCTATTTCAGGAGTCTCCTGGTGAATCTGGGAGAGTTGGCAAGCCTAAGCCAAAATAAAGTCTTAAGTAACATGATTTATTTTAAAATTTCCTTTGAATTCTGACCAGAAAAATAGCTCAAATTACCATTAATGTCTAAATATATTTATTAAGACTCAATAAAAACACTTAAATATCATAGAAATTACTTTTTAATCGACACAAAAAATATTCTTCTGTTTAATCATTTAAAAAATAGCATAAACTCCTTATAAAAACTCACGGGTGTCTTTGGCAGTTTCCGTCGAGTAGGAGATGCTGGTGATTTGTCGTCCAATTCTGGTATAAGCATGCAAAAGAGATGTAATAAAGTGAAAAATACTGCATCAGAATTTTTATCATAAGTATGTGCATTAAAAATGGATAGGACAGCATAAATAGAATGGGTTGCATTTTAATAATAAGCTTCACCTACATATTAGTGATGCACCAAGCTTTGGCCTTGGTATTCTGCCAAAATCTGCTATTCGGCTTTAGAAAGGCAGAATAGCCAGTTTTCTAAATCCAAATTTTATCTATATTTTTACATTTTAGTATTTAATGAAGGGAAAAATCTGGAGTATATATTAGAATATTGTGTGTTTATAAAGTGCTTGTGTAAATTTAAATCTTATAAAAATATATAATTTTTAAAAAAATTTATACTCTTTTTTATAAAGCGCACTGAAAAGTATAAAATAAATTTTTGGGTCCCAGAAAATATCTGGATCTTACGGATAATTTTCATTAGATATGAATCTTTTTAAAAAAGATGTATAGCATATGTTGATTAAATTATTCACTACATTATAAATAGTAATAAAACTCATTTTTATGTTTGACAGCATGTTGGATTTACGATGAGTTCAACTATGCTTCTGCTTTACTTGCTTGCCGAGAGTTTTCTGGATCTCACACAGCTAATAACATAGCAAAAATGATTGAAAAAATATTTATAGAATGGAAAATCAGCAAAGAAAAGTGCCACACAATTGTCATTGGCAAAGGAACAAACATGGTGTAGGCTATGAGTGATCTAGGAATCACAAGCATAAGATTTTTTGTCCACACACTTCAATTGTGTGTTCAGAAAGCAATTTTAGCACAGCGTGATGTAACAGAATTACTGGCTGTAAGCAGAAAGATTGTGGGCCACTTCCATCATTCTTCTTCTTCCAAAGATAAACTACATGAGATACAAGAGATTTTGGAACTGCCTCATCATGCACTTATACAAGATGTTCAAACAAGATGGAATAGCAGCTACTGCATGTTAAAAAGGCTGCTTGAACAAAAGAAAGCCATAATCTGGTACTTTGCAGATAATAATATCAGCACAGCAGGACTTACTAATAAGCAATGGTTGCTTGTAGAGAAAGCAGTTTGTTTGCTGGAACTTGCTGAAGAAGTTACAAAACTGATGTGCCTTGAGAGTGAAAGAATTTATTACATGATACCTGATGTAAAGAGCCTTCTGTCATGCTACTCCAGGAAAGATGCTGAAATTGATGTGAATACAATGAAAATTGAGATGCAGACGGAAATTCAGAGATGATTTTCTTATATTGAAAGTCAATTACATTGCTCCATTGCCACATTTCTAGATCCTAGGTTTAAGAATAAATTTTTCACAAGTGATGATGTGAAGCAGCAAGTGCATGCAAAGGTATTAGAACTAAAGAATATAAACGAGGGTGCCAGTGTTAAATCTGCCACTGAAAACATGCAAAAAGCAACTCCATCAAGCAGTGCACAAGGTTTCAGTTTATGGGATCGTTTCAATGAAATTGTATGTTCATCAGAATCTACCAAACTACCAAGTCCATTGGGAGATGAACAGGAGATAAGTCAATACCTTGGTGAGGCACTGTTAGAAAGAAAAGAATGATTTTAACATTTGGCATTTGGCCAAAATGTATATTTGGTGCACCACTACTACAGATACACAAATCAATATAGATGAAACAAAACATTTGCACAGTTATTGTTCAACACCATAATTTGTGAATCAGTTACTGTAGTTTCTGGTATATAAGATGCAGAAATATGTGCTCTAAAATCATGCTGCTGAAGGTTTAAATACTGATAAGATATAAATTCACTAGGTAAGCCTGCTGATAAGATATTTAACATAAATTTTTAGATATACAAACTTTTCAAATTCTCACGACCCTTCTCAGCATAGAGGAAAGTTTTTTATGCAGTACCTATAACTTCAGACACCTGGGTACATTCCGTCGAGTTCTTATTTTTATTATTTATAATAATAAAGTGTTTTGGTGAATTATTTGTAACCAGCCAGCAATACATTCATTTTGCGGGATACATAGGGCAATACGTATTATTGGAAATCTTGGAATGTGCAACTTTTTGCACAGACCTGTTGCACGTGGAAATCAGCAAAAACTCGCAACGACTTGTGAACCGAAATAAACATTAACAAAATGTTTCTCACAATAGAATTATTGGAATATGAGACTAAATTATAACAATGTCTGGATATCCACCAGACTAAGGCATTTTTCTTGCAGGCCCCTGTCTTTACCGTAGCAACTGCCTGCAAAATCTGATGTTTGTAACTAAGTAATCAAAAATAATAATATAACTTTCCCCTTTTCATTTGTTGCAGTGATTTTGTAATGTTTTATATGTCACACCCTGCACATTGAATTTCCCACCTATTTAGTTAATTCTTTTTGAATTTTAATGATTATATTATATTTTTTTGTTTACCCAATTATTTTTCCTTGTATATGAGCCACATCCTCATTCAGGAGACAAAAAATTTGGAAAAAAGTGTGGCATGCAAGTAAATACTGTATACAGTAAAACCTTGATTATCTGACTTATACGAGGGGATAAACTGAAAATTTGGATAATTCGTAAATAATGGAAACAATGCTCATATAGGAGCATTATTTATTTATTTAAGTATTTCACAGACAGCTCAGGTCGTTTTACAGTGATATTTAAAGTAAAAAATAATATAGTAAAATTTTATTAATAGGAATATTAAAATTACATTATCAGTGGTTTCCCAAGTGAATCAACTGTCAGGAGGGTTGCCACCTCAAAAGAAGTTAATTCTGGGAGATTTTCTTCTAGATTAGAAAAAAACCTTAGGTGAACTATGAAACTTGCTTTATTTGTTGATTAGAAGGCATTTAATGAATATTTAATTATAATTTCATTTTACTAGATTAAATAATTAGGGGCAATAATTTCCCGCATGAATCATCTGTTGAGCGATCTCTTGTGTGAACCAACTCACAAGGATTTCCCACATCATATGATTTTAGGTGGATGCAACCGACATGCTATCCAACTATGGTTAGACAGCTCATCTATTTCTTAATCGGTTAAAAAGGATGGATAAACGAAGGATGTATAATCGAATTTTCACTGTATTTTCAAAATTATTGAACTAATAAATGCTTTTAAACAAATAATTAACTTACTTTAAGTGGTTTTTTAACAAGTGATGAATCTCATGTCTCTATCCAAACATATCTGTTTTTATCAGTAAAATAATTTGAAAACTGGAAACGGCCTTATTTTTAGGGGTGCGCTTTATACATGGGTGTGTCTTATACACCAGAAAATAGGATACCTGTTGTTTACATACAATTTATATAAGTACAGGCATGCCTCACTTAGCACATGAGAGGCATTTCGAGCCATCTGTGCGCTATCAAAATTTGAGCTAAAAGAACAGTTTTAAACATAGCACTTAATCCAGTTGATTTTTACTCTTCAGAAATTTTACTATTTTTATCTTGCAACTTATACAGGGTGTCCAGTGACTTTATGTCATAACTTTGAGATCTAATTCCTTAAGTGATTTTGAGTAAAAAATGTCATATGAACATGGGTCCGATTCTCATTCGTTACAGAGCTATGGGCAATTTAAATTATCTCGTACTTTGATTTGTACAACTAAATGGCTGAAAAATGCATTGTTTAAATAATTATTCGTATACATTGTTAATTATTGAAAAATGAACTATTTAAATAATCATTCGTTTACATTGATACTTACAAGATGTAACGGTTCAGGTGGGGGTGTGCATTTAACCAATGGTAGAATTTCAACCGACTAGCCATATCCCCGAGTTGAAGATCCCAAACTTGCTGGATATGGTATGGATAAAGTCCATCATCATGTAATGTTTGCCAGATTCTCATTCGCGGAATGTTGAGGCGGGCAGACATCCCTCGTGTACTAAGACGTGGACTTCGCTGAACCATTTGAATAATGTTTTCCTCCTCATCCACATTAACTTGTACTGGACGTTCAGCTCTCAAAGACACATGGAAATGAGCCATTTTCTCGTAAATGTCAGTGAACTTGAATAAAAGTACGTCGATCTGGTGTTCTTCTTTGTGGAAATCGTAGTCGATATTCGTAAACGGTAGCAACAGAGTTTCCATCGCAAAACCCGTACATGAAGTACATATCCGCATACTCTTCATTTGAAAATGTTAACGGCATTATTGAAAGTTAATGATACCACACATGTCACAGCGCACTACACTGAACGCTAGCTTACGTTCTACTGATATGCTGCCTGCGAGCTTGCAAATTACGTCCACGTCTGTAGTGCAAGCGTCATGCTTCTCACTGTTGTAACAATGGATTAAGTATCAATGTAAACGGATGATTAATTAAATAATACATTTTTCAACAATTAAAAATGTATACGAATAATTATTTAAACAATGCATTTTTTCAACCATTGAGTTGTACAAATCAAAGGACGAGATAATTTCAATTGCCTGTAACTCGGTAACAAATGAGAATCGGACCCATGTTCATATGACATTTTTTACTCATAATCACTTAAGGAATAAGATCCTGAAGTTATGACATAAAGTCACCGGACACCCTGTATAATGATAGTACATTTTTATATATTAATTTAAAGTCTAGAAAACAAAGTACCGTATTTACTCGTATAATACCTGCACTTTTTTCCTTACAAGTTCCCATCAAAAAAGGGGTGCAGACACCCATGAAACGCCTACTAACACAGCGTGAGATGGGTATGCGCTTTCTTTGATAGGCACAATATGCCATGCATTTTATTTCCTCAATTTATAACCAAGGTGTTTTTTAATGCCTAGAATAATATAATTAGCATGATATTAATCAGGTATTTTTTAAAATTCTTTGCCAGCTGTCAGTAATAAACCTAAATCACATAAATTTCTATGTAAATAGAAGTGTCATTCAATCTCATAGAGAAGGTGATGTAAGAGAAATAAACAACTGAATTGCATATATTTTTCATTAAAAACAAACAAATTCTGTTAGATTGCCTTTTAATTCATGACATGCTCAAATCAAATTTTACGGTAAGTGAATTTTTTTGGGTTCCTTTTTCGTTACACAATCCTAAAAGAATATACGTACATACGCTTATTATGGTGTATAAAATCAAAGAACACAATCTTGCAATGGAAATTCGCAGAGGCTCAAAATGGAAAATTTCTGTGAGATCAAGGAGCTAGGCTCTTAAATAGGTTTTTGAGTTGTCTCTGTGTAATATAATGGTAATGAATGTGAATTTTTAATGTTTATGTGCTTTAAAAAAGTATTAAAAAATCATTTTTTGAAGTAATTTCAAAAATATTTGCTTGTTGCCATAATTATATCATCAAATTTGGCTTCAGATAGATTATTCAACCAATACTGCTGTAAAATATCTAAATTTTGGAAGTGCAGACATGACACGAATTACAGTTTTTTCCAGATTTTTAGCTCTAAAAACTTGGGTGTGGGTATTAAATGAGTTACTACGGTATATGACAATTATTTTTAAATAATTATTTATTATGAACTTATTGGTGTACAACAGCTTCAAAAAACTAATTCTTTATGATGGAAAATCACAATTTTCTAATAACAAAAATGTATTATAAAATAAATGAGATATACAAAATATCATAAGTATTTCTCGTATATACTTGGTAAAACATCAATATAGTGTATTACCTTGACATTTTCCTAAATTCTTCAAGATTACAAAGATCTTTGATGATGATTGGCCAGTGCAAAAGTAAACAAAAACGGAATACGAGTGATATTACGATTCAGCGGCGCCACAGCAGCTTCAGAAATGTAACTATAACATAGGTACCAACAGCAAAATAACATCAGAATAACAAATGACTAACAATAGCTAAAGTTAAAGTTGTCGTAAACCTAATCTAACCCAATCTTAAGCAAAAACCCATCCAAAGTAAACCCAACCCTGCACATCTCAACAGTAACATTAAGAACTTTAAAACTTCCAATATTAGCATCACTGCAAAAGACTGTGGAATTGCGGCAAACCAATGTAAAAAACATAATAAAAGTGAACAAGTGAAATAGAAATAAAGTTAATAAATGTTTAAATAACAACAACTTGTCTTTAATTAGAGTGGAATGACTATCTGTGAACAGAGAGAGAAGTACAAATGAAGGTAAGTGAGAAAAATGCTGGGACCATAATAAAGGACCGTAGCATTTAGGAGCATTATTTTAAAAAATTTCAAAAAATTAAAATTTAAGTTCCGAGATGCCAATCGTGCTATATCAAAAATGCGCTAAAAGAACATGCACTAAATGAGGCATATCTGTAATATGATTAGGTTTGTTATTTAAAAAAAGCCATAAGATGGCTGCCCAAATCATTCAGAATAATTTAATATTTTGTCATTCTATCGCTTTAGAGACTATACTTATGAAATGTTAAAGGAAAGTTTAAATGTTATGTCATGAATTTTGGTATTCAGTGCTTGTTCCAAAAAAAGCTTTGATTCAATAAAGCAATGACTTAAGTATTTAAAAAATATAGAGTAATACATTTTATAGTTCAATAAAATTAGTAACAATGTGGTTATCCTGTAAAGATAATAAGTAGCCTTAGGAATAGTTATTAAAATAAATTTCATGCAAAGGATGGTAAATATGAATAACTCTCAGGATGAAAGTCATATAAAGTTTTATGGAGAATCTCACCAAAACAAAATTTCACGAGTTGCTTATAAAATTTTCCTCTTACCCATTTGTAATGCATCGACCAAACGACGAGGTGTAAGATTTGTACCAGATGACTCGTCCAGGCTGTCTCCAAGTCTGATTAATAAGGAATTAAAATTAGACTTATAATTTCTATGATAAAAGAGATAATCATTACCAAATCAGCAAAAAATCCTTTTAATTGCATTAAAAGCTGATGAGTATTATTTCAGTAGGAAAATCTCAAATAACAACATATATTATTAGAGGAAAATGA
Organism: Tanypteryx hageni; assembly: GCA_028673005.1. NCBI lineage: Eukaryota > Metazoa > Arthropoda > Insecta > Odonata > Petaluridae > Tanypteryx > Tanypteryx hageni. The sequence goes on from CM054115.1 coordinate 38,821,825, forward strand.
CCTTTTATATCACACCTCTATTTATATAAGGAGCAGTTTGTAACCCTGTTACACTCTCAACTAGCAATTGAATCAATTCTTTCAGTGCAGAGTCAGCCTTATGTCTAAAGGAAGATTTGAATGATTGCCAAGTAAGATAATGGACTAAGTTCAGTCCTAGAGACATTTCATTCTTTGATTTGAATAGCATGGGAATCGGTGCATTGTAATTTTGACTTGCATTTTAAAATGTATCACAATCATCATACCAACTTGGGATTTGAACCAATGAACACTGAAAAGAATGAAAATTTATTTTCCTAGGGTTGATTTTCATATAAAACTCAAATTGGTCCATAAATTGTTTTGAACGTTAAAATTTTAGTTTTATTGAGAAGAAAATCTTTTGTAACCAAGAACAACTGAATTCATTGTTGCCAGATTCATTAAATTGCTTACGTTAATTTAGGATTTAGATACGGAAAAGGAAGAGAAGTGAGGGAAGGAGAGGTAGGGTGGAGAAATAGATAGATAGATTAGATGAACATCTTTATTCTAGAGGTGTAAATTGAAATCCAACTATAATGGAATAAATGATGATGTGTTTGTATGCCATATAATTGTTTTCAATATATGATGCTATTAAGTATTACTTTTTTGACAATGCATCAAGGATTTTGTTTCAATTAGTTTCTATTAGGAATCAAATTTTGGCTGAGATAAATAATTTTGACATTTAAGAAATATGAATAAATGATCTCAAAGAATAATAAGGACCAAATATAATTTAAATAACAAATGATATATTTATTCCTGTCATATTGATGGGATTTTACTCTAGTAATTAAATATACTACACAATCTATTTTTCTTGAGTTCATACATAAATTTAAGAAAAAAGTACTTGATATTTGAGCTATTTTAACATAACTCAAGAGAATTTAGTAAGATTACAAAGAGTTAATGCATATATACTTTGTCTTTGAATCAGAGAAAAAAAATGACTTAAACACTTGGTGATATTGTTCAAAGATCAACAATGTATTTTATAAATATTCCTTATAATGATAAGCTAATTAGTAAAAGTTCTGGACTCACGAAGCCTCTGTCCTTTCCACAAGCATATCTGCAACATCTCCAGATTCCTCCACTATAGCGCTCACCTCCTCGAAGCTGCGGTCGACCAGCGATACACCACACCATTCTAATACCTGTATAGATATAATGGGTTGGTTAACTTAAAACTTAAATCTTAAAAAAGTAATTTGTAAACCTATTTCTTCTAATTATATAATATAACTCATCTTTTGCCTGTTTCAAGTAGAAACCTTCCTTTGTCTTAATTAATAATTGGAAAAATATTCAATTTATTGGTTTCATGCGTTTAGTGTGATCTCTTTAAATAATATAGCAAAACATTTAAAAAATTTAAATTCTTAAAAATAAAAGGTATTGTTTTCACAGCATTTCAACTTGTCAGATAGAATATAATGGTAGTATAGAAATAGTAATCACAGAAAAAACAACTCTCTAACATCTACCTTTTTGTGGCATTTACATCAAGGAACCAGATGAATTTTCATTGTTATAATATCTCACTATTATGTATCTTCAAGTTAACCAATGGATGAATTCAATAGAAAAGTTCAAATTTGTAGGTTGTAATGCACAAATTTTTCTTATCCTCTGATATTTTTTATGCTATTGAGATTGCAATCAGTGGTTACCTTGTCTCCTCGACAGAGACCAGCTCTCTCTGCAGGCCCACCAGGGACTGTCCATACTACAGAAGCATATAGTCGTCCATCTGATCCTCCTCTTCCTCCAACAACTCGCATACCAAAGCCTCCTCTTGCTATGAAGTAAATATGTGAACATATGCTAATCGTTTATGAAGTTTACATTTTAAAGTAAAGATGAATGTTATTACCTAGGAGTGAGCTTCTAATTAAAAACAAATATCTTTATCACTATTTCTGATTGTTATAAATGCATATAAAACACAGATTTTAATAATTATAATTGAATAGAAAGGTTTAAATTCTGAAAAATATTTACTCATCACAGAAGAAAGAAGAAGAAAAGAAAAGAGGATATTAAATGAACTCTATACATTTATAACAAAAAGTAAAATGTTTATTTTAATATCTATGAAGCATAATTGTAACAATGTTTTCTGTAATAAATTGACTTTTTTCTCAGCTTCAAATTTAACCTTTATCGTACTGCAATTAAATCCAATATTTAGGAGTCGGCAGATGATTCATTTCAGGACATTTAAATGAAATTATGCAGACTTTTGGATTTAGGTCATTTTATTTCATACAGTCCCTTTTGTATGATAAAGGTTAAAATAGAATATTATTATTTACAATTAACAAAGAAATATCTTGATTTCCAAGCTTTCTCTTCTACTCACTACGAGGGCATCTTTCTGTGGTCTCCCTCCTGAGTTTTGTGCGGTGGCGTTGGCCAACAGCTAAGGTGGGAGGTATTGGAGGAGGAGTTGGTGAACGTGCTGTCAAAGAAGAAAATTCTCATTCAAACTGAGTTAATCAGAATACCATTAATTCATAAATTAGTCAAACAGAAATGGTTGTGCAGGGCTGTCCTTTATAAACCATATTTCCTGGCCCATTAGATGCACTCAGATTTTGAAACAGAAATTTCAGAAAAAAATGAATGCAGACATTTAATCTTACATAATTTACATAAATAAAAACAGGATTACTATACCCCAAAATAATCAAGCAAAACAAAGTTTATTAATCGTAGGAAACTAGAAACTTGTCATCACTGCTGCTACAGTCATCACTACTGGAATTTTCACATAAATCTTCACTTTCTTCATACAGCTGATCATATTCACTGCCATCTAGTACATTCCCAATTCTACATGTTTTAAATGACTTTGTAATAGTCTCACTTTTCACCAACTACCAGGAGTTTTTCACCAACTCACAAATACTTGAAATCAAGAGACATTTCATTTGTCCTGTTGGTGTCATGTCATGATGCATCCTGCATCCATTTGGTTCATTCCTCATGTGTAAAAGCCTTAAATGACTTATTAACCCCTCAAGCTGGTTGAGATTTTTGCATCCGCTGGCCCTATTTGTGGTAGAAAATATGTCAAAAATCACTGAGTGCAATACATTTCATAAAATGATTTTTATCTTCATCAAATGCCGATAAAATTTTATAAAGATTTGGCAGATTATAAGACAATGCTTGATAAATGTAAAAAATTTTTTACTTATGGGTACTTGTGTTTTTTCAATTTACACTCTTCTTCGATAATTTTGATGGATTTCTAAAACTTGAAATTTTATTTGAAATAAATTTTGAAGCAAGTTTCTAAACATAGGCCTACATCACAGTTGGACCACATTCACCAGTAAAAGAATTTTTTTGCAGTATTATATTTGTCAGTATCAACCCAAAGCCAAGATTTGAGAAACTTAAACCTGGCCTGATGAACCACCATCATTTTCGTCTTCACTCTCGAGCTCATGAGGAAGGTCAAAAGAAGGAAAATCAATGATGTCATCCTCACTTGATTTATCGCTGCCTGAATCAATGCATAATTCATTATCTTCTACTTCATGTTCAACTAGAAGCTGAATTTCTTCTTCACATACAAAAGGAACCACTCCTACCAAACTCCATTGCTTTCCAAATAGGAACTATATAAAGAGAGATTCTTGACTTCATCTTATGAAAGAAATCTTTCAACTGAGAACTAGGTGGCTATATGTGATGAACTTGCATACTAGCTGACTAAGAATTTTATTAAGAGGAACATAAGCCCAATGCTAAGCAAAGATACACAGAAAGAACATAAAAAACCAATTAGAAGAGATGATCCCAAGGGCCAATTCCAAACAGCTTGAAGAGATAAGAAAAATTTTTCAAATGTTTTTAGTGTCATGAGTAGTTAATCATGCATCCTTAAGTGATGCTTATGAACCAGAACCTTTCTAGAAGACAGTAACATCCTTTATGACTCAGAAAACACAATAAAACAGTCTGAAGGAATTTTTAATGAGGCACATCCCAGGATATACAGTGTATGGAGAACAGCAAATAGGACCACCCTCCTGCTGACATAGCATGCATGGAGATCCATGCCTAGGGGTTAACTGGAACATCCAGAGGCTGTAATTGACTGGTCAAACTGCCAGGAATCACTGCAGGCTTTCTTCAATTTCCTAACAATTCTTTTTGTCAATAACACACTTTCTTCATCCATAGCTTCATGCCTTCTACATCTAAATTCCATGTGGAATATAATCACAAGGTCCACTTGGGAAGGCTCTACTTTGTGGAAAGATTCTATTTAAGTGAAAAAAGAAGCTTGTAAATTTCCACTAAAAAGTTTAATGACCAACCGGTTTTGCCTGTTACAGCATCATCAGGCAACGAAAGCATGGTCAAGAGTTCAATATATACGGAGAGTAGGGTAGGAGTGTTAATTGAATAATGATAGGCAGTAGGGAGAATATACATTCAGTAATGAGATAATGTGAAAATTAAAAAAATTGAATTACAAAGTGAATGTCAAGTTTCTAATGGTAATAAAAAGTAATGCGAGCAAGGTTAGTAATTCGAAATTAAAAACAATTAACAGAAGTTACAAAAAAGTCGTTAAATTATGAAGTAAAAGGTAATAAAATAAATAATTAGGAAAGCAGTAAAGAGAACAAGGGAGAGTGATTGGAGAAAACAAATTCATTAGTAAGTGAAACATTGTCTGTACCATCATGGATCACAATTTCCAACTGCTCTAAGAGGTCCAGTCTGTTGCCCTTTGATTCAAAGTAGAGAAACCCGGGAAGGAATGCACTGGAATGGCCATTCTCAAATAGGTGCTTGGAAATGTGTGATGACATGCTTCACAACTCGAAGCAACGTTTGTGTTCCTCTATCCTCTTCTTAAAACTTCTTCCGGTCTGTCCTGTGTAAATAGCACCACAAGTATCACAAGATAATTTGTAAACACCGTTTTTGGATAAATTAGATATAGAATCTTTGGTATTTAGGAAAAGTTTGGCATAGGGTTATCGGGGAAAAGAAGGCGGGTTTGACGTCTTTAGGGAAAAGGTTAGAAAGTTTGTAGGAGAGGAGGCCTATGAAGGGGATCCTATGCCAGTGCTTATAAATGCAAGGACAAAGATAAATCCAAAAAGCTGAGGGAACCATTAATTTCTTTTCAATTGTAAACTTGAAGGCATTGTGAAGAGTATTAAGATGAGATAAAAATGAAGTTAATTGGTGATCTGTTCCCGATCAGAGACACAATGTCGTCGATATATCTGTACCAGCCTTGTACATTGTTAAGCAATGCAAAGTCAGAACTAAAAAGACTTTCTTTCAAGTGATTCATAAATATGTCTGCTAAGAGAGGTGAGAGGGGAGACCACATACCAAGGCCTTCGGTTTGTCTAAAAACTTTGCCATCAAATAGAAAATAATTTTGATTCACGCTAACTTTCAATAAATTAAATGATTCAGCAATGGTGCAAGAATCAATCCCTCTATTGATTAAAATATCCTTAGCAAGACTTAGAGCTTCATTGGTAGGGATAGAAGTGGAGAGATTACAGACATCAGAGGAGACAAGTTTTACTTGGAAGAAAGTCTTTTTAGTTCATTCTATGCTCCATCACCTCCTTCATATCCCTCTTTCCATAGCTAATTCTGATAAAGAGCTCATTATTATAAAACATCATATTTAACAGAGGCTACAATAGCCAGCTGATAGATTGCCTCTTGTCAAACAAATTAAAGAAATTAGCTTCACAGAAAATTATTTCCTCTCCCGATATTCCTTGCATTTATAAGCACTGGCATAAGATCCCCTTCATAGGCCCCCTCTCCTACAAACTTTCTAATCTATTCCCTAAAGACATCAAACCCACCATCTTTTCCTCGATAACTTATGCCAAACTTTTCCTAAATATCAAAAATTCTATATCTAATTTATCCAAAAGCGGTGTTTACAAATTATCTTGTGATACTTGTGATGCTATTTACATAGGACAGACTGGAAGAAGTTTTAAGAAGAGGATAGAGGAACACAAACGTTGCTTCGAGTTGCGAAGTGTGTCATCATACATTTCCAAGCACCTATTTGAGAATGGCCATTCCAGTGCATTCCTTCCCGGCAGTGGCGGCTCGTGTATAGGCACTGCGGAACTGCAGCACCCCCTATTTCCACTTGATATTATCGATAACATTTAATATAATGAGTCCTTTTTTCTATCTCTAGATAGATAAAGAAAGAATTAAAGAAAAAAGGACTCATTATATTAAATGTTATCGATAATATCAAGTGGAAATAGGGGGTGCTGCAGTTCCGCAGTGCCTATACACGAGCCGCCACTGCTTCCCGGGTTTCTCCACTTTGAATCAAAGGGCAACAGACTGGACCTCTTAGAGCAGTTGGAAATTGTGATCCATGATGGTACAGACAATGTTTCACTTACTAATGAATTTGTTTTCTCCAATCACTCTCCCTTGTTCTCTTTACTGCTTTCCTAATTATTTAATTTATTACCTTTTACTTCGTAATTTAACGCCTTTTTTGTAACTTCTGTTAATTGTTTTTAATTTCGAATTACTAACCTTGCTCGCATTACTTTTTATTACCATTAGAAACTTGACATTCACTTTGTAATTAAATTTTTTTAATTATCACATTACCTCATTACTGAATGTATATTCTCCCTCCTGCCTATCATTATTCAATTAACACTCCTACCCTACTCTCCGTATATATTGAACTCTTGACCAAGCATTCGTCGCCTGATGATGCTGTAACAGGCAAAACCGGTTGGTCATTAAACTTTTTAGTGGAAATTTACAAGTTTCTTTTTTCATTTAAATGGAATATAATCTTTTGACAGCATTTTTCTTTTAGATATTACTAATGGTGGTAGTTTTGTGCCATCAGCACAACATGCAAGAGCAACAGTGTGGTGGGTCTTTTCATGACCAAAGGTTTTTATCATAACTGACAACGTCTTTATGATCCATTGTCTTGTTAGATGGAACATTGAGTGCCAGATGTACTTTGTCCAAGTTTCCTATTTTTCCAGGGTCAAAAAACATTTTCTTTAACCTGTTTATGACATACTTATGGAATTCTATAATCTTATTTTCATATTCAACTGACATTTTTGCTCTATTCTAGTTTTAGTACACATACTTAGACCATTTAATTTTACAAATCATTAGAACCATGATGCTATCCCAGCAAAATCAGCAATAATTCTCTCCATTGCTATTCTTCTCCCTTCAATTAAAATAATTTTTATAAAAACAAATATGCAAGCTACCTTTGTTGTGAAGTTAAATGAAAAATTTAAACACCTTATACAAAAGAAAATAATAAGTAAATACTGGTGTTAGCACACACACACACACAAACACACCTATCCAGTTTATGGAAAACTAATTCTCTCCTGGTACCAAAGTATTATGCGTGTGTGTTTGCGGGAGAATGATTCCGTGCCAGGGACTCACACACATGCACAAACACACACACACACACAATAACATAGAAAATAAGACAGCTACACCAGTTTTTATTTATAACCCTATATATACATTTCGACAATAACGATGTCACCCTCAGTAGGAAAATTACGGAATGAACATTGACTGAATGTGGAATTTATATAGTTGCCAGGGATGTGTTGTGATTGGTGGGATGGGTTGACAGTTGGTTTTGAAAACAAAGGGAAAAGAGCATGTCATTGGTGGTGGTCATTATTTTATCTTTGTTTCGGTGAATGTATATACTTTCGTATACATCTAGTTACTTTGTGCTTACAATGTGTCTATGTAGTGTATGGTCCTTAATGTAAATAGGGTGGGCTGTGTCTACAATGTGTTAGGCAAAGCTGGATTTGTCGAAATTTCCTTTTTTGAAGTGTGATTAACGTTTTTTAAATCTAATATTAAGTTTCCTCTTTGTTTGTCCTATATAGAATTTGTCGCATTGACTACATTGTATTTTATAAACTCTGTATTTCTCGTGATCAAGAACTTTGTCTTTAGCATGGCCTAGACAATTGCTTAGTTTGTTATGGTTTGTGTATGTTAATTTGAAACCATTGTTTTTGTTATAAAGTAGTTTGTGTCCATACATAGTTTTGTAAGTCTATATATTTGTATCTTTGTTTTGTGTTTATGCCTTTGTTGATTAACCAGGTGTGTCTGTGTGTATGTGTATACTATCACCAGTATTTACTTATTCATTTGTTTGGTGCATGAGATGTTTAAATTTTTCATTTAAAATAATTTTTGTTGATACAGCAATTCTATTCTTCCTGTGATATAGTACCCAGCTTTTAACATCTTCAAGCTGTGGCCATTTTGTAACACACCAATGTTTCTTGCTCTTGTCTGCATTCATTAAGTCTTCTTTTTACTTCCTCCATTCCTGTACCATTTTCTCTGTTGGAGGAGGAACAAAATGTCTTTCAGCTGCTCTGTTCCCGTGCTTGATAGTGTACTTCACAACTTACAGTTTAAACATTATACTGTAAGAAAACCTTTTCTCTTTTGATCCTGTGGGGTTTGCATGAGAATTTGCAATTCATATTGTAACACAGTAATTACTGCTTGTGGTAATTTAAGGGCACACAGACAAAATAATACTTTATTAAACATGCAACACATACCAATGAAAAACTCATGAATGAAAAACAGACCAATATTATATACTGCCAATAGGGGAATCACCAGACATGCATACCAGGCTGCCCCCCCATGTTACAGTGATTACATTTGAGATTCACTTATGAAAATGTGTAAGTTAAATTTATAACTGCCAAGCCAATGCCAAAATTGTTTTACAAATACTGATATATAGGTCAATCACAAAGCAACAATCGTCATACTTTATAATAATGACAATTATTTTGTAACTGAAGTATATATAATTTGTTTTGTGAAACAACTTTGATATTGGCTTACAAATTCTTTCTTTTCTTTTACTCATATTCAAGGAATTCTGCAAAGTATCAGCATCTCTATATGGCCAGAGTACATGTTTACCCTTGACAGATTTTAAGTGAAGTTTTTTGGCAAAAAAATTTGCATCTTATATGCCAGGAAATATGGTTCTTGAAAGTAATGTTTGTATTTATTAAATGAATCACCTTTGTCTATTATCATAAATCTACTGAAGAAAGAATGAATAGGACAAAACTAGACCCAATAATCTTTTAGGAGACTAAATTGGTAAATTAGGAGGATTCTATACCAGAGAAAAACAATGAAATAGAAACTACCTACCATAAATACTCGTGTACAGGCCGAGGTTTAAAGACCAAAGTTGACATTATTTGCCCTGTGGTTCTTAAAATTTGATGGAATTTAACATCAGCTAACTCAATCATTACATACTCTGTTTACTTACAAGGTGATATTAGGAAATACACAATAAATCCAATTATATTGGTTTCATAGTATGGCATATGACAATGTTTGAGCTAATAAAATGAAGGAATGATGATAATCCTATGCTGAAGTTTTTTACATACGTTTTAGTCACACCTGAGGTGGATGGGTTCGCCCAACCTTCAGCTTTACCCTTATTAGAACACTCTGGAGCACGTAAAAATGATAACAAATAACCATAATTAACTACAGACTTTAAGAATAAAAAATAAATCACGCATGAATGCTGAGAGAAAAGTAGGGAACGATAACTTGATGGCAGTTCTAAAAGAAGCATCAACTCCCAGCGTACTCAAAGGTATCAGCTGCCATTGTTTCTAATTGTAAGTAGTACCAGTACCTCACCAGCAGGCCGGGCACCGGTGTAGGATGATGTCATGCATAAGATGCCGATTCCGATAACAACATCAAAGAAGAATGGTCCAGTGACGAAGTATTTCTTGGCTTTTAAAATGAATAAATACTGAATTCATTCTTTTCATATCTAATTAATGTATGTTTATAGAATTAGTTAATAAATTTTAACTATTATCTATCTTACTTTTTGTAAAAATCACCAATAAAATTATGAGGATACCCGGGCAGTAATTAATGTGCCGAAATTGTGGAAATATGGGGTCAAATGAAAATAGGAAGATTATATACCCTCGCATAACATGCACCTTAATTTTTAACTCAAATATTTCGAAAAAACTGCACATTATACACGGGTATTTACGGTATCAGCATTTTCCAAGAAGGGCATAAAGTTACTTTTCATATTTAGAACTAGAGTAAAGATATAAATACAAGGGAGAGGTAGTAAATTAAATTGCCTAAATAGTGGAAGGCTTGGGGCATCGAGTCTGGCATTAGCCATCAGACGAATGATCCTCTTCTAAAGCTTAAAAATCAAAATAGCTTGAGGGGACGAGCCCCACAAGAGCATACAATATGCGAATAAAATAACCCAAAATAGAGAGAGAGAGAATAACATCAGTATAAACAGTGTAACGAATGGCAGGGATAAGAAAACAAATAGAACTGAGTTTACTTAGAAGTGTATTAATATGTGTATCCCAGTAAAGATGGGAGTTAATATAAATGCCCAGAAATTTAGAAGAATCAGCTTGAGGTAATGTATTGCCATCTAGGTGGATGTTTAATGCTAGTGTTGGTTTGTTTTTGAGGGCAAAATGAATAACTAGCGATTTCTCAAAATTAAGTTTAAGAAAATTATTTAGGGACCAGTACTGAATTCTCTATGTAACAAGATTACTGTTTATAAGGAGGTACTCAGGAGAGGCAGAAGAAATAATGACATTGGTGTCATCAGCATATAAGATGGGTTTACTCCCAGGCAGGGGTATGAAACTCTTATGGGAGAATAGATTCCCAGCTTTTACACGTAGTTCACTATGCTAAGGGGTCCGCGATAGGCGCTGCAGTCACTGTCAGCTCTCTCTCTCTCTCTTTTTCTCCCTCTATTTCTCTCTCTCTACCGCATCACCACAGCGCCACACGTTCTTTGTGTATCGTAACGGAACAGCGGCCATTTTGCTTGATAAAAGTTCGCCATTGCTTATTGAGTGGTTGTCAGTTACTCAGATATATAGTAGATATGCATTCATCACTGTTTAAGAAAACGTGACGGAATGAATTTGTTCTAATCTCCAATCAACAGGTAAGTCTTAAAAATATCATATTTTTGAAATAAATTCTAACGAACTAGTTCTACGAAGTGTTATGTGAATGCGTTTTGTGAGAATGCTTTTATATTTTCTTAACAGATAACTGCAATGGATAGATCTTCTAGGAAGGAAGGAAAGAAATTTCTCTCGTTTGTTTGTGTGCGAGAAGCATTTTGAGAGGATATGTTTCTCATTTTTAGGTGTTAAGCTTCACTTACTTCACCTAGCTGTTTCATCCATTGCCCTGGCCATGAATATGGTATGTGTCAGTTCACAAAATAAGCCGTAATTTTAGATTGAGTAACTGAAATTTCTGTTTAAAACTTCTTGCGGTTATCAGTAGATTATAGTGTGTTTGGAAGTTAAACTGCAACATAGACGCCCGAAGATAGAATTGTGCTTGTAATAGAATGAAATAAGTGTACCATAGCGATGTCTCATTGTTTTAATTTGAAATATTTTGAATTTACAGAAATTGTTAACTTGATTATTTCTTGTTTCTCATTATGCATTTGTTTATAATCCTAGACTTTAAGATAATTCTTTGTTTCAAAACATATTTAGAAATATGTATATATTTTTCAATCGAGAAATTGAAATTTCTATATCAAAAGTTTTCCTTGTTATATGATGAATACATATAGATCTTAAATGGGCTAACTGTAACTGCTGTGATCACGTAAACGTCAGCAAATACAACTGTGCTTAGAGTAAATTATAGATAAAGTGGACATTTTCTAGTGCAATGTGATGTGTTTAATTTTACAAATGGTAATGTGGTCTTCATAGAAACATTGTTTATGAACAGCAATGGGCCGTAAGCGCATTTGCCTTATTTTACATTTATTGCAACATTTGAAGCATGCCCATTGCCTCCTGCATCAATTTCATTAGGTTTAGCAGGTTTAATGATTGACATTCTTAGATATTCATTTTCGTTCTTTTTACAGGTGCAACAGAAAAAGAATGTGTTCCAGGGCCGAAGAAATCACTTTACAAATAGATTTTTGCTTGATCCACAAATTCATTCTTGACGTGAAAGTTGGACGTTTTTCGTCGCCCACGTGAATTTGCTTTAAATACGTTTCATGCATAAAAGGTATTAACGTTATAAAATTCTGTTACAATAATTCATTTTTATATCTTTATTGTATAATATTTATGTAAAAATACCTTGCTGCTATGTAATTTGATAATGACTTTGTACTCTCGCAATGTGTGATATATGGTAATAAATTTGATATCTTATATGCAATTCTTTCATTTATGTCCATTTAATATGTCCGTGCAATTTATATGCACTATGATTATCGTAATAAAATGGGATGGGAAGGGGGCGAGGGACATCCTGTAATGACGTCACGCTAGCATTCGTTAACACGTAGTTCCAAATTTTCCCGTTGACCCATCGATTGTCGCCCCTCCATGGAAAACCTGGGAATCATTTTATAGCATTAAGTTTCCGGTCTTTCCGTAGGGGTACTAGTCTTTGCTACCAGGTATACTGCCTATTTGAATGAGGAGATTATTAACATAAGTGAGAAAAAATGTAGGGCTGAGAACAGAACCCTGGGGGACGACTTGATTGATTATTTTAGATGGAGATTTATACTTTATGCCACGTTTACGTTTGAAGGGTATGTTCCTCCATTCCTCTTCCAAAAACGTGTGAAACACGGATTTCCTTGGAACATGTAGTACATCATTCTGCCACCTATCCTTTGCAGTCCAAGATCAGTTTTGTTCCCTGTTCTCCTTTACAAAGATAGCTTCTGAATGAATGCCGGGATGAAATATGAAGTCTATCCCGAGTCATTCGATCTATTGCAAAGGTGTATACAATGTAATGACTTTTGATGTGATGCAATGGCACTGGGGAGACATCTGACTACTTAGCTGCTACTTTGACACAATGTAGTTATATCAGACTAAAGGAAACTTAATGTGGAACTTAATGGATGCGTATTGAATACAAAAAAATTCGTTCTACCACTCCTAAAAATCTGGAGTCAACTTATACACGAGATATACAAAAAAACAAAATATTTTATGAAAAAGTAGGGGGTCGACCTACACATGAGATCGACTTATACACAAGTATATATGGTATATCAAATTCATTATTATTTATTTCCTTGTTATAATACTTATAAATGTATTGTTTACTGGACTATGCAAGTGACAGCATGTCATAACTAAGCATTAAATAAAATATTTTAAGGGAGAACATCACATTAAAAAACTATGAAATGGAGGTATAAATTTTTATGAAAAAGTTTTTATTTCAGCTAAATTTATGGCAATCTACTTACGACGTGCATCCACATCGTCTATTACTATCTTGATGGCCTCTGCATCGCCTACAGATGTCTGTCTTCGAACACTGGAGGATGATGCATCTGGTTGCTGTGTTGAGTGGGATCTTTGTGCTGCTGCAGAAGAGGCGGAAGTTGGAGGAGTAGCAGGCAAACTTCGTGCAGCAGGATCGATACTGTAAACAAAAATGTCAACAAGTTTACATAATGCTTGCATAGTACAAGAGATTGAAAAGATGGTGCTGTTGAAATAGCCTGGAATTGATAATAACATGTTAATTAAATTTGATAATTAAATTCAGAAGCTGAGTAAGATTATATTAGAAAATACAAAATAAAATTATTCTTGCTTGCAGAAATAACATCGTAAGGATTAGAAATATGAGTGATTAATTTTTCTGAATGATTTATCAGTAAATCATGGGATAAGATAAAATCATGCCGAAACTCTGTTCCATACTTTCTGATGATATAATATGTAATTTAAAGAGACTATGTTTCAAACAAACCTTGAATGCTGGAAATGAAATTTAAAGTAATAACACATACATGTTTATATAATGTATACATCTGTACAAAAATTTATTTTGGTCCATCAATATTATCCTACCATTTAGATGAAAAATACAACCTCCGTTCCTTAAGTTATGGGTAGACCAGTTATTTGGAATGTTGGAACCTAAAGTGTAACCATAGATCACTTTAAATAACTTTCCCTTTAGAAGATCTACATGAATTTAAAATATTTTATTTTAACTTAAATTTCTGTTTTCTGTTTTTAATGGAACTTCCACCATTAAGAGCATACCACATTAATAGCAGTATTGGAACACATCAGCGTAGTTGTTATTTATTTTGGCATAAGTTTAATTATTGAAGTTATTATTTAATTTCATTGATTGCTTCATATGCCTTTAAGATACAATGATTATGTAAGATAGTTTTTGTATGATAAACAATTCTGTGAAATAATATTACTCTCTGAAATAATAAAAAAATATACTAAGGCAGTTCAAAATAAATAATCGATTGATATTTTATTTGTAGCACTCTCAGACCAGACAGAGAGTATCTTTTCATGAGTGAAGTTGGAACCAAATGCCAATATAAAAGGTTGATAAAAACATAACATAAAACAACATTACAGTTTCATAATTCTAATAAGAATTTTGACTACAAAGAGAAAGAAACCATACAAACTGTAAAGGTCTTATATAAAATTAAAATTAACACATTATTTTTTAAATGAAAAATATTGACTGTTTTTAATAACAACTTAATCTAAAACAAATAAATAACAAAATATAATATGATCCTTCTTCAGTGATATTCCTGCTAAATATATTTTTCAGTCAGTCAAGTACAATAACTGCATTGTTTATTCTCTTAACTTCCTATAACATCTTCCAACTAAGCTTCTTTATCATATTCAAAATATAAAGTTTAATAAAAAATAAATTTCAGAATGTCACAAGAAGTCATGACTATGCTGAGCATTAACTTAAATTCCTTAGAATATGAAATTTTTATATTAATCATATGGATTAAATGATACTGTATTAAAAAAAAGAAATTCAAATGATGACCAAAATGCATATGGCTATCATAAATTTATGATTAATAGAAAAAACAAAAAGAGAAAAGATATATTACAGGGGATTTTTTGGGTTATTGAAGGGCTGAATCAAAATCCTAACAATTAATTTTAGCATTCAGACCCATATACATTTACATAAAAAATAAAATAATTTGAGTGATATATCAAATAAATGTGTTAGTACTTACCTCAAACATGAGTAACTAAAGGATAAAAAATTATTAACTGATAAGAAACATCATTAACAGCTACATAACATGACTTTTAACAATGG
The DNA here is from genome assembly GCA_028673005.1 of Tanypteryx hageni. Classification (NCBI taxonomy): domain Eukaryota; kingdom Metazoa; phylum Arthropoda; class Insecta; order Odonata; family Petaluridae; genus Tanypteryx; species Tanypteryx hageni. The sequence continues at coordinate 38,837,131 of CM054115.1, forward strand.
TTACAATTTTTGGGACTCTCATATCGTGGTATTTCTTTGTGAAATATATTCATTAATTTTACTTGAGTGTAGAATTCAACAGTAGATTATCATAAATGTCTAAAAAATGTCCTTTTAGTCAAAATGCTGAAGCATTAATAGTATTGATGTGAAAACGTTGGATATTAAGAGGAGCTGAGAAACAATAAAAGCTACAACAAGGGTCCCAGAAAGTAGATGATGGAGGAAAAATATTTATGCTGGATTTTCTTGATATTGATATCAATCATAAAAGTAAATGCATGTATATATAGGATGTAAATGAAAGGAATAGTTGCAATATTTTAATAAGAATAAGGAAAGATGTGAAGAGTAGTTTTGAAAATCAGCTGATGCGATGTATCAATGACATATATCCCTTGAAATCAGACGATGAAAAAAGGTATTGTGCACAAAAGCTAATGTACTTGTGGGATTGGCTACCCCACCTTTTAATTCAACAATAGCTCTCCAGACCCCGTACACCTTGAGAAAGCTGTAAAACTGCCACCAGGCACAGGAAGAATTTTCAATATCCCGAAACCTGTCTCCGGTAATGTGAAAGATGCTGTTTATTTGGTGGAACCTGTAAAGAAGAGTGAAGGGTTAGACGTAAAAAAAGATGCTATGCTGCAAGGAGTGATTTTTTAAAAAGAAAGTAAGAGGAAAGGGAAGTTCTTGTAATCCAGGTAGGCATTGCTTAGGATAATGAAACCATCCACAGTGCCAGCATGAAATGTTTTGTGAGAGAAGAATTGACAGGGCTGCCAGTTTGTAGTGACAAAACTTCCACCTTTGGAATAAACTTTTGAAGAAGATGCTAAGGACACAGCAAAATGGCTTTGGTGAAAGCGGTGCCATTATTTTTTTTGCAAAGAGACCTGAATTCAAAATATTATCTACCACAGATGGTAGGTATCAAATTCTTATAACACAGCCTGAAAGCAACATCCAAAAAATAATACGAAGCAGTGGAAGGAGTAAAGCAACTGCAAAATCTATCTATTAGGCTTATCAAAATATTTAAAACGGCAAATGAACAACAATTCCCACAACTTTCAGGTAGAATCACTATTGAGATTTTCATACACTATCAAAATAGTAGATATATTGCTATGGCAAGGGGTTAATATTGCAAACACCTAATAGCTATGTCATTGCACATTCAACTAAAATGGCCTTACTTTTAGCTGAACTATCTATAATTCTACTTAAAGCAGGAGAATAAATTTCTTCCTAGGTGGCCATATTATTTAATCTGTGTATCTGAGTGCCATGCTAGATTGACCAAAGCATTGGGGCATAATTTTAAATATTATTTTTTATAATTACTCTTGTAGATCCAGAAAACTTGAGATAAATTTATATGGAAACTTGATTTAAATATATTAAATTCAGCCCACATGAATAACTGCAGCAAAAAAGTTGTTTTATATACATGGTACTTGTCAGTTACTCATACTCAATTACAATATTTACAAATGAAATGATCATGTTTATATGGGTGGTTTATGTATATAACAGAATACCAATTTAAATGTATTATATTTAGTAAAACTCAAAAGTCTTAAAGTCTTAGATTGACAACTGAGTTCCAATTGAAACGATATTAATGTAGGAGATACTTAATGATAATAATTTGACTTGTTAACTATCAGCAACACTACATTTATTCCCTAATTTAAAGTTATGATATTAAAAAATTTTAATAAATAAATTTCACATATTAAAATAGGTAATTTGATCAGTATTTAACAACAATTTAGGTTAAAATGATATTTAAGATAAGAATTTTAAGCTATGATGAATCATATCAATGATGTGAAGAATTCTTGCAGAGAGATTTAGATAGCCTTTTCTTGTTCATAATTTCTATATACACAGCCAATATACAGGTATGCTCAAAATGAAATATATATAAGTGTTGAACAATGTAGGGAAAAATGTCTGTTGAGGATCTGTCAGCATGATTGAAATCTTGCACAACCAATAGCCTTATGAAACCTCCAAGAATGACTGAACATCAGAAATGAGCATGCTATATCAGCAAGCATAACTGAATATCAGGAGAATTTATAAAATGAATGTAGTAGTAGTAGTTTGTCCACTGCAATAGAAAATTCAATTGAACAAGTAATTTAATTTTTGCCAATAGAGAATCTAAACATTTACAATTGAACATCATGAAGCATAACATGGCTCACAATATATGTTATTTTGAAAGAAAGCTTTAAATCAGACAAGGAGTTTTAATTGGTGGCATGTGTTCAAATGTTATAAAAACATTCAGAAAATGTTAATTTTTCTCCAAAAATGTTATGTGAAAAATGTATGATAAAATGTTATGGAGTGTACTAATTCAAGAGTTTTGGTAAATGTATAATAGTAAAAATACTTGAGTTTGAAAAATGTACTGTGTATAAGCCCAGGCATTTTATAGAATTCCTGAAGAAACTTCTGTAGGCTTGCAGATCTTATGGCACAAGATTTAGAAAAAATGCTTTTTTGAAAATGGAAATAAGAAAACTAACAACTTATTTAAAAAATACTTAAAATAATTAATAGAAAATATTTTTTTTTCTAAATGCTTGTTTTCAGCAAAAAGTACTTCATGAAGGAGTAGGAAATCTGTCACCACTTTTACCTAGTCTAGCATGACAATAGGTCCGAGCTTTCTATGGTCAAAGCTTTTCTGGGAAAGTCCAATGATATGGCAGGCTGTCTCAATTGCTTGACCAGGTAAACTCAATTCATATTTTATGCAATTGTAAAAAAAATTGAGCAATATAATTTTTGCAATTGTATTTAAATTCAATAAGATTTGAAGAAATTTTCTTGGGCTTCCAGCCGGGTCATGATACTGTCGTATTCCGGCTGGAAGCCCGAGAAAATTTCTTCACATCTATTCGCCGGGAAAGTCTGAGATCTTTCAATAAGATTACTAATCATAGAGTGAAGTATATGAAAATTTAAAAAATGGACAAAATGGCATCTTGTACTAATTTTTCTTCCTCAAAACATGTCAGGTCTGGAGTATTCTTCCCCTGAATCTGGTTCTCCTAATCAAAGTGGAAGTCGAACTAGTCCAGCCAAGAGTGCAAATTTTTGAAAGATCGAAGAGATGATTCATTATTACAGTAAAACCTCAATTTTATAGATGCTGATCTTATGGACTTAGGATTTTATGGAAAGGGTCTGCCAAACTGGTTTTTTGTCTGGTGAGCAGTGTGAGTCATAGGCATATGTACAAAAAGCCACAGATGGGGAAGCCATAGTCCTAACACATTATATGTCCTAATTTATACTTTTATCATATGTAGTATAGGGGAAAATATTGTTTTCATGAAAATAATCGATTTCGAGATTTCAACGAAAATAGACTTTTTGAGATCCCATGAACATATTTTGACCATTTTCTCAATGTCTGTGTGTGGGAGTGTGGGTGTACGAGATAGGAATTTTGTAGGTGCTCTAACTCAAAAACCATTAATCAAATCACCACTAAATTTTATATTTGATATTTTTATTAAAGGAGCAAGAGTTGATTAGTTTTTAGTAAAAATCCATCAAACATAAGTGGGTATTTACTCTTGTCACTTATCCGTTTTTTTGGAAATATTTGCTGTAATATTTGATAAATGTAAAAAAGTACTGGAATAAACGTTTTAAGAAATGTAATTTTCTAAAACCTTTGTTTGAAACATTTTCTTATATAATGCATTGTTTAAGAGATATTTTTAAAACTATATTTTTTAGCTGCCACCACACCACCTATCGGTGACTATTGTTAACAATTGATGCTTAGTTACATCTTAGTAACGCTCCTTTTTACTTTCTTAATTGTTGGAGCTTCGGGGCTATATCCAATATCAGAAGGTTAGTTGGAGTTAATTTCTGTTCTTTGTCAAGTTTTTAAAATTTCATCACAGTTCCGTTGGTTGCCTGGTGAGCGAATCCCTCACCTCAAGAATAAACATGCTCTAATTTTTTTTCTATTCAAGTTATAACTTTCAGGATTAGTATACCTTTCTAAAAGTATTTGAACTTACATAGCATGCTATCACAGATAATTTTTGTTCATGGGTAGCAAAATTAGGGATGCGTATGATTGAGAGGGTAGTGTGAGGCTTCTAGGGAGAGAGAGAGATGGGGGCAGCGATTCAGCTAACACCTGTCTTCATACAGCAGCATGATGATGATGATAGCAATTTCCACATTTTTTCTAGTGTTTTATTTTTTAGAAATGTGTACTCAAGTATTTTACACTATTATTGTTAATTAAAAAATATATTAATGCATCTTTTATTAATATTTTTCCTCGTACATGTATTAAGGAAACGAAATTGTGGAAGATAACACTTAGCAACCAACAGCGTCACAAAATACAGTATGACCAATGGCGGGTTAAAATGTTTATCATTAAACCTATTTGGAATTTTATAAATATTACAGGTATGGGGAAAGTCATATGATGACCACACAGGGTGACCAGACGTACACTATTGTGGGGTACAATACCCCATTTATTGAATCAATTTTTAGAAATACCCCTTCTCGTCTTATTTGTGTACCCCAATTCTAAATTGAAGATCTGGCCACCCTATGGCCACATCAGATTTTTCTATAAATTTTAGTGTAAAATATAAGCTATTGTTTTAATGATGATTATTGATATACATGAGCCATGAAATTTGAAATATGAAAATTAGATGCAAGCAGAGAATTTGGAAATTCTGCCTTAGTTTTGAAGAAAATGAAAATTATTCTGTGAGATCTCTTGCAATTAATTTTATGTATATATGGGTTTCATGTGGTTCAAATGCTGTTGCCTTGGAGATTGTGTGTGTTTATTTACTAGTTTAGATCATGATGTAAGATGATTTTTTTAAGTGCTTGCAGTATGCAAGCAAAGTTTTGTTACATAAAATGCAAACTCCCAAAAATGTATTTGTATAGCCTTAAAATGTTTCTTCCAGCTTTAATATTAATGTATATAATAAACCTAAAATGTTGAAATCATTTGAAAGGTAAATATATTTTTATATTTTAACATTTACTAGTGTAATGTGTCATCCTTGGATTTACACGAAACTAGCATAGAATGCCAATAAGTATTAGGTATTTATGATACAGTTATTGTAGTTGCTTCATTTTTTTATGCTCAGGCATAAAAAGAAATAGCAATAGTAGAAGAAAACTTCAAATTAAAGGATCACAACACACCCAAAGAAACATACGAAGCAATCACACATGAGGCAATATCAAAGACCTTGATGAATATTACAATAAACAAGCACCATTTTCTGAATTAAGAGAAAATTTCAAAAGTATTCAGTTAAATATCATATGTAGGCACTTGAAAATAATTACTGAATGTGTTCCAATATGCTCTTTTAAAATTAAAATGAAAATCTTTGAAAACCTCTTAATATTCTCTCTCTAAATGGTGAAATCTTTGGCAGATTCAGTCACTACCCAAACAACTCTGTGTAGTGATTGATTAACATTTATTACTGCCAGGTCTTCATGTAATGTAAATTATTTATAGAATTATCCCATTCACAGAAGGTGTAAAGGTGTCAATTCATCTTTTAGTCAAATTAGTATTAGTAAATTTACAATGCATAGAAATAACAAATGGTATACTAAAAGGGCATAAATAGTGAAAAATATTAATTTTGGAGATATATATATATATATATATATATATATATATATATATATATATATATATATATATATATATATATATACACTAATTCAAATACAGTATATGCAGTTTTTCGTTAATGTGAAACTTTCTGAGGGGTTTTCTAAAGCTAAAACAACTTTTTTCCTTTGATCCTCACATAATTAATGAATTGGACAACATTTTACCAAAAAATGGTAATTTTCAATTGACTCATTCTGACACATGCTAACTTGCTTACAAGTTAAAGCAGAATTTTTAAAAAATTCACTTAATATAGCACAATCACAATCCTCTAATTTATCTTCACAAAGTAAAATTTTGGTATATAATTTAAACCACAATCTCAAAATTAATTTTCTTCATATGTGAAAAATTTTATTCAAATGAAACAGTGCATTAATATTTCAGATTAGTTCTATTTTCAGATTTTTTAATTTGATTGTTAGTGAAAAACATTAGTTGGCCAATGTTTGTATTTTATGAACACATTCAACACAACTTTCAGGTAGAGATTTTGTTCATTTATATTTTAATTTTATTATATAATTAACAATTATCTAAATTATATTAATTAAAGAAAATACTAAAATTGTGTCTTTATTTATGTTGCCACTCTTCTTTGGCACAAACGTCATATAAGTTAAGAAATTATTTCTCTAAGTATAAAGTTTATTTCTTTTTAATTTTAATATGTAATTTCATTGCAGATTTAATCACAAACTAATAATTTATACATGATAACTGGAATTATAAAATTTTGTTAATGATCTCAACAATTACAAGATATTTTTTGGTTAAGAGCAATTTAGCACATTCAGTTGTTGTAAGTGACTCATGTCTACTGTATTACACACACACAAAGTAAATATAATATAACAATCTTAGCAGTAAGCAACAATTAAATACTCTCTACAGCAGTGTTTCTCAATCTTTTTAATAACACAGCCCACCTATTTTCAAGAAATTTTGGCCAGTGCTGTAATAAGGAAATTTTGGGGACCTTAAACTTTCCCTTTCTTGTTAGGTATATAGTGAGTTCTTTTTATTTTTGGGCTAATTATTATTTGAAAATCTTTTCATAGGCCACCAACTGAGAAAGGCTGCTCTACAGTACTAAAGACTCTAAAATATATTGGGTAAACACAGTGTATAGTAACAATACATATATACTTAATAGTTATGATGTAATGTTTAGACCACAAATCTCAAAGGGAAGCATGTCAAATGGTTCAATCAAAGCTCATATCTTTACAACATAATTATGGTTAGATACCATAATTTTGGGGAATGTAAAATTAATAATTTTGACAATTTCATATGAACAGCTACTCTATTTATTTAAAGCAACTAAGCTAATTTTTTCCATTTGTTTACTAATATTGATTATGAAGTTTGAAATAAACTAAACAATACAAATACAGGTAATGCCAATCATATTGTTCTATTAGGTATCATTTATATCACTGTAAGACTTGGTAGAAACTAAATGAATATTTTTATCATTTTTGATGTTAAAAATACCAAGAAATATGTAAAAGAAACTGAATTCACCATAAAAATCACAGAAATTTCAAGTTATTAATTACACTTGAGAATTACATAAATTTAATTAAGCATAGGATATTGATGCCATTTACTTCTGTAAAAATACTTCTAAATGCAATCCATTTGTTTTTATTGATTATAATGGTTTTTGCTCATAATATCTGATGGCATATGTGTTTAAACCCCAATTTCTAACTACAGGTATATCCTGATTTAGGTTGAGGACGCGTTTATGAAAAGTGGGACATGCATCAAATCAACGTAGATTGAAGCAATTTTTCCCATAAGAATCAATGGTATGGGAGGGGAATGCATGCAGGAATTTAGGATGGATCTGCACAGCCAATTGCAGTAACCCCTCAATGTTGGCAATTGGTAGTCGACAAACTGAGTCTGAATTTAGATAGGAAAAAATCCAGGTGGTGAATCCAATGGATACAGTATTAGGTGATCATGCGGACGAGAATTCCTCATCCAGATAAACAGTAGTGCTGCATCTCAAGGTCACCTGCAATAGGATTGCAACACTGTTGCGTTTCTAATCCAAATTTCAGACGTAATTACCTGGATGTATGAGGTGATTCTCATTGCACAGGCATTGTTTTGCTATAGGAAACATGTACGTCTTAATTGCATACAATTTTTGATTAGTGAAGTAGAAAAAGAGCCTATTCTTTAGGAAAACAGTGTTTAAGAACAGAGAGCCATTTAATGAAGTGTATAAAAATTATTAAACTTTATTGTATGGGGTTAAATGTCCATCTGCCAACAGCATCTACATTTTGTGTACATTTAAGTGTACGCACGGGCGATAAAGGTTAATACTATTACCATGCTGATATTTTCAGTTTCTCTAATATTAAATGATTTTTCGAAATTTTTAGAAAATCATAGTACAGTAAACCTTCGTTAACACAAACTCCAAGGGAGAATAAAATCATGTGTTCATGTTAACTGAGATTGTGATAATCGAATTATATATGAAAAATAGTAACAATATTATAATTTTCTGCAAAAATATATTTACATACATATAACAAATATAATTGGGGTAACCTTAGGGCTTCCAATTAACCGGAATTTTTGCTAATTGGTTTTTTGGTTAAAAGATCATCAGCTAACCGGTTGACCAATAATTAACCAGTAAAAATAGAAACCCTCAATTAATTTTTAGACATGTTAATTTAATGCTGCACACATAGGGGAAGTTCCCACCTTAACTTTGACTATTCCTACCACACTACTAACCCACCAGTCCTATGATATACCATAAAACAAATAAACGATCTTAAAAATAGTTTTTCCTTGTTAACTTAAAAATCCATTACAACAGTTCACAAATCCTGGTGTTTTAAATTATTATTTTTTTGTAAAATAACATAGGTCTGGAGGGGTCCTCTAAGAATACCTATTCATTTCAACAAATTCTTTTCACTCGGATTTTTGAAAATTGATTAGGGCAAGCATTTTTTCTCCCTTAAAAAAATTTGGGTAACATCAATGATCCATTCCCGAAATGAAGTAGCATTGATCAAGATTTGCTTGTGGTGGCTGTATTCACATGGTAAATGAAGACTATTAAATTTATTTAAACATCTTGGGTTCTTGGATTTTTCAATGGCCCACAATTTTAATTTTTCTGTGCCATTTGATTTGTAGCAAAGAACTAAGGCAAGTCTCATCGTACTGCCATGACAAACTTAACACTTTTGAAGTCCAATGAATGATCTGGTAACAGGTTGAAGAATATGCCCCCCTCATACAAATTGAATGTCTCGATCAGAATATGAGCTCTTAATGATTTAAAAATTCTAAAGCCATTCATTCACACCTATTTCATCCACTTTATTAGCTTCATCACAAATAATATGCGTAGGGAATCCATGTCTTCTCTGGAACTTCTAAAGTAAAAAATTTCTATTCCAAGATTAGTAGCTAACTCCTTGGGTTTTTCTTGGAAGAGAAGTTCAGAAATCGGGACCATAGATGATCTCATTTGTTGAAACAATTTCAAAAATTTTTCTTCTAAATCTTTTTGTGAAGCTTCATGTACATGTTAATTGTCATCATTGACTCTTCAGCTACAACTTGTTTGATCTTCTATTTATTTTTTATAATAGTGGAAAGTGTTGCCTTAGGAATTTTTAAATCTTCTGTAAATATTGTTTTTGAGAGAAGACCCAATTCCACATGTTCTAGTATTTTCATTTTTGCTGTGTGTAATTGAAGTTTTTTCTTTTGCAGCTTGTGCTGTCCATTTATGCTGCTGAAAATTTACACAAAAAACTGTATTTCATTAGGGGAAGACGGAGAGATGGGGATGTGTCCTTCTTTCATGATCAGGAATTAATTCTACTGGTCGAGCTATAGCCGTTCTGGTAAATAGTATTTTTTGTCAACACGGGAAGAAACAGAGGACAAAGCTGGTATTGCCTGGCCAGGGGTTTTTCTCAGGGTAGTGAAGATCAAGTAGAAAATATCAATTTCATGTGATGACACTTGAGACCTAGATTTTTTTCAATTCTCCTCCTAAGAGCGAGAGAAAAACACTTGTCTCTGCACAGCCATGTTCTCGCAGGTGCAATAAACTATTTGCAGAAGCATAATAAGCTCTCATTATCTTGCAGATTTGAACATTTTGCCGTTGTATGTTCACATTAGAATTGCTATCACAGCAAGGCACATCACTGTCCATCGGGAATCATGATATAAGACAAAATAATTTCCTTCCTTTCTTCCTCAGTGATATGTTCGACTGAAAATATTTACCACAAAAAATGCAAACACCCATGATGACAAAATGAAAACGTCTGCATTTGTCACAACTTTCCCTAAATAGATGGAATTAATGGATCATATAATCCTTATGCTACAGGCATAAGCTGTAATATTGGAATATTTGGAAACAGGAGAAAAAATCTCCTATGACTGGGAATCAAACCCAGGTCTTCCACATTCCTGTTCTGAAACAGAACAATTACTCTACTATAGAAGTTTGGTGGTAGAATATCTGCCCGGCAAGTGGAAGATCCAGGTTTGATTTCCGGTCATAGCAGATTTTTTTCTCCTGTTTCCAAATTTTCCACATTTTCCTGTTTGAGGCACTCAAGAAAGACGAAATATGACTGAAGGGCCAAAGGTAGTAGGTAGAGTCCTGAATGAAGAGAGTGGCTGAATCACCTTTTAAAACTACAACTGCCTATTGACAGTGGTGATCTATGAATATTTTAACAATTGACTTGCATTTTTTTCAACGCCCCTTTTTTAGACACGTTTTGCTTTCAGCATAAGCGCCTATTAGCGTCGGTTTGTCTGTCCGCATATTTGTTCTCGGCTTAAAAAAATAAACTTTCCGTCATATCCTGTAAATTTTTAGTCAAATTAAAATAGTAGGGGAAATGAAATACTCGACGCTAGTAGTCTACAAGTTTATTAAAAACTATTTTAATTTGATCAAAATTTACTAGATATAACGGAAAGCTCATTTTTTGTCACCAGTAAAGTGGCACCCCTGATTGGCTTACGTGATTTATTTTTGTTATTTTCTTATTGTCTTTGACTGTCAGTCCTTAATATCAAATTTCATAAAAATCCGTTTAATAAAAGCCGAGAACGAACATGCGGACAAACCGACGCTAATAGGCGCTTATGCTGACAGCAAAACGTGCCTAACAAGATGGAAAAGTATACTCCATAAATGGAATACACAGAGATTTCAAAGGCATTCTTAATTGGAAATACGTATGAAAAGGTATCGAAAGATTGGACGAATTTCGAATTTTTATCTCCGAAACAGTAAGTCGTAACTATCTTGCCTCGGAGACTATCTTGTAGTAAATGTTGTTCTCTATCCAAATAAATTTTTTAATCTACACCTCACAGATCATACAAGAGCATGGGAGAGAAATATGGATTTTTAATTGTTGTTTGCTGAGAGAACCGTCTTCGCGATCGATGTAAACAATATATGCGATATCATTAATAAAGTCAGTCTCAACCTTGTGGAATTTGCTCATTATGAGATGTAATGAAACAACTTTGACACTTCCACACAATTTAATAGATGTAAACAAAATATGCGATGTTTTGCGTGGGATTTTCTAGAATTTCTATCTCCGAAACTATAATTCGTAAGTGCGTGGTCTTGTGGACTTTCTTGTAGTAAATGTTGTTCTCTGTCCGAATAAATTTTTTAATCTATACCTTACAGATCATATAAGACCTAGGGAGAGAAAAATTTGGTATTTAATTGTTGCTTGATGGATGCCATTGAACGAGATATGAGCATAAGTTTATTAAAGAAATTATGTAAGGTGGAAGTTCTAATTGACGGATTCAGTTCAAAATCACAATTAGGCAATAAATTTTAATACCGATCACTCATATTTAATTTAATTAAAATCCGTCCAGCAGTTTAGGAGATGAAAGTTACGACTGATGGATGGACCAGACGTACCCATAAGGCGTTCCGCTATTACCGGTTCGCTGGTAAAGAATGCCTAATAAACGATAATTTTAACAATGGGCTTGCAAAAAAAAAAAAAATTAACAATGTGTTCTTGCAAACCCAAGCGAGCCCACTAAAGGTCACCACTACCTATTGAACTGTTTACACAAACAACCTCTCTACAAGCCCGAAACAAAGTCTTTGGGTTCTAAAATATTAAAACAAGTGTTTGTGTTAACTGATTACTTGAGTTCTTGCGTCCTGAATTTTGTTCAAAGCTCACCTTAAGAGAATTTTATGTTAACCAACCAACTCACATATATAAATTCATCCATTCAGATCCGGGGAAAATATTTGTTCGTGTTAACCGAGTGTTCATGTTAGCCGTGTTCATGTTAACGAGGTGTTACAGTATGTAAATCAGATTCAGTATGAAATTTACTATAATTAATCATCATAATTTACTGAAACAACAACTTCACCATAATCATGATAAATTCTGGAGATGGGAGCTAGTAGTCGAAAGTTGTGTGACTCTCTGGTCAGCTCAGACATGAAAAAATTGCTCCTGTGCATGTGTTCTGAACATTTCATGTCTGAATTTGCCAATTTTTTCATTAACTAGACGCACTCATTACAAAACCCTTCAAAGGCAACATATTAAGCAATCACCTAGAGAGCATTGGCCTTTGGAGTGATGCAATATATTTAAGATTGTCGTTTATTTAGATGTTATATTATAGATAGTAGATATTTAGATCGCAGTATGCTGTTTTTATCCAGTATTTTAATCAGATAATAGCTTCAGGAAGGTGACAATGAAAGCTTTAAAGAACCTTAGATCTCCAACATGTAACTTCAAGTCAAAATGACATGGATATGCAGGTAATAATTGGTTGGCGACATAACCTCTGATCATCATAAATTGGGACAATGGAAATCAGGGTATAAATGTATCTAGAAAAAATTAAAATTTCTGTGAAATACTGAATGATTTGTACATAAATGATATGTATGCAGTGTGGATAGAGAGGACAGCTCTGTTAAATCTGGGTACTTCCATGAAATCGGCAAACAAAAAAGAACTAACAGTTGAGTGTAGTAATGCACATCTTGTATATATTTAGTCTCTATGGGTGTCCTTGATTTTTAACTTTTTTGAAATTGAGTTATGAATTTTAAAACCTACCTTTTACTAATTCTAGATATGTCACAGAGTTCATGCAATGTCCACAGTATTTTTTGGAAAGGAAAGCAGGTATTACAGGAGCAAGTATTGTATTTTATAGAAACAAAGATGTAAGATAAAAATCAAAGCAACATACATTGCACAAATTTTCTCATATCCTTATGCTTCTAGTCTATGTTTATGGTTACATTTATATATATTTACATGGAGTTTGATTTTTAGGAACAATACTAACCCTTTTGGAGTAGGGAGAGATTGGTGGTGGCTGGGCATAAAACTCAACATTAAAATTTCACTGGATACACTTATATAGTATTATTTATGATATTAAATTCTATAAAATGATGAATTTCAATCAAAATCCTTGCAGCCATTTTTGAGTAAATGAAGACAATTTGTAAAAATCAACAAGACAAAACTACCATTTTACTCAAATACTTGGATAGGTATGAGGCAAACTCTTATTATTATTACTTAAGATTGCAATGATTCTGAAAGTGAAATTCTAAAAATTTATTTGATTTGACTTTAAATAAATCTGCTTAAAAGACATTGTGAAATCAATATTTATTTATATAATAAGCTAAGCTTGAAAAATGTCATGCTATAAGATGGCATTTTGATCAACTGCGAGAATAACAAAAATACAATTACAATTCAAAAACTTTTCATTATTTTTCAATCAAACTTTGAGGTATTACATGGTAACACTACTTTTAAATTTAAGTTTGTTCACCATCCACATTGAAGTCATGTATTCGATAACAGGAGCATTTATTTTCTCAATTTCATTACTACAGTAATGAGTGATGCACATTAATCATATGCATATTAAAATTACTCAAAATCATTGCAGGAATTCGAGACTTGAAATAACAAATGCCTAAAAAAACAAAATTTCATTTTTTTCATCGATTTTTGAATAAGCATCGAATTGGTCCACAAATTATCGTATTTTTCTGCATATATGATGCACTTTTTCCAGAAAATGGCTCCCAAAATCAGTCTGTGTCTTATACGCAGGAGGTAAAATAATTAGTTCACTAGTGAACACACTCATCCCCAAAATGGAATAATTGGCACTCATTTTCATTATTGCACTTAATTACATGTCTGCTCAGAGTAATTACAATTTTGGTGCATTTTTGATATTAGTCATATATTTTACTTCCTAATAGCCATGTTGAATAGTGCGATTAATGCCATGGAACATTATAATTGCAGTATATGTGATAAAAATTTTTAAATACCTAGGATAAATAACGTTACGTGTATTGAGATTGCAATGGCTATATTAGTTTCTAATGAACCTGCTGGATAGCAAAATTAATGCCATGGAACAGTCGAATTCTGGTAGATGCTATAAATATTTTATACATATCCAGGATAAATAACGTAACGTGTATCGAGATCTCAATGGCTACAAGAATTAAAAGATATGCCTACACTATTAACTATAAGCTTCAGGTGATTCAATACGTAAAAATGCACAGAAACGGAGTAGCAGCATGTCATTCCTGTCCAACTCCAACAGAAAAAATCATCCGTGAATGGAGAAAATGAGGAAAAACTTAAGCTGATGGGACAAGAGAAACATAGGCTTTGTAATGCTGGCCTTAAATGGTCACAACTAGAGGAGGAAGTGATGGATAACAGAATGTTGGTATGCTGTATCGATCCAAATCATTATGTATGAGGCAAAAATAATTGCAGAAGAAAAAGGACTAGTTGAGCATATGTATTATTATTACATATGCATTCCATTTATTATTTATCCCATTAAATTAAAATATCATCTTGCACTTAAGTTTAAGTAAGTAGCTACTATTGGTAAAGAGTACATATAGGTGTGACGTGTGTGGCACACTCCGACAGCTTAATTAATATGACTGCCAAGTTCATGCAGGGCACATTCAGTTATACAAGTTGCAGCGGATTGCATTATTTGAGTGTAAAATGTGTTTTGGATTGACGTATTTTTATCAAATTTGCATAAGCAGAATATTCTTTTTGTTTGTCCCTTACTTTTTATTTTGTTTTCTTTTTGAAATTTGTGCAATTAACTACAACACTGTAACAGTGGATATCACATACAGGAATAGTGGTATTGTTGGTCATAAGGATAAAGGAAGAGAGATAGAGTGCTTTTGCAAAAGAAAGTGGGGATCAGGGAAGAAAGATTTCATCGGAAAGAATGAGTTACTTACTCTATTATATACTCATGTTGACTATATTTCTATTGCTCAAATTTGCTATAGCAACACTGACCTAACATCATATTCGGAAAAGATTTTGTCATAAGATAACAGCCATATTTTCATAAGCCCCAAAATTTTATTTTTGTCGCACTTTTCGTGTTAAACGTAAGTTACAAAACAATCTATAGCCTAATGTAACAGATTTTTTACCTAAGATGCAGAGAGCACTATTGTTTATTCTCTAGCAAATTTCTAGCGACCAACAAGTAGTGAACTAGTGACTAGTACTTATATAAAAAATAATTGGAAACTATGTTTGTATCAGCTGTGGCTCGATGGAAAGGTTATCCTTCTTTGGGCCTAATGGAACTCGCAGTTCAATAAAAACAACAAAATAAATGTTTTATTTACCTCTATTATCTTAGATTTTAATTAATTATACAGTAACTGGTGCCAGAATGAATTTGTTGCATTTTTTCCTAACAATGACAACTCATGAACACACGTTTACAGAAGTGTTCATGACTCTCTATAAACTTTCTAGTAAAAACTCATCATTCTCTGTAGATTGTACTACATTTGCTGGATTGGTATTATGTAGTTCTTTTCTTGTCTCTAAAGGTACTATTGTGATATATAGATTTTTCCGATTTTTGGTGAGTGGAAATGAAGTGGTCTGTTTATTTTATGTCATTTATGTGTCAATAATATTTTTATATTGATTTATATATGTTCTAATACTACTCATATCTAGGGCTCTCAGATATTGGGTGGGACAAATTGGGACAATATACAGTGAGAGGTCGGGGGTGGGGGTGAGTTTCTACTACAGCACACAAGGATGCATTCTAAATGCCCATAATAATATATTAATTACTAAATAAAAATCTTGTAATTTTCCACTATTTTATTAGGATACGACCTAGGTTTCGACGCTTAGCATCATCATCAGGTGATCCAGAGAAAACCAAAAGGGAATATGTAGGAGAGAAAGATGGAGTGGGAGGTAGAAGAGTGGGGGAGGGAGGAAAGACATTGTATGGGCATGACTGCTAGGTGATTGGTTGGTAACTCGGTGGAGGGGAAATGACGGTTACAGTTTTGAGAAGGGAATGGAGAGGAGGGGTGAGTGGGTTGGGAATAATTGTTCATTAAGGAGTAACACATGTCTACACTTTGAATTTGAAGGGTATGCACAGTTCACTGGTTTTTTTGTTAAGATTCAAAAGTGAACTGTGCACCCCCTTCAAATTCAAAGTGTAGTGTAGTGTAGTTAACAACTCTAGAGAAAAACACATGTCTACACTTTGAATTTGAAGGGTGTGCACAGTTCACTGGTTTTTTTGTTAAGATTCAAAAGTGAACTGTGCACCCCCTTCAAATTCAATGTGTAGACATGTGTTTTTCTCTAGAGTTGTTAACTTATCACATTACAATTTCCCCCAACTAAAACTCGATATTCTACAAAAAGGACTCAAATTTACTCCCACTATGCCTTACTCCACCAAATGGGTTAAAAATTTAGCAGTAGATTGTGAAGTCACCCTACGTAAAGAACCCAATTCCTTTAAACAAAAGTTTGCGGAATCCATAGCTTCTAATTATTCCCGTTATGTTCAATCCACATCCTACAAAAATACACGACTTTGATATCGCTCCGCAATCCATAACATCACCGATACTCTCGTCAAAGAAAAACTTATCATTACCAAAGCAGATAAAGGTAACAGTATTGTGTTAATGGATAAAAATGACTACATTAGTAAATGCATCGATTTCATTACCAACAAACACTTCGATCTTCTATGGAAAGACCCTACTCCCACCTATCATAAACAAGCCAAAATCGCCATAGCCACATGTTCAGCTTTATTCAGCGATAGAGAAAAAGTTTGCCTTCTCCCCATGAATCCTCTCCCACCTAGATTTTATAAGCTACCTAAACTCCATAAACCTAATATGCCAATTCGACCTGTAGCTTCCAATGTGTCAGCCCCAGTTCATAAATTAGCATTTAAATTAAATTCGTTTCTCCGTCAGTACTCCAAGTTCACCCCTAAACATGGAATCAAGAATTCCATCAAATTAGTCAAGCACCTGAGTAATTTAACACTTCTACCGAACGCTAAATTAGTGTCATTTGATGTAACCAATTTGTTTACTTGCATCCCAACAAGAGAAACTTTAGCTCTGACCCAAGGATTATTATTGAAATCAGGAACCAATCCCGTAATTATTGACGAAATTATTTCTTTATTGGAGCTATGCATTTCCCAAAGTTATTTTTTATTTGAAGGAAAATTTTATCAGCTAAAAGAAGGTTTAGCAATGGCCTCTGCTTTATCTCCCGTACTGGCAGACATTTTTATGGATGATTTAGAATCAATATTATTTAATTCCAATAACCACTCTATAAAAAAAATATCTTTTATTGGTTCAGATACGTCGATGATGTTCTATGTTGTTGGACCGGGAGTCATCGACAATTAGATTCCTTTCTTATATTTTTAAACTCAATTCACAAAAATATTAAATTCACCATGGAACAAGAAACGAACCGGAAATTAATCTTTTTAGACCTAAGCATCACAATTCATAATAATAAGCATCATTTTGAAATCTACAGAAAACCAACCTATACAGATCAAGTAATTCCTGCTGATTCCTCCCACCCATTATCCCACGAACTTGCAGCTTTTCATGCCATGCTCCACCGTTTAGTGAACATTCCCCTATCCAGCTCTAATTTTAACAAAGAATTGGAGATCATCAAATATATAGCCAACAAGAATGGATATACCAACCAGTTAATTGATAAACTGCTTGACAAAAAATTTTGCAAATTAGCCACATCCAACATTGCTTCTCTCTCTCTTATTAAATCAATAGCCCCTACTAAAATGGGGGGTGCCTCGTCATGCTGGTAGTACATCTGAAGTCATGTTTGCAGAGGAATGTCTTCTAAGAGATCCAACATTTCATTTTCCAAAAAATCAGCATAATATCACCTGTCAGACGTGGTGGGAAGAAGTACTGTCCAAACAGCTGGTTCCCAATGACACCCCACCATACGTGAACAAGATGTAACGGTTCAGGCGGGAATGTGCATTTAACCAACGGCAGAATTCCAACCACCTAGCCATATCCCCAGGTTGAAGATGCTGAACTTGCTGGATATGGTATGGGTAAAGTCCCTCATTGTGTAATATTTGCCAGACTCTCATTCGCAGAACGTTGAGGCAGGCAGACATTCTTCGTGGACTTCGCTGAACCATTTGAATAATGTTTTCCTCCTCATCCACATTAACTTGTACTGGACGTTCAGCTCTCAAAGTCACACATGGAAATGAGCCATTTTCTCGTAAATTTCGGTGAACTTGAATAAAAGTACATCGATCTGGTGTTCTTCTTTGTGAAAATCGTCGTCGATATTTGTAAACGGCAGTAACAGAGTTTCCATTGCAAAACCTGTACATGAAGTACATATCTGCATACTCTTCATTTGAAAATGTAAAAGGCATTATTGAAAGTTAATGATACCACATGTGTCACAGCGCACTACACTGAATGCTAGCTTACGTTCTACTGACATGCTGCCTGCAGACTTGCAAAATATGTCCACGTCTGTTGTGCAAGCATCATGCTTCCCATTGTTGTAACTATGGATTAATTATCAATGTAAACAAATGATTATTTAAATAATACATTTTTCAACAATTGACAATGTATACGAATAATTATCTAAACAATGCATTTTTTCAGCCATTAAGTTGTACAAATCAAAGTCCGAGATAATTTAAATTGCCCGTAGCTCTGTAACAAATGAGAATCAGACCCATGTTCATATGACATTTTTTACTCAAAATCACTTAAGGAATAAGATCCCGAAGTTATGACATAAAGTTGCCAGACACCCTGTATAAAAGAATATGCCTGCAAACCATTTATATCAAAATACCAAACTTTATTTTGCTAAAAATATATTTCTTTAACTAAAAAATTCTAGTATGCTACTAATATCATTATTTAAAAATATCAATACCTTATATAAACAATAAATGGTGATGGTATTCTTTCAAATAATATTAACAGGCATTAATAATTCTCTAGATATACCAATAAAGTTATTTAAAACAATATCTGATAAACAAAGCAAGGTTATTTAAATGAAGTTTTGTATATTTAAACTTTGCTGGATAGTACTGAAAATCAGAAACTTATTAATAACCTAGAATGAAGACTACATAAAGGATAATGCCAGGATCTTTGTGTAGTTTGTAGTGCAATCAGTAGAACTCACCATTGTGATCCACGCCGCCTTCTGCGTTGATCCTCCTCCATTCCCTTTTCTGCTGAAAGACCAGATGATGGAACTCCTCCACTGTCTTGGCCAGGTGAGCCTGTGTCAAAATAAAATTAACTGAATGACTTCATGACATCATGCTATGAAATATTCTGCATGTTGCAAAATTTTAAATGAAACAAATATACTTAAAAATCATTATTTTTATGAAAAATGCACAGCAGAAAGCAATAATAAGAATTTAAGATGAACTCAATTTTGTTCATATAATGCTGGTTAACAGAGCGAAAATTTCTTTGATTCTTATGTCAAAAACAGTTCAAAATGATTTATCATTATCAATAAATTAGGCAAAAGAAAAGAGAAGCTTTAAAAGCAGTTAAAATCCAGGTGACAAAAATTTTGTTTTTGTATCTTCTTCTTAGAATCTTCCCCAAAAATTTCAAAGAAAATTCTTGAAAAAATAATTTCACATCAAAATCACTTACTCTCACCTTACATGTTATGTAATACTAGTGGTACCCGCAAAAACTTTTACAAAGTCAGTCAGAAATCTGCATGTTTAAAAGTCATCTTAGAGTTGGGTGACCATATTTCAAAAAGTCAAAAACAGGACATTTTTCGAAATTTACAAAAAAGGGACAACATTTTTGCAGGATTTTTTAAAACGGAAGTTTAGTTTATTTCAATCAATAAATCATTTGAAAGAATTGGAACAATTCTGTAGGTAGGAGAAACATCGACACATTAAAAAATATATTTAGGTAATGATGTGTGGAGTAAAAAGAATTAAATTAACTTGGTCAAATTCCACACATTCAATTATTATCAACTACAGATGCAAGTAGGGTTGCCAACAGTGTCATTTTGATCTGGAGACTCAGAGTCTAGGGATTTGTGTCGGGGCTCAGTATAATTTCTTCGGTTTAGTGAGTTTTTCTAGACTTCTAAAGAAATAAAATACATTATGAAATTTAGTGGAAAATTTTCGCTTTTCCTATTCTGATACGTTGATGTAATATTTTTATCAATACATACTTTGTTATACAATAGGGTGATCAGATTTTAAAAATGAAAAAACAGCCGACATAAATTTCAATTCAACGAAACAAGTCGTTCTAAAGCATAATCTCAACTGGGGTTAAATAGAAATTTAGCTGAACAATCCTGAAATATAGGTGGATGAACAACAAAGTAATTTGATTTTTAAATATTTAGTAATTTTTATTTGCAATTAATTTGCAGCTGATGTTGAAGGAGTTGGTTCTGAAGCTGGTATGAGAGTTGATGATTTATCCTCTTGTGCAGATGTTTTGTACTTTGCGGATGAAGATATTTCTTGCAGTAATTTGGGATTGTTTGAAAGCAAGTTGTAAAAGTCGTTGCACAATAGTTCCCAAAAATAAGCTTTTGTCACTATCACTGCTTTGATGTTTTCGACGAGAAAGTGGTTCTTTTTATCTGTCCACAGAGCATTTGTGATAGAAAACACTTTCTATACAGGTAAACTCCATTACAACGCGGTGGATGGGATCCATAACTTCAGACTGCAATATAAACAGATTACCTTACCCGGCGGGGCGCCGAGGAGGGTCCATTGCATTGAAAGGTAAAGACAGTGGGAGGCAAGCTGCAACATTTTATTCAAAAGAATAATGAAGCGATAAAGTGACCAATGTGACTGACATTTTCTATGCAAGGCAAATAAGTTACCGCTTTGTAACATTTGCTTCTCTTCATACAGTACACATACATACATTGTATGTATTATGTGTACGTTATGTCTGACAAAGCAGGAAGCCTATATCCCATACGCGGTTGTTGTGAAATGTAAACATTTGATTAAAAAAACTTTTTTCCCCTTGAGCAAATTTGATAATAATAATAATTGATAATAATGAACTCCGTGTTAAAATGGAGTCCATGGACTGACCACGTTTACTGGATTTCGCTCTCTAACGAAACACAATGTAATGGAGTTTACCTGTAGCTGCACTTGTACCGGGTATAGCTAAAGCAAATTCCAAAATTATTTTAATGTTTTAAACAAAATTCTTTCACCTTGCACAAACCATCATTCGACAGTTTCAGTTAAAGTTGTGTTCCATTTGGGAATTTTGCTTTTACAGATATTTGTAACATGGTGGTATTCATTATAAAAGCTCCTCTTCATCTATAACTTGCATGATACGTATAGGATTAATTTTTCATGTAACTTCGTATATTAAATGGCACTCTTGGAAAAATGGGACAATTGCCATCCCGTTTTAACTTTATCGGGACTACGGGACACTTAACTAAAAAATGGGACATATGGTCACCGTATCTTAGAGAGGAAAATAATGTTACACAGCAATTATTATCAAAGTTTTATGTTATTAATGCTTTAAAATTGTTTCATTTAATTGAAATACCATATATACTCGTGTATAGTTCTACTCCGTGTATAGTCCGACCTCCGATTTCTCGGCAAAAAAACTAGATTTTTTCATATATCTTGTGTATAATTCGATCCTAGATTTCTACTTACTCTTTTACCATAGATTTCTGTCAGGATCGACATTTTTCGTTTCGATATCTCAAAGCTCACAATCAAGGTATATAGAACGATCTTGGTTTTCAACAGATTTTAGTATCATAATAATACTATACTAATAATATACTGTAAACATCATAAACCTAGTGCACGATCTTGATAAGAAAAATATTTATTACTTTTTAACTACGAGATGTGACATACGAATGATGGCAGAATTTCTAGCAAATAGATGAAAATTAAGCTTATATAACGAAAATTAATAGATGCATATTACTCGTAAAACCTTTAATAAAAGTTATGAATGATAGTCGAACACGATGAAATAAACTCATTTTAATTCTTCAGCTTTGTGACTTTATACATTGATATCATCATTTGGAATTAACAATATTGGAGTAACATAATGGAGCTATTATATAGGTATGGCTTACGGCTCTATAACAAAATAAAGATAAATTCTTTACATAATATATAATGCATGCTTAACTTTTCTGAAAATTTATTTATGTACTAAAACCATAAAACTCTTGTTCATTGCTGTCTTTATTAACAAATAACCTGTCCCAATCTCCTGCTTGAACTAGATCATCGTATGGGTCATCATCAACTTTATCTATCATAGGATCATCAGCAACTTCTTCCTCAACCTCAATGTCATTCCACAAAAAATCATTCTCTGACCCGTCAAGGGAATTTGAAATGGCACATTTTTTAAATGAATGTACCACAGTTTCCGGTCTAATATTTTCCCATGCTTGAACTATCCATTTACATACAGTTTCTGACGACGGAGCCCGAACACATCCTCCCTTTGTAAAGGATTTTTCCCCTTCAATCATCCATTTGTTCCAAAGCTTTCTCATGGCATCTTTCATAGGTTTATTTAGGCAGACATCGAGTGGTTGTACAATGTTGGTTAGACCTGCAGGAATCATAGCAATATCTGTTTTCAGTTTTTACTTGAGCAACAACACCATCCATCAAATGGTATTTAAATGCATCCCAAACCAATAGACTTCTTTCTTTCCTTAACCCCCCTGGTTGAGAACACCAAACTTGTTTTACCCATATTTTCAAGCCTAGTTCATCCATCCAACCCTTCTCATGAACATGCACAACTACTCCTTTAGGGAATTTCAGTTTTGGCAATGTCTTTCTCTTGAAGATTACCATTGGTTTCAATTCTGTACCATCTGCCATACATGTTAAAACAACACTAAATCTAGATTTTTTATGACCAGTCATTCTCACTAATACTGATTTTCCCCCACTTTGTTTACCGTTTTATTGAGTGGTGTCAAAATTCATTGGAGTTTCATTCATATTTCCTATACAGGCTGATGGATAGTCGTGTTTCTTTCTTTGTTTAATTATAAATTTATGAAATGAAATTATTTTCTCCTCGAATTCTGAGGGAAGGCGCTATGAAATCTTTGTCTTCTGTCATAACACAAGATCATGTCTTTTCATAAATTTCGTGCACCAACCAGCACTGGCCTTGAAGTCAGCAATTTTCATTCTTTTTGCCTGTTTCAGGGCAAAGATCCGAATTTGTCCACGAGAAACACTGTAACCATTCTGCCGAGTTTCAGTGACAAATTTATTAATTTCATCTTCTAATTGTGGCCAACTACTGGTCTTACCTCTATTTTCTCATTTGTTCATAGGAATTTGCATAAGCTGTGTAGACAGTTTCCTCCAATTCCTACCATTTATTTCCGTGGTACCAAATTGTCTTGCCGCAGCACAATTGTTTGTTTTTACTTCGTACTCAATCACTTTTAGCTTAAATTTAGCAGTATATTTATTCCTTTTTGATCCCATTGTTGTAGATAATATGGGTTTACAGAAATCGACACTTATTAAAAACTTATTAAATATTATAAAATATTAAGACAAAACCGACTGAAAAATAAACGAACATAGAATTACGTACCACATTCCTAATGGTCAATAGATGACGTAACACTTTTAGAACGACTTTGTAGTGTAAATCCTTGGGTGGGTTATCGAAGCAGTAGAAAGACTGGAATGTTACAAAGTTATTCATTTTTATCCAAGTTGATGAAGTTCCATAAAGTAACGTCGTCAATGACACTTGCAATATAATTCATTCCAACTCATCTGCTGTTTTAAGACGCAAGAAAGATATGCATAGAAATCAAGAAAACAATCGGTGAATATGAGACAGGCTTTAGTATTCACGTAACAACATTACGACGACAAAAGGTCAGTATAATGATTACATTACAAATTTTGGTTAAAATGCACTATAACCCACCAGAATTTTGAGATAATACAGGACAGGTATATAAGTCTTCGAAAAAGAAAAAAATGAAAAACACAACATAGTTCTAATGAAAATCGATGAAATTAAACGTAAATAGGAAGTTTTGGAGCTATATCATAGAAGTTAAGTCAGCGAGATGGGTGACCAAAAAATATCTTGATTTTTATTATGATATTTTTAAAAAGATAATTATTTAGATCCGAGATTTTAAACCCTCAAAAGTATTACTCGTGTATAGTAATACCCCCAATTTTTTGCACAAAAATTTGGTCTTAAAAACTCGAACTATACACGAGTATATACGGTATATGTAATTTTATTATATACAATTAATTCAACCAATTATTTCATTTTTTACTCATGAACTATTACCAACAAATTTTTTTGTACTTCATTTATTAATAATAATCCATATTCTTATAAAATTAGACAACTGACATTTTGAATTTCATGTTTGTTTTTATAATTTATGTGTGCAATTTTAATTGCTTCTCCCTCACAAAAAAGGTAATCTTCCAGTATAGCAACTTTTGAAACTTCGCGAATAATTGGTTCCAGAAAACTGATGCGAAATGCAAATGTGTTAAGTGCATGTCCGATTTTCCCATAAGACGCCATGTTATTATGAGAGAGGTTCCCACCCTAACTAAAAAATTCACTTTTTTATCATAAATAATTCAGTTTTATCAGAAAATAAAAGAAAACATAACCGCAAATGAAAACCTAGCATTATAATGTGAAAAAATACTTTTACCTTCAAAACGCGTAATAGCAAATGAAAACCCAGCATAA
Organism: Tanypteryx hageni; assembly: GCA_028673005.1. Lineage (NCBI taxonomy): Eukaryota > Metazoa > Arthropoda > Insecta > Odonata > Petaluridae > Tanypteryx > Tanypteryx hageni. The sequence goes on from CM054115.1 coordinate 38,862,144, forward strand.
CAATGCGATTTAAATTCTTTCCACACATGTACAGTTTATCTCCAATACAATTTTGCATGCGATTTTTTATCTTCTTTTGCTCATTCTAAGGAAATGGTTAAATTGAACTACTGAAATGGAATGTTGAGTACGTCATCAAGAATGTTTTCCTGGATTCTGCAACAAACCTTTCCAAGGTGCAAAAAAGACACTAGCATTAAAAAGTGGTTACATTTCTTTTACTAATTATGTTAGAAATGCATAACAGGAAATCAATATATCGTCATAAAGTTATAAGATTTCTTTTAGTAATCGCATTCAAAATACGTGGCAGAAATCTTACGTTACAAGATTATAGCAATTCTTAGATTTACATTAAAAATTCGTAATAAACAACGAAACCCTAACAAAAAAACAGTTAAATTACATTCAAAATACAATGATAATAGCATTAAATATTTTGGTTAAAAACCAGCAACCTCATTCGCGAAGAACGAATATTTTCAATGTCATACTCGTAAAAGTTATGAAATACTTAACGCGCAGGACGCTTTTTCATTAGCCAATAATTTCTAATCTGGCCGCTAGATGCCAGCAACTGCGACTATTAATGAAAATAGCACCGTTGGCAGTGAAGTTTAAACTGAGCTACGATAGAATTAAGTCGATGGTTATCAGGTTTGTTTACTTTGAAAACTGCCAATAACGAGCATTATAAATATAATATAATAATTATGTCCTTTTCTAGAGTCCTAAAGTTAAAAATCTGATGTGACCATCAGATGACTTTCTCCATATCTGTAATATTTCTAAAAGTTCCAAATAGGTAACATAATAATAAATATTTTAAGAAACTGAGAGAAAATTTTAGACTTTACAAAGAACAGAAATAAACTCAAACCATAGCCTTCTAATATTGGATATAGCCACAAAGCTCCAACAATAGTTGTCAGTAGGTGGTGTGGTGGTGGCAGCTAAAAATATTAGATATCTCTTAAACAATGCATTTTATGGAAAAATGTTTTATACAAAGGTTGTAGAAAATTACATTACCTACAAGGTTTATTCAAATACATTTTTACATTTATCAAATATTAAAGTAAATATTTCAAAATGATGGAGAAATGACAAAAGTAAACACCCACTTTTGGTTGACCGATTTTTACCAAAAACTAATCAGTTCTTGTGACTGTCATAAAAATGTTAAATATAAAATTTCGCATTGAACTGATTAATAGTTTTTGAGTTAGAGAGCACCCACAAAAAGCTATCACATACACACAGACATGATCGAGAAAATGGTCAAAACGTGTTCAGGGGACCTCAAAACGTGTATTTCCATTAATATCTGTCAATTTTTTTCATGAATAGAATACTAGACTACGTATATGGAGAAAGTAAAAATGGAAAGTAGTCTTATGAGATCACCCAGGTGTTTGTATGTGTCCCCCTAACATCTTCATGAATAAACCGATTTCAAGTAAATTTAGTACATAGAATATGCAAATAAATTAATGACCAAATTGACATATTTGAACTAAATTGAAACAGCAGGGGGCCACAATTGCAAAAGTTAAACTTTTTGGTAATTATGAATTTGGAAGGAATTGGCCCAACAGATTTCAACGAAATTATTTATGAAGTAAGCATGCAACATAAAAAAACAAAATCAGTATGTTTAGTATAGATATAGTGAGCATGGCTGCCACAATACAAGGAAAAAAACATATTTTTACACTATGTGTTGAACTGTCTGCATTAATTTGAACCAAATTTAATATTTATAATATACCTACTTTTATATACAAAACCATATTGGCATATTTAAACTGAATCAGTTAAACATGGGTGCCACAATTACAAATTAAACTCTTTCAGCAATTAAGGATTTGGCTGAATGGATTTCAATTGAATTGTGTTTATAAGATTTGTACAACATATCATAATAAAATAAAGATGATTAAAGTGGAGCTAAGTAGCAGGGCTACCACAGTAAAAAGTTAAATAATATTTCTTTTACACGTATTTCTAGAGAACTAAACTAATGGATTTTAACCAAATATAATATATTTAATCTTCATATAAATAAATTTGGAAAACAAACCAAAGACCATGGATATAGAATGGGAAGAAATTAAAATTAGTATCAAGGATACCTTGGATAAAGAGATTGGAAAACAAGAGAAGAAAATCAGAAAACCATGGATCACTAAGGAAATGCTGGAGAAAAGGGATGAGAGACAAAAATGGAAAAACATTAACAGTGAAGAAGGTAGAGCCAACTATAGATGTATAAACAATGAGTTGAGAAGGGTAACAGATAAAGCTTGAGAAAATTGGATAAAAGAAAAGTGTGATGAAATACAACAAATGGAGAAGTTAGGATGGTACAATATGATGTATGCTAGAGCACTGGAATTAGAAGATAAGAAGTCAATTGGAATTCTTGGTAAAGGAATTATGAATACGGATGTGAAGATAGTATTAGAAACAAAGGATGTAGCAGAGGTATGAGAAGAATATATTAAGGAACTATACAGCAAGCAGGCAGGATCAGCAAAAATAGAACTGGAAAATGAGGAAAACATTGAAGAAAACAACCTAGGACCAAGTATTATAGAGAGCAAAGTAGAAAAAGCAATAGTGGAACTAAAGAAAGGGAAAGCCACAGGCAGCAATGAAATACCGGCTGAGGTACTTAAAGTCATGGGATCAGAATGACTAAATTAAGTACGAAATTAATTAATAAGATTTATGACACAGGATAGTGGCCTCAGGATTTCCTAGAAGTAACAATGATCCCTCTAAAGAAGAAGCCAAAGGCAATGCAGTGTAAAGACTACAGAATGATAATCCTTCTGTCACACACTTCGAAGATCATCATGAGGATTCTTAATAAAAGGCTGGAGAAAAAGGCAGAAGAAATGCTAGGGGAAGATCAATTCAGTTTAAAAAAAGGATAACAAACTAGAGATGCAATAGGGGTAGTTAGAATCATATCAGAAAGGGCAATAGAGTACAGCCAAGATATCTGCGTATGTTTCATAGACTGGCAGAAGGCTTTTGATAGAGTAAATTAGGTTAATGTTGATGAAGATATTAAAGGATATAGGTGTAGACTGGAAAGACAGGAGACTGATCAGGAATCTATATGTGAATCAAGTTGTAAAGGTCAGGTCTCCCTCCCTCCCTCCTATTCCCCCTCTCTCCCTCCTATTCCCCCTCTCTACCTTGTATTCCACCTCTCTACCTCCTATTCCCTCTCTCTACCTCCTATTCCCTCTCTCTAACTCCTATTCCCCCTCTCTCCCTCCTATTCCCCCTCTCTCCCTTCTATTTTTGCTCTCTCTTGATCCCTGCCTTTTTCCCACCTTGCAAGATATTGTCTAGTTCTTTCTCTCATCATTTGTCTTTGTCATTCATAGGCATTTTCCTCTAGGTTCTCCATTTCATGAACAAACTTTAAAAAATAGGAGAAGTTTGCATTAACTAAACCAATTAAGAAAAAACTTACCTTACTTATCAATAATGAACTCTAATATCTAAGTTCTATTTATACCACTATACCACTTTTAATCACACTTCACTTTTCTATTTTGAACTTTACTTGTTAAATTAAGGAAAAAATACATGCACTAAACAATTTTCAAGATATGATAGAATTTTCTTGATAAAGGTATAAGCATAAAAATGCTGATATCATAAATAACTAAGCTATATTTATATGTTTGAAGGGTCACCAATGTATGTAGTTTAACATTTTAAAGCTACTAAAAACTATGCAAATCTTTTCTTTCAGATAAGATCAAGATTTAAAAATTTAATTTCACTAATCAGCTAACTGTATCATTAAATAAATTTTAAGAAGCACCTAATATCACATTACTTCTGTAAAATATTCTATTTAAACTTGGCAAATAACTTTGAATTATATCATCACATCTATTCTATTAATTAATTTTTCAGCAAGAAATCAGTAAATAACAAACATAATATTTATCATGTTTTATGTATTTCAATGCAATACACAATAATTATCATCACATTCATTCGATAAAAAAATTATCCTTAACAATGAGAATAAAAAATGTTCTAACTACTTTTATACAATAAAAGGTATTTCCCTAACTTATCTGATTCTTTAAACGAGTCTTCATTATCAAAGTAAACAAAATAAAAAGAAAACTCAATTATTAGTGGTTGTGGGTTAGTTTACGTTTCATCCATGCCTTAGAAACAGCACTGCAGTTGAGCCTCAGTGACACAAGAATATTCATTCACAACAACCTCCCGATCTCTGATTGGCTTGCAGTAAGCCAATGAAAGCACATTGCATATATATGGACATACAGAAAAATGAGTTTATTATATAAGATAGCACAATGCAGCTTTCTCACTTATTCTTTCCCTCTCATCCTTTGTATCATGGATATTGAGTCATTGTGCTTAATATGAAGAAAAACATGAATACAAAAGAAATCATATAAAGTCATAGGTAGATATATAGATGACATGAGTAGTTCTATGAACTGTTAGATGTAGGTAAATCCATAGGTTTTATTTGGTACATGTAACTTAAGGGAAATACAGGGTCTTAGAGAGAGAAGCTAAGCAGGACAGCATTTGTAGTTGCACACTCTTGAAGGAGAGATATTACAGGATGGCATACGCTCTCACACATGCTACAGGGATTAGAAATCGACCCAAGGATTAAAATATGGATAACTGACCAAAGATCCTGATTTTGAAACATTTGTGAGCTAACTCACCAGCATGATCTGATGAATGTTCGCCATCTTTGGCTACTCTCCCTGCCACCCTTATTGATGCTCTTCGATTGGACCCTGAAGGTGGCGAGTCCCCTCTGCGCCGTGCTAGGTTGCGTGAAGAACCTGAGGAAGCGGCAAGATCCCTGTCTTGTTGCGGAGGGCCATGTTGGAGGAGATCGTAGGCAGAGGCACGACGAACTGGAGGCTCTGGCTGAAAGTAAAATTCCTCTGTTTATATACCTTAATTCAATGCTGTGGATGCCAAGGAATTCCAAATGACAATTTCCCAGATGCAGTAATAGTAACTCAAATAAAATCGACTATTGTAAAAATAGTTTTACCAATAAAATATCAGCATAATTTTCAACAATATTAACAGATTGATTACAAATTTTTTGAAAGATTCTTTCAAATGAAACATTATGGGAGATTTCAAAAGGTTTTCTTTTTTATTTTCAAGATACAAAAATAAATAATTCTATTTTCTACAATCAAATCAACCAAAATAAAAATAATTCAATTTACTACATTATATTTCTAAGAATATAAGTGATTCAATAGAGAGAAGTCAACAACTGACCTGAATTAGGACGCTTCCATCTGTCTCTTCGTCGCAGCTGCGCTGTCTTCCAACAGCACGAGAGTGACGCCTTCGAGAACGATGGCGCCTTTCCTCTTCTGAGGCACTGCTCTATTGAAGGATAGAATGACCAGCAACCATTAATTCAAGATAATTGGACTGATTAAAAAGTCTATAAAGTAATTACAGAAAATTTTGCATTTCAGTTTTTTTATCTTTGAAATTTATTTTATCATATATATACCACCTTAATGGGATAGTATCATTTAATATTTTGCCCAAAGTTCATAGTTCATTAAGGTAAATTCTGTTGCGTTAGAATATGTTTACTCATATGTGATTAAAAAGAAATGAGAATTTCGAATAGTTTAATCATCAAATTTTAAACAGAAGAGAAAAATGTATGCTACATTATGTATGCTTCGCAAAGATTATTGTAATAATGGATAAGAATCTCTCAATATACCATATTTTTGGGCATATAAAATGCATCATTTGCAGCTGTGATTAAGTCTATATCTGGCATCATTTACAGAAAATATTTTGGCATAATAACAGTAAAATAGAACATTTTTGATAAACTTAATTTGTAAAATAAATAGGGATGATGTAAAACATAAATAATTGCTTCGAGACTTGTATAGCTACATATGCCCTGCAATGAACTTGGCAGTCTTATTAATTAAAGCTGTCGGAGTGTATTGCACACGTCATGTGTATAGATACCCTTTTACTGATAGTATTTACTTAAACTTAAGTGCAAGATGATATTTTAATTTAATGGGATAAATGATAAATGGAATGCATAAGTAATAATGATATGTATGCTCAACTAGTCCTTTTTCTTCTGCAACTCTTTTTGCTTTGTACATAATGACTCTGATCGATACAGCAGTACCAAACTTCCTCTGTTTTACTATCTATGATTTCCTCTGCTATTTGTGGTCATTTAGGACCAAACTTACAAAGACTGTTTCTCTTATCCCATCCGCTTCAGTTTTTCCTCATTTTCACCATTCATAGATTTTTTTTTCTGTGGGAGATGGACCAAAATGACATGCTGCTGTTTGGTTTCCATGTGGTTTTGAGTATTGAATCACCTGAAGCTTATAGGTAATAGTGTAGGCATATCTTTTCATTACTGTAGCCATTACAATCTTGATACACATAATGTTATTTATCCTAGATATGAATAAAATATTTATGACATCCACAGGAATTATACTGTTCCATGCTATTTAATGGGCTCATTAGGAACTAAAACATCGTAAATGTGTTGAAATTGTAATCACTGTGAGCAGACATGTATTAAAGTGCAATAATGAAAATACATCCTTGGAATTCACATGGCATAAGGTATTACTGTATACATTAACAAATTTTTCACTATTAATTACCGTATATACTCATGTATAACGTGCACACATACTTTTGCCAAAAATTCCCAACTTTTTCGTATACCCTGTGTATAACATGCACCCTAGATTTTGTGGGGTATAAGAACAAAATTTAGAATCATATTGTCATGTTAGGTAATAACTAGAAAACCATAATTAAATAAATAAAGACCCTTCCTGAGTATTGCAAAATTCGACTTATGCAAATCTGACTTAACGTAAAAACCTCCAAGAATTAATTTTTAAAATCCGAAAATTCCAAGTTGCAGAAATTTTCTTACAAGGCAAAATAAAGGCTAACCCGGAAGTTGTCAGGTGGGGTGCTGTAGACACCCCAGCCCTATGTTTTATGACAGGTTCCTTTTCTTTTGGGTTTTATGACTCCTATCCTTCAGTAGCTGAAGTGGCACACCCCTTCAACCATTTTCGCCTAAAAAAACTAGTATCCTATGGTTATTCTTTTGAGTTAGGATGTTTTTTTTTAGATGGTGGGACAGAACATTGTGCGGAAATCTCTGTGTTTTGTGTTTTTTGTTTTGCGAGTGATTTATGTTTTATTGTGAAATTATTGTTACTATTTGCATCGTTGGTGTTGTTGCTTATGATCTGGGATTGCATTTGAAGTTATTTTACTGGTTACAAAATATAAATTTTCATAAAAGTATGACAAAACATTGTATTTTCCACAATTTTTATTTTTCTCCTGGTTTTGTTAAATAATTGACATGTTAAAATAAATTTGAATTAATCGAAAATACATCAAGTGACATAAAATGAAAAATTTATTGAAAATCGACGATTAATAATTTTTTAAACAATAATATCCGTGGGTATCAGAGACATCCCATATGACCTCTTACATAGAAAAATGTGCATGAGTACTGCTGGGTTAAAGGTCAAATATTGAATGAAGTTTAAACATGTCAATTTATTTTAAACGTATCAAACTACAGGTAACACTTATTTACAAAATATTGAATCGTCTTCTTTGCATAGTTATTTGGTGCTGAAGATGATGAAGAAGATGAATTCTATGGGTTTTAAATTACCTACATCGTTAATTATATATAATATATTCATTAACTAAAAAATTTATTTCAATTTGCATATATACTATGATTTTTGTTTTCAATACGTATTTTGCAGGAAGTCTACCTGGTGATTTTGCTGATTAGTGAAATCTGGAATATTTGGAGAGGATAAAAATAAAATTGTAGGGAAGTAATTAGGTGTTTGATACATTTAATTAATATATATAAGCTGGATTATCAATAATTAGTGTGGCTTCCCCTCAATTCAATAAAAAAATGAGAATCTGGTGCGAGTTAGGTACTCTTCAATTTTTGATTTTAACTGCACAAAAATGTTACCCATGTATAATGTGCACCCTTACTTTTTGACCTAAAAATTTGGTCTTCAAACTGCGCATTATACATGAGTATGTATGGTATTAATAATGTATGTTTTAATGGCTTTGCAGCAAATGACATTCCATTTTGGGGATGAGTGTGTTCATTAGTGTCAGTATTGAGAACAGTAACAGTCTTACCTTACCTTATACAAATCTGACTCAGAGAATTTTCTGATTTGACCCGGAGATATCCTAATCTGACCCAGAGATTTTTATACATAAAATGTTTTACTGTTTTTACCCTTCCAGAAGAAAATAAACTTATGGTTTCTTTGTTGTGACTTTCTATGTTTCTGTATTTGTTTTCCAGTCTCCAATTTCAACTTATGAATCAATGCACCGACTTTCATGACAATTGGTTAGAATCTTTCTACAGGAGCCAAGCTCCTCAGGATAGGTTTTATGATGAATATTGAAGTCCCACAATCGATTCCATGAACTTATATGGAAAATATAAGACCCATCGTGTAGGGTAATTTCCTGGAATGGGATAGTAGAATTTTGCTTATCGAGCATATTTCTTTGAATATTGCATTAATAATTACAATTTTGCAGTTTTATTTGCTTATAACGAGATTATTGCTATGGCAATGATTATTGCTGACTAGCCTGGAGTATAATCTAGTATACAAATGTGTTATTTTTTCATCCTGAAATTTTGTAATCAGTTGAATTATTATGCGAATGTATGTATGATACTTTATGATGTTAAAGTATGTAATGTGGGAAAACAAACAGCAGCTAATCCCCATGTGACTTGAAAGTTTTAAAAGTCAATATAACTTATGGCTATGCCATCCAGTTAATTAAAAATTTAATGACAATATAAGTAATTAATTTGATAAGTCTACCTTAGGAAAGTAGGCATCATAAGTTCTGTTTGGATCATCTTGTTAACAGTTTAATATTCAGGAGCTGCGTAGTTTTTATAAAAATGTGATGAGCAAATGTATTTGATTCTAAAATTATAATAATAACGCAAGATTGAACAGTACTTAGGGAAGGAAATTTTTAAAATATTGAAAATGCATATTATATTTAGTGCTTAATGATGTTTTACAAAAATAGTATAATTTGAACAAAAAGAAACAGCCGCAGAATATAAATGAATACATAATCAACTTCCACATAAATATAATAGGAAATGGCGAATAGAGTTATTATATGGTTGTACCTTTTATCTTTTCTTAAAACTATATTTTATGTTGATTGTGGAACATTTTAATATTTCAGTTTGCTCTGACTGTTTTAGAAAATTCAGGAACTCTTCCCAGGTCACGTTAAAATTTAATTTAGTACAATTTTTCTGTTTTTAGTAATTCTACTCTCATCATATTCCTTTCATCTCCCCATACATTTGCCATAAGAGAAAAAACACTTTCCACAAAGGAGTCGCTATTGGGAATACATAAAATTTTTGACAAAAGCTTAGACCATTAAGTGAAATTATTTCCATCTTTAAATATTATTACCCATGTCTTGTCCACTAGCAAGTTGCAAAATTTATTATTTATAGTAGGTAGAACTTTGTTTAGGTTGTTTACTTCATTGTATAGATTATCTTCATTAAGATTTAGTTTCGCACATTTCCCAGATGGGTCTACTTATCTGTAATTATGATACATTTTACCCGAACAATTTATGTATACCTTTGAAATCCTACACTGTTTGAACAATGATAAAATTTTCAGAGGTTCTAGTTGTGTTTCAAAAGCTACCAGGAGATACTCCCCACACATATTTCTATTACAATGTAGCAGGCAGGATGATGCCTCCTTATAATGCTGTTTTAATTTAGAATGAAAAATTTAAACGCCTTATACACCAAAATATAATAAATGAATAGTAAATACTGGTGATAGTCCACACACATACAGACACACCAACCCGGTTTACGGAAAACTAATTCTCTACAGAGACCAAAGTATTATGCATGCAAGTTTGCAGGAAATTGATTCCATGCCAGGGACTCACATGCAAGCACAAACACACACACACACCGAAAATCAGACAACTACACCAGTATTTATTTATAACCCCAAATGCAAATTTCGACATTAACAATGTCATCATCAGTAAGAAAATTAGAGAATTAAGTTATCTGATTTTCTGAGTGAGTGTGCATGTGTGTTTGTGCTTGCACGTGAGTCCCTGGTGCAGAATCTTTTTCCTGCAAACTCGCATGCATAATACTTGGATCTCTGGAAAGAATTTGTTTTCTGTAAACCAGGTAGGTCTGTCTGTGTGTACTATCACCAGTATTTACTTATTAATTTATTTTTTTTTGGAGTATAAGGTGTTTAAATTTTTCATTTAGCTTCAAACCAAAGGCATCTAGATGATGCATATGAAAATTTCTATGAGTGTGATGCAGAAGGCAGGGGATTTCATAGTTTTTAAATTGCAATGTAGAAAAATACCATTTTTGAATGTTAAAAAAATTTACTTTGACCATTTTTAGACTGATTTCCAAAGGAAACATAGCCTTATGAAATGGTCCTGTCTGTGTGTGGGTCCCCTACTAACAACTTTTGCATTAATGGACAGATTTTCATGAAAAATGGTATGAGGCTCTTGCTATCAGGGCCCACCTCTGGGCTATATTTTATTTGGCAAAGATTGAAGTTCCGGGTTCGATTCCAGTAATGTTTTTCCCTATTTGTTTTACATAGGAAATCTCAAATCCATCATGCAGAGATGTTTTCTTTAATACTTTAAAATATCTTAAAATTGTGATATTGGAGCGGGGTATGTACTGTTCTAAGGGAAAAAGAATGTAGATTCTAATTCTTATAACCAAATTTTGATAATTGATCGTATTTTCTTGAATTTCTACTAAAAATAGCGTTCTTGCTTTTTAAAGCACATTTTATCAGATTGTTGCCATGAAGACGATTATTACCGAACTTGGCTTGAACATAGACAAGTGAACCAATGGGTTATTTTCTTTTCTGCTCGACTACTCTTCAGCAATTGACAGTTTATCCATACATATTAGCGTATATACAGTAACATTTATTAAATGTGACGCAGCAACTCAGAGTTCAAACGATAGATCTTTATTTATGTTTTATGATTAAACTTACTTTCACAGACTGCTAAAGTGAAAGAATTACATTTTGGCAAAACTTCTTAACGTATTGCTGCAATGTTTTTGTTTATCTGAACTTGATCTTTGGTTAGCAACCGGCCCATTTCTAGTGAATCATCAACACATTTTTCAAACTGGCATTAATTAAATATCGCATCATGTCAAAATTAAATTGCTTTGGAATGAAAGTTAAGGTGACAATGAAATTTTAGTGACTTAAGTTACTGTCACATCAAAATCAAATCACCATCACAAGTCACGTTGGTATAAAATATCCCTAAGGATTAAAAATAATGTTTAACCTTGAAGTAATGTTGCTTTGTTGCTACATATGATTGAATTGGATAAACTGCTGAAGGCAAATAAGGACCCATGTAGTACCAGTGCCAACATAAGTATTTACATGTTTGCGCACCAGCCATGCCATATCTAAACAGTGACCTTATTGCTATTGGCAGATGCTACACACATTGCCGGTCTGACAGGAACAATACTGTCCATGTCAGTGCTGCGATCCTGTCCATAAAAACTTGAAAAATATTGTTCTCAATGATATCTGAAAGTACGGTATGGTCACTGCGCCTGATACATGTAATGTTACTCAAGGATATTTCATTAGCTACTAATTGAATGAAGCATGGGAAGACTTAAGAAGTAGAATGCAGGTGCCGAATTTTTTAGGGAAAAATAGCCATGAATTTAAAATTAAACTTAGGCCGCAGAAGACAAATACAGCAAAGTATTCGTTTCTAAACAGGGGAATCAGCGAGTGGAACAAGTTACCTGAAGTGCTCTTCAAGCCCTTACCTAAGGACGCGAAACATTTTAAACGTAGAGTTAGTTCATATATGCATGGTAAAAATAAGACGAACTGTGAGGAGGAATATTAGTAACATCAATATCTATGTAACTGTGCCTAAGTGCAGGAAAAGTAGGGGATTGCTTGGAAGGGTGAAGTACAGTGGGGACTTCGTGGGCCCCGTGACCGCTACGGTAGCCGAGAAGGCCTTTCATTAACCCACGAAAATCCGCACTCTAGGCACTGATTGTAATTAGTTTGAAATTGTATATTGTTAAATATTTTTTAATATATTTTAATTTTTCTAATATAATTTATGAGCACTTTATTTGTAAAATTGGAACTTTAGAATTATATATTATGTTTTTCTTGCCACCTGGCCGGCTGCCCAAATTGCAATGTTTTTTAAAATAAATAATAAATAAATTGTAGACTATCAAGTGGGTGGCAGGCTGAGCCCCAGAGCACTGCCCCGGCTGCCCTGGCCTAGTTCCACCACTGTTACTCATACTATTTCTAAATTTTTATGAGTTCCTTTTCCTACTATGATTACAATGACAACTTAAGCACTATATAGTTCTCAGAGTTATCATTTTTGGTGCTACTGTCAGGGGGAGGATATACAGGGTGATGTTGAACTCCCCCGACAAAATTATAGGGATAGTAGGGGGGTTTGTGTAGAGTACAAAATGCATTGTCCCAGCTTCCAGAACCACTTAATTTCCAAGATACGAGATTTGGAAGTTAATGTGCTTCACCTTGAGGTAGGCAACTTGGTTGTGTGGTGAACTGAATGATTACCTCATCGGACCACACATCCTTCCTGCTCATTTGACGGGATCTGTATTATGAATTTTTGGATTAAACTCTGCCTCAATTACTGGAAGATGCTCCTCTGAGGATCTGCCAGCACATGCAGTTCCAGCATGATGGTCCCTTTGCTCATTTCAGCTTGGTGGCGCGTAAGCATCTGAATTTGAGATACTGCAAGAAATGGATTGGGAATGATGGCCCTGTGCCATGGCCATTGCTGTCTCCTGACTTGGTTGCACTGGATGCAAAAGTCACATACATTTGACTCACCATACAACCAGGTTGCATACCTCGAGGTGCCAACTTCCAAACCTCATATCTCAGATGTTAAGTGGTTCCGGAAGCTGGAACAAGGAGCTTCGTGCTCTATGCAAACCCCCCTATTATCTCTATAATTTTGTTGGTAGAGTTCAAAATCATTTCCTCTGAATTTTTAAAATTCATTATACTGAAATTTCACTGTACCAGTGTATTAACTTCATTTAATAAAAATAATATCAATTTTTTTTCACTTTTCTTCATCATAGTACATAATTTTGCATGATTGTAAATGTTCTATCAGTTATTTCACACCCACTGCTTTTAGTTCCACTACCAGAACAAGAGTTCTGTTTCATATTTTTTATTTTGAGACTAGCAGCTCGACAATGAGCCTCTACTTTAGGTGTAAATTTTTTTCAAACCTATCAATAAATGTTGAAGATGTAATCTATGCTCTATTATTGGCCTTGTAGTGCTCAGGGAAAACCTTGATTCCATTAAAGCACCTGGGTTTCTGATTTTTAGACATTTTATGGGGCAAATAGGAAAGGAGATATTTAATACTAGTAAACAAACAGACAAACAATGCACTGAAAAAACAAAGTTCGGAGCACCGAAGCACATCCAATGCATGGTGGTGAGTTGGATAATTACTAGTAAGGCGCCAAATTAAAATTTTTTTTCCTAACAAATTTTGGAAAAGTTATTAGTTTTGAAAATACATATTCGGTTAAATGGATTTCCGAATAAGTAGAATCTGGATAAAAGGTTTTGTACTGTATGTTAAACTGGAGCTACTTATGAACTAAGAACAAAGTGTTATGGAAACACATCATCAAATCATACTTCTGCAGGTGTTGGTGCTTTGATGTCTGGTCTTTCTGCAGCAAGGACTGGTGCATTGGTGAGACGGTTTTCGTCTACGCTTCCTCCTGGGCTTATAGAGGGTCGAATCCTTTGGCGTGAAATTGAAGGTGCCAGTTTCTGCAAACAGTTAATCACATTAATACGAGTTCAATTCTTTAAGTTATGCAAAAAAGAAATTATGATGGAGTTAAAAGTTTGAATGAATCTTTCATTTTATAATAGTAATAAGTTTCATCCAATGAATATATTAATAATTTTATATAACTATAAAACTTCAATAAATGTACTTTTGAATACTTAAATTCATAATATCTATTAACTAAAAACTTATTTTAAGAGTAACTAAATTTTTACTTTGATAAATAATTTTATAATTGAGTATGGTAAATCTTTATCTAATCTATTATTAGTATCATGTAAATATTTTAAATGCATGATAAACAGAGTTCTAAATAACATTTCCATGCTCAACTGATTACCTTACTTTTTAGAAACCATGAAAATTAACTATATGTTCTGAGAAAATAATCTTACGTTGCAGTGTTATGTGGTTAATATATGGTTTTGCTTCTAATGGATTCAGGAGATTTTCAGCTGTTATACTGCAAGAATACATACACTGTTAATAAGAACAATATAGATATACAATGCTGTGAGGTTAATCAGGAACCAAGTGTTAACTTTAAAGGCAATATTTTAGTTTATTTAAACTGTTTTAATACTTAAATATTCATAACCATTGTGTGAGCTGTGGGCAGTGCTGTAGATAATAACGCATGAATGAGAAAAAAAACCTATTTCTTTGGAGCTTAGCCTTTTCTTGCTACCTTGCAAAATCCTTAGGAGAACTAAAGTTAATATTCTATACAAATTTAAGGATATAATTTTTAGGCTGGTTTCCAAAGGAAATATAGAATTATGAAATGGTCCTGTCTGTATGTGTATGTGCCCTCTATTAACTTTTGCACCAATTGACCGATTTTCATGAAACTTGGTATGATGATCATGCTGCCAAGGCCCACCTCCAGGCAATATTTTATTTGGTAAAGATTGAAGTCCTGGGTTCGATTCCAGGAATGTTTTTTACCTATTTGTTTTATATAGGAAATCTCAAATCCATTGTGCAGAGATGTTTATCTTTAATGCTTTAAAATATCTTAAAATCGTGATATCGGAGCGGGGTTTGTACTATTTTAAGGGGAGAAAATGTAGATTCTAATTCTTATAACCAAATTTTGATAATTGATCGTATTTTCTTGAATTTCTACTAAACAGCATTTTTGCATTTAAAATGCATTTTATCGGATTGTTGCCATGGAGATGATTATTACTGAACTAGGCTTGAGCATAGACGAATAAATAAATGGGCTATTTTCCTTTCCACTCAACTACTCTTCAGCAATGGGCAATTGATCCATACATATTAGCGTATAAGCAGTAACATTTATTAAATTCGTTTATTTAAAAAAAAACATGCAAAATATGTCAGAAAGAGAATTTTACATTGTTTTTTAGTATTTTAAACCTGATAATGCTCTATTAATTTGTTTTCCAATTTTTCTTTATCACTGATAAACTACGAATAACAAATAGTATTTATGGTATTAAAATTCCTTGGAATGAATAACACATACAGAAACATATCCTGGCAATATAAGTAATCAATTCGGGACGTCAACTTTGGGAAACCAGCCTGCATTAGTCCTGGTTTAGGCTTCTTGTTTATAATTCTGTAGTAGATTTCTTCAAAAGTTAATTTAAAATAATACATTTTCCTTTTCTACATAAATATAACAAAAACATAGTTCTCATATTTGATAACTGCTACTCATGATGGCTATCTCTTTTTTGTCTTTAATGCCTGATTTATTCTCAAGTCTTTAGCATATTTTGAGACTATGGCATCTTCAACACTTATCCACTTTCAGCATTTTTCCTTAATATTAATGAAATAAAAGCACACATTTAATTGATAAAAATGTTAAAATACAATTTACAAGACACAGTAAATATCAAAATACAGTGAATCCTAAATAGGGCTATACAAATAATCCTTTAACTCCATTAAAACACAAAGCTTAGTGGGATAAAACAGTCTAGAAAGTCAAATAATTTTTTGCCAAACATTAAAGAACTAATCAATAGGAAAAAGATTAGGCTGATATTTTCAAATGCAATTCTTGGAAAATTGAGCAACACTGCAGGTACCTTCTCCAAATCTCTTAATGATGCAGGAGAAACATCGGAGTGCCGACGCATATCTGGTGACCGAGGTGGTAGATCCAAATAAGAAGCGGGCGCAGTGGGAGTAGCGCCACCTGAAAAGTTGCACCACTCTCAGAGCACTGACATACATTGAAATTTATTGCAAAAGTTATCTATAAGACAAAATAATTTTCTACTTCTCATGATTTTTTGTTTCATAAACTATTCAAAGGAAAAATTGTACATATGCCATTTTATACCTATTTGGTTGAATAAGGACCATTCAAGTTATTGATGCAATGAATGAAGCAGTTACTCTCATTATGAAGAGTCCTACCTCATGCAACATGTCACTTTTACTAGTTTGGTTTATCAACTATTTTAAACTATCTTTTTGAAAGCTTGAGATGAAGATTTTCAAAGCAGGAATGGATATTTTCAGAAATTTCTAAGTTTTTCTATAGAGATTTTTTTTAACACATGAGGATTTGCTTTATTTAATATTTCATAATAAAATAATTTGCTCTCTTATTTTATAATAATATTAGGCTCACAGTTGCAGAATTCAATAGTAATAATAGTAGTATTTAAAAATTAGGATATTTGAGAGAAAATAATAGTAGAAGAGGGAGACAAAAAACTAGTACTGTTAAACTAAATGAGCATTGATTAAAAAATGTAAAGGCCAAGAAAACCAAAAAAATGAATGTGCATTAATGCTAAATTATTTTTATCTCCATTACTAACTTTGCATATTTTTTTTCACTTCCAAGTACCAAGAAGTGTCTTGTGATTGAAATTTCAAAATTTGGAAATATGATTGATGAACTACTCAAACTGGGAAAGAAAAAAGCTTGTATTAGAAATGGAAAAGTGGGATTCCAAAGACAATTTCAATAGCTGGACTTATCAGCCTACTTCAAACAGTCTACAAAATATTCACCAAAACACTCACTATTCACCTTCAAAACCACTTTGATTCTGCCCAACCTGGGTTTTTCAGGGGAAATAATATGATGGACCACATTCAAGTCATGAGAAAGATAATCAGTTGGACTAACAAGTATGATTTGCCTCTTATGTATTTGCTTCATCAACTATGAAAAAACATTCGACTCTATTTGAACTTCATTGGTGTTAAGTGCACTGAAGAAACAAGGATTAAAGAAACGTATATAACCTTAATCAAGAATATCTATGAAAATGCATCATCATCTGTCCAGCTACATGAAGAAACAAGTACTTTAAGAGTGGAAACGGAGTGAAGCAAGGGGACAACATGACTCCAAAATTATACAAAGCAGCATTAGGGGATGTGTCCAAAATGCTAGACTGGCAAAAAAGGTATATACGGAAATAATGAGCATTTGAGTTACCAGCACTTTACCTCAGTAGCGAAACTAGGAGCAGAAGGGCCCATGGCAAATTATTATATATGGCATCATATTATTTTCAGGAAACTCTGAGGAGCTCTGTAGACAAATTGAGGAACTGGAATGGGCAAGCCAAAAAGCTGGACTGAGAATTAATCTTAATAAAAGAAAGGCCATGCGCAATCCCTGAGAAGATAAATATCAACAGAGCAGAACTCAAGAAAGTCACAAACTATGTTTACTTGGATCAGATCATCACTAGGGATGGTTCACTTTTTGGAGAGATAAACCAGAGAGTGAAGATGACATGGAATATGTTTGGATAGAATGCAAACAGCTTTAAATAAAAAAATCCCAATTGATCTAAAAAGAAGAATATATGACCAATGTTCTCTATCTGTTCCAACCTATGGACATGAAACATGGGTCATGAATGCCAGAACAGTCCAGAGCTTACAAACAATACAGAGGAGTATGGAGAGATGTATGTTAGGAATCACCCAGATAGACTTCAAAAGGAATGACTGGGTAAGAAAGGAGACAGGAGTATGTGACATAATTAGGAGAGCAAAAGTGCTAAAGTGGCAGTGGGCAGGTCATATTGCTAGAAGAAATGATCAGCATTGGATATCTAGTGTCATCAAATAGTTCCCAAGAAACATCAAGAGACTGAAAGACAGATGGGAAAGAGTGCTAGTGAAATTCTTAGGGCCAACTTGGATGAAGGAAGTAGTGGATGGAGAAAACTGGAAGAGTCTGGTGAAGGCCTTCATCCATCAATGGATTGAAAAGGGCTGATGATATATATAGAACTTTTAAAAGACCAAAGGGGAAAACGTCTAACATGTTATGTTCTTTCATTTTATAAGGACACATTTATCAAACCTCCTCACCATTGTTCTCTGTAGTACCTCCTTGTGGTGGTATTGATAGGCGAACATCGGAATGGCGACGTCTCAAGCCTTCTCCAGCTCCAGGGATTCCTAATCTGATCCCTGATGCTGCTGCAGCTGCAGTGATATTAAAGAGAAAAACAGGAAGATAGATTCATGAACTTACTTTTTTTAAATTCCTTTAAAAAATTTTACCTGAAAGGAGTTTTGCAAAATTCATTAAAATGAAAAAATAGTCATAATAAGGGTTTAGGCATTGTAAATGAGTCATAATTTTCTATCTAATCAGCATGTTAATACTCAATGGATATTAAAAGCAAATAAATATACTTAGGATTTTTATTTTGGAATTTTGAAATGGAATAAAATGAATAAAACAATGTTAGAAATAGAAAAAATAACAAGATCTTTGGTATTAAAAGTTTAATTTATATGAACTTATTCTCAAAGTGCCACAAAAATGTTGCATACAATATTTTGATGCTTTAAAAATGTCATGTTCCATTTTGATAATTTAAAAATATTATATTATTTACTTGACTCAGTGAGAGAGATGTTGCATAAACAAAACTTGTCCATTAAATATACCATATTTACTCATGTAATACCCACACACGTGTAATGACCGCACCACCATTTTTAGAGCTATAAATCTGGAAAAACTGGAACTCATGTAATGTCTGCACTTGCAAAATTTCAATGTTGATATATTATGGCAACATTGGTTGAATAATCTATCTGAAGCTGAGTTTGATGATACAATTACTGCAAAATGCAAATATTTAAGAAGTGACTTCTAAAAATGATTTTTAGTACTTTTTTAGCATGTGTAATCATGAACAACTCAAAAACCTATTTTGGAGTCTAGCTCCTTAATCTAAAAGAAAAGTTCAATTTTGAGTCGTTGCACATTCTCAAGTTATTTAATTTAAAATGAGTAATTTTCACTAATTTTGCAAAAACACGCAAACTCGGCCATTTTTTACCTAGAAAAAGAGCAAATTTTATGGAAATAAATGTAAACCATTCATGCTCAAAATAAATCCCTCAGACATCACATAATACCAAAAATAAACCTGTCCCTAGATGCAATATGACTTGGTTATATAGAAGCATTTCTCACGTTTCTGTGGATAAAATATATCACTTACAGCTTTCAGAAAGCACAAACGAACAACCCCAACATCTATTATGTTCTTTGCTTTTATACAGAGTAATTAAAGTATATTATTTTAGGAATGCATAACGTGAAAGGAACCCAAAAATGTGCAGTTATGGTAAAATGTGATTTGAGCATGTCACGAATTACAAGACAATCTAACAGAATGTATTTGTACTTTGAAAAATATATGCAGTTCAGTTGTTTATTTCTCTTACATCACCTTTTCTATGAGAATGAACTCTGTCTGACACATCTATTTATAAAGAATATTTACATGATTTACTTTTACTAATTACAGCTGGCAAAGAATTTAAAAAATACCTGATAAACATCTTGTTTATTATATTATTCAATGCATTTTTGAAAAATATCTTGGTTAAAAATCGAGGAAATAAAATGCATGGCATATTGCATCTACCAAAAAAATGCCTTCTCTTGCCAGGTATGCAATATTGTGTAGGCGTTTCGCAGGTGGGCTGTCAACAACAGATGAATGGGCACATCTTGTGTAATGTCTGCACCCCCCTTTTTTTATGGGAACTTTTGGAGAAAAAAGTGCGAGTATTACACGAGTAAATACAGTATACAAATAGGAAGATATATCATCAGTGAAATAGCTGTTTAGTTAAATTTAATATTCATGTTATAAGAGTATTCATTAGATCATTTTAACACCATTATTCATTAAGTTTCATATATTATTTAATATAAATATTTTAGTGGAATTATTTTTATAATGCATTAATTATTCTTATACATATATTTCAAAGCAAATTCTCAGTTTTAAATTGGCAGGAGGTATTTAAATTCGCTTAATATTACCTTTGGCTGCTTGGGAAGCAAGTTGGGGTGAAGCACCTGCAGCTACAGATGCCTTCCTGGTCAAGCCCACTAATGGCAAACCAGGGGGAAGTGTAGGGGGAAGGGGGGTTAGGCCAGACCGGCGACTGGCACGTCTTCGACGACATATGCTGCATCGCCACGTATTCTGAGAGAATATACATAGGTATGGAGAACCAAACAAAATTTTAATCAAATTGAGGGATTTTCAATTGTATTTGGTTTTTTAATTCTTTATGCACAGTTGAAATATACCTATTTCATTTTAACTTTCATTATGATCAAATGGCATTTATCCATACTCTGTTGTTCTGAAAAGTTCTAAACATCTCTAGTGTATCAATTATTTCACACAAAAAATGCCCAATAAATGCTCGGATTATATAATGAGTTTTTTTCTCATCATTCAATTTATATTTTTCATATACATTTCCTCAAATTGCTTGAATATACAACTCAAAACAAGAAAATATATGCTATCAAAACAGCAACCCATGCATGAAAAAGGATATGAATTTTACTTGTAGACCAATAAATGGTTATTAACTAAGTTGCAAATAAACTGCATAAATATTCAACTGTGGTTAATCTTTCACCCACCTCTGGAACTCCACCAGAAGGAGTTTCTTGTGTTTCAGAAGAAATGGGAGGAGCTTCTACTTCTGAAGAATATGAGGCACAATCCTCACACACCTTCTGAGAGCACTCACAACAAACTCTAAAGAATTCAACCGCAGATGTGAAGGCCTTCAGGCAAACACGACAGCAGCCATACCTACTCTGAGAGCGCACAGGTGCTGCATCTGCTGACCTGTTATGAATCAAAATAATTATTCGTTATACTAATTTTTTATTAACTTCACCTCATACATTAATAAATAAATGTACATATGTATATGTATAAATGTTTTTTAATCCAAAATATAAATGTAATTTAATGAATTCAAATCCAAAATTAAAAGTAACATAATAAAGAAACAATATTTGGACCACCCTCTTAAATTAAAAAAGGTTAAAACTGAAATATTTTTATTGTTTTGATTATTATAGTAAGTATTGAATTTTGAATCATTATACATTATTTCCATTCATACATATTATGGAAACAAACAACAATATCATTTTGTATTTATGTTTATTTCTACTACATAGTTGGTTAAATATCATAACGAGAATGTCCTTTAAAAATAAAAAAATGTAACAATTTATAATATTACTGCCCAAGATAAACTTATCAACCAGGATAATATGAGAGAAGCAGTGGATTTGGATAAAATTATACCAAAAGATGTAAACAAAACCAGTGAATTTCCAAAGAGCCTGCCGATTTTTTTTGTGCAAAAGTGATGCTGCTGTATAATTAGGATCTCAACAAAGGTTTGGTAAATGGAAGTATTGGTACCATCAAAGAAATTGTTTGGAACTTTCAAGAGGTCAACCTTATTATCAAAATTTGCCTAAATATGTGCTTATTGATTTCGAGAGATCTGGAGAACATAAGATTGAATCAGTGCAGTTTAAATTTGGAAATGCCTTGGCTAAAAGAGTTATGCTTCCATTGATCCTTAGTTGGGCTTTAACAGTTCATAAATTAAAAGGCAGTGCAGTCAACAAAGTGGTTGTGTACTTAGGAACCAAGATTTTTGCATCTGGACAAACAAATGTCGCACTAAGTATAGTTCGGTCACTGGGTGCTGTTTGAATTTTGGAGCTTGATAGTGCAAAATTAATGGGCTCAAAAGTATGTGAAACAGGCTATTTATTGCACTCCTCATCTTTTGTGAAAGTTTTGTTGTTATGTATTTTCAAAAAAGTATGGTTGAATAACTGTAAACAAGGGTCTGGAAGTATACCTCATCATATACAACTCTTTATGGGATTCATATTAACCGTATGAAGAAATGGACATCATTATAGAAAAATATATGGAAAAAATAAGTGAAATTATAACAATATATCAAACTTTGTCTGCAACAAAGCTGTTAGGAAGGAAAAGAGAAATTGTACATGTATTTATATTATATCTACTTGACAATAAGGAACTAAGCATACAACTGTTACAGGAGATTAAAGTAATAAAATCAGTGATTGAATTGAGTGGTTTCTTGTGTGAAACACAGCTCCTTGCATTGTGCCAAGACATAGCTGAAGCCATAGACGAAGGAGAGGAAGTTGACGCAGTGGTAATAGATTTTTCAAAAGCGTTTGACACAGTTCCTCATGATAGATTAATTAGAAAGTTATGGGACATGAATATCGATTGGAGAGTAGCTTACTGGGTAAATGATTTTCTCGAGGGTAGAAGGCAAAAGGTCAGAATAGGTGAGAAATTTTCAAAAGAAGCAAATGTGACCTCTTAGTGTTCCGCAAGGGAGTGTTATTGGACCTTTATTGTTCCTGATCTACGTAAATGATCTCTCGGTTTCAATAAAGTCGGATATTAGGTTGTTTGCGGATGACTGCGTCATCTATAGGAAGACTTCGGATGAAAATGATCGCTTAGTTCTTCAGGAAGATTTGGATAAGGTGGCAGGTTGGATAAAATTAAATAAGATGAATATAAATCAGTCATGGTAGAATATATTGCAACAACAAGCAAACAGCGGTAGAAATCGACAAGTCTAATGTTGGGAAGAGAAAATATCATTGCAGACATCATGTAGAAGGCCAGTGGGTATATGGATGCATGGAGAGAGTGATCAGTAATTATTTTTTTAGTGGATGTTCATTACTGAACAGCTAAGTCTTTGACAGCCATGGTATGGTTTAACACCAGTAGTGAGAATATGGCTGAAGAAAACCAAAGAATCAACAACTGACAGATCACCACTGAGGACGACCACTTTGTAGCCAAAATGTATATCCGGTTTTTCTCACAATTTTGTGATTACTGGAGCTATCTTTAATAACACTTCAAATCAGATAAAATCAGAGAACTATGCTCAAATAGTTAGTTTAATAAGATGTATAAGGCAAATACTTGAATCGAGTAGGTTTTCATGTAAATAAATCAGCAAATATGGGAAAGATGATTAGAAAATGGATATGAATCAAGGGAGACAATATTTTATTGGGTTGGGAAATAGGAGAAATGAGTATTGATTAATTAAACAAAGTAAGTTCACTATTGGAAGATTGGAGAGTGGATAATAAAAAAGTCATAAAAGGACTAACGGCAAGAAAAAGAATATGATAAATAGAAATGTTTTCGCATAACTAATTATATGAATGCATTTAAGGATACTAACGTCTGCTTTGTAGAGGTATTGTCCTCATGTTCTGGGCCTCCAGATCCAGCAGAATCTCCCGAAATAGGCTGCCTTGTAGGAGATAGCTTTGTCACTATTGAAAAAGGAAAAATATTTGTGTTTTAAATATAAAAAATAATGGTATAACATCACCACAGCCACTCGCCATCCAAAAATTTCAGCAAGATTTCATAATCTTAAAAAGTTCAAAGAAAAGAAGAAAGGGGATAACTCTGCAACAGGGTGAAGTTTCAATACTTAAATTTGCTAACTATCAGAATTATTAGTACATTGCAATGGTTAAGTGATGAAATGCATAATCAAAGAACACTAAGAGCAGTTTCTTCATGTTACATGATATTTTATTGAAAAGCGAGATTTATTTAGTTTTATATCATTCATATATTGTACATTTGTACAGTTGTCCCTTTTCCATATAAATCTCCAAAATTACTCCATTTTTGTCCCAAAATGCAAGTCAACATCACTTTCCCTGTGGATAGTCGCTTTGAATTTTTTTGGCTTCGGTGAGCTTGGATGCCACCATTCTTTACTTGCTTGCTTACTCTCAGGCTGAAAGTGATTGACCCATGTCTCAATCCCAGTCACTATGCAGTTCAAGAAATCTTCCCCTTCAGCTTTATACCAAGAGAGCAGCACAGAGCAGGCGTCAACACATTGCTTCAGGTCTTCAGTGAGTTGCCCACCTGTTACAAACTTTATTGAATCCAAGCTCTTTGCGGACAATATTTTGAACAGATCCAACACTGATGTTCAATTTCTTGCTGATTTCTTTCACTTTAATGCAACAGTTTTTGCAAATGAGCCTATCAATGGCAGAAATGTTTGCTGGTGTGACTACATGATCATCCTGGCCTAGCCGAGCAGCATCTTCCTTGTACACCATTTTTAAACTTTTCAACCCATTTATAGACTCTCCTCTGTGATAAACAGTTGTCTCCATACACATTAACCATCCTCCTGCATATTTCAATTGGTTTCACTACTGCGTTCAAAAATCGTACCACTGATCTCAACTCCAACTTTTGCAATGTTATATACCAGATGCTATATTTATATGACAAGGGGTACCAAATACCACAAAATATTCCACCAAATTAATAATAACAATAAAAACAAAAATAACTAACAACAATAGCAATAACAATAATAATAGGATTTCATACTTCTTCCCGCTTTCTTTTCACTTTTGCTGTTTTCATTTGAACCACCCTTGTAATTTAGGTCGATTAAATATTTTTGTACCAATATAGTTCTATGTTCAGAAATTTGCATCAAGACGTTTTACAGCAAGTTACACCTGGTGGAGCACTATTGTTTTGATGTAATTAGGACTCTCCTGGCTTGTTTTAATCCAGGATTTTCAAGTTCCAGAGAATCACCTTTCATAAGTTGTGGGCAGTGGCTTTCGTTGGGACTTTGATTCCCAGAGGCATTACTTTAAGCGCATGGGACATCATACCCTAGTCCAGTGTTTCACAAAAGGGGTGCCATGGGTAGCGGGGGTGTCCAATTTGATTGTTAGGGAGGAGTAAAATATTTTGCTAAATAACTGCATCAACGATTTTAAAATGTTGATAGATCATTAGGGTAATAATTTTTCCTCTAATTCCTAATAAACTGTTGATGATGTAGTACCAACAAGTGAACATGTGCAAATGTGTTGAAACATAATCATATACATCTACAACCTTGTTTCAAGCTGGGCATGTCATCAAACTGTTTGAAAGACCTACAAAAGTATTGGAAACTACTAGCTCTTTGCTGTTTCTATTGGAGCTTGTGATTTCGACAAACATTTGGAACCAACATAAAAGAAGTAATATAATCTTTTACCGGTATAACAAATAACTGTTTCCAATGACTCAGTCAAAATCTACTACAGGTGCCATCTCATTAAATTGGGAACCTTGGAACCGAGACGTTTTCATATATTCCGATTTCCTGGTTTTTTGAATAAGGTAATTTTCCTCGAAAATGTCTCTTGTGCAACGCACCGGATTACCCATTAGGTGCAGCAGGCACATGGCTAGGAACGCCAGTGTTCTAGTGTTGTGATAATTTTTGTGCGTGTATTTATAAAAATTTATATACAGTTTTATTAATTAATTGCGAAAAATCGAAGCGATCTTATTACCATATATCCTCCTGATTTTATGCAACTCAACTTACACTAGGCTACCTCTTGTATACCTCCCATCGTACAGTAGTTGCCTTTAAACATATTTCACCAAATTATATCAAATACAGTGAAACTCGGTTATAGCGAGATTCAAGGGGCCCGTGAATATTGCTCGTTATTACCGTTACTCGTTATATCCGTTCGTGTAAATACATAATATGTATTACTTGTACTTTTACGAAGTACATTTATCATGCACAAGCACATAGATGGAAAAGGGATAATGACAACAATGAATAACCATAGCTTACGAATAAACGATTAACAATATTTATTCGATATATTTATGCACTATGTAATTATTTCACTAGAAAAATAATTTCATCATTAAAAAGTCTAGATATAATACATTATATTTATTTTTAAAGAAGTCTCCCAATGTCGTTTGTTTCAAATTTCTTTTAAGTTGAAATTTATGAGCAATGTCTTTCATTTTACTAAGATAAAATCGAAACTCGGGATCGATGTCATTTCATAAAACAAAGAAAGTGTTTTTAAAGCAGTTTGTGCCTCTGCGCTCGACACTACATTAACTGGACACATACCACCGTCTTCTTGCTCGCTGTCGTCTTTGAAAGCCTCACTTTCTTTAACAGCTTCGAGAATGTCCTCATCTGTTGGCGTTTCGGCAGTCACGAGGTTGTTGTCCACGGTCTCGTAATCGTCCACACATGCCAACTCAGTATCCAAGTTGTGTTTCTTCAACCACATTAATAACGGAATATTGTCATCATTTTCTTCGGTGTCTTCCTCAACTTCCGTGGGCTTCAGTCCTGCCTTTTTAAAACAGTTATTGATGGTCTGTGATGTGACCTTTTCCCATGCCTCGCTCATGAATCGGATGGCATCAAGAACAGAAATTTGTATCTTTTCCTTTCTTTCAATAGATTCTATAGTTTCCAATATTAAAAGTTTTCTAAAATGGCATTTAAATCTTATAATAACACCTTGATCCATAGGTTGGAGAACAGAAGTTGAGTTTGGTGGTAAAAATACCAGTTTGATGTTGGTTAGGTTGAGAAGAATGGGATGTGATGGGCATTTGTCTAAAATCAGCAACATTTTCCTATCTTTTTTTCTAAGTTCTTTGTCCCAGTTACGTACTTCTTCAAAAATGTATGATGTCGTCCAGGCTTTTTTGTTGGCTCCGTAAGTTACCGGAAGATTTTTAATGTTTTTAAAACATCTTGGATTTGCCTATTACTAAGAGTTTTCTTTTTTCAGTTCCAATCTCACCTTTAAAGTGAGTGGGTCATGTAGGGGGGCAACTTATAAAACACACCGGCTTCATCAGCATTAAAAACGTCACTTTCACAGAAATCTTTCCTTAGATCTGACCATACATTTTCTATCCAGGCATTACTCACTTCTTCGTTTACATCACCAGATTCGCCACTTATCTTACCATAAACAATATTATTTCTTTTTTTGAATCTGTCAAGCCACCCGTTATTGCAAACAAAATCGGCATATCCAAGTTGATGAGCCAATTTTTCAGCTTGTAGTTTCAGTAGAGTGCCTCTAATAGCAATGTTGAAATTTCTTTTCATTGTAAACAAACTCAAAAGAGCTTTATCAAGATCATTTTTGTCACACTTCTGCAACTTTTTCGCAATGACGCCTTTTTCGAAAGCATTAGTAATGCTTTCCTGATTTTTCCAAATGGTTGACACAGTTGATGAGTTCAGTTTTAATTCTTTGCAAATGGACGCATTGCTTATTCCATTTTCTAAATCACTAATAATGTTCACTTTCTCTCTGATTGTCAAAATTTTTCTTTTCTCCACTGCCATTTTTAGGTAAAAAAAGATCTGAATTTAACACACCACAACAAAACCTAAAACACTGAAGCAAAATTGTTTTGCTTTGCTTATTCCATTCTCTAAATCACTAATAATGTTCACTTTCTCTCTGATTGTCAACATTTTTCTTTTCTCCACTGCCATTTTTAGGTAAAAAAAAAATCTGAATTTAACACACCACAACAAAACCTAAAACACTGAAGCAAAATTGTTTTTAATAATTCCAAGTGTTTCTCCCGAGTTTTAAAAAGACTCACACAAAAATTATAAGTAGCACTGAATTCTTCATTTCCACTGAGTTCGAAAGTTGAATGTTTCATACCGATGCAGAAAATTTTCATTGGTTAGTTTGCCGGGTAATTTCCCTCCCTAGGTCTTCTGAGAATCCATAACATTAGGGAAGAGACAGAAAAGACGATTAAGAGTTTGGGGAAAGAACGCAAAAAGCTCATTGGGGACGTGCACAACCAGTGTAGGGAATGTTCTATCCAAAGGAGGCATATGTGTCGCGGAATTATCTTTCCCCCCGCCATGGGTAACCATTGTAGATCACTAATCTTTTCCCAGGTACCTGAGAGAACCCGTAGGCCTTCAGCACCCCCGCCACGCGGGGTCTTCGGGGATTTCTGCTACACCACTGGAACAAGGACTATGCTCTTTGTGGGTAGCATACCGCACTGAAAGTGATTCTGAGAACGAAAATCAAACCAAACACATTATGAATGTCGACTGTAAATATCGTTAAAAGGATTATAAATTGTTATCGGCAGGGATGTGGGAAGAAATAAGATGGGAGATTTTCAAAAACGGGCAAATGAATAATAGAACTCAGTCCCTCGTATGACAGTTTAGCCACTGCTCGTATAATGGCCTGAAGATTTGCTCGTTATACCCGTGAAGTTCTCCACTACCGTGATCTCTTTAACCGTAAAATGTTGCTCATTAAATACATCATTTCCAACCAATTCTTCTCTGTTTGCTCGCAATAGCCGAGATCTCGTTATAACCATGCTCGTTATAAATGTGTTCGACTGTATTCCTGTGATTTTATGCCACCCAGCTTACACTCAGCTACCCCTTAAACATATCCCGCTCGTCTTACACCAGTGGCATCTAAACCAGGGACGGTAAATACGTGGCACACATGCCCGAAGTGCCATAAATGTAATTTTACATGGCATGCGTAAGCCTGTATTTTCTGTATAATATATGAAGTTTCTCAGAAAAGGAGTAAACTAGTAACATGCATAAAAATTCTGACGATTCACATTACCTTCCTGGCACGCGACACAAAAATCATTTGTCAACCCTGACCTAAACATAAACCACCAAAATTGCACCAAATCTCTTTCTAACATCATGCTACCAGTTTCACGCAAGTATTTCCCTAAAACGTATACTACCTAGCATAGACCTAATTTTCTCTGATTTTAAGCCACCCAACTTGCACGTGTCTGCTCCTATGACTGTTACCACCAAACTTAACAACAAGCATCTCCCAATTTCATGCCACTATCTTACACAAGTTTTCCTCAAAATATCCTTCCGCCAAACTTACACTAAATACCTCCATAATAACATGTCACCCACATTGCACTAGGTTGCCCCTGAATCCTACAGTCATACATACACCGTCCAACCCTTAAAACTATACCACCCAACATACACAAATGCCTTCAAACATAATATATGCATCCCAAGTAACACTCGTAGGTAAGACATCTTTGAGATTTTATTTTTGAACAAATATGTTACTTGTTTCCACCTCTACGATCCTGCAGTGATGTCCCTATGTTGCCTGAAGAAACGCCTTTGGAATATTTTACCTCAAAAGGCGAGTGTTCCTCAAAGTGCCGCAAAACTTGCGTCTTGCTTTCTTTCATTACGGATAGGGGCGGATTTAGGGCCAGGCGACCTAGGCGACCGCCTGGGGCCTCGCGCTGGCTAGGGGGCTCGCGCTGGCTAGGGGCCTTGCGCTGGCTAGGGGCCTCGCGCCTTCTAAAAAGCTATCTTTCTGGAGGTCAGACATCTAGAGTTTCACATCTAGGTTCACATAATTAGTGTCATTCAAAAGGCTAACCCTTTGTAAGCAAGTCACTTTTTTCTCCTGATAGCGATAGGAATGGGCGGAATATTTGGTTTTTAAACCACAACGAAACATACTCACTCAAACATATGATATGGGCAACGAAGCGAAATGAAGAGAGGTGATGTTGGAGATGTTTAATATAATTTCTCTTCCCATGGACGGCTCTTCAGATGCAGACACCACTTAAATGTTTACGTTCAAACAGTGCGGTACGGCCGGATTAGAGCATTGCAATAAATCGCTGGAGCCTTTTTCGAGAGGCGCCAGATACAGTCGCCTATCCGTTGCCTCGTTGGATTTAAACAAAGAAGTCCATGTACTCCATTAGTTCGTATTCTCTGGTCCTCAGAGTTGGTTCGAAGTTCCTGCGGATCGGCAGTATCATTTCGTTGCGTTTTATGTTATTTATGGAATCTATGAATTAACATTGTTATTCCTTTTTGGAATTAAAATAGCTAGTTCTAATATTCAATTAAAATAGTAATTAACACCTATTAAATATTCAGCATGCCAGGAAGAGATCGCGATTAAAGGAGAAAATTCGAATCGGGAACTTTTAAAAGAAAAAAGCGCTTTCTTTTGGAAGACTAAAGTTTCAAGGTTCTTTAAGGAAATTTTTGAAAAAAGAGATCAGTGATTCTAGTTGTAATATAAGTGGAAAAATAAAAGTTCTATTAGTGTTAAATGTGTAAGTAAAAGTGAAATTCTTGAAGAAATCAATGTAATTGTGGATGCCGGAGTTTAAACGTGTGCAATTGTTCCAAATGAACGAAAAGATTGTGATAATTTTGATACGAGTGCTTCTTCGTCAGAAAAATTAGTTGCTATGGGTGACGAGCCTAGTGCATTCGCGAATTATCATGATCTTGGTGAGTGGATTTTCCCTTTGGCACATAATCAGTTGAGTGATATTGTCCGAAAAGGTCCGATTAGCGTCTTAAGCGAAAATTATGAACTTCCGTTAGATGATTCAAACAGACATTTTACTTCATTTTAATATAATCGTATTTTAAGTAATGGTGAAAAGCATACTCGACGTTGGCTGGTATACTCCGGAAGTAAAAACTGTATTTTGTTTTGCTTGTCACTTATTTTTAAGATCACTAGCAGTTATTGCTTCTGAAGGACATTCAGACTGGAAAAACCTGAGTGCTTGTTTAAAGTTACATGAAAATAGCAAAGATCATAAGGAATGTATTATGAAATGGCTTGATTTTGAGAAAAGACTAAATTATGGGATGACCGTTGACAAACGGATACAAACGCAAATACAGCTAGAAAAATAACAGTAGCGAGATGTTTTAGAAAGACTTCTTGTTATAGTGCAGTATTTGGCCACACATAACATAGCCTTTCGTGGTCATAGGGAAAACATAAAAGAGTCCACCTTGAACAGTGGAAATTTCCTTGGGTTAGTCAAAATTTGATCCAGTCATACGAGAACATTTAATATAAATAATATAAAAGATCATTATCTCGGTAAAACCGTTCAGAATGAGCTTATTGAATTAATGCCTAAAAGAGTAAAAAATAGGATAAAGTGAAAGAGGTCAAGTATTACTCGTTTATTTTGTAGTGTACTCGAGATTTAAGTCATAATGAACAAATGACGATTATACTGCGCTATGTTGATATAATTACTGAACAAGTTGAAGAGCATTATGTAGGTTTCCTCGCGGTACACCAAACAACGGGAAAATTTATCAGGGACTATTTTGTCAGAAATAGAAACCCTAGGTTTAGATATCTTGATTGTCGTGGTCAAGGCTATGACAATGTTGCAAACATGTGAGGCGAAAGAAGGGACGTTAAAGCTTGAATACTGCAAGTAAACCTGCGGGCGTTTTTCAGTCCATGTGGTTGCCATAACTGGAATTTGGTCTTAGGTAGGGTTTCCATATTCTAATGTCCCAAAACCGGGACATATCTAGTTTTGAAGAGACTAAAACCGGGACAAAATCGGGACGTTGTTTATAAAAGCTAATTTGTACTAATGGTGTACAGTTATTTTATTCTTTTATTGTAATTACAAAATAAAGCTATTACTTGCTTTTGTGGCGGTGGGTTTTAGTACCAAACTCTGGAGTACCGAGTTCGAAACTCGTTACCAGTGAAGTACCTGAACCCTTTTTGGCCCGCCAAGTAATTCCTCGGGGAGTCCTTTTACTGTTGATTCGGTCATTCGACCTCTTTCCTGACACCATATATTGTTTAGCATTGAGAATAATCTTTCGATAGGGCCAGAAGTGCCTGGTAGACAGAAAACATACTCCATAAGACGGCTGAGGTTGGGCAAAGAAATGTTCTGGTTCTTGAAATGAGTACTAGATTTGTAAAGAGGAATTACGATAGTAAACAAAGCGTAACATCATTAATAGAAAATCTGAAATGGACATCGTTAGAGGAACGTAGGCTGCAGGCTAGAATTAAACTACTGGAAAAATTTATGTCGGAGGGACTAGCGAATGAGGTAGTAGGACTTATCAGAAGCCCGACGTATTTCGGAAGGCAGGACAGTGAGGAAAAGATTCGCGAGATTGACTGCAGAACGGAGCGATATAGAGGATCGTTTTTCCCTAGGACGATAAGAGACCATAATAGGAAAAGATAACGTAGGAAAACTATGGACCCTTGGTGCACTGCACCCCCTGCCATCCACCGAAAAGGTGACTTGCAGGGTATAATGTAGATGTAGATGTAAAGAGTTGAACCCATTTTTCTTCATTACTTGCATTCTTTGTATTCCAAATGTCATAGTTTGAAGACCAAAATGTTTTAGCAAGCACTACTTCATCAAACAATTTATCTACGTTTATTGCTGCATTTTCAAGCGTTTCATTAATTTTTGTAGCTGATGCTTCCATTTCGACCCATGTAATATCACTGTTATTCATCCAAACAAAGTGTTCTCCTGCACCAAAACTATTTTCCCACAACTCAATGTAAGCCAGACATCGAGTATAAAATTTTGTAAATTCATCCGTAATTAAACGAGAATCGAAGTCTACACTATCCTCTGCCGTCTTTAATAGTTTTTTTGCTCCTTGTGGTATAAAATTATTAACCCATCTTTTTCAAGGTTTGTTTTCAATTTTT
Organism: Tanypteryx hageni; assembly: GCA_028673005.1. NCBI lineage: Eukaryota > Metazoa > Arthropoda > Insecta > Odonata > Petaluridae > Tanypteryx > Tanypteryx hageni. The sequence continues at coordinate 38,895,022 of CM054115.1, forward strand.
TAAGGTCTGTAACAATGTCAGTTGCACTTGCTTTTGTTTTTTCCATAGCCAAGATTGTTTTGTCAAACAAATCTAGCTGTCCATGAACAAACCACAAATATATTTCTCCACATTTACTTTCAAAGAACTTTTTCATCATCACTGGGCAATGTTCCTGAGAATAAAAATACGACTTTAGCCCGTCGTAAATCTGGAGGATTCTTTCAATAGCGGGCAGTAGTGAGAGAAATCTGGTATTTCCATGAATTAGAGTTTTTTTATACTCGATGTCTGCAAATTTACAGAATGCTTTTAGTTGAGTAACACGCACAGTGTATATATAAAAATACTTATAAAGTTTGACTACAAGAGCTTCTACTTCAATAGGTAGGGCATCAACTGCAATTTGGAGACAGTTATGGACAATATGGGCACCACAACCAATATCCAAAATATGATTTCCCATTTCCTTTTTTAATCGACTATAAACATTGTTTTCACCTTTTATTTTTACGCCTCCAAAATTAGTGTTGTAATTATGGCCACAAAAACTAACAACTTTTTTGGATAAATTATTTCTTCTAATTACTGATGACAAACAATTTGTCAATATTTCAGATGTTTCGCCAGGAACTGATTGAAAGTCTAAAAGCTTGACTTTTATTCCTTTTTCCGGTAAAAAATATCGTACAACGAAAGGTATAATTTTGATTTCTTTTCTGTTAGAAGCATCAATTGTAATACACACAAAAATAGACTGACTTAAGTCTTCACGAAGTTCATCGATTGCCATTGGTTTAATAACATTTAGAATGATAGCCTCACACTTAGTTCTGGCTAGACCAAACTTTGGTTCAAACAACTTAGAAATTAACTTCGACGAGCAGTCAGCTGTTTTGAAGCTTAAATTGTGAACGGCAGTAAAAAATGCAAAAGTTGCTTCTTTGGAAGCTATTAATAAATCTTTTTCAACTGGTTCAGTGCTTTTAAAGAATGGCAGAAGGGATGAAGTACTACCAGCTGCAACCAAACTAGCTTTATGTTTGGCACATTGAAGATGTCCTTTTATGTCAGAACGTCCACCATGAGAAACTGAGAATTCTGAGAAACATTGTGTACACTTAACCCTATCAGATTACCCACAAACTTTTTTCAAAAACGGATATTCTTTTTGTAATTCATCGTTAAATTTACAGCTTCTTTTCGGCATTAGATTAACTGAAATAAAAGGGCAAAATATTTAATAAAAACTCACGCAAATATACTACAAGGACAGAATAAATTGGAAAATTCAATTATAGTAGACCACTTATTTAAACAATAATGAAATTAAAATTCATTTATTATAGAAACGTGCTAGAGAGAATAAATGAAAGTAGAAGCATTATGAAAGCTATAAGAAAGAGGAAAGCAAATTGGAAGGGTAAAATATAAGAAAGGATTGTTTGCAGAAAAGAATAATAAAAGAAAAGATTGAGGGAAAAAGAGGAAGATATAATATGACAGACCTAATGATGGGAAGGAATTATGAAGAGTTGAGGGAGGCGGCACAGGACCGGGCAACATGGAGAGAGCAGTTTAAATGAAACCTGTCCGAGGACAGATTCACCAAAGAAGAAGAAGAAGAAACGTATATAAATTAATCTATAATATAATAAAAATACTATGAAAATTGTAAATAAATGTGTTAATGATTAAAATCATACAAAGATTAAGATGAGTGATTATTAATAAGAAAGAAAAGTGAAATAGTGATAGATCTAAAATACACCTAAATTACATAAGTAAACAAAAAATTAAAAGCATCTTAAAACGTCATATAAAAGCCAAAAATGCTGTAAAATGCATTTACTTAAATTCCATAAAAGTGAATGTGTATAAACTTAGAAGTTAAAGTTGAAAATTCATAATAAAAAAATACAAGATATAAGATAAAGTTCGCAACTCTAACAATTCACGAATCAGTTTAGAAGATATTAGGCTGTTAATTTATTACTGGCTTGAGAGATATCTAAAAACTGCTAGGCGTGAATTGGATGGAGATCAATAAATAGTTGTTGAATGCTAGAATTTTTACAAAGAAGTTTGTATGGAGATTTTATTAATTTAAACAAGTGATCTCCCATAGTAGAATTTAGCCAAGTAAAGAACAAATACTATAACCGCACCTACCTCTCAAATTCATAGCCACACGGAGCGTGCACCAAACTGATAATGAGATGGCGTAAATCAAATAATTGTAGACTGGTGTAAATTTCTGCAGAGAATTTTGAATGGAGATTTAATTAATTTAAACAAGCTGTCTCCCATAGTAGAATTTGGTCTAATAAAGCACAAATACTATAATTGCACCTACCTCTCAAATTCACAGCCACACGGAGCGTGCACTGTACTGACAATGAGATGGGAAGAGTTTCTCGCTTAGTTCGGCTTCTAACACAAGGATTCAGCCAAGTGACAAACACTCAATAGTCAGTCAAGAGTCTTCGAGGATGCGTGGTGGAGGAAAAACTGTCGAACCACTATAAGAGTTGCTCGATGCATTTCTCGCTTCGGTCGACACAATTGATAACATTTGATACAATGTTTTCGATGTACACATTTCTCGCTGCGTATTTCTCCTTCTAGTGAACAGTGGGCCTAACCGAGACATTCCGGGACATTTCAGTGTCAGCCGGGACAAATTTGCTAACCGGACGGGACACCGGGACAGACCCTTCAAACCGGGACTCTCCCGACCAAACCGGGACGTATGGTAAGCCTAGTCTTAGGAGACGCTGCTTCATTTTCTACAAAGGCTCAGGTATTTTTATGGTTTACTTCAGAGGCTTTATAACATATTTTCAGCATTCTCTAATAGATGGCGCGTATAAAAGACCATATTTATATAACACTAAAGCCAATTTCAGAAACTAGATAGGAATGTTGCATAGAAAGCGTGAAAGTTTCAACTTGAGGATGTAATTGAGGCTTTGGAAGAACTGTTGGCTAACTGTGAAGGAGTACCCAAACTTCGCAGTGAATGTGAATCTATTATTAATGAGATTGCAACGTATGATTTACTAGTATCTTTAATTGTATTGTATGAAATATTAATATAAAAAATGTCATTGGGAAGTCACTTTTCTTCCTAAAATTTTTAACTGACCAGCTATTCATTGCACTAAATCTCAGATACCCATTGCGTGTAGGCCAGAGGGAATCAGCAGGTCGTACAAAAAATATTAATAGTTTAAATCTTCATCCTAAATTTTTTAAACTGACCAGCTATTCATTGCACTACCTCTTAGATACCCATTGCGCGTAGGCAAGATGGAATCAGCACGTCGTACAAAATAGTAAAAAATCAATGTTATTAGTAAATTATGGCAAATGATAGTATACAATCGGATATCACAGTTACTCACTTAGAAGAATTTCTGAAATGGCTTGATAAATAGAGGGCGACAGGTTTTGATTCAGCAGTGTCTATCTAACGATTTGGCCTAGCGTTTGGGGGTTCAAAAACAATTCAATACGCCGCGAGGCCGAATAAACAAAAACAATGAACCTACCCATGATTACGGTGGTTTGTTTAAGATTAATTTCTTCAACGTTATCGTTGATAAGATTCGTGTGAGTGTTGAAAGCCGTTTTGAGTCTCTAAAAGTGTTTGCTACTAATTTTAGATTTTTGTATAGTATATCAAAACTCCAAGCCATTGAAAAAGAACTTTCACAACATTGCAAAATTCTCAAAAATGTACTGGAATTTGAGGGTTCATGTGACATTAGCGACTTAGAGTTGTATGAAGAACTCAGTATGCTTTCCAGGATTCTTCTCCCAGAACAAACATGAAAGACGCCTTAAAGTTCATAACTGACAATGACTTACGTGAGATTTATCCAAACGTGCACATAGCGCTTCCCATAGTTTTGACGGCCGAAAGAAGTTTTTCTCGACTTAAGCTCATTAAAACGTATCTCCGTTCTACCTTGTCCCAAGAAAAATTAAGTTCTCTTGCAATTTTATCAATAGAAAACAACGAAACCAACTCACTGGATTATTCAGAGCTGATAGAGGAATTCAGTGCAAGGATGAGTAGAAAACCAATGTTGTGAAGCAGGTTAAGTGTCCTAAAATTATTAAAGACTATTTTATACGATATACTAATTGTAGAAATATGTACCAGGACTAAATATTGTGATTGCTGTAAATCAACTTTCGTGAATCTATTCAGAGACTGGACCGTGATCGACCTCAGAAGTTCATCGTTTATACTGTAAGTATTTATCTGATTGAATAATTGAAAATTTGTTTACATGTTTTCTTTATAAAAATGTAAACCTTTATTCCAAAATACTAAGTAGTGGGCCGAGTAAATTCCAGTCGCCTAGGGGCCTCGCAGCTTCTAAGTCCGCGCCTGATTACGGACACCGTAACAAGAGGTCAAGGAGTAAACGGCGAGTATTATTCCTTTGTTTTGAGCTCTCCGCTATTAGAATAATTAATGAATAAACGTTCCCATATTGTGGAACCCGATTTGCTCTTGCACCAGGATAACGCACCTGCGCACCACTCTTTGATTATTACGAAATGATTAATTTTCTTTTTAATTTTTTTCAGGCCATCTCACGTCGCTGCATCAAAATTTACTGTAAAATTATTATTTACATAAACGCTACAATTGGGAGCATGTCCCGGTGGCAGCGGGTCCCCATCACAACTCAATGCATAATACCCAAATCACATAATAAAAATTGGGTTTACTTAATACAAAAATATAACCTCTTTGATACCATTTCCTATACACTATATACTACTTCTTAACTTCAAGTCACAGGAACTCTCGTCACAACAGCTTAGCTACAAACTACAACATGTTTCATTTATTATACAACAAACCATAGAAGAATTAGAGTTCGAGATCGTTGCTCGCACACCATGTTTACCTGAACTAATACTTTGCGATGTTATTCTTTCCCGTAATTTAAAAAAATAATAGAGAGGTCATTTTGACTCCGATAGTTAGCTAAATAACGCTGTTACGGTCATATTTAATAAAGTATCAATCAATAGTTTTCCAGAAGTCTTTGATAAATGGAAAATTAAATGGGTCATACGGCGTAAGGAGAGTGTGGCTTTGCATTTCATTTTTATGGAAAACATGAGAGTTAGCCGAAAGAAGGGCTGCTTTTCCGGTTTTATGGTTATCTTCCTGGATTATATGTACAATGATTTCGAAAGTAAAAATAGCTGGTTTTCTGAGTTCCAGATTTAATGGAGTCTACCAGTACCACAAATCCCGGAAGGAAAAGAATGTGCTATTCCTGCAGACATCCAGGAGAAAACCGCTATGGAAGAAAGAAAGCTATGTAAATAATTTTTTAGAAAATAACTTTTATATTTTGCACTATATAGTAAAGTTTTATAGGTTTTTAAAAATACAAATATTTTTAAAGCCATATAACTTTTACAAAAGTATTAAATCAAGTCTAGTAACTCCAAATTTATTGTTTACTTTTTAGTGAAAAATATAAGTAGGATATGGATTTTTCGGGTTTTACCCGATTTTACCAGATTTTTACCCTCCGATTGCCTTTATTAAAATTCGGGTAAAACCCGAAAAAACCTGAAATTATTAGTTTTCTTTAAAGCACCTCAGCACTTGAGTGCAGTTCGAGATGTTCGTGATCAGTCTGTTTATTCTCTTTGTAAACAGTTTATTCGTAAGCTTACTTTGCAACACAATCTTAATCACCTTGGTTTGCTCGCGCCACTAATAGTCAAGGATCTCGCCTTAGCTAGTCGCTGCTAGATCATCGATGGGATAAGGAGACAAGGAGTCCAAACCAGGGCTAATGCAGGCTGGTTTCCCAAAAGTTGATGTCCCGAATTGATTACTTATATTGGCAGGAAATGTTTCAGTATGTGTTAGTCATTCCAAGGAATTCTCATACCATAAATACCACTTGTAGTTCATAGTTTATCAATGATAGAGAAAAATTGGAAAACAAATTAATCGAGCATCATCAGGTTTAAAAAAGTAAAAACAATGTCAAAATCTCTTTCTGACATATTTTGGATGTATTTTTTAATGACCGAATTTAATAAATGTTACTGTTTATACACTAATATGCATGGATCAACTGTCCATTGCTGAAGAGTAGTGGAGCGGAAAAGAAAATAGCCCATTTATTTATTCGTCTATGCTCAAGCCTAGTTCGATAATAATCGTCACCATGGCAACAATCCGATAAAATGCGTTTTAAAACGCAAAAACGCTGTTTTAGTAGAAATTCAAGAAAATAAGATCAATTATAAAAATTCGGTGATAAGAATTAGAATCTACATTTTTTCCCCTTAGAAAAGTACAAACCCCGCTCCGATATCACAATTTTAAGATATTTTAATGTATTAAAGAAAACATCTCTGCACAATGGATTTGAGATTTCCTATGTAAAACAAATAGGGAAAAACCGTTCCTGGAATCGAACCCGGGACTTCAGTCTTCACTAAATAAAATATAGCCCAGAGGTGGGCCCAGGCAGCACGATCTTCATACTAAGTTTCATGAAAATCGGACAATTGGTGCAAAAGTTAGTAGGGAAAACACACACACACACGCGCACACGCGCACGCACGCACGCACACACACAGACAGGACCATTTCATAAGGCTGTATCCTTTGGAAACCAACCTAAAAAAGAGCCCGAGTCTCTTAGTCGAAAACACTACGAAAGGAAAATCATTTCACTAATATCTGGTGTGTTTTCAAAAGTAGTTGAACAGGAAGCAAGATATTTGTGCAGCTTGCGAGGTGTTCCTCTCCACTTGGAGGCGTTTAACACAATATATCACCCTCTCAAACATACTTAAGGTATAGTAAAAAGTTTTGATTGTTGAACAAATTTTTAAACAAGATTTTTATTTTAAAATAATTTATCCGAATTAGAAAATAATAAAACCGAAAATTACCCGAGATTGAACTTTTTTTAAAACCTCGAAAAATATGTAACTTATTTATACCCGATTTTAACCCGAATGAAAAGGAAAATAATAAAACCCGATATTTACCCTCCGTATGAAGTTTTTTTTTAAACCCGAAAAATCCATATCCTAAATATGTTATTAAAAATATTTTTAATAATTTTGTTTTTTACTTTTTAGTCTCGAGAAGTAAAACTACATGTTTTCTAAAACAATTAATAATGCAATAAATTTATTTTTCTTAAATTGTTTCGTTTCTTTTCACTTTTACATATTTTAATAATTACATTTCCTATGTCAATTCAAGTTACATATTAAATAACATATTAAACGTTTTATAGGTACACATATGCCTATCTATTTCATTTTAAGTTGATTGACCATCTATTGAAGATTAAAACTGAAGCAATATATTTAGTCACCAATATTTAAAATTCAACTTTTAAAATATTCACCTAACTAGTATTCAATGTGATATATGGTGATTTTCTAAGTCTTTGGATTTCTGTAGGCCTATTAAGTTACAGATATTACTCCAACAATTTGATTGTATCAAATTCAGCTCGTTGTTTCTCGCCTCCATACATCTTCATCCGCTGTTTCTCTTTTGTAAGATTTCAACGGTCCCGATATGAAATTCATCTTTTCACAAGTCAAAAGACTTTTTGTTTCCATAAAGATAAGCTAAAAACTTCATAATCATATTGCCGTGCATTTTCATCGAAGATTTCAGACAGATGACGGGTATATAAAGCGACGCTGAAGGATACGAAAATTTGTGAAAATTTCGGTTTATTTAATTTTATATCTCGACAAGGTAAACTAGGTATTATGCAAAACTTTTTAATTATAAAAAATTCAGCCTTTGATTAGCATCTCTTACTGGTACCGAGTTATTAACGGTTATCTGAGGTTGAGGTTAATATAGAAGTTATCAATAAATCGAGAGGAGAAAGAAGCATGTACATAAGAAAAGGAGAGAGAGAAGAGAGAAACAATTTTCGTTTATTGCTCAAACATAGATGAGATATTGTGTTTTGTCTTTAGATGCACTGAAAGAGGGATGCAAAATATATAAGCAATTGAAAATATCAGCCCACGGGCCATACGCAAAAAATACCTAATTTTTTAAGCACCTTGACTTTTTGTCGCATCTCAAACGCTATGTAATACGCGTAGCTACTCGCTCCCACAGTTATTGCAGACTACACCCAAGCTTTAGGAGAAGATCCGTTTTAGAACCTCTTCAATAATGAGATATTTTTTCGTTTTAAAAAAATATAAAAGCTAAGTTTCTTTAAAGGTCATTAAAAGTTGGAAAACCAGATTTGCATTCCGGTTACAACCGATACCAATAGTAGTTCCTTTTTAACATCTATTATCGGTGGATCACCACTAATGACAGCTAATTTGCAGCCCAAATGAGCATATAGTTTCCCCAAATTTTATGGCTTTTGGAGAAACATAAGTCATCAATTTTATTTTTTTATTAGGTGAGCATATTTCTTAAATTTATCAAAAGAGTTATCCTAAGAAATTTAGAAAGTACATCATTATCCCACTTAATTTATATAAAAAAACAATTTACTGAATCCAGCTGTAATGTACTCCAATCTCCGTTTCTATTAATCTATACACTCGGGAAATGAGAGACCGTTCATCCTGTATAACATTGGTATCTAAAGAGTCATTTGTGAGGTAACAAAACAGTTAAGTGGAAAGAGTTTAAAACCGTGGGCAGACAGACAGACAAACGACTTTATTAGGGCGAAATTGAGACTATGTAGTCCCTTCTTACATTTAACCCTGGAGAGAGCAATGCGGCCTCTAAGAATCAACTGGGACCGCGCAGTAAAGAGCAATGATAAAGGTGACGTCAGAGTATCGCAACGATGGTTTTTTTACGGCCATACTCAAGCATTAGTGAGTTAAGATTTCATGCAGGCGATAGAATTTCTTCATGCATAAGCAGCCATGGAATATCGCCTAAGCAGAATGCATGTTTGGATTTACGTTTGCAAAATTTATGTTGTACTGACAAACTTTTCTGTAAAAACTTTTTGACAGTGGATAAAGTTGCGTCATATTAAATTTATATCAATTTGAAATCCTAAGTCTGTTACAAAAATAAAATATCAAACTGTCCTTATGTGTAGTTGGTTATCAGGACAGATCCAATAGCAATGAAGCGGTTGGGAAAACCAGATGCGCATTTGAACGACGAAGTCCAACAACCATTCGTTCTAAAAAGAATGAAAGCTCAGTGGATCGCCACTGAAGACGGCTGTTTTGTAGCGAAAGTGTGCATTCGGTTTCCTTAATCGTGTTGAGATTAACTCTAAAACTAGATCCTCTTTGCTAAAAGCGAAAACATAAATCTATAAAATGTATTCTATTTGTACATAAGTTTTTGCAATTACTTCCTAATATTAGATTAAAAGAAATTTTATTTTCGTTAAAACTCTTCAGAGAAGATGTTTTTGGCTACTTATGAGTCCGTTATGAATAATAACATTTGTCTTAAGCACCAATAATTCCGATCGTGTAATTAAATTACATTAATATCATTAAAATGCTGTTCTAATACCTTTGGCTCATCTGAAGATGATAGTTAACTATGTAAACTTTCATAAATAAAATGTGTATGACAACTATCCTGAATGTGTCATGCTTTATCGGTCACACAAACGCATATTTCGATGGGTTGCCCAAAAGTCACTGAAAGATTTGTTTATTATAGTTTTTAACTGTTAAACAAAAATCAACGCAGAAATTGCAAATATTAGTTTTATTCATTGATTGGTGTAATTGTTCATTATGGGTTTCCCGAGACTCCTTTATTTATATCTGAAAAATAAAAATAAAAAACAAAAATAAAAAAGTTATAATAAAAAAATCGTTCAATGACTCTAGGGCCACCCTATAACTATATTTTTACAACAATAAAATTCAACGCCTACCAAATCTCAATATCTTAAACAATTGTAGCTTCTATTTGATAATCGCTTTTCACTAGAAATGAAGGTTTTGAATTTTAAGATTTTAAGTTATGTATCAAAATGACAAAAATAAAATTAAACATTGTGAAAATAAGAGCATGGATTCAAACCAAGAATTAAAAATACTATACTTTATATCTTGAACAACGAAATAAAATAATTAAAATTCCAATAATTTATTTTAAAATACCACCCGCGTTTCGACATTACGGAGTTATGTATTAGTATCCAGGGCAACTTGGTGGAACTGCTTCATTACAAAAGATTAAATTTTATGTGGAATTCACAAAACTTTTTATTACCTTCGACACAGAGCTACCTTTAGGTGAACAAGGAGATTTACACAAATAACTTAGATAGGTGAGCTAATAGAATTCTACAAAATTTTAAAAATCTTATGGACTGAAAGAGAGGGAGGGATGGTACGCAATAGTAATTAGCGGGGAGGACAAAGACAACAGGCGCAACCTGCGTACGATGTGTATTCGTAATTATTTCTAATTCTAGGAAGATATTGAGTCAAAAATTTATATTTTATTAAAATAAAATAGAAGATGAAAGTTTAAAGACCAAGAGGTTTTGGGGGAGTGTGAAATACGGCAAAATGTTATATTATTCGGTTCTAATTCTGAAATTTCTCCGTCTATCCATTATATATTGCGTTGCAGTTATGTAAGCATTTACCCGCCTGTATTGAAGAGCTTATTAGATTCGACTTTTCACTAAATACAATGATACCAAAATTAAATTTCACCAAAGCTTTACTTTTCCATTTTACTTGAAACATATCATAAGCTGTGCCAAACTAAATACCCGCAAACTCTTTTACAATAAATGTAGTCTATCATTTAAAAAATATAAAACTATTCATCCAGAAAAAAGATGAATAAACATTATTTGCAACTAAAACGCTATTATATAAACTAAGGCACACAAAATACCATGCCAATGTAAATGCAATAAATGACTTCAAAATAAAATAAATTTACTTTAAAGAAGGAAACATTCTTAAAACTAGCTTGAAAAAATCCAGAAAAAGGCATCCTACCAAGAAAATATAAATAAGGATTTCCGCAGCAAGCTTTGATTTTCCAATTTACTGATATTTATCAAGAAATTCCATTTTATGGCTTATGTCATAGACTTTCTTAGCGATATTAGATTTAGAAAATGGTGGATTGAAAAGCAAATGTGTTTTTTGGTCTTCGCCTTTGTAATCCCTTTCAACTGTTTATCTTAAAAAAAGAGAACCGCAGCGTGTAATAGAAAGGACTGCATAATTTTATAATAAAATATCGTAAAAGCGAATAAAACGCGCATTTATCCATCCCGTTGGACGGTTTCTTTCTTTCTCCCTGCTGTCGATTGTAAAAAATAACTAGTCAAATGAAAATTCATAAACGTCGAGCGAGAGAGAGGACGTTTTCGGCTGAAATTCGGATAGAGCTTTCCAAGAAGATGAAACGTGAAACGACGTCGGGATTGATTTTCCAATCTAGATAAACAGCAAGTGTTTGCACATTAGCCGCATCAGAAACAGCAGTGCCGCTAGGAGCACCTGCATATATACCGATCCGGCATTCGTCCTAAGATTAGTATGAGCAAATAGTAAACCGAGCAGAAATTCTAGGAGAAATTATTGATTGTTTGTCCGTCCTACTTAGGGTCTGGGTAAACGGCATATTCGCATGATACTTTCGTGAGGAGTATCCAATGAACGATTTTCGACCGTCATATCCTACCATGCGGCGAAATTATAATTATAAAAACAAAGAAATCAGCATTCACAATAAATGATATATAACATTTTATATAACATATGTGTATGCTCCGCTCCTACGCGCGTCAACCCCGTGCCTCGAATTCATCCGCTGCCCGTGTACAACCCTGAACCTCTTCCTTTCGGCATATATTTAAGATAGAAAATTATATCTAGACCTATTTTCGGGCTTCTCTCTCCCTTCCTCCCACTCCCTCGTCTCACTCTCTCGCCCCCTCCTCTTCCTCTCTCTCTCTACCTCACTATATCCCTCCCCTTTCCCAAACTTCCGCTTTTCCTCATTCTCTCCCTCCCTCTCTCCCTCACTTTCTCTTCTCTCTTTCATTCTCCCCTCTACTGCATACTCCCATCTTCCTCCGTTATCTCAATACGGTGCAAACTAAGAACGAACGATAAAGAAGTGCCAAAAGTCGAGAGCGTGAAAAAATGAGCATTATCAACAAAAACAAACCCAATGGTAAGGAGAATGTTTTGTCTGTTTCTATGGCAGATAGAATTTTTCATTGTTGTACCTCAGAAAAGTATGCTTTCTTTGCGATTAAAAACAAACATTTACGATAATTAGGCACGGATTTGAATTTCGTCTTTATAAATTAAACTCTAAATTCTTTCATCTACTAACATTTTTCATCCCGAGTTCATATCTCAATTTTAAGTAGTTTAAAATGGTATATTTAGAATGCCCTGCATTTCATATGGGGTATTGAAGTGGAACAATGGGGTCGAGAAGACCTCCTAAAAATGAAAATTGTTGGGATTATCGATTTTTCCCATTAGTTGTGACCTAGGACCGACCAGCATGTCAAATTTCAGTTTTTCTAGAAGTACCTTAGAATGTGACACGGGACACTTAGGAGGTTCGTACACAAGATTTTTATATTATAGAGAAACTGCGTATTTTATATAACGCTCCATACAAATAAAGTCTGATGTGGCCACCATATGACTTTCTCCATATCTGTAATATTTATAAAAATTCCAAATAGGGTACATAATAATACATATTTTAAAAAAACTGCGAGAAGATTTTAGACTTTACAAAGAACAGAAATAAACTTCTGATATTGGATATAGCCACAATGCACCAATAATTAAGAAAAGAAAAAGGAGCGTTACTAAGACGTAACTAAGCGACAATTGTTAACAATAGTCGTCGGTAGGTGGCGTGATGGTGGTAGCTAAGAATAACACATATCTCTTAAACAATGCATTATATGGAAAATTTTTCAAACAAAGGTTGTAGAAACTTACACTTCCTACAACTTTTATTCCAATACATTTTTACATTTATCAAATATTAAATATTTCAAAATAATATATAAGTGATAAGAGTAAACACCCACTTCCAGTTGACCGATTTTTACCAAAAACTAATCATTTCTTCTGACTTTTATAAAAATGTTAAATATAAAATTTTGCGTTGATCTGATTAATAGTTTTTGAGTTAGAGCACCCACAAAAAGCTATCACATACACATACACAGACATCATCGAGAAAATGGTCAAAACGTGTACAGGGGACCTCAAAACGTGTATTTCCGTTGAAATCTCGGAGTCGATTTTTTTCATGAATATACTTTCCACTATACTATGTATATGGAGAAATTAAAAAGCGAAAAAGTGCCAATTATCCTCTTTGATCTATTAGAGAATTACTGAAGTCATCTTATGGCCGGCAAACAAAATCCAGAATGAGCACTAAAATATCAAAAATTGAAAATTAAGCAGTTTTTTAGAACCAACTCTAGCTGAATCACTAATGAAGACAGGAACATACATTGTTAGCGAAATATTTTTATATCCTTTTTATTGGTATTGGACACCTAATTCAATATAGGAGGTCCGCGAGTTACGAACTGGTTGCATTCCAAAAGTTCGTTCGTAAGTCATTTTTGTTCAGAACTCCGGACTCGTTTTCCCATACACAAAAGTTTATAAATGGTGGTTAGGTCTCCAAGTCAGTTCAGAAATGTTTATTTAACCCACAATTACACAAAAATATAGATAGTACATTTGCAATTGTTAATAGTAGAAAAACCCTCGTAAATTCTATCTTTCTATTTGGTCATCGTTCCGATCGTAGAATGAACAGTAACTGAGTAAGAGTGTAACGGACCACAGTGTCGCAGATCATATAGGAGAGGGTAGACGCTACGCTCCTATGTCGCAAATAGTTCCCGAAAGCGACGTCCGTATACCCTATTTATTTAAACATTATTATATTATGGAGCTTTGTTCGTAAGCACTGATATTCGTAAGTATGACGTTTGTAAGACTTCCTGAATTTGATTCGTAGGTGCTCATTCTGGAATTATATTTTTGTGATAGAGCTAAACTGGTAGAAGTGAAAGATAACAGCAATATATTTGAATGAATGGAATAAACACGGAGACAGTTCCTAAAAATATACCGAATTGGAAACGTAAATGGAGGAATCGACGAATTATCACAAGTCGCCATTAAAGTTCCAAACTGATGCAGTGCTGGAAGATTGTCCTTTGGATTATCTTAGGAGGTAATATCGTTTTTGCAATTTTTCCAATCGATGAAAGCAAAACGAATTCTAAAACACGCGATAAGTCATTTTTTTGGTTAAAGCGAAAAAAACGTTTTTGTGAGGGAAGGAACTGGCCTTCCAAATTTTAATGCTAGATAGATGAATGTTCCTACTTTAAAATCTTTCACCTTTTCTCCCATTATTATTATCTTATTTGCCATGCCCAATAGGCAGAGAGCCTTTGGAGACGAGTGAGATCTGAGTGGCGCTTTCATTCAAGCTATAAGCGGCGCTCGAGAAATCTGAAAAATATCGATCGATAAGAGAAATGGGAAAAGGAGAGCGGTGTCGTTGTTAAGAATTGATGTGGACCATTGAACATTGAGTATAAAATAAGAAAAAAATTGCGAATGGGAGGACCGTAATTATTTTATTTGACAACTTAATCGCAGCCCTGAAATGAGTAGAATAAAAGTGACGTATATATACAATTGTTTGCTTGACATCAGAGATGCTTTATTTTTCATAAAATAACTCCCACGTAGGTCTTTCAAATGGAACAGGATTCTTTTATTGAGTTTCGAGAAATGATGCCAGAAACATGTTTCAGCGTGTTTTACGACAGTCAATAGAAAACGAAGTAGATTCTTGAGATCCAATTTTTCAGTTTTGATCTTTACTTACGATGATACAGCCCTCATACTGAACGTTTTATTTTATCTTTCGCTCGGCATAGTTAAATTAATTAATGGATACGACGACGGCAACTTAAAAATCATTTAATCTTTGATCATTTAAAGAGGAAACATTTTTACGATGAATAAAATAAATATGGTGTATACGTATAACTGCTCCACGATATAGGCAGACGTAAAGCATGCGTTATAGTTTCATTGATCGCAAACGCAAACACGTTAACTGATATATATATATATATATATATATATATATATATATATATATATATATATATATATAATTTTTAAAGGGACCGACATCACTGAATGAAATCTTTAAAATTTCATGGAATCCTCTTATTAATTGATGGGGCAGAGATACCAATAACCGAAAAGGAAATCAAATCATTTAAATGTCACAGAGATCTTCCAACTCGACGGTGAAAAAGGGGACGTGACAATCCGAATCGACGCCATTTTGTCACCCCTCCACTTTCATTTGTTCGAAAAAAGCGATGACAATTACCACGTTAAGGCTTATTTTTAGGAGGAACGATTTTAATTAATCAACTGTCGCTTTTTCATAACGAAGGAGGACGTTTTACTCAGCACAAATAATTTCGAGTTTTCATGGAACATTTTCGTTTACCCAGAAAGAAAGCGAGCATTCGCGAATATATGCATAATTAACCGTTTTATCATTCGCTAAAACACGGATCGAGACGGGTCAACTGGAGAACGTAAGGATTTGAGGGCATCCGTGGTAATTTTCTCAGAGAGCACTTGTCAGCTGCGCATTATTCTTGGGTGACGGGATAATGGAGGTCCCCTGAATAATAGTTGAATGGGATGGAACTCGACTGGTAATGGGACACCGGTTAAAGACGAGAGGGAGCGCGAGAAGAGGAGGGAGAAAGAGGGGTACTGGAGGGAAGGAGAGTATTTAATGATGGGTTACACGGAGTAGCACTTGCCAAAAGCCGGAGTATTTAATTATGGAAGGACGAGAAAGAGACGAAGGTGGGATAGAAAAGCGAGGATGCTTAAAATTCTGGAAAATAGAAAGAGAGAGGAGTGAGGAGAGAACGGAGGATGGAGGAGCGAGGAGGGAAGTGATGGGGAGGGAAGGGGGTAAGCCGGCAATTTGGGAGATTACCTCCTCCATTCGACTTGTTTTATCCCGGATCGTCTGGCTTTGACAATGAAGGTAAATGCGGCTGTCGCTTCAAGTTTTGCGACTCGGTTTCTTTATCGTGGAAATATATATTCCGTCGAATTTTGGGAGGCGTGACGTTCACCGACTTTGCTGCGTGGAGATGGGGATGAGAGAGAGAGGGAGAGAGTGTGAGAGAGAGAGAGAGAGAGAGAGAGAGAGAGAGAGAGAGAGAGAGAGAGAAAAGAGGGGTGGAGGAGGAGGGTGTGAGGTGGCATACACGTGTCAGCTTTGAATCCTATTTGACTTTCGATGGGTGCAATTTCCGGAAGGGATATGGAAGCGATTATGGCGGAAATAATGTGTCCCATCTGCTACGTGATTGTGCTCCTGGAGTCGGAGCAGCTTTGGACGTCAGAATGGAATCAGGATTTTATCTGCCTTCTTTCTGAAATGATGAGAACGACACCCGAGAAATTTAGTTGTGAGCCAGTTAATGTTGATCCGCTTTTTTTGAGGGGAGACGAAACTGAGACAGTAACGTAGCGTTCACTGAAGTGATTATCTTATCCAATTCATAATAACGGCGTCGGTTTCGGGAGAGTCTAGGTTTTCTCATCTAATATTCAGACGAACTACGATAAGATGAAATGCTTTGGCAATGAAATCATGAGAATAAACATACTTTTTCAATCTTGTAGAGAACATTCCGCTAATTATTGTGTCATATGATCCAAGTTTACATAGGTGAGTTTGTAGGATTAAAAATCGCTTACTTTAATTTCTAGTATTATATGCATAATATGTTTTGAAGCAGAGAGAAAAAAAAGAATTTAAAGTATTACTAACTGGGAGAATCTGAATAAAATATTTTCGAGGAATAAAATTTGAATTTTTTCTTTAATTTATTAAAGATGACCACATATTAAAAAAAGATTGCGAGGTAAATCTGCCTATATTATATTCAACACTTTCGTAATATATATTTCTGAGGAAACGAATTGTTCTTTTGTAACATAGAAATTGCGCTTATCCCCAAAGTTGAATCCTTTGAAAATTTAGGGAGAACATTGATTAGGTAGCAACATTTCTTCGAGTATGTCTCTATAAAAGTGGCGAAGTTATGGAAAAATATACTGAATATGTAGAATTTAATCTGTAAAAGCCTTTTTAGGCAAATTAAATTCGAAATCATTTTGACTTTTAAATCAAGAGAAAAGAATGCATAAATAAAACTTAAGTATCTCATTACGTGGCAATTAATGCATAACGAGCTAAAATTAAAAAAAGAAATATTAAGCCCGTCTTATGGCAGAAAAAATCTTCAGAAAATAAACAACAGAAAATAAAAATTGGAAGAAAACAAATTTTTTGTTAGAATTACTATCGGTGAATCTCCACTCAAGACGGCTGCACCATAGCCGAAACGTGCACCTGGATTTCTTATAATCTTTTAATGGCTATTTGAGATACATACGATTATTATATTTTCGCAACTTTTGATACTTAAAGAGCTTATTCTTGAACGATGTGAAAGACCACATTCTTAATGAACTGAACTTGATCTGTCAGAAAATCCTTATATAATATTTCTCAATTGTCCATCTGTCCGTTACGGTATATTCACCACCGGCGGCATAAGATGCAGGGGCATATTCTATCGCTATCGAGAGAGAAAGTGAGGTTGCGAGGGAAAAGAATGGAATATATGGAGAGAAAGTGAGGGAGAATGGGAAGTTTTATTTTAATTATTTAGTTATGCCTACCAGTCACTTTTGACGGGCAGGTAACTAGTGATAGGCAATTAATTCATTGGCTTCTTTCACTTTACCAATCGGACGACTGCAAAATTATGTAGACCCAATAAAAAACTCCGACCCAATGATACAGCTATAGTAAAATTTAACTAACACTACAAGGATTATTCGATTCCACTTTTATTTTTCGCTCTAAACAGATTAATATAATAAATGATGTCGTATTCATTAAAAATCCCTCTCTTCCTTTGAAAATAACGTTAATTTCCGGCACCATTCAGAAGTCTATTTCATCGGGCGAACGATTTTTTGGAGCATTCGACTGTTGTGACGTAACCGGCAAACGTCGTCCATCAGAACTTAACCGACTGAACTTTATCGGGGAAGTTACTTTTTTTACGCCGTCGAAGTCGGAGTTGCGCCTCTACTTTTCACATCAAATCTCCATTTAGTCCCGGGAGAAGATGGTGGCACCTGTCAGTTAAGTTCCCCACGACTCGCCTCCATCTTAACGGGAAGACGGGAGGAAATATCTAGACCTTATTGAGTCGATGAGAGAGATGGAGGGAGGGGCACTTTCCGCCTCCGCCCGTGAGGCGTGCACGCGGAAACGGGGACACAGCAAACGTGCCGGATCGTGTGCGCGCGTGTTGACTGGAGAGACCCCGTCCAACTTGCTCTTCTCTCTCGTTTTAACGGGGCGGCGGCGAGTCACGCATTATGCATGTCGGGATGACCGGGCACGCGATAAAACGCCCTCCACTCCTATGTTGATCCTACATGACCTGAGAGAGGACGAAGTCGGTGCTGCCATCCTCGGTGGTAAAGGACAGGGATATTCCGCGTAATGAGTTGGAAAATATGCGAGGATTTTTAATTTAACTTTTAAACAACCTCCACGCGTAAATTTATGTCTGCATTATAGGTACTTACATTTATTTTATTAATGAAACGGAAAGGTAAAAATCTATTGCACTAGTATAAGAGGAAGGAAATCCAGTGAAGTTATTGCGAAAGCTTTGGGGATAGATGCCGATATACACAAAAAGAAACGCATATAGAAACCCGCATTGCTTGAATGTCCACTGCAAGAATATCAAAATAAGAAATTTAAGACATTTACTTCAATTTTAAAGTACAAATTTTTACCCAAATTATATTTCAATAAAGATATAACGAGTTACACAGGCATATACTTAAAGCAGTGAATCAGAAGCTTAGAAGGTTTAATAATCTTGGTGATCCCCGCAGAATAACCTTGATTCTATATGGCGAAGAAAAACAGATAATATTTTTAATCGCGGAGTCACTTCAAATCAAATTTATGCAGGAATTCAAGAAACAATATCGCACAAAATCTTTACCGCCTACGCTCCTGATTTTGAGAACAACAAAAATTTTATTCGAATGAAGTATCCCATAGCAACTGTATGTGATATCGCTGTTGACTCGTTCAAATTCGCACATATTTGAAAATTTAAAAATACAAATACAATAGTTCATTAAATTATGTTTATTTCTATTTACAATCAAAACTACGAATGATAAACTTTTCAAAATAATTTTAAGCATCAGTTATCACCAATATTTACAGTACTATAAACGTTACCATATATTTTTATTGTAAACCAGCGTAATTGCCGGTCATATATGACGGGTATGCGTGAATTAAGTGTTAAGTTAAAATTGAAATAATAACTAATGAAACCAACTTTTATAAGCACTAAAAAGTAAGCAATAAATATAAAATTCACATAATTGTGTGTTCCAGAGTTAAAATAGTTTTGGGCTAATAGAAATTGTTTGACAAAGAAATACATTACGCTATACAATTCTTATACGCCAAAAATTATTTTTAATCTTTGTAACATTTAATTTTTTCTCTCTCTCGTATTAAAGCATTCAATGCACGCATTCCATACGCATCCTCCTATATAAACCATAACACTACACTAAGAATTATTATTATTAAAAAATTTTCTACCCCCTTATTTGGTGCATCAATAAACATATCACGTACTTTTAATGACCAAATACTGCAAAACGATATATCAGAAGTGATTCCAGAGAAATATTCAATTTCTATTAAGCGATTTATTTTCTAATCAGTTTTAATAAAAAACAATCGAAAATTATTTAAAACATACCTCACTTGAGTTCAGTAGTTGTAATATTTACGTTTATGTTATTTTCTTCGCTGTAGATAATCCATCTGCTATGCACGCGTAAGGAATTAAATGTATTTTGTAATTATAGCAGATATTATTTACTTCAGTAACCAATAAGACTATTTACGTTGACAATTATTATTATTTCTTTATTTTTTGTTGTACACGAACACTCTATAATATACTACAAATGAACTCCGGCTCTTATCTAATGCTTTAATTGGTTACTCTAATTAATAGAATTAAATACCATTTTCCTGTTTTCTTGCATCTTTGGAAGATTGTAATTACATGAGTTTTAAATAATAACAAATCAAGACTGGATCCTTAGCAACTAATACGAAATTTGTGGAATTATTTAATTTTAAAAGGGCTAGAGAATATAAAAGGACCGCTACAATAAAATAGTTTAGAATTTTGTTGGTCGTTTAGATTATGTTTTAAGTTTCCAGGTTAATATATAGGAATTTTAATGAGAAAAGAAAATTGAGTCTCTTGTTTACCGCTCTGGCAACGGTGGCGCCCTTTGACAGCGTTACGGATATACAGACATTGGGATTTTATTATAGTAATGGCGCAGCTATTCAGAAAGATCTCGTATTTATGATTTATTACATCTTAAACATAAAATTAAATCTTTTAAATCGTTAAATCAAGAGAAACTGAATACTGGTTCGACACGAGTATGCCTTAGTTAATAAATGATTACGTTTGTCATTAAAACTTAAATACCAAAAGAAATTTGATTTAGTTTTTGAAACAAGCCTATGCTGATACACTTGACCACAGAATGTATATACTGATAAAAATAGTTTATTCTCAATAGGAATCCAATTTAATCTAGTAACTGGGAGAATTCGGTTTTCATTTATGCAAAAATTAGGAAACGCATATGTACCGAATATGTTTGTCTCCACTACCTGCGCATCAGTTTTTTTTCCTTTAAAATAGCCTCATTTCGAAATCTGTGCAATTTGTCCTCGAAAACAAACCTCCATCAGAGTTCGCGTAAATCGAAGTTACATTTTGAATTGAAGTAATTTCACCTCTGCACGCGCGGCAATTTGTATTCATATCGATGTGAATAATTCGTAATCGTGCGGGTCTGAAACACAGAGCTTATGTCCCAAAAATAAAACTCATTCGTACTCTCCTCGTAATTCGAATTTCAGCGAGGGAATGGGAAAATTACGCGATTGACGTTTTGTGTGTCGGAAATAGAATAAACCGAGTGTTACCATATCTCAAGTGAGAGGTATGGAAGTTTGGCAGACGCAAATCGGGCGCATAGTACGTAGTCACACGATGAAGTGGCGAAACTTTAATCTCTATGGTAGTACACGTTGCGGACGACGGGAGAGGGAGGTTGGAGGGGAAGGGCAAAAAGGAAACTTAACAGCAGCAACCGTTGCGCATGCGTGAAAATTCATAATGGGTGAGTCCACTCCCATCGCATTAATTTTTTCATCGGAGAGATAAGCCTTTAAAGGGGTGGGAATTTGACAAGCTTCCACTCAAAACCACTGTGTACCGCTGAAGCTAAAAGACTACCACGATAATATGAAACGAACAGAAATTATTGCATGAATAGATAGGTATTATGTAACTTTCTCATTACCTATGAACAACAAACCGGGTTGGTTAAAGTTCACGTCGATGATCTATAATGTTGTTTGATTGGTTTATTTTAGAGATCCAACAAAATCCAGTTATCAGCACCACTCTAACGCAAAGCTCTGGGGATCACAAATGTGAAGGGCTCCTATTTATGCCATTTGCAGAGCCTAGATTGATAAATTTAAACGGCTCTCTGTCAATTCGTAATAAAAGAATTTTATCGGGTATCGCTGGAAGAATACTGTCTGAGCTCTAGATTGAAACTAATAGAGAATTATCGGTCGCGATATTCAGCTGAGAGGGTTTTAGTAGTAATTGAAATTCCCAAATATTTCGGAAGACACGAGCACGATTATAAGTAACGTGGGATCGATCGTGACACAGAGCGACATCCAGATTAATATATTTTGCCAATAACCTGGATAATTCAAGCTTGAAAGTGAGAATCGTTATGTAAAATTTGGTGCGTCGCACGACTTACCATCCATCAGCCTTGGGAATTGTGAGGTAATATTCAGATTTAGGTCATCATCATCAGAGGGAGTCTGCCCGTATACAGGTCCATGATTATCATTGGTTAAATCTGATTCTCCATAATCTTCTTCATTCTCGGAAGCTCTCGCTCCATTTCAAGTGACATAACAGATGATAGCTTTTCCTTCCTCTTTTTCTTTTTCCTTCCATTTTTTCCTTCTAACACGTATTTGATCATGATCTCTCTCATAAAATATTGTCCGATCAAGTTCGCCTTCCTCTTTCTTATAGTCTGCATAACAATTGATTTTTTCCTATTCTCCTAGGCATTTTCTCGTTTTTTATCCTATCTATCCATGTAATCTTCAGCATTCTTTTCTATGCCCGCATTTCGAAGCTTTCCTTGTATTTTATACCATGTATTCATTTTACTATATCTCCATACAGTTTATCAATTTCTTCCTCATGTCTTCGTTTATTTTGCCTGTCTTAATAGAAGTTTCTTTCTTCTGAAGGCGGCTTTTACCTTCACTACTCTAGTCTTGATTACATCGGTGCATTATGTCTCTCTTTTTAATGCTTCCAAGATATTTATAGTCTGAAACTCGTTCTAACGACTTAACCCTAATCCTTACGTTCAGTTTTTCTTCTTTAATCGATTCTCGCATGACCTTGGATTTATCTATACCCGTTTCCATTCCATATATTTTTACCTGTTCTTACCAGTCTATTTATAATTTTCAGGAGCTCCTTTCCCTTTCTTGCTAGAAGTACTTGATCATCAGTGTATTTTACTGTTCTTATGATTCTTCCACCAATCTTTAAATCTCCGACGCCTCTTACATTAACATATATCCATATGTATTAAATATCAGATTTCGGTATAAAGTTATATGGAATGATATCTATGGCCGGAATATCGAATAATAAAAATGTTTGGGTATCAGAAAATACATCTCGCATGCATGAAAACATGGAACACATTAGAGAAAGCGACAACTACCTTAGCGTCGGATGATTATCATACACAAGCTGTCGCGGATTGTATCGCTTTAGAAGAACTTGCTCGATATATTGATAATGCATATATAATATATAGATAAAGAAGAAGCTGATCAGCCGTTTATATTTTCAGAAAGTCATGCAACGTCGTGTCAATTCCACAGATTGTCTCTCAAGCGACGAAAACATCTCAGAAATAGAAATCGACGTCAAAGTTTCTGAACAGGTTTCGGGAATCCGTCTGGAATGGGAAGAGGAAGATGTAAAAGAGAGAATAATCGGCAATATAGCAACGAATAAGAGATCCATTTTGTGCTCAAAAGTTCTTTCTCTGCGTCATAAAACTCGTAAATGAATGTTTAAGGGGAGAAATTTAAAATACGGCAATCGGAAACGGAAAAGATGGCAAATTTTCCGAGCTTCGTCGATGAATATAAAGCGTGGAGCAAGTCGAAATTGGTTTCTTTTTCAGCTTCGTGTTACATCAAATGACTTGATTGTTGTATCTCTTGAAAATTTGACTAAGGTAAATAATCAATTTCGTCGTCTTACACTCAATTTTGCTATATTGTTGACTTGGATGAAGAAGATTTGCGAATAGCATTTTCGTGATAAACATCTTTTAGACGAAGGGGCTAAATAATAATTACTCTTATAATTGAAATCATTAAAAAAACTTAATTTTGCCCGGCATCCAGTTTGTGAGGATGTTCCCGTAATCATTTGGGGGGGGGGGGGGAGGGGAGGGCGAAAACCTCAACAGTCCACCAACCCGGAATAAGTGCTCCATTCTCGGAAGAACAAGAGAGAGAAAGAGACGGAGAAGGAGGAACATAGCTGACGCAAAAAACAATTTACTCCCAAAGCGACTGCTTTTTTATGTCGCTACGGTCACGAAGAGAACGAGATGAGCAAAAGGTGAGTCTTTAATTACCGTCCTTCTATGCCGGCAAAAGGATAGTCCTTAAGTATCGAGTGTGCGTGCGTGCTTTGTGTGTGTGTGTGTAGGTTGGTGGCTTGTATGCCCAGGTTATTGGGCGGCGAGAGCACTCCTCCTGACCCTCGTGGCGGCGGTTTCGCGGAAGCGCAGGTATCCCATCCCCAAAGGATTATAGAATTACTTATCTACCCTGTCCAATCCTTCCAACTTGGCTCCCACCCTACCCTCAGCCATCCTTACCGTTGAGGTCTCCGGAAGGTTGAGGAAGGGATGGTAGCGCGGAGGCGGGTGGGGAGGATAGAGGGAAAGGCCAGGGGGACGGGGTAAGGGCGAGAAGGGGGCCGTCGGAGCGAGGAGGGAAGGGGAGCGGGGCGAGGGCGAGAAGGGGGACGGGGAAATGTTCGCCGCTCCGTGGAGAAGATCGATTATGGGGTCCACATGGGGGAAACCCCTCGGTGGGAAGCTTGCCGAATTTTTTATATTTTTCTTCTTCTTCTTCTGGGCGGACTATATTAGTAGGCCTGTCTCGTTCCATTTTCGTAAACGGGGCTTGACTAGGGTGCCGGGTCTGGGAGAGCGTCGCGTTGAAAGTTACTGGTTACCGTAATCGCTTCGGTTTTTTCTCCCTCTTTTTTCGCGGGAAGGAGGGAGGAGGAGAAAGGAGAGGGCGAAGAGCAGGTCGATTCTCACGTTGCCGTAATGTGTTAACGGCAGTGGGATCGCTTTAAGAATGCGGTGTGAGGGCGTTAAAAGTTAAGCAGTGTTACGGTGGTCCGCTCCAAAGCCCTCAATTTATAATTGATGCGAGAAGGGAAGGAAAAAAACCTCGCTCGCTGTGTCGCGTCACAAGAGATAAAACGACGGTACGATAAAGTAACTGGTTCGGAGGAAAAGGGGAAGTGATCCGGTGAAATGTCGCTTCAAACGAAAATACCCACACCCTTCATATTCTGTTATTATCGGTTCTACTTGAGCGTTTTCCAAGCTGTGCCTAAAGCAACGTTGGAAATATACGCACAAAAGGTAAAATACCAGTGAATGATCTTTGGTGAGTTCATTATCTCCCGTTTTTGGCAAGAAAACAACAACGCAATAGCATATTTTTCTTTAACATTAAGCATAAAACGATACAAAAAATATACAATAATAGAGAGGTCACGTTTGTATAGGCCGCTAAAAATTTGTTACTCATTTGAATACAGGACTACATCAAGGTAGTAATTCAATTATAATAACCGATTAAGTTTTACTTTTCGGAGAGTTTAAATATTTAATATTTAGCAGTATAACGTTACGGATTTAACGTCTCGCTTGAACGCATGATAAAGATCATAAAAAAAACATTCTCAGGCATTAAGAGTTTCTGAAGTAACTGGTTCATTTAGACGAGTCTGTTTGCCTTAGAAGAGGAATTGCGATGGCAAAACACAGGATGGCAGAATCCAATTCCAATTAGGTCGTAGTAATTTTCGGTTTCATTAATTTCGGTGTTACTCCATTCCAATTCCAATGGAAGATGACGATGTCCTCTCTCGGCATGTTTTGTAACGAGAGGCGTTATTCTGCTCTCGCTTCCGACGTCTCTCTCTCTCTCTTTTAACCTCCGGCCATCACAACCTCCTATCGTTCTATTCCACTCGTTAACAAGATGGTATATTAACGAAGTAATGAGAAAATGTGCGAGAGCTTTGAAATTCTCAGAAGAAAAGAATTCTCGCAATCCCATCATGTCAAAATGTGGCGCGTTTCATAACATTTTAGCCCAAAAATATTTGGTTAATTTCTTTGAAAGGAATTTAAACTATTTTCTCCCGATTTTATCATAAATATGTACAAATACAAGAGAATGTCATAATTATAAGAAGAAACAAACAAGACTATAAGTATAAATTAAACCCTGTTCCACCGCGAATTTCATGTTGCACAGCTAAATAAATGTGGCAGGTATGTATAGACCTTAATTATATATTTTCCCGAATTTGGCTCGAAGTCTATGTGAACGCGTGGTTTCTCACAAACGTTAATAAATGTACGCTACTATTTATGATAAATCCACATTCTTCAGAGGAATCAAAGACAGTTATATTTGTGAAACATATTCCATTAATACATTTTTAAAGACAACGAGACCTACGAAACGCGAATACACAAAAAGGCAAGGGAAATTTTTTCACGATTCGCACTCCCCCTAAGGAAGGATTTCTTTTTTTTTCCGCATCCGCGGTTTTTGATGCCATAGTTCGTTTTATATCCAACACAACAGGTGCTGATTGATTTCCGTTCGGGGGGAATAGAGGGGAAGACTTTTGCGGCCCGAAGGAAGCTATTTTCGACGTCGTGGCCCTATATATTCTTTTTCCCAGCATCGGAGTTTCGAAATCTCATTTATTCTCGGGTCTCGCCATTTTCACATCCACCGGATACGCTGAATATGACATCGACAAGATTCACCTCCGCTGACGATCATTCTCTCTCTTCGGCGAATTATTCGACCGGAATTTCCCTCTCCCGGGCAGCCATTGTCTGACGGTATGATTAAAGGAAGGTGGGAATAAAAATGAGTAAAAAAACACGGAATCCGCGGATCCCTGAGGGAAATTTCCTCCCCTTTTACTCGAGCAATGGATGAATATTTCTCGGATTGAGCCGTACTTTCGTGCTCGCGCGTCTCTCACGAGGACGAAAAATATTTTCGAATCCTTTTTATCCGTGCTCGTTCGAATTTCGCCATTATGGTTATGACTTAAAAGTATTAAAAATGGATAAAACTGAATGTTTCGACTCAAATGAAAATATAAGTTAAGTTCATTTTGGAATCTGCTTTCGATGAATCGCCGCTGAAGACGTCTGAGTTTTAGCCGAAATGCGAATCTAGATTTTCGTAATATTGTTAAGGCTATTGGAGATACCTACGATAAGGACATACTTGCTTCTTCAATTTTTGATATTGAAGTGCTTAAATACTCTTGAATTGGTTTATAGCCATAAGACGAGCTCAATAATTCTCTAGTGAATTAAGGACGAAAATGTAATAATTACTTCAATAGTTCAAATAATGGAGTCGGTTCTGTTGTTAGTATATAAGCTTGAAAAACAAAATATCTCTCACTATGGTTGCATAAAAATGATATAATACTGAAGTTTTACACTGCAGCAATAGTAAGGTTGGACAACAAAGAAATTCGATAGTATGTACGAACTCCAAGCAAGCAATGGGGTGAATCTTTTGCTAACAGACCCCGATAATGTACTGTATTTTTCGCAACAAGACATGCAACCATATCCAAAATAAATCTTTCAAGCAGATTCGCTTAATTTATTCTCTGTCGGCAACTACACTCAAACAGTTTTCGATGAAGTTGTATCGCAACTCAAATTTCACATATTATGTTTTCGAGTAGATTTAGGTTTCCCGACATTAATATTTTATTTAATTAAATTAGGTAAAACGGAAGGAGCTGAATGGTAAGAGGGAGGTTATGAACTATGGAACTTGCTGTCATTAGTTATCTAATATAATTGCCATCTATCGAGGTCAAAAGCTTTACCAAAAAATTTAAATTTAAGTATTTTTTATGAAAATGAAGACAAACTAAAGGCTTAACGTAAGATATTTTTTGTTTTATTGGAGGTAATTAAAATCATTATCAGAAAACTAGTACAGATAATATGATATAATAGTATCTTTATTGCCAACGGACCCAGATATGATGATGAATATAAAGACAGCAATCAGTACATAAATAATTGTGAAGTTTTGCAGTGGTATCCATGATATTAAATGTTAAAATTAATAACCCGGTCCGAGAACATTTTCATAGCAGTGCAAAAGCCACAGACTTAATAAAATGAATTAAAAATAATGACGGAAGAACATGATATTTTTGATCGAGTTTTAGAAAGCAATCAATAAAATTTGAATTTTAATTTACTAATTGGATGTCACCAATTAAAAATATCCGATTGTTTTCCATAAATCCATTACGAAATTTCCACGTACAATTCCTTTGCCATTGAATTAATTTTTCGCTAGGATAGCAACCCACCTCACAGTTTACGAACGTATTCGAGGAATCAATTTCCCTTCCGGTGAAATAAAAAATGTTTCAAGGAGAAGGCATAGTGACGAATTTCACATGAATGTCACGTATTTTGATGGTGTAATATGAATGAATATTCACGTTTTAAGTCTTTACCACGTCAAATCAATTATACTGAATTGTGAAAAACTCCTAAATTTTTCTCCCTTTTTTCATGACCTCTCTCGCTCTTTCCTCTTCCAACTTCTCTCCCTTTTCAACTGCACGGATTCGCAATGGAGTTGGACGAGCTAGGTTGGCGACGACGGAGGAGGTGGTGTTACAGCGGAAGAAAGTGTTTTCAATAAATTTTTATCATGAATAAAATTGCGTACCAATTAAACGATTTCATGTCCTATGAAATTTTTTTCGGATGTTTTAATGTTTGAATGCTGTATCGTATCCAGACAAAAAATCTCGGATCTCAGAACAGATTTTTATATTTAACTTACTGCCATATCTCTGGGAATTATAGAGACAACAAAATTTGCGGATGGTTGAAACTAAACAAAGATGAGGAATATGACAGCTGCTCGATGCAAGTATATGATTCATTCACGTTTCCGAATAGACCTTTCCAATTGGAAGCGTCATATTTTAAGAACTAATATTAAAATTATCTTTAAGTAGAGGGAGCAAAAAAACGAATTACCAAAATTTAACTAATAATTATCTATAAAATTTTGTTTATAGTTATAACAATTATTTTTAAAATCACTTTTACAATTTAATACAGTCTCAAATACTGAACACACGCTATTATAAAGAAACTGACGAAGAGCAAATGACAAGACAAACTTGAACGGACGCTATTACACGATATTATTATTGGGACGCATATTATACGTCGATGTGAGAGACGTCCCAAATACGCATTTAATCTGATAGTTGACAGATTTGCGGGTGGCAGGAAGTTCGAGCAGTCCTGAATTGTCTGATTATTATAATTTGGTCTACAATGATATCCAGACAGTGTTCTCCCGCTGATTGTTAGGTGCACCACGAAAAAAGTTGTTAAATAAATAACTCAATGATTTGGATGTGTTGATAGATCATCACGGCAATAATCTTTCCTATAATAAATTGGTGATACTGAAATGTCTACAGATGAAAGCATCCAAAAGTTGTAATACTCCCATTCATAACCACACCAACTTGTGAGAGATTTGTATACAAAGTGCCACGAAATTCTGTTTATCTTTGAAAGGGTGCCGCGCTTTAAATAAGCTGGGAGACTTGACTCGCTTTTTCGTATTATTTATATTCTATATTTTTAAAGTACAAATTCAAATCGGGTAGCAGAAGAAAACCAGAAGGGGAGATACGTCATAAGAAAATGGTGATAAAAATCGGCAAAATCGTCAGAAGATTTATAATTCAAACGAGAAGAACCTTTACACGACGTCAAAAAAATTACCTTAATTTTTAATTGCCATTTCACGTCATGGGTTAAACTGAAGAACCAACCACTACGTAATACTGCTCCACCTTCTAACTCAACCGCATCTTGAACAGAATATTGCTAGACTATTTAAAAAACCTTCCCGTTATTATCGATCTTGATTAAAAAAACCGGCAACCGAACATGGAAGACGTTGCTTAATTCCTTCCCCACGGACTGAATAAGCGAATGTGCCGGTCACGCGACAATGGGGTCACGTGCGTGCGTTTGAAGCGCCGTCGTTGGCGCCCCCGCATCACGCTGCTTCGCTCTCCTTTCGGAGAAGAAGGATGAGATGAGACCTGTGGATTTGATGCTCAAATCGGCGTCCTGTCATTGATTTATTCGTCGTGCGAGGCCACTCACCTGTCTCTGTGGCTGTCAGAAGGGAAGAGGAGAGCGTCTGTCGTAGTTTGCCTAGAGTAGATCCCTCCCCAGGGTCACCTCCGCTCACCACCGCACTGCTCGCGCTTTCGTTTGTCGCCACCATCTGCAAATGACAGCCAATAACATCAGACGGAATTCCAACGTCAACACAATACAACAGCTAATCTAGTTCTTTCCTGAGCGAGTGCACACGAACACACACACGCAAACACATCACCTCGCCCACCTCTTTCGCAACACCGCATAGGACTGAATTCCCTCATAGGATATTCTGAATAGACGGGTTGATTATTTTCCTTTCGTCGAAGTGAATGAGAATTTTTATTGTTGTGGGGTAACGACACATGACAGGAGAATTGCGGAGAATAAAACATTTTACTTTGAGGTCCTTGGTGTTTAGGGCTGGTAGATTTTATTAATTTCATAGAATTATTTGAGGGGCAATATATACACCAATATTATAGTTTATTTCAATAAGCAAAGTAGCATTACGAAAGTAATATTAAAAGGTTTCTGCATAAATTATTAATAGCGGTCCGCGTTATTAACTTCTTCATAAAGTGGAGAGAATTAGTTCACCCACACCGGAAACTGATGCGAAGCTTTTAACTATATTTTTGTGCAATACTATTTAAGATAATTCAGTTTTTGAAAGGTAATTGCATATGACGCTATAAAATTTTGGTAAAAAACCAAATCGAATGTCATTTTGTTTATCATATTGGTTAAAAGTTTAACATTACCCTTTCCACCGGTAACTTTTATTTCATAGTGCCTTTTCTTATCGCTGTAAAGAACATCGACTTAAGCCACATAACAGCCTGAATAAGTTTGTGAATGCACAACGAGCCACAAATAACATGAATAAATATAAGCTTCGAAAACATTCGTCAATGACACACTTTTAAGATAATGCCAATTTTTTCGAATTCTCTCATGAAAAGAAGAAACAGGTAGTATACGTGAAAAAAATTATTCGCTCGTTGCATTGTGAGCACTGGAATCCATACTGAATTGTTACGCGAAACGACACCTGTGTTTTTGAGACAGTCGAGCCTCTAGGAAAGGACGAATCTGAAGTACTATAAATATTATCTCACGGATGGATAGATTTTATCCAGTTACATCGAAAGAAGAGGAAGATACAGACGTGATGAGAAAGAGAGAGAGAGAGAGAGAGAGAGAGAGAGAGAGAGAGAGAGAGAGAGAGAGAGAGAGAAAGAGAGAGAGAGAGAAGGGAACAGAGAAGGAAAAAAGCACTATTTTCACGAAAATTGAACTGAACGAACAAAAGAGGCCTTGTGTGTGTGTGTTGGTGCCTGCTCTGTTTTGTTTTGCGAGATACGGAGGGAAAAATATATCGAACGAAGAAGAAATTCTAGAGAAATCTCGTACTGCACAGCTGTGTTCGAGGGTCGTTTGTTTTATGGTCGGATTCCGTGGCGAAGGAGACAAGAGTCAGTCAACTGCACAAACTCAAACGACTTCGTAAACTTCGCGAGAAACAGGAAGACAGAAGGAAAAAAAGTTGGAAATGTGTTTAAGTTTAGAGGAAATGTTTATTTTTTTAGAATGGGGATTTTTTAAAAAAATCAGACATAAACTGTAGTCTTGCGATGAATTTAAGTTTGCTGCTTTAAATTTTCATCCATATTTATGAACGATTACTGTAAAGTACTCATAACCGTTCTCCATTTTACTATTAGGGCGAATATTATTCTTAATACCATAGGCTTATAAATTTTATTTTTTAATGAATTTAAAGCTTTATGAGTGCTATGCTTGTAAGCTATTTAGCATAAAAGCATCGGCAAATCGAGAGGCTTGAAGGAAGTAATTAATATCAATGTCAAAACAGCACTTAGGAAGGATAAACTGTTTTATTTCCGAGCAACAGTAGTTATAAAAGAACGATGTATATTTTCATTTAAAAAATAAAATATTACGAGAAACAAAAAGATATGAATAAATTTTTTATAAACAAAAAAATCTTGCGAAGAAAAATATTTAATATTATTGAAGGGACAAAAAAGGGTTGGTGTAATTCCGCGGAGATGGAAACTAGCCAAAGAGATGAAGGAAAGAAAAGATTCTAGGAATTAGGGATGGGTAGATAATTGATATTTACAGTATTTGGAGTTGAGCCTCGCTGAGAATGTAAAAAATCTGATGTGGCCTCCGCATGAATTGCTCCATACCTGTAATATTTCTAAAAATACCAAATATGTTACATGAAAATAAATATTTAAAGAATCTGCGAGAAAAATTTAGAATACAAAGAACAGAAATAAACTAAAACCATAGTCTTCTGATATTCTGATATTTCAACGGAAATACACGTTTTGAGGTCCCCTGAACGCGTTTTGACCATTTTATCGATGACGTCTCTGTGTGTGTGTGTGTTAGTGTATGTATGTGGTAGCTTTTTGTGGGTGCTCTAACTCAAAAACTGTTAATCATGTCAACGCGAAATTTTATATTTAACATTTTTATAAAGGTCACAAGAACTGATTAGTTTTTGGTAAAAATCGGTCTACCGGAATTGGGTGTTTGCTCTTGTTACTTATTCGTTATTTTAAAATATTTGCTTTAATATTTGATAAATGAAAAAATGTACTGGAATAAAGGTTAGTAGGAAATATAATTTTCTGCAACCTTTGTTTGAAACATTTTTCCATATAAT
Source organism: Tanypteryx hageni (assembly GCA_028673005.1). NCBI lineage: Eukaryota > Metazoa > Arthropoda > Insecta > Odonata > Petaluridae > Tanypteryx > Tanypteryx hageni. The sequence goes on from CM054115.1 coordinate 38,927,624, forward strand.
GCATTGTTTAAGAGATATCTTATATTTGTAGCAGCCACCTCCACGCCACCTACCGACGACTATTGTCAACAATTGACTCTTAGTTACGTCTTAGTAACTCCCCTTTTTCTTTTCTTAATTGTTGTAGCTTTTTGGATATATCCAATATTAAAAGGGTATGGTTTGAGTGTATTTCAGTTCTTTGTAGTCTAAAATTTTCTCGCAGTTTCTTAAAATAATTATTATCTAACATATTTGGAATTTTTAGAAATATTACAGATATAGAGAAAGTCATGTGGTTGCCACATCAGATTACTAGAAATATTACAGATATGGAGAAAGTGGTTACATCAGATTTTCTTTTCTTAATTTTTGGAGCATTGTGGCTATATCCAATATCAGAGTTTCTGTTTTTTGTAGTATATAGGGGAAAGTATTGTATTCATGAAAATATCAACTCCGATATTTCAACAGAAATATACGTTTTAAGGTCCCCTGAACACGTTTTGACCATTTTCTCGATGATGTCTGTGTGTGTGTGTGATAGCTTTTTGCGGGTGCTTTAACTCAAAAACTATTAATAAGGTCAACGCGAAATTTGATATTTAACATTTTTATAAAAGTCACAAGAGCTGATTAGTTTTTGGTAAAAATCGGTCCACCGGAAGTGGGGGTTTACTGTTGTTACTTATCCGTTATTTTGAATTTTTTGCTTTAATATTTGATAAATGTAAAAATGTACTAGAATAAAGGTTGTAGGAAATTAAATTTTCTACAACCTTGGTGTGAAACATTTTTACATATAATGGATTGTTTAAGAGATATCTTATATTTTTAGCTGCCACCACCACGCCACCTACCGACTTTTGTTAAAAATTGACGCTTAGTTACGTCTTACTAACGCTCCTTTTTCTTTTCTTAATTCTTGGAGCTTTGTGGCTATATTCAATATTAGAATGCTATGGTTTGAGTTTATTTCTGTTCTCTGTAAAGTCTAAAATGTTCTCGCAGTTTCTTAAAGTATTTATTATTATGTTACCTATTTGGAATTTTTAGAAATATAACACAGATATGAAGAAAGTCATGTGGTGGCCACATGAGATTTTTTGCAAAAATATTTAAAGTGTTTATTATTATCATTACTTTCTCCATATACGTAGTATAGGGGAAAGTATGGTTTTTATGAAAAAATCGACTTCGAGATTTCAACGGAAATATACGTTTTGAGGTCCCCTGTACACGTTTTGACCATTTTCTCGATGAAGTCTCTGTGTGTGTGTGATAGCTTTTTGCGGGTGCTTTAACTCAAAAACTATTAATCGGATCAACGCGAAATTTTATATTTAACATTTTTATAAAAGTCAGAAGAACTGATTGAATTTTGGTGAACGTCGGTCAACCGGAAGTACGTGTTTACTCTTGTCACATCCGTTATTTTGAAATGATTGCTTTAATATTTGATAAATGTAAAAATCTAATGTGGCCACCATATGACTTCCTCCATATTTGTAATATTTCTAAAAATTCCAAATAGGGTACATAATAATACATATTTTAAGAAACTGCGAGAAAATTTTATATTTTACAAAGAACAGAAATAAACTTCTGATATTGGATATAGCTACAAAGCACCAATAATTAAGAAAAGAAAAAGGAGCGTTACAAAGACGTAACTAAGCGACAATTGTTAACAATAGTCGTCGGTAGGCGGCGTGGTGGTGGTAGCTAAGAATAACACATATATCTTAAACAATGCATTATATGGAAACATGTTTCAAACAATTGTTTTAGAAAATTAAATTTCCTACAACATTTACTCCAATACATTTTTACATTTATCAAATATTAAAGCAAATATTTCAAAATAACGGATAAGTGATAAGAGTAAACACCCACTTACCGTTGACCGATTTTTACCAAAAACTAATCATTTTTTCTGACTTTTATAAAAATGTTAAATATAAAACTTCGCGATGACGGGGCTTATGGTTTTTCAGCTAGAGCACCCACAAAAAGCTAACACATACAGACACACACACACACACAGAAATCATCGAGAAAATGGTCAAAACCTTTTCAGGGGACCTCAAAACGTGTATTTCCGTTGAAATCTTGAAGTCGATTTTTTTCATGAATACAATACTTTCCCATATACTACTACGTATATGGAGAAAGTAAAAATGTATTGGAATAAAATATGTGGAAAATTTAATTTTCTACAACGTTTTTTGAAACATTTTTCCATATAATGCATTGTATTAAGAGATATCTTATATTTGTAGCAGCCACCACCACACCATTTACCGACGACTATTTTTAACAATTGATGCTTAGTTACGTCTTAGTAACGGTCCTTTCTTTTTCTTAATTGTTGGAGCTTTGTGGCTATATCCAGTATCAGAAGGCTATGGTTTGGGTTTATTTCTGTTCATTGTAAAGTCTAAAATTTTCTCGCAGTTTCTTAAAACATTTATTATTATGTAACCTATTTGGAATTTTTATAACAATTACAAATAGAGAGCAAGTCATGTGGTGGCCACATCAGATTTTTATTATTATTATATAAATTTTACAAGTCCATGGGGTCAAGTGGAAACTTTACACGCTACTACAACCTATATAAAATAGTGTTTTAAACATCTAATATTTACATTAGGGCCCTTTTATTTGCTTTCATTTAATTTTTATGATATCACTTCACACAAAATATACGCCACTTTAATACTGTTATCATTAAATTATTTTGAAAAGAAAATTGAAGAATATTATCCTTTGTCCACCGGTTAAATACGCTACGCAAATAGTTTTAATCATAAAATTACCTTTTCCTAGGTCCAAAACTTTAAAGAATCAATGGGGGACTGTCATATATAGTTCATACTATGAAGTTGTAAAAAAATATTCACAGGGAGTAATTAAGTCAATTACTAAGAATTTAAAAAATATAATTAAATATTTTGACAGTCCCCCATTCTCTGTACAGCATTATGTCAACTTTCATCACTATACGGGTGTCCACCAGAATTTCTACCAGAAACAAAATGACATATTTCATAAAATAATACAGATACAAACATGAGGTTGTCACTCAAAGATGCAAAAACCAAGTTTTAGTCTCTTTTAGTAAATCTCCACATGTGCGCCGTTGGTGGCGCGGAAAATGTCTAAGCGGCACTCCACCTCTCGCCATGTGTTTTGCAGCGTTTCAGGAGTAACAGATTCAACAACTGCGATTATTCGGCGACGCAGGTCATCAACATCATGCACTTCAGTTTGGTGCGCAAAGTCCTCTGCGCACCTCCACAAAAAGAAATCGAGAGGAGTCAAATCTGTCGATACCTGGACCATTCCTTTTTACGGAAGCGACGGTATAATTATTAATCAGTATAATGTATCTGAACATGTTGCAAAATTATGCAGTACCCAGGATCCTAGAAGGATGCTTCTTTCAACGAGACGGAGCCCCTCCACATTTTGCCAACACTGCGAAGGCCTTCCCGAATGGACAATTTCCGGACGAATGGATTGGGAGAGGGGGCGCCATTGCATGGCCTCACAGTTCACCAGATTTGACTCTTCTCGATTTATTTTTGTGAGAGCACATAAAAGGCGCACATGTGGAGATTTGCTAAAAGAGACTGAAACTTGGTTTTTGCATCTTTGAGTGACAACCTCATGTTTGTATCTGTATTATTTTATGAAATATGTCATTTTGTTTCTGGTAGAAATTCTGGTGGACACCCTTATAGTGATGAAAGTTGACATAATGCTGTACAGAGAATGGGGGACTGTCAAAATATTTAATTATATTTTTTAAATTCTTAGTAATTGACTTAATTACTCCCTGTGAATATTTTTTTACAACTTCATAGTATGAACTATATATGACAGTCCCCCATTGATTCTTTAAAGTTTTGGACCTAGGAAAAGGTAATTTTATGATTAAAACTATTTGCGTAGCGTATTTAACCGGTGGACAAAGGATAATATTCTTCAATTTTCTTTTCAAAATAATTTAATGATAACAGTATTAAAGTGGCGTATATTTTGTGTGAAGTGATATCATAAAAATTAAATGAAAGCAAATAAAAGGACCCTAATGTAAATATTAGAGGCTAAAACTTGGCGAGTTTCTGCTTCATTGAGTGAAAACCCCTATGCTTGTATCCGTATTAGTTTACGAAATATATTATTTTGTTTCCGGTTGTAATTCTGGTGGATACCTTTTATAGTTTAAAACCAGCAATTTTCAATGTTAGCCGCTAGTTCGATTTTCTTTAACGAACTGCTGATTCCCTCTTGTCTACGCGCAATCGGTATCTAAGAGGTAGTGGAACAGCTGATCAGTATCAAAAGTTTAGGAAGAAAGGCGACTTCCCATTTATTAATGGTTATTTTAAAGTAATTGTTAATAACGAGTATATTTCATAAGGATCAATACGTTTATTATAATATCAATACAAAAGAGTACAGCTCGACGTATCTTTGCGTTCGCCGAGTCACAAAGAACTTACGTGCGGCAGAGACGGTTTCGAGTTAATTAAAAATCGTCCGGAGACTCGCCTTTTGTGCCGGATCGTTTGCCAAGACTTGAGTGAGCTCTCTTACTCCTTTTCGAAGCCAGAGACATCTATTGATATTTTCCTGACCAGACGAACTGTAATAACTCGAGACAGCACATGGCATTGGTCTTGAACTAAGTAAGGGGAATGAATATTGATGAATTGTTTAAAGGTTAGAAGGTTTACCGCGGTGTGCGTGATCGCAAAGAAGAGTTGATGAATATTAATGCTAAAACCTACGAGATGTAGGAGCCAGTGAGAATTCGCTAATTAATAATTATAAATCGATTATGCAAGAGGACTTTGCCGATTCTTGCAAACTATGGCACGGGTTCATCCATCATGGTAAGGTGTATGTCCTGTCGACGAATTATACGTTTATAATCGAACTGTCACATCTCGAGTAGTCTTGAAGTGATTAATTTCGGAAAGTTGCCAAGTTTAATATTATTTCATTCGAAGAACGCCGCTATATATCGACTGTTAAAAACAACGCCGTGGGAACTGAATACGGAATGAAGAAGGATATTACATGTCAGTTAAGAATTTATGATTAAGGTCTGAAGATGGTAGGTTCTGAGTAACAGACGACGATAACAGTGAACATTTTTCTGAGAAAATGCGTTTATTAAAAAATAATCGACTGGGTCAAAACTTAGGATTGTCAATGCAGTCGAATCAATAATTACACGATTCATGAAAAAATGACATTTATTAATTTGAATCTGTTTTTATTTACAATGAAAAGTTCTAGGATTTCTTGGCAGATAACATTAACCAAAGACTTCACTCGGTGCTATTTAGGGGCAACTTAAGATATTATATATTTGAATACATTCGAGAAGCTTAATAAAGTGTATTGTATTTTGGTTTTAGGGTGATACCATTCTTCTGAGAAAATTATATGCGTTTTCTAAACGTTAACATTAAAGTTTTAAACGCACCTTCATAAAAGAGAAGCATTATCACTAAAAAAATTACATAAAATTAAATTGTCATTGTTTTGACCAATATCTTTCTTGCATTGAAATTTATTTTGTGGGAAATTTTTTACTTAAAATATTGGAATTAATTGTTATTGCTGTATGGTTACTCTCATGTGCTGAATTAAGCATTCACCTAGATCAATGTAAGATGAAGTTGGCAATCATGACATTTTTTGTAAAACCATAATATCAATCTATAGTGCACTTTAAATTTGATGACATCGCTACTGAAACAAATACATATATAAGAAATTACTTCGGTTACCTTCCTGCCGTGAATACTAATACATTCTTTGATTGCTCGCTTTATCATAATAACTTTGAAATTGTTCTCAAAACAAATGAGACAATTGTTTCTTTTATATATATGGATATGATGAGTGAAAAAGAAAACTTAGGCCATATTTATTTAGAGGAGAAAAATATATCTCTATCTGAGATCATTAAGTTGCCAATAAAAAATACCATGTGACATCTGACCAAGTTATGACTAATATTGACGTTGCAAAACAAAATGTCAACAAATTTTCTTTGAATGCTTGTATTTTGTTCGTGAAAATACCAGAGAAAGACGTTTAAAAATTGTGTCAATAAAAGTCAAAAGTTAGACATTTTTGAGTTCATCTGGCGACTGAAAACGTAAAAAAATGATATCACCCCATGAGAAACGTAGATGAAATAATTTAAAACTATGCATGTAAAACTTCCTCAAGATAGCGGCGGGAAGAGCCTTCTACAAATTAAAACGACTTAATGGCTTCATTAAAATCCACAACAGCAAGATGAGGATGGGAGACAATAAGAGTTTGCAATGAATAGGCTAAAATAAAAAAATATGTGATACACAGGACGTTAGGAAAAGCATTTAAAATGGACCCAACTTCATTTATTCGCCGCACAGCGCAGGAAAAGGAAGAAAACACCACAAGAAAGACGTCAGGGCGATATGACTGAATAATCGATCCAAGAAAGTGACGCTACGCCGCCGGGAATTTCATGCGGGGACATGTTTTTCAAGGAATTTTGCATATATTTTATCACTCGCCCGAGCCATTATGAGAGAAAATATTTCCCGCCCCTTCATTTGCACTTTTTCGCTCTTCTTTACGAAAATATATAAAAATATAAACCGTCGAAAAAAGACGGGGCGTTATTCTCATCACTCATTGTTAAAAGACCGGGCGGGTTGCTGTCATGAAAATTCAGCAATATTCCCTGTCGTCTCTGAAATGTTCCTGTCTCATCTGCCCTTCTCCTAACCCCTCTCCCTTCTCCTACTACAACCCCATTTCTATCGCCTCTTCCTCTAACCGCCCGACTCTCTCATCACGCCTCGCGGAAGGTCGCGTATTTGATGAATGCACACTTTCTCGGCGCTTGGAAACCATCCCTTGAGGTTCTGACGCTAATCCTCGAGACCCCGTGGCATAAATTTTCAAAAGTTGAGCAACAGAGTGGGACATTTTGTGAGCCTGCGACTCTTACACATCGCTTTTGCTGCCTTAAAAAATGGTACACAAGCATTAGTTTCGCCCGCGATTATTTATAATTAAGAATTTAGGAGTGTAATATTATCGGGAAAATAAAATAGGTCACGTTCATGTTTGCATAAATGGTTCCGAAAAACGCTCTCATTTATTTCAAGTTAGAAAAGTTCAAACGTTTAGTAGTTCTTGGAAGGTAAATCACGTATTATAGCAAAACATTTTCGAACAAAATATTTGGATTTAAAGGACATTTCAGTTGGATGGAAATTTCACGACGGATATGAACTTTCTTTAAGAGTAGATGGAAAAATTGACAATTTCATTCTAGCTTTAGCCCTTTAACGCTCACATTATCTGAGGCCACTGCCACGTACTCTAATTTTGGTTAATATTTACCATTATTTTTCAAAATAACTATGAAATTATTTTCAAAATGTTTCTGTGAATGTAAGGAACCATTCTCAAATACTTCCTATAAAACTATTCTAATTCAGCCGAAAAAAAAACAAAACATTCGGGGGAGAAAAGCGGTGGCTAAATATATAGCCACTTAAAATTAAAGGGTTAGAATTGGCTCTGAATTTTCCTATTCTTTTTCAAATACATCTCTCATCTACCATTCTTGTAATATTATTAGATCTTACTCCAACAAAACCGACACTGCGCCACGGAAAGCCGATAAATAACTTCTTTTCAGCTTCACGCTGCTCGAATGCGTTTAAAAATGAAGAGACTCATGAATGTGATATTCACCAGTAACTGTTTTACTAGAGTTATATTTACTCAGGGACTTTTTCTTACAGATAAAATTAATCATCAGCACATTTCTTTAGAAAATGGCGATAAGGCATTTTCAAATAAGAGGACATACGCTATAGATAGATTTGACCTCGGTTATAAATATTCCATTAATTTCGATAGAGAAATTGCAAATTAACAAAAGGGAAACATGGAATATGACTGACAGCGTATGGAATAAAAATTTTGCAAGCATAGAAGCATATTCCAATTACTTAAAATATTTAGCGTGGCTAACGCAAAAAATTACTCCTTTAAAGTTATCTTTGATATTAAATAGTTAAATGAACGGAGCATTATAAAACTCTATAAATCAAATTAGGACTTATGGAATAATCAAATTTTAAACAAATTTCATATGGATTCGACATGTATAAAGATAAACAAAACTTGCAAATGTAAAGACTAAAATATTCTAAAAATTCTATTAGTCTCGAGTACTTCAAAATTCATATCCATGAGCTTATCCCTGTTGTTTTTTAATATAATTATTGGCAAAGTTTTTATTCATTCCTAATTTATAAAAAAACACTTCAATATCAAGCTAACATAAGATTAAGAAAATTTTCAGAGAATGCGTGAAATAATCTTCCCGCTTCCCTGAGGATTAGCGGTTTAATTAGTTTTCACCTCGCTATCTAGCCAGTTTCCATTAATTTGTAATGCAGAAAAATTTCATTGCCCCACTAATATTTGGCCGAATAGTTCATAAAAGGCATCGCTAATTTTATGGGAAGGGTATTTTTTTTTAGTCATCAGAACACAGGTCATTGGCTCCCTTGGCTTCGGTCGGATGCTTGAGATCTTTCAAACCAATTTTCCATCAAATGCCTGTTCACGCCCCGTAATATTTCCTAATGAATCAACACGATTCCCTTTGACTTCCTATTCATATATCTCACTAGGAGTTAGTAAATTGTATGCGCTCAATTAAAACAGTGGTGGACTACATGTCTGAATGTAATGGTCAATAATGAATGTATTTAAAAACTTGACTGTTTGGCAATCAAAATGTGATAACTTTGTAAAATTAGCTAAAATGTGTACATACACAGCCGAGTTAACTGCCCCTTTGTAATGATCTAAATTAAGTTTCTTTCATATTAATAAATAAATACATACATAAAATAAAATTAATAAAATCGTTAAAATATGTTTAACTCTCATTATTATGAGCAAATTTGAAACCCATAGCTGCTCTCGTTTAAGAATACCATGATAGTAAAAAATGGGTGTTACAATTTGTGTTAAAATGCCGATTTTACTTCAGTACAAATTAATAGGATGTTATCACCAGACTCATAAATCTACGAAAAAAAAACAATCTATTGTGTGTTTTGCTACATATTTTAACAAGATGAAGTTAAATTAGCATCGTTTTACAACTATACATCTATTTCTTAGAGTATAGCATCTCCTTTATTATTGACAGCTATATATTAACCGGAATGCAAATTTGGATGGTAAGTTCGAGGAAAGCGCAAATACACGGAAACGTAAATACCGTGAAAATTTAACTTTTTTATTATGGAGCCATCATCGTGGCTAAAGAAAAAAGCGTAAAATCGGAAATCGCACAATCGAAGTTTTACAGCATTAATCTTATCGCCGTTATTTATCATGGTTATCCTATAATATTTTGATTTTGTATGCATTTATTTATTAAGTAGAATACACCAAATCTCAGTCCCATGCGTCATCATGAATTTCTAATGAGCTTTATTGTAACGAATTTACTAAATCTTTGGCAAGTTAAGCACAAAAAACCTTTTAGAATGACCTTAAATCATTACGTATCCTTACTTTCATCAGATTCAATTCATAGCACAGTGGTTGAGAAAAAGATATTTCTAGCCGATTCTGCCTCAACCATCGCTAAGTTACATTATTTTTCTTAAACTAATATTTTCATAGGAACTATTGTTAATTCAATGTTAAAGTCTATAGTTTATCCTTAAAGATGTTTTATGTATTGCCGTTTTAGCTCTAATATTAACGCCCTAAGTATAAATAATATATTTAACATTGGTAGTCCACTTGCAAACAATCCCCTAGGGCAGTGTTTCCCAAACTTAAAACAATCGCGTACCCCTTTCGGGATCTCGGCCTTATCGACGTACCCTCTCTCCCCTGTCAGAAGCAGTTAACTCAAGTGGTCGAACCACATGTTGATTAGGCTTTAGGTAAGAACTAAAAAAGCTAGGAGGTAAGTTAAAATGTACAAAAATTTATGATCGTTTTCAGTATTGTCAGTTAAATTTCAAGTAATAATCATTAAATTAAAATTCATATGCGTACCTGGAAATAATCGAGTTGTTCAATGCAAGGAGTGGAACTGCTTGTGATCAGACAATAGGGCAGGGAAATCCGGCTCGATATTGGTGAGCTTAAGACGGAGATGTGGTTCCACGTCAATAAGACGATTTAGTTTTTTTTAATGCCAACCAGCACCAAAAATCCCAACTCACACATGTATAGGGTGGAGAAAGGCAGAAGATACTTAAATAGGGCAGGGTACTCGGAGCGAACGCTCAACCAAAATGATGTCAGTGCCATTTGTTCAAACGCTGTTCCAGAAAGTCATCTGAAGCGAATTTTACGAGCTGTTCTTCTTCTGAAGCTGAAAGGTTATTTGGCAACGTTTGGACATTGACGAGAAAAGGGTTTCTTATCCACTCAAAGCTGTCGTCCGATTCAGTACTTATAAAGACTTCTCTTCAAGCTTTTCAAGTACTCCTTCGTAGTTTGAAACACACCAGCATCGAGGTCTTCACTTTATTTGACCACGAAGTCATGAAGGGATGGAAAGGAATCCTTGTCTCCACGACTACGGCGTTTACCCCATAGCTCCAGTTTGCAATCATCGCGCTCAATTTGTCTTGAACATGGAATATAAATATCACGTTGCCTTGCAAGGATAGATTGAGACTGTTTAAATAAGAAAAGATATCCGCAATGTATGCTAACTTACATAGACATTTCCAATCATGCATATGGTATCGCAGGTTGGAGTTTTCATCCAGAAAAACTTGAAGTTCTTCTCACAGGCAAATGAGGACTTTTCCACGCGAAAGCCAACGTACTTCAGTGCGAAATAGGAGCTGCATATAGTCACTGCCCATCTTTTCACAGAGCTGAGAGAAAAGCCTGGCATTCAGTTACTGGGCTTTCGCAAAGTTGACAATTTTAACGGCTTTATCAATCACTTGCTTTAGATATGCAGGTATGTTCTGGGTGGCGAGTGCTTCCCTGTGTATACACCAGTGAGTCGATTTTGCTTCTGGTACAACGGCTTGAATACATGCAACAACTCCTTTCTTTGCAGCGCCAGCTGTGCTTATCCCAACACTTCGACCCCAATCAAAGTGACTGTCTTTGATAAAGTCATAAATAACTTTGAAAATAGCATCCCCAGTTGTAAGTGTTGGCAAAGGTTGGCAGAATAAAATATCATTATGAACTTCCCCATTCAACTCGTATCTGACATACAACATGAGATTAGCTAGCTAGATATTAGCTACATTAGATTAGCTATCGATGGATTCATCGGCTTGCAGTGCATAGTAGCGACTCTGTTGTACTCGTAACAATAATTGCTGTTTTATGTTTTAGGCCATAACTGTGATTCTACAATGAACAGTGTTATTTGACAGGGGGACACTATCAATCGCTTTGCTAGCTTTGACACCAACCATCACTTTTGCAGATTTTACCAGAGTTACCTCGCCAATCACTTCAGCCGCTCCGGACTTTCCTATTAAGTACGAGGCTTTCAACGCTTTCACATTTTCACCTCTCGTCACACTTTTTCTTCAACTTTTGGATTTCCTTGCAGATATTTTGGAAGAATTATACTGGTTTGTCATGGTATTCTTTATGTTTGTTATCGAAGTGGCGCGTGAGATTGGATGGTTTCATTCTACGCTTAGACCAACGCTTACATTGGTCGATAGAGGAAGTTCCGCTCTTTCGTTTGATGTAATTATCGACCGCGATAATGTAGACACTGTCCTGCTTTGATGAAGTCAACATTTATTATAAATTTTGTTTATATCAGAGTTCATCTGGCAGCAGATAGAACTGTGAAACAATTTTTAGTAATTTCTTTTCCGCCGCGTATCCCCTTGAAATCCTTTCGCGTACCACGGGTGGTACGCGTATCACACATTGGGAAACACTGCCCTGGGGGATTTTCACGCCTACATGACTCAATCTTACCGTTTATGAGAATTAGAAAGAGCTCGAAAATTCATTAGCTACTAAACTGTAAAAAAATGCCCAACAATGTCTCATGAAAATCAGAAAAGAAGGCTCCTCAGAGTTACTATAGGGGATATATTTGCTAACTGCTTTTAAGATAATTTTCTTCATTTGCTAAATGGCAACTAAATTTGATATTTACTTTTGAAACGGATCAGAAGACAGACTTCGAAAAAGCATTCCGAGAATTCCATCCTCGTGCCTATATATTCTTTCGTTCTCAGAAATATCCATTCTATTAAAAAAATCGAGAAGTTTACGGAGAGGAAAGTAATAAAATAAATTAATAGTACATAAGAAAATTATACGTTTTATAAAATATTGTAGAAAATTACACGTTCAAAATCGATTAAGTGTTTTTGAGCAGCAGCGCTATATCGTGAATTTTAGAGGCCTTGAACTAATCTTCTCTAGGAGCCTTTGCATACATAGTTGATCGTTCGACGTATAAGTATGCGTGCCCTAATTCGGAAAATTAGTACCCGCCTAAAGCTAGAGGGCCCTGGGATGCAGCCCATAAGTTAATCCGCCGCTGTTGAAGTATCGAACCGTGGTGATATATGGCGTTCAAAAGTGAGACTTTCCAACAGACTCATATCAATTAATACTGCTTCGCAGCGATTTTGATTTTATTAACGAACACAGGGAAAATCCTTTTTTTTCGTTCACATCTATAACCCATAAGGCGTCTTAAAATGTAGGTACATACTCTTCGGATGGTGCGCAGACACAACATTAGAATGGAGTCGCGTTAAAACAAACCCCTTATCTCTCGCCTTTAAATGCCAGCTTGTTTCCAAACCTCCATATATTTTGCCTTTTATGACATTTCGCATCGTTTCGAAATTCCAAAATTTAAGACTTGTTGGTAATTCTTTAGTCTCTCCATGTTTTATAATTTCTTTTCGAAAAGATTATTTGTCCAATGAAATTTTAATATGTTATTGGTATCGTAAACTTGAAAAGCGATGTCATGATGAGCAATAAGCCATATATCAGGGAAAGATTGATTATTTTATATGATTAAAAGAAATGTTAGTAACGTGAGAAATTTTTTCTTTAACCAAAAAACTCGTCATTAAGTACAATATTAAAATAATAAGAATGGCATCATAATAAGATCGAACAATGCTCATGATTTTCGTCAGTTACCTTAAATTACACTAAAAATGAGGCGGGGATTTTCCAGCCAATATTTCAGTAATTTTCGTATAAACACAATCCTGTTGTTTCCTGAATTAAAATCTGTTGGAGAATAAACACTAAATCCACTCAAAAGAAAGACGACCCTGAATTTTTGACGATACTCTAATGCCAGCTTAACCCAGAAGTATTTTAAGTCAAGTCGCATGGGAATTCAAGGCGACTCTTGGCCTTTGAATTCTGAAAGAAAGGAGAAAGCTCTCCTGCCTTTAGGGTATACTCCATAGAAACTCTTTCCGAGAACTTAATCAGTTTATCCGATAAATTTTGCCAATTTTGAAATGGACAGCTTTTGCGCATGTTTTAAAAATGACAACATAATTTATTCCATTGATTTATTCTTGAGGGAGAATGTTAGGTGAAATAAATAATTTAGGAGCAGTAATGAGAATTTTTGATAAAAAGTGCCGTTTGAATACTCCCAATCATCTCGTGGTTAATACCTCCGGTAACTTAATGCCAAGAATGGTCGCAATGCAGCAAACTCATGAGAGGCGAAAAATGAGAAAACTAACTTTAATTTTGATATATTTTGTCAAGTGAGTTATATCAGTGAAACAATTGTAGTAACACATCGTTCACTGCGGTTTATAGAACAATTGATTCTATTTAACATATATTCCAAAATAAATAAACCGTGAAATACGTTGTCATAGTGAAAATTGTTATGATTTAAATTATTAACGGAAACAACTTTAACTTCATCACAATTGTTATTTTACTTTCAACCTGATACGCTCTTAAGGAAGGTAAATGACATTCTTCTTTATTGGTTGCCAACGATTGATATGGACAATAGTAAAAAGAGAATAATTGCAATTTCTGTGAAAATGAAAATAATTTATTATTATTATGGGATATTTCCGCAAAGCAGGACCTTCCCAAGTAATTTTGATTATTACAGATGTATACAAATATGGAAAAAACAAAAACCTATCAAATTGGTCGAAACTTGAATGGATCCTTCAAAAACTTCGCAATACTTCGCCATGATGAGTAGCAATTTGGAGTACACGACAACATTGGTATCGAGATTCATTGCACATCTGTCACCAGTGGTAATGACGAGGCCACGATAGAAAACCTCTGTCGCCCAACAATGCGACCGGAAAATTTTCAGAATATATGGGAGAACTCCAAGGAGCGACAGAAGGTGAGTAGGGACGACGACGACGAGATTATTCCAAGTGGGATTGTTGCATCGATTTCATATCGATTGGGAGCTTTTTCGCGTTTACTGGATGAGAGACAATGGATGGAGACAATGGCGCGCGCGTGCTTCAAAAATTCAGCGTCGCGTCTTCAAATCGTCATCGCGTACCACTTTCGCTCTCATGTTCCGTGCAAGAAGGGGACAGATTCACTAGTTAACGTTTTCTACCTTCGAAAATTATGCGACAGAACAATACAGTTAACAAGGAGGTTGCTCCAAAGTGAAATTTTGATCGGAATGGCAGATATTTGTTTCCGATGTCCGTTCGAACGAATCCTTATTGATCGTTTCCAGGTTCGATTCGCAAAAATTTTGCACACTCGAATATCACCAATCAATCGTACGCTATATGTTGCAGTCCTATTAGGCATATTATCTCGATGAAAATCTACTCTTATCCGGAAGTTCATTCCTCTGTGTTTCTTTAACTTTCGTTAATTAAAAGCGGGTTTTACATAATTATCTGGTACCAGACACACAATATGCATTTTCGATATAATGTGTTGTCTTCCAATTCAGCATTTCTTAACCGGCGTATAGGTGGACCGCGAAAAGGTTTACGATTAGTTATTGATCCTAATTTCTTTTAAAACTCACCATATAACAAGAAAGAGAATGTTTATAGGAGCAAAATTTCCTTATTACGGCACTGGGTGGACCGCTGGGTATATCTTGAAGTTCGGGAGGGCCGCGTTACTAAAAAGACTGAGAAACGTATCTCATTTATGTTAGAAAGATGTTTCATGAGTTAAATTTTAAAGAAAAAAACAAATTACAGAGTGTTGAATTTTTACGTTTTATCTTCAATCTTCTGTGTTAATTTAGTTCTATAACAGGGAATAATATAATAGTCGCCTGGTTTCGCAGAGTACAATGGAATAGACTGTCCTTAGTCATTTCACACACGTGAAATTTTATTTTCCGAGCTCACTGTCATAGGGAAGTTCTTTTAACACGAATGGTTTGATAAATTCATATTGAGTCTTCCATGACTTTAGTCTTGCAAGAAATTTCGGTCTATCTTGAAGTTAGAAATTTTGAAAGTGTCGTCTTGCTCGTTCTTCATGAATGATTAGTCATTATTTAAAATCGCATTAAAAGTGTTATCAATATATTTTAAGCTTCTAGTATCAATTAATTTCTTAAACCTATCATTGCGATAAAAATATAGAAAATTAACGACAGAGCTTTTAGCTTCCTTCAGATTGCTTAGTAATTCAAGGAAATATTCGTCACAGAAAAGGAATGTTGTTAAATCTTTAACAATCAATTGAAACGCCTTTGAATGACACTAAAGTACATGTTAGTCACTTAAGAAATCATTTCATAACAGCTGCGAACTCGAGAAACTACGTTTTATAATGTGAGGTAAATGTGAGCATCAACTACTCTCCCAGGTAATCGCGTCCATTTTTATAATTCAATTTTTCTATCGTTTAATGCATGTGTAGAATTTAGAAATACAGAAATAATGCAATTTTAATAAATCCATTTAGTATAAAAAATAGAGGTTTAGGACAAATTTTAGGCAAAGAAAATATATGCGCGTCATTACAATTTTGGAAAACATTTAAGGAATTATAACAACTTAAGGACTCGATTTTAAAGGTTAATTTTTGAAACAGATTTCAAACACAAAGCAAACTCGACATTTCTTTTTTGTATTTATTGCAAAGGGCATTTGATGAAAAATAAGTCAAATGCATTTCAAAGAGGCAAATCCATTCAGTCTAGTAAACGGTCATGCCAAACATCGTAAAATTCAACAAAAATATATGAAATATCTAGATCGTCGAAACAAAAGATCAAATGTGGCGCAGAAAACACCGAAACTTCGCAGCAGCGGATGTTAACGTGTCAGCTTATAGAACCCCACCCAAATAAAATCCTTTATAAAAAAATGCTCGTTTGTCGCGGGTAAACCTCACCTTTTTTACGAAGGAGACGACGTTGGTGGGCAGCATTTCGGCCGCCCAACTCCTCCCCGCTCAGAGACCGCCGACGTGCAGCTCCATCGCGACAGCAAAGAGCTTCGAGGCGGCGCGGACCGAGCTGCGCCTGCGCGCCCAGGTGACAGCTCATTCGAGGTGAGAGGTGCCGCTTCCGGCCGCCGCCAGGGGCGCCCACGGCGGCGGAGCTGGGGAAAATCAAATGTTTATTAAAAAAACGGGAAACCGTCGGCGTCCTTTGATAAAATCTGAGATCTAATTAAACATTTAAATTCCGAAGAAGAACTTATTGCAGGGAAATAAATGAGTGACATTAAATTGAATTTAATTAAATCATATTGGATTCATAACATGCTCGAAAACGCTACACTTTATATGTTTTCAATTATAAAGTTCATATCGCTCAAAAGTAATATTTGTGCATTTTTTATACTCCAAGGATAACGGCATTATATATCGATAAATTATCACTGTGAAATTTATTTAGCAAAAATGGTATTACAGGGGAAACATGTAGCATACAAAATAAAGCATTGATTTTTAAAGATAATTACCACTTTTATGACATTTGTTATATCGCATTAAATTGAATTTATACGTTGATAATAAGTAAATTATAAGAAAAAATTACGACAGAATTACTACAGAATAGAACAGCATGGTTTCATTCGAGACAAAAATAAGGTAAAGTGCCTATTAAGTAACTTATACTGGATAGTCTTACCTAAGCTATTATTTATGACCGATAAAGATTTTCAATTTGACCTTTGTCATATACCCTTATCTTTAATACAATGCGTACGGCAGCGAAAAGAAAAAAAGGACATCAGCAATTAAAAGTGTTTAGAAGAATTGCGCAAAGAATGAATTTTAAAATTAAAAATTTCATTGTATTTTTCCTTTCAAAATACTAATAAATGGATTTTTCACTAAGAATATTAACTTTTAAATTAAATAAATTATATGATATAAATTTCAATCGCCTTCTAAAAAGTTACAAGCAAAGTAAAGGCGATCCATAGAAAAGTAATATTGAAGAGTTAGCCGTTCAACAGTTATATAAATAATATTGGCATATAACGTTTTCAGTTCAAATCATTGAATAAAACTCGATTATTTTTTTCCTGCTTTTCAGCAAGAAAAAACTAGGGCTACGAATTGACCCGACCGAAGTTTGAATGAAATAAAAACTTCAGCCATTTGCAGTAGCTCACTATTTCCAATGTGGACGAAAGACAGGATCTGGTTAATGTTTCAAGAGAACTTTTCCAAAATTTAAGGGGATAGGCCTTTTTTTACACGTAAATGAAAGCAGAGATCCCCCTCAACTTAGGTTACTCAAGATGACCTTTTCCTGGCGGCATAAAATGGAAATACAGATTTAGCTGGAACACATAAAGGCTAATTGATGATGGCTTCGTGCTTATAAGAATTTTTAATGAAACTAAAAGAATTAACCGCCGAAACTATATTTTTTGAAGTTTCACTTGATGTGGAAAATACGCATATTGACGACGTATTTTTTGCAATGTAAAGCCCTGCTTCTCTGAGTGTACACGAGTTCTCCAGAGTGGAGCAATTAAAAAGGCATTATGTTTCGTTGAATGGTAAATTAATTTTACTGTTAAATTGCCTATAGCAATGAATTGCTGGGTCGTAAAAAAGATAGGTGCCGTAATAAACAACGTAATCGGACTTAACAAAAAAAACTGGAGAAATACGCTATTTTTCAGGTTTGCTTGTACAGCGTCCTGCAAAAGAGGTGTTACTATTAAAAGAATGTCTTTCCCCGTATTTTAACCGCTCGCTTATGCAACACAGCGAGGAATCTACGCTGATACGCAATTAAAAATATAGATGGCGAGTAAAACGCGGCGTATGAAATGGGCGTAAATCACTCTGTTGAATGAACCCGCTAAGGGAATTCCGTTTTAAATGATTTTTTTTCAAAACGGTACACGGCGCAGCGCGACCCGCGAGGCTATTTATGACTGCAGTAAACTCTCGAAAAACAAGCGTTCGGTGGAAACGGAGTTACTGAGCTGCCACGTCAAAGACAGATAGTCTCGGAGTGATGTATTTGCATATGAACGGCGAAAATGCAGCCAGTTATTTCACCAGAGAGGGTTAAAATAGGAATGGATTGATCGTCAAACGTTTTGTTTAACGGCGGAAATTAAGCAAGAGTCCAGATTAATAGCAAACCGCTTTAACGAACAATTTTCGAAGATATAACAGGTTTGAACCGCAATAGGATCACCCATTAACTGCTGATTGACTAGACAATTCACAATTCAGATTCACTAGCAAAAAAAATGGAAACTATCACTTCTCCTTTCGTAGAGCACTGCCATGTCTTCTTGCCCTAACGTCGTTTAGCATAATTAAACCACAACCATTCGAGTGAAATGATGTGATAAATTCTTAACGAAGATGAAATCATCGGGAAAAATAAAAGAACCGATTATTTTTGGTATTTCATTACTTTCAGTAATTGTAAACGAAAACTTATTTATATTTGTGGAAACACCTTAAGTCTGAGGATGAGATATATGTATATTAAAATGCCCACTTCTGGAGTAGAATTTCAAAATTCTACCGTATGTACTCGATAATATTCTGAAAAACATCACGAGATTTTTGGTTTACTACTAATTGGGGAGAAGTACATACTTTAAACTAAACCTAGTTTAAACGATAATATTGGGTAAACGCTTAGGTTATTTCAATAAATAATAGACCTGTTTTGAATTTTTACAGCGTTCACAAGAGGGTATATTAACGCTCCAGAAATAGAAAATGTTATCAAACATCTATAAAATTACCATAACCTAATATGTGATTTATTCAGCCATCCATTTTCTAAAATGTTTTTATTGATTAAATATGCAGGAATCGGATTTAGGAAGTTATATTACCAGAGTTGCTCCTAGAGAGGTGCGGGGCTCGTGGCAAATCGGCCAAATTTAACTGAGGCTTTCATTACAGTGATATCGAAGGTCTGGGCTCTCCAAAGTGCGGGGTCCAAGGCAGTCGCCCCGATTCGCACTACCCTAGGGACGGCCATGTATATTCCTAACAGATGCAAAATTGGTACCAAGACAGAAGTTTTTCAAAAATAACTAAAATTAACTTTATAAGAAACAATTCTATTAATTTGCTTCGAATATCAATAAACATTTGGCCACACTACACCAATGTTTATTGGATCGTAAAAACATCGACATCTTAATATACAGCTCTATTTGAGGCCAACAGAAAAATAGAAAAACAGCTGTTCCCACCGTAACGCAAGAAGGGTGACAACCTGTTGAAAACATACATTTCGATAAAAAACGCAACTGGTTGTAGTAAGGCTGTGAAATTTCATTTTCATCCAAAAATAAAGCCAAACCCTTTTACAGAAAATCATTTTAGCCTAACACATACACAGTCACATCTTTTTAAAAGCTCTTTCCCAATTTTTACATTTGAGGCACGCGTGAGACATTCAAACCACAGTAAGGAGATGCAATTGAGCTCTTTCGAGATGACGTATTTATACGAACAGAACGGCATATGTGTGAATTTAAGATCAAGCCATTTAACAAAGAGTGAAATTAGTGGTGGAGACAGTTTTATAATACTTCTGTATGGCTTAAATATAATTGGGGAAGGAATGGCGTAAATCTTAAGTTTAATGGAATTTCGGAGCTGAAAATTGTAATGATGGAAGGATATGCAATTTTAAGCAATAAACATAAAAGTGTACTTTTGAGTTTGAAATCGTAATTAACCCGTATTAATTGTCTTGAAAAGCATTATTTAGTCATTATTTCAGAGTGGATGTTGCAAATTAAATCGCTTCTGGGAGAGAATCAGAATGGAGAAAAGATCCGCAAAGTTATATTATCTAAATTAAATGTAGATCGCATGCCAATGCTTAACAATGTGGAATACAAGACTCCATATGATATTCCTAGCATGGCTATATGATCGGTTGGGTTCATCTCACTCTTTCCATCATTGGCTTGTTCATGTTATTATATACAGCCCAATTTAATTATATTGATTTGCTGCTGATTTATTAACGGAACTTCGTTCTTTACAACGAGATTATTAAAAGTGACAAAAACGAACACACTCTTACCCTAGTACTAATGATCACTACCACTACTGCACTAAGAGCTCCTGTACCTATCTATTGACGGAAATGTATGCAACAACTGATTAAATGATAATCATTGATTGACAGGAAATGTTTTACTACATAGTCAGTGGATATTTGCAAGGGAAACAATTTAACGATAATATACAAATATTTAGTCTAATATGATGTGATTTCAGAAGATGCGACCAAACCTAAGGAGACAAGATGGTTTGCCTCATTCAGACAAAGTTTGGAAAGCCAATGTTAACTTGAAAATGTGTTTCTCATTCATGTGAAAGTATCCAAAATTATTATTATAATATTCTTCTTATTGTTAATTTTGTTTTTTGTTATAACATTAAAACTTCTTATAAAGCGTTTTAAAGAAAAACTAGCGCAATTTCCCGTCAAAAATGACGGGTTCAAATTAATAAAAAACAGAATTAAGAATTTTAACTTTAAATAAATTATTTTAGCAATCATTATTTACGTATATTGATTTTGTTTCTCAAAGCAGTCGGTTGTCAAGATAAACAAATGAGCGATTTAGGAAAAAGAATAACAGTAAAAGTGACTTTATTAATTTTTCTTTAAAATAGTTCAAATCGGATGATCGTAGGTCAGATTTTTCCAATTTTAATTTCCAAAAGAAGAAAAGGCTGCACGACAAAAAGTCGATTTTTGAGTGTTATTTTACGAAGGATAGAAATATTACCCTGGAGTCGAACTCGGGAATTTTTTCGTACATTTTCTTTCGGCAAAACATTTTTATATTTGAATATGTTATTTCTGCCAATTTTCAATTTTCTATCTACATCCTTGATTGAGTTATTCGCGTATTAATAGTTTGACACCCAGACCAACGGACGGACAACATAGCCTTTTATTATTATTTTTTGTTTATTTGATTCTTTTAAACCTCTTATTTCTCTCCCTATTTCCAAAACCGTCCTCAAGTCCTCCATTCTTCTACCTTACTCCCGTAACCTATCGCACAATCCTTCACCCCATAAAATTTTTTCATGCTCGGTTTGTTTATTAAAACGTCAAGCACGTTTCTCAGATTTTTATACCGTGTCTATTTCAATAATATTGAATTTAGCTCATTATTATGATGTTTAATCTCTTTGAATAGTATTTCAGATTTTTAGGTATTTCTTCTCGTAAATAACGCAACGAATGTTGTTTACATTAATTGCTATGAAAATCATTTCCCCCTCCTTGGGTCTTTCTCTCCTCTTAATAAAAGATTTAAAATCACGCTTAAATCTATATGGACTGAAGTAACAATAGGATTTAGAGGTTTAACAATGTAGTTGGTACGTAAGGCAACATCCCGTTAAAATGCCAAGATTTTTTCAAAATATACCATTCAAATGATTAACATGAGCGATTTTGAGCTAAAGGCGACAAAAGATGAATAGAATAAAAAACTTGAAAATGTTTTCTTTAGAATGGTTTAGATCCGAAGACCGAATGACACATTTTTCTAATTTTAATTTCCAAAAGAAGAAATTCCTACACGTCGAAAAGTCCATTTTTACGTGTTACCCTATGAGAAAGAGAAATAATTGCCTGGAGTCGTGCCCGAGTCTTTTTCCAAATATTTTTCGTCGATCACTTTTTACGATATATGTGAATCAAGCAATCCTGGAAAATTTCGAACCATTATCTCATACCGTTATTGAGATATAAACGATTAATATTGTCATGGGTGCTTCAGTGGCGCGGTCTGGTGGCGCGTGGTTGAAGTTGTTGCAGATGGAGTAAGAGAAATACATATAAGACTAGCGTATTTGCCCGTCAAATATGACGGGTATGGGTGAATTAAATATTTAGTTAAAATTGAAATAAAAATTAATGAAACCAACTTTTATATGCATTAAAAGTAAGCAATAAATATAAAATTCACAATTGAGTGTTCCAGAGAGTAAAAATAGTTTTTGGCGAATAGAAATTGTTTGACAAAGAAATACATTCCGCTATACAATTCTTATACAACCAAAATTATTTTTAATCTATGTAACATTTAATTTTCTCTCTCTCCCTCTGTCTCTCTCCTTCTCTATCTCGTATTAAAGAATTAAAATCACGTATTCCTTATGCATATAGAATAAGGATTAAGGCGACAATACAATCTCGAAGTTTAACAATGACAAGGTCGGAAAGGCAACATATCGTTAAAAAGCTTAAAATTTTCAAATAAATATGATTTTAACGTAGAATTTGAGCGATTTTATATCGTAGGCAAAATGCGATGATAAGAATAAGAAACTTTGTTTATTTTTATTTAGAAAGGTTTAGGTGCGAAGATCGTTGGTCAATTCTTTATAATTATTATTTGTAAAATATTAAAAAGCCTGAAAGTCGAAAAATCGATTTTTACGTGTTATCTTACGGGAAAGAGAAGTTATCTACTGGAGTCGAACCCGGAAATTTTTTGGGATTTTGTTTCCTAAATGGCTTTTACTATAAGAGACAGACATTCATACCAAATTTCAAACTTATACCTATTCGGAAAGTTTGTTAAAAATAGCATTATAATCAGTCAGTGGCGCGTGGTGGAAATTATTGCAGATTTACATATATGAAGATTAATGAAAAATCGATTCATGGAATTATTTTATCGTATAAAAATACTGAGGTAAGAGAAAGTTTTACGAGGTCATAAAAATGCAGCTTCGCATAATAATAATAATGGATGTGGAGGCTGGTTTATCTGTTTATCTTCTGCCATTTTTCTCCACCGTAATAACCATCTATTGTAAAAAAAACTATAACCTGTTGTAGATTTGTAATGTCCATCTACTGTCCATCTGGTGTGCTACCTTATCAAATATATGTATAATTCGTGAATTAGAATGGTTAAAACGTCGTCCTCCCTTCCCAATTACTTAAACTATCATTTACCCATCCGTGTCGAGTGACCATGTCGGTCTATTCCGTAGCAAACGATATATCCTATCTGGAAGGGAATTCCGGGGAATACTCAGCAGTAGCCTCATATACACTCTTGTTGATTGTTGTAATTAATATGCTTATTGTAATTTATTACAGTGTGTTCCTAACTCTTGGCTTGCGGGTTGAAAGTGGTCAGCTGATCGTCGAAATTTAGTCTGCGGAAACTTCACTTAAACTTGAATAAATGAAAAAATGAAAACATTTGAAATATTTTGGCTTAAATCATCAGATATCGCACTTTTCTAAAAGAACACCGCTGCTTAAAATCCCTTCTTTTATAAAATGTACAATTTTATTTCGTAATTAAAACTTTTGTATTTTAAGTATTGTCTAAGCATACAAGATATAAAAGGATGAGGACTTTGGTAAAAATAAACATTGAATACAACAAGGATATATCTATGTGCTTTGTTGATTTCGAAAAGCTCTTTGAGAGAGTTTTATCGCCTAAGCTATTGGAGCATTAGGACAAAATTACAAAGCGCAATTGGAGAGATAAATGATTAATCAAAAACTGTGACTGTGCAGGGGAGAATCAGACTGGGCAATGTTAAGAAGAGGGGTTAGACAGGGCTGCCTACTCTATACAGCGCTTCAATATTTATGCTAAAGAAATGATAAAGAGAAGCATGAAAAGATGTATGAGGAAGGCTAAAAGTTGGAGGGAGCCAATTCATATTAATTGCCTTTGCAGATGAAAAAGTATTAAAGAGTAATTCGGAAAAAGGTCTGCAGATGCTAGTTAGCTGTTTAAATGAAATTGCAAAAGCATTTAGGATGAAAGTTACTTGAAAGAAGAATAAAATCATGAGATTTACCAAAGACAGGGAATCACACGTCAATGTTACAGCGGATGGTGAAAGGCTGGACGAGGTGGAACATTTTTATTAAAGTAGTATTTTAGCCTAGGATAGAAGAAGAAAGACAGAAATCGGGAGAAGGATAGCAAGAGCAAAGGAGGCAGTTATGAGAAGAAGAGTGTTTTTCACAAGCAGTTTGAAAAGAGCAGTTAAAAAGAGGTTTGCGAAAACTTTGATATGTTATGTAACATTATACTGGTGTGAAAAATAGACTGTGAGAAAAGAAGATTTTAGGTGATTAGAGATATGGGTATGGCGTAGGCTGGAGGAAGTGTTGGATAGAGGAAAACAAATGAAGAAGATTGAAATACAATAGGAGAAGACAGGGGCTTAATTAGCGTAATAAGGGAAATACAGAAGAGATGGGTGGGTCAAATTTTGAGAGGCGAAGGTCTGTTGAAGATAGAAAGGATGCCAGATAAGAGACAAGGGGTAAAAACAGTAAAGAAATGTTATATGACGCATTATAAGAGTGGGATTGGCGTGAGAAGATGAAGAGAAAAGCCTTAAATGGGATAGATTAGGTTGGGTGAGTGGAAAACCTAACGAAAGAAGAAAATAAAAAAATAAAATATTTATTAGTTTTGTTCGAATCGAAAATTTTCATAGTAAAGAGTGGTTCAAAGTGCTAATAAGTTTTCTCCTGATGATGATGTGATGCAGCGAAAATGGGCATTTTATTAGTGATTAGTAATTCTAATCAAGATATTAATTTTTTCATTACGTATTTTCAGTGGTGCTCCTAACAAAGTTAATAATTTTTTTCATTTACAGTAACTCCAATGCCTTGCCATATTCAACCTAATAAATTTACTCTCTGTATCCTTATATGTATGTGTATTGGAGTATCGTAGTGGTATCCGGGTTGCGTAAATTGTAGGATAAAAGACTCGGAAAAGACAAGGCATTGATAATTTTTATTTTCTTACAAAGTTATCTTGCACGCGTGAATCATAAGTTCCATAAGTAGCGTCTGAAATAGATTATCATAACTATTGGAGAGATTTGGTTATATCTAATTGGGATGATCCTGATTAAAATTCTTCCCGTAACCTGTTACTCATACGTGAGGAAGTTACTCAAATGCTGAACTGAGTCTTTCGTAAAGACGTCGTGTGAAACCTAGTGCATTGCTAAAGAATAGGATAATGCCGGAACCAGTCTTGCATCCTCCAGTTTTAGGTGGGATAAATAGCTGCTTCTTACATATATAGGATATAAGATATAGAAGCGGTAACCAAGCCTGCTTAACCTCAGAGCCGCATATGATAATCTTCATAAGTTTGAGAACCGCAAGACACGCATTCTGAGTACAGATACGTATGAACAGTAAACATAACTTATATTTGATGCAATACAGAGAGACTGCATGCCCATTAAGCATCCCCAAAAGATCTTATTCGCACAGCGTTATCGCATCCTGACGCGATAAGCCTTGATACGCCCTTAACTGTAAATGAATAAGAGCCGCGGTTTGGTCACCGATGTGAAATAGAATATATCATATAAAAAAAGGCACTAATAGAAGAGCTACAGAGCTGAAATTTGGAAGGAAGATAAGTCATTAGATACAACCTCAGGGAAAAATTCTGGAAAAAGTTATATTTAAGGGGTGTTTTTGACCCCAAAGTTCAATTTTAAACACCCATATGAAAAGCATTTAAAACTGTGCAGGACAATATAAAATTGCATTTTAAAATTATTTACAATTAAGGTACAAAGTCGGGACATGCACCGTACCGCCATGTAGAGTCAAAACGATTCAATTTTCGAAGAACTTATTTTTTAGGAATTTATATAATATCATCATCATCATCATCATGCTTCTGTCCGAAGACAGGTTTTAACTGAATCGCTGCCTCCATTTCTCTCTCTCCCTAGAAGCCTCTTTTATACCTCTATAAGTAGTATATTCCTGCTTTATATTATCTAATATTCCTATTCTTTTTCTCCCTCTTCCTCTTTTTCCACTAATTTTTCCTTCTAAGATCGTCCTTTGTAAACACTGTCTTCTCAATATGTGCCCTATCCAATTTGCTTTTCTTTTCCTGATTGTTTTTATTAGCATCCTTTCTTCTCCCACCATTTCTAATACTTCTTCGTTTCTCTTACTCTCTGTCCATTTCACTTTCATCATTCTTCTCCATACCCACATCTCAAAACTTTCTAAATATTTTTCCTCCTTTCTCCTTATCGTCCACGTCTCTGCACCATAAAGAGCTATGCTCCATATGTAGCATTTTGCTAATTTCTTCCTTGTTTCTAGATTTATTTTCTTGCTTGTGAGAAGCTCCTTCTTCTCGTTAAATGCTGCTTTTGCCATTGCAATCCTACTTCTGATGTCCTGTGTACTACTTCCATCCTGTGCTAAAATACTGCCGAGATATTTGAAACTACTTACTTGTTCCAATTTTTGGCCATTTACCATTATATTTAATTCTTTATGTACCTTTGAAACCACCATGACTTTCGTTTTTTCTGTATTGATCTTCATTCCATATTGTTGGCCAACCTCAACTAGTCTGTCTGTCATCCTCTGAAGCTCTTTCTCGCCTTCTGCTATTAAGCCCTGATCATCTGCGTATTTAATGGTGGTAATACTTTCACCTCCTATCTTAAATCCTTTCTCTTCCATCAACGCTTCTTCTGTTATTGTTTCTGCATACATATTAAATATCGCTGGTGAAATAGGACAACCCTGCCTCACTCCCCTCCCTATTGAAGTACTTTCTGTTTCTTCTCCTTCAACCCTGACTCTAATCTTTTGATCAAAGTAAAGGTTTTTAAGCAGTCTTTTATCTTTCCAATCTATTCCTATTTTGTTTAAAATACCCAGCATCTTATCCCATTTCACTCGGTCAAAAGCTTTCTCCCAATCTACAGAACAAAAATACATATCTTTATTACTTCTAGCGCTCTTTCTATCATGATCCTCATACATCCTATAGCATCTCTAGTCCCCCTTCCTCTTCTAAAACCAAACTGATTATCTTGCAGCTCCTTTTCTATTTTACATTCAATTCTTTTGGTTATTATTCTGGTTAGAACTTTAGCTGTATGAGAAATTAAACTAATAGTTCTGTAATCCTTACAACATTTTGCATTGTTCTTTTTCTCCAGTGGTACCATCACAACATCTAAAAAATCTCCAGGCCATACGCCAGTATCATATACTTGGTTAAAAAATTTTGTGAGTTGCTTAACTGCTTTAGACCCCAAAACCTTAAGAACGTCCACGGGTATATCATCACTCCCAACTGCCTTTCTTCTTTTCATGTCATCAATTGCTCTTTTAACTTCAGACTCGAGAATACTTGGTCCTAGCTGATCTTCTTCCACATCCTCTTCTTCATTTAATTCAATATTTCTTGGCTTTCCTTCTTTGTCATACAGAACCTCAATGTATTCTTTCCAGACATTCTTTACATTGTCTGGCTCCGATACTATTTTACCACTTTTGTTCATGATTCCTTTACGTCCTATCTTTCTTGCTTTTTTCTTGAATAGTTCCCTTGCTTTGCTATACATGAGGTCTGTTCTACATATTCTTTCACATTCGACAATCTCCTCGCATTTCTCATTTATCCACTGTTCTCTGGCTTTATCTGTTTCTCTTCTTAATGCATTATTTAACTCCTTGTACTTTCTTTGGCCTTCTTCAGTGTTTATGTTCTTCCACTTTCTCCGCTCTTCCATTTTTTGCAGCATGGCTGCTGTGATCCAGGGTTTTTTGTTTCTTTCACCCGTTATCTTTCCTATCTTCTTTTCCATTACATCTTTAATGTTGCTATGGATGTATCTCCACTCCTCTTCCACACTCTTCCTATTTTCTTCAGCTCTCTCCCCCAACCTTTCCTCCAGCTCAGTCATGATAGCCTCCTTGTTTTTAAGGAGTTGCTCTAAGTTCCATTTCTTGTTAACTCTTACGTTTCTCTTAACGCTCTTCAGTCTACATTGTGTATTTGCCACCAAAAGGTTGTGGTCAGAATCGATATCTGCCCCTGGTAGTGTTTTCACATTTTTAATGCTATTTCTAAATCTTTCATTGACTAGTATGTAATCTATCTGGTATCGTCTCTGGTCTCCTGGGCTTCTCCATGTGTAAAGTCTCCGCTGGTGATGCTTAAACCATGTATTAGTTACAATCAATCTATTTCTATGGCAGAATTCCACAAGTTTCTCCCCTCTTTCATTTCTCTTCCCTAGTCCATATTTTCCCACTATGTTATCTTCCTGTCCCTTCCCGACTACACTGTTCGAGTCTCCCATTACTATGGTGGTGATCCTTCCTTTTCCCTCCTCCTCCAATATCTCCATAATCTGTTCATAGATTTCATCTACTTTGTCGTCGCCAGCATTAGTTGTTGGCATATACACTTGAATTATAAGCATTTCCACTGGCTCCATCGGAAGTTTTACGGCTATTAATCTATCATTAACTGTCATTACCTTGCTAATTCTTTCAGCTATCTCTTTTCTCATTATAATCCCCGTTCCCCTTTCCTTTTTCTCTCCTCCCGAGTAAATAATCTTAAATTCGTCTGAATTTATCTCGCCTTCTCCTTCCAACCGAACTTCAATAAGACCTACTATACCTACATTATTCCTTCTCATTTCCCTTTTTAAGTTCTCTAGTTTACCCCCTGAATTCATAGTCCTAACATTCCATGTGCCTATTCTTAATTTCTCACCACTTGCTTTCCTATTAATGTTAAATTTCCTCTGTGCATCCCCTAGGGTAGTCCCCACCAAGCAGCAATTTGAAGCGTAGATATTCGTCGAAAATCTCTCGGGAAAATAAACGTCGATCTTAATCATCGATTTAAAAAAAATAAACGTCGAATCCTACCAAGCCTAGATATAATGCATAAAGAATTTACAGAAATTTACTTGAAATATTTGCGCAAAATATAAGTTATTTAAACAGTATAGAATTTAGCTTAACAACTGAATTTTTTTACTCTTATTAACGCGTAAAAACAGGATAAAATTAAATGAACAGTCAATTTACCATCAAAGAAAAAATATGTAGTAACTTGCTATGAACTAAATACTTTCATGAACTACAATGAGTTTTGACTAAATTTTAAGATCGTAATTTTCTTTTAACTAAATATAGTAGTATTAAATTTTTTTCTGAAAATTGGCTTTATTTAAAGAAATTTAAATAAAAGTCATAAAATGTTATTTTTTAAATCCAATTAGAAATTCGGTTCGAAATATTTGCTGTATTATTATTTAGTGAAATCCATTGAAAATTACGTTACCTGTATTCAGTTTTATGAATTCCCACCAATTGGCAATGGCGCATGATTTGATTGTATAAAATTTTTTATTATCGATTATAATTTATTATTTTTGTTTTTGTACTGCAACTCCTTTTAATCCTATATAAATGCTACGTCCTCTTTCTCCATTTCTGCTCATTCTCATTCTCTTTTCCTTCCTCCCTCTCATTACTTAGACTCAGTAAATAAGTTATACCCATTTATGAAAGCCTGATCCGTTTCAAAGCACTAAATTGGTGCATTAATTATGAGGTCAAGAATAGAATTCAATAATTGGGACAACAGTGGGCCAATATCTAATATAAATAGCTGCTTCTTACGGAGGATATATAGTATAGTTGTCGGTGCTTGCATACTGCAAGCGTTCAAAAAATCACCATACACCAAGATATAAACTCGTAAATAAACCAACGCGACAGCTTTTGGAGTACACAGAGCCGATTTATATAAGATAATAGTTTTCATTTTCTGTGAAATTAAGGCATATATCCGGAATTTCTAAATTCTCTGGCAATCGGCTTCGCGTCCAAGTTTTCCAATCACAAGTTACATGGCTCAGATCGCCCTTTTTAAGCAATAACTATAACCATCATCAAGACAATAGCTTATATTGGTACTACTGGGTTATCCCTGACTCATATTAAAAATGCTATAATATTTTCATTGCACCCTAGTATACGAATCCAGCCCCCAACCACTTTAACCCAACCCGGAAGGAGGAGGAAAATGGATCGAATCCAACACCCAACCTGGAAGGAGGAAAATGGAAAGAATCCAACCCTCAGCAGCTTAACTTGGATTCGGGTACTAGAGTACAATGAAAATATTATAGCATTTTAATAAATTTATGTAAAAATTAGGATATTTTGTGAGTTAGGATTATGGTTTGATCATCCATGACTGCATAAAATAATTTATTTAAAATTATCACGTCATCATATGTATACATCGTTGGCTGAAATCAAATGGATTATAATGCAGTCTAAGCATTAAACCAATGCGATTGAAGTATGGAAAATCAATTTACATTGAAATGCATTGGAGTCGTTGTTATGGTAGTTTATATTTTTCATTGTTGAAGACCGAAAGAAATTTCGCAATTTTATGATTGAAATCAAATTTTCTCGCAAATTCTGCATAGATTTGAATTCTATCTAAAAAAATAAACTTCATTCTTTCATCCACAGTGTGGTACATGTCTCGACTTGGTATCTTATTTTTAATAATTTTAAAAAAGAAATTTTATGTAGCCCTGCACAGTTTTCATTGCTTTTCTCATGGGTGTTTAAAATTGGACTTTGGGGTCAAAAACACCCCTTAAATATATCTTTTTCTGAAATTTCGGATTTTCTTCAGAGGTTGTAACCCATTCATCCCAAACTTCAGCTCTGTAGCACTTATAGAAGTACCTTAGGTTTTTTATGATACGTATATATATATATATATATATATATATATATATATATATATATATACGAGTAATCGGTGCTTGCATTCTGCACCACACCAAATTTCAGCGAGCCCATTGCCAGAGAATTTAAAAATCCCGGATAGATGCCTAAATTTCGCAGAAAATGAATACTATTATCTTATTTAAATGGGTAGTTCAAATGCTGTTGCATTTACGAGTTAAGATCTTGGAGCATGGTCAATTTTTAAGCGCTTGTATTATGCAAGCACCGACAACTCGTATAGTACATGTACGACAATACAATCTGGAGGTTTAACAATGAGACGGTCGGCAAGGCAACATATTTCTAAAAAGCTTAAAATGTTCCAATAAATGTGATTTAAACGTATAACTTGATCGATTTTGATCCGAAGGCAAAAATCGATGATAAGAATAAAAATCTGTTTATTTTTATTTAAAATGGTTTCTGTCCAAAGATAGCAGGTCAATTACTTCTAATTGAAATTCGAAAAAGAAAAAAGTCTGCAAGTAAAAAAAGGGATTTTAAGTGTTCTCAATAACAGCAGTAATGTGTTACAGAAACTATTTCTTACTTCCGTATGAGCTACAATGCTGAAAAATGCAGATTGATTATTCATGACTTATAAACAAAGGAAACTTTGAGAAAACGGGATGTTTTTAAGTTTAATTGCCCCAAAAAAGTTTTGAAAATTCGAAAATTTCCCATAAGATTAACATTGGAGGATTGTTGCTGCCAAGCACCCTTCTAAAGGGTACTTTCAGATGACATTTGGCGTTAATACTCGGCATGCACGCGGTAGATCAAGTGATAAATAAATCGCGATAGGTCAGTCCGATTTCGACGAATATTTAATTATAATACTCGGCGTGGGGTTATGCATGTGACAAATATGCTGTTATCTAATATAAGTAGATGTGTTCGATGCCAGTAAAGTTTCCATTCTGCATTCGTTTACTTTTTACAATTAATTATAATTGTTCTAGAAATTGGAAACTTGAACAATCGTACGTGCAAAAGAACGCTTATTTATTTAGTTACCTTATATTTTCAAATAGTATTCAAATTGACTCATAAAATTGTTTTGTCGACGAAAGTTTTAAGCTATATGTGAATAAAATATTTCTTTGTCAAGAACAAACAGCATTGTTGCCGTACTCATAAAATCATAAAGGACCGTGTTGGGAAAACGGAGGAAGACGAGAGTATTGGGAAAAGAAAGAGTAAATGATAGAAGGAAGGAGAAAGAGAAGAGAAAGAGAGGGAAAAGGGGAGAGAGAGAATGAGGGAAAGTGGAAGTCTGGGAAGGCGGGAGGTTTGATGGGAGGGAAGGAGGGGCATATAAGGAAGTAGAGCGAGGGAGGGAAATGGTAGGAAGGGAGAGATGCCCGAAAATACGGATAAATATATTTTTCTACCTGCAGAAAGGGCTGCAAACGGACAGCAGACGAATTCGCCTCGCGAAGCGAGGTACGGGGTTGACTCGCGTAGGGGCACAGCCCCTAGTGTACGTGTGTGTGTATGTATGTGTATATATATAAATAAAAAAATATATACACACATACATACACACACTATATATATATATATATATATATATATATATATATATATATATATAGAGTCATGATGGAAACACTACACTATTTTTATTTTTCGCAATTTTTTGGCAGTGCCTAAATGGAATAACTGTACTCTGTAAATTTAAAAGTATATTACAAACAGAAAAGTAAGATGGTCTCGCTTTATTCTAAGATAGGTGATATTTAAAATACCTCCCAAAAACCAAACTTTTAGTCTGGAATCCCAATAATTTCCACGGGGTATTTGTAACATTTTTGCAGCTTTCCAACACACACGTCTTTCAAAGATAGGTACCGGAAGGTTTTTTTTACGATAGTCGAGTTAAGGAAAGAAAAATACTTGAGAAGATGAAATGAGTACGTTTTAGAAAGATGAGATCGATTTCTCTGCATCTCCAGCGTTGTAAGAAATTGCTATTATTGACCCAAAAACGTTTCCTTTCGTGGTGCAACCATTCCGAAATGACCGTTACCCTGAACGCTTACGGCGAAAAGTTTTGGCGTATTCGAAGCAAGGCTATTAAAATCTCGCCGTCGAACTTTTTTCGAGCAACGATATGATGAAAAAGAATATTACCAACAGAGCCGTCGGCGATTTTTGAGCAGAAGAACTTTTTTAGAAAGCGTTCAACTACCCACGATGAAAATTTGAATATGGGTCACTTATTTATTGTGCTCTTAATATCATGATACCTTCTGAAGATATACATTATTGTTAAATGTTATAAAAATATATATTGCTCTCGAAATGAGAATTTTAAATAGATTATTGAAAAATTTTAATACGATATATCGATGCTTCGATTTCATTTTATTTTTAGCTTTAGCAACAAAAAATTTGAAATTACACTCCCAAAACAATGTTCCGAATCAACAAACAATATTAAATAATTATAAGCTTTCAACCAATGCACAATCACTCCTAGCTTTTACTAATACGTAATTATTCATCCTAAGTCATATGTGGATACACTTGCTCGTTTTGAAATAAATGTTGAAAACCTCGGTTCAATTTTGGCCACAATAAGTGAAGTGATGGTGGCAAGGACACTTATCTCATCGTTAAAGACTTTGATTTTGGATTCAATACTGATTTTTAGTTCAATGGTTTGAACTCCTGCTACCAGGAAAAAGTAAATTTCGTTTATATACTGAAGCAGATGCTTAAGTGTTAATTCTTATTACTATTTCAAATGTTTTAGAACAGATACCCCACACTGTCAAAAAATGAGCAAAGAGATGTTCCCAAAGTCGAACTAAGAGAAGTTTATCGTTGTTTTTTATTCTTCTATATCCTTATTTACGAAAGTATAAAATATTAGTTTCAATTTCCATTTAGGAGTGTGAGAAAAACTCGCTACAGACGAACAGCGGTGAAGAATACTAAAAAATCATTTCCATTAATGAGAGTGCCTAATAGAATGAATATTTCCTTCAGCATTGAAAAAATAGGATTTAAAAGTTTTCAAATTATGTAGTTTGTAATAGAAAATTATACGTAACTATCTTTGATAGAATTTAAAAAATCGGCCAACCTGACCGAGAAAAATAAAGCTTTTATGCAAATTAATAAATAGAATAACTTTAGAAAAATCAAAACAAAAGAGAATGTTAAGGTAATGTTATATATTTCGAAAGAAAACTCTTCTGGGAAACCATCATCCACCGCAAAGACGGAAGTAAGAAAATCGGAATTTTAAATTGGATAATTTTTACAAGGATAAGCGACAGCTGAAGGGGAAAGGGTGGAAAATCAATGCCGTCCTATGATCGTATGTACTTCAACTTGCGCGAGGATGCGAGAAATCTGGGAACACCCAGACTGAGTCGATAATTTTTTTGTTTTAGTTTTGTGCCCTGTGGAGGAAGACTTGATGATTTGGGTGGATACTTAGTGATAATTAGGTCAAGAAAAATTAAGAATGCTTATTAGAAGATACCTAAGACAATTTGCAGATTATCAATTTTAACGAGGTTAAACTTCAGTTACCGAATTGAAATTATGAAAAGTTTTCCTTTGTAAACTTGTTTATATTGACAGCTAATTTCTCACCGAAGAAAGTTTTCTTTGATATTTTAAAACTCCTTTCTATATAATTTCATTCAAAAATCAAGGTGTCCTATTCGTGAACAAGAGATAAATTAATTTAAGGCGGAAAATAAAATACTGAAGCTCCAAAATAATAGATTAATATAATAATCACTTATTGAGGTGATAGAACAACAATCTTAAATATCAACACTTCCTCCAGGAAGTTATTAGCCAGAAAATTTTTAATAGGTAGGAATTTATAATCTTTAACACATAACTGAAATAATTTTCATGCATAAGAACTTAGAAAAAAACATACGAGCGTTGTAAACACCTAAAAGACAAACAAGAATGTTAGAATGGACATACGTACTGCGGTAAACGAGTTAGAAAAATACTCAAAATTGTTTAAAAGTCTGAAATCCAAGTGGCAATTCCTTACACCATAAGACGAACAGAAAAGGACTATTGTGCATAATCCTTGTTCACAATAGAAGTTTCTCAGTACGTAGCATGACTTTACATTTATTGACAATCATTAATTATTAAACCGAAAGTAGCATAAATGGCATAAATTATGCTATATTAAATGCGGTGGCTTCGTGTCTAAACCGAAATGTAATAACCAATTCCTCTACAGATAGAAACTATACAAATGTCTAATAAGGGATAGAGAAATTTAAAATAGATGCATCGATGAGATACTAAACCCAGCTATGTAAATGTTTACGCATAATATAATTCAACCCGTAAAAAATTTAGGTTCACCATTTTAACTCGTTTGAAATTAATGACCACAGCAAGCACTGGGATGCCATGTCACGTTTCTCCCTAAGCTCATGTTTTCCTCAAATCTTTTACGCGCTGAAAATATGACCGCTCATGCATCCTCATCCCTCCATGTTGTACCAGTGTGGCAATTTTTCTCCGAGTTTTAATGTAATCTTCTTCAGCAAACATAAATATATAACGAGTCAACATACAAAAACGGCCCGAGGAAAGTAAATAGGACCAGCGGTAAAATATAGTATTAATGTGAAAATTTTGAGTGTTTTTTCGAAATATTAACAAACGGGATGAAATTAATCACGAAGATAAACGTGGGGTGGAAGCGAGACATTATCTTCCAAGATATATGCATTGTGCTCAAATCATATTTGAACCACCTTTTATTATTTATGATAAAAACCTACGGACGATTGCATTAAAGAATAAAATGCATGTATTTGGTTGCTAAGAAAAGATTTTATTTTAGTCATTGTCTCTGTAGATGTTTGACTTAAAATTAAGACCTAATTAAGAAGTAAGGATCTTGAATAGATATTTTGCGACGTTTTAAAATAATAAAAACCTGTAAAACCTGATGTGAAATCTTTTCAATTAAATTCAAGACTTTTTTAGTCATAGTGATTGTAAAGGGTTTCATTTCTGATTTAACATAAGCACAGGAGAAAACACACGTTTACTTAAAAATAAAATATTTAAAAGTGTATGGCAGCCACAGAATTTATGTTACTACTTGTAAAAGAATTTGGATATAAAGTATTGATCGAGTTTCATATTATTGGTTCAATGTTATTTAAGAATTTTCTCCTAGATTTGGCATGGATTTAATTCTGATATTAAAAAATGCAGTGGCCAATTTCGCCAAACGTAATTAGGGATGATTAAATCACAATACACACCTCTTAGTTCTAATGATGGGGTAGATTTCATATTTTCAACGAATCAAGCCTTAAAAGAAAACGGAATGACGTGCACGATCGTATAATAAAGTCTCCAGAAAGTTTTTAAAGCAAATTCTGGCACTCTATGATTTAATTTAATATGTACTAGCAGAGATCTCGCAGTTCTACTTCGGGAAATTTTGAGAAACGTTAAAAAATATTATATTATACGGAGAACGAATAGAAACGAAGAATCAAACATCGGGAGAGAGTGGAAAAATGAGGAACAAACAAATATGAACAAAGATAAAACCGCGAAGACCAACAAAATGATAAATTCAACGAAAAACGAAGAGCAAAAAGAAAAATAATAGTCGAACGTCGATAGAGGGTGACAAACCATTTAGTTACAATGCCTTACAACAGATAAATACATTTTGCACCTCCTTGTTTTCTCCCACCCTCTCTCCTTCCCTCCATTCTCTCTCCCTCTCTCTTTCCCCCATTGTCCCTTCCTCTCTCGTCCTTCTTTACATTCTCCATCCCTCTCTCTCTTCCTTCTCCTTGCTAGGCTTTTATTATTTGAAAATGAAGAAAGAGCTTGTTGTGCCTTCTGTTATTTACATGGACAATTAACTGATCTTTAATTCATTTCAATATCATAGGCTTACGATATTGAGTTTGGCAACAATATCGGTCGCCATGGAAAGGACAACTTTTTCATTTAAAAAACTCGAGATTTTGTAGTTTAAAGCTTAATTTTGGAAAATTTCGATAGGTATTTAAAATTTCACCATAGGAAAGTGAAACTTCATTATCTTCTTCGTCCTCGAGTTTAAGTGCTGACTTTTTACTAAGTTATTTAGTAATTTTAATGTACAAACGGAAAATAATCTACACTCATCTCCATGTTTTTAAATGGGGAAAATAAAAACAAAATATAAAAATCTGACGTGGCCACCACATGAATTTCTCCATACCTGTAATATTTCTAAAAATTCCAAATAGGTTATATAATAATAAATATTTTAAGAAACAGAAAATTTTAGACTTTACAAGAGTAAACACCCACTTCCGGTTGACCGATTTTTACCAAAAACTAATCAGTTCATCTGACTTTTATAAAACTGTTAAATATAAAATTTCGCGTTGACCGGATTAACAGTTTTTGAGTTAGAGCATCCACAAAAAGCTATCACCTACGCACACACACTAACACACAACACCATCGAGGAAATGGTCAAAACGTGTTCAGGAGACCTCAAAACGTGTATTTTCGTTGAAATTACGAAGTCTATTTTTTCATGAATACAATACTTTCCCCTATAATACGTATATATAGAAAGTAAAAAGTGAAAATTCTTATTCTTATCACACAATTTTGATTTTCGATCGTATTTGTTTGAATTTCTCTCAAAAACATTAGTTTCGGCATTTTGAAAGCCACTTTTTTGATTTGTTGCTATGGTGATGATTATTGCCGAACTGGGCTAAAGCATAGCCGAGTGCACATTCCAGCCGTGTTTCGATTCATAGCTACCGAAGTAACAATCGACCCTTAAGTCGATTCATGGCTATCGGAATCGCGGCGAAAAGTATGAATACTACATATTGTTGTAAGTATTTACTGCCATTAAATTCTCAAAACAGTTATTTAATTCAGTGACAACACAAAAGCATTACAAATTATCATTATTATAATCAAAATCAAAACATTTAATAGCTATTACCATGCAATGGAAATGGTACAATAATACCGATGGTTACAAGAGATACCAATGCGTCCGCACGATGCACCCTGTTCTTACAGATGAGATGAGGGCCCTGCAAATACTTTTCTACTATACCGTTCATATTTCATGGTGCATAACAACGGAAAAATGTGCCGGCTGGGTTAGAATGATTGATAGAATGCCTGCCTGTTAACCCAAAGGTCGCGGGTTCGATTCCCGCTCAGGGCACGGATGTTGTGGTTGTCTAAGGATTTTTCTGAATAGAATATTCAACGGTGCGAAATGAACTTAGCCGTCGATGCACCTAAAAATAAAAATTACTGCTACAACTAACACGAAAATTTGTTAATTTTGAAGGTGGTATTTATGCATAAAATTTGTATTGAAAGGAAAGTAGGGGAATTAGTTCTTTCCAGAACTACTTGTTAGCTTCAAGGGCAAATATAATAAATTAATGCCGAAGGTCTTACGAAAAATTGCAGTTTGCTATGTGTAATATTTAGAGAGAGTCATTCATTGTAATTGCAT
This sequence comes from Tanypteryx hageni, assembly GCA_028673005.1. Lineage (NCBI taxonomy): Eukaryota > Metazoa > Arthropoda > Insecta > Odonata > Petaluridae > Tanypteryx > Tanypteryx hageni. The sequence continues at coordinate 38,966,272 of CM054115.1, forward strand.
TTTAAGTAACTTAAATTTAGAATCAATCAGTTCTGAAAGACGATTTTGTCAGAATTAAATACAAAATGATAACGTGAGACGAAAATGCGTAGTTTTTAAATTTTCCAATCGATCGAGTCTCTGCACTTAACGCTATAAATGTAATAAATTATTTCCACATTAATGGGTGCAAGCACTCTGTTTTTTGGCAAAATTTTAACGCGTGAAACATTTTCTGCCTTTAGGTTACGATAAAAGGTGGATCATTTTACCTTTATTCAGCAAAAATTCCGTTACCTCTGCACATCCATCCATTATTTCTCGGATGCTGGGAACGTTTCAAAGCGAAAAAAAGGAATTTCGACGAGTGGCAGATATCGCATCATACGCTTCAATCTATAATTGGTGGATTTTAAAGTCTGTAATCCAAAGTCCACTTTACCTTGATTTAAAATTCTGGATCCGTCGCACTGTCGTCTAAAATGCTATTTTCAGGTACTCCCGGGTTTGGTGATTGCCACACCGCGTCAACGAGTTCCCAGTTTCCGTGTCTGACCTAGTCGAAGGTCTCGATGGTCTCTGAATTATTTATGGAAGCTATATTTAGAGGCTTAAAAGCAAGCCATCAGATGCCAAAAATTTGAAAAATATTTGTCGTTGCTTGATCGAAATGAGTACTATTAATGATTTTTATTATTATTAATAATAATAATAATTTATTTAATACATACAGGTTACCCCATTTACTTTTATTATAATAAAAATAATAAATAAATAATATAGTAGTGTCTGTGACAGTAAAACATGAAAACAAAACTTAGACTGAGACGGTCTTAAAAACATTTGTCCTAAAACTTAGTTTAGGGTCAACCAGGATATCTATGTCACCACACTTTTTCGAAATTTCATTATAGGTCCTCATAATTCTTGCAATTGGTACATTTTTGCACAAGCCGACTCGACTGTAATGCTCATGAAAAAGCTGCTTTTGTCTGGAGACTCTATTGGGAATTCTAAATGAAATGAAATTTAAAAGTTCACCGCAGTCAATGGTTCCTGTCACAATAATTCTAAAAATCACATCATTGGCCTTACGCCGATCATAGAGGGGCAACAGCTTAAAGGCTTTACACAAAAACACAATCACATTTACTGTATTTCAAATTTTCTTTCCAGCATAACCACCTCACTAAACGCATTTTAACTCTCTCTATCAAATCAATCTTTATTGATTGGTATGGATTCCATACGAAACTGGCATACTCTAGAACCGGTCTAACGAGCGCACAATATGACTTAACAATTGTCTCTGTCGAAAAAGTGACCAAGTTTCTCTTTATGAAACCCAGAAGCCTTAAGTCTTTCGAACAAATAGTCTTACATGCAGTTGAAAATTTAAGTTACTTTCTAGAGTAACATCCAAGTCAGTGACAGAATTACAACGCTGGACAATTTTACCATGCAGACTGTAATAGTGCACTATTACATTTTTGTTTAATGTGAAAGATATAACTTTGCACTTGGATGTATTAGGAAAAAGTTTCCATTTGTTGTTGATGTCACTTTATAAGAGTTCAGTCACTAATTGATTTGATATGCCCTGAAAATTTCAAATCTTCCAAATAAAATGAATTGATACTTTTAATGCACGAGGGTAGGTCATTAATAAAAACGCTAAATAAAAAGGGTCCCAATATGGAGCACTGGGGAACATCTGACGTGACATTCACTGAAAAGGACATAACACCATCAATTACCACACAATGAGTTCTATTATCTAATGAGGCTTAACAAATGACTACAAATTCTAAAGCTCTTCAGCTTAAAAAGTCTACTTTGTCAAACGCTTTCGTAAAATCTGCATAAATAGTGTCCATTTGTCCTCGATGTTGGTTAGAAGAGGTGATGGAATTGACATGTAGTGATAGATTTGTAACTATAGAGCGATGAGGAAGGAGACCATGTTGTTGCTCAGAAAAGCTACTTTTACAGTGTAACATCAACTTTGCATGAAAAACGTTCTCGAACACTTTTGAGAATAAGGGGAGCAAGGAAATTGCCCTGTAATTCATTACGTCAGATTTATTTCCATTTTTGTAAATGGGCGTAATCAAAGCCCTTTTCCACTTTAACGGGTAGGTATAAAGAACTGAATCCGGAGTAATCAATGCAACTGAGTTACAATTTTTTCAATCTTTTTAATCCACATCATGATACGAGCGCGACTATTTCTATTTCTAGTTTTAAACGTTCCAAAAACTAGAATGTCTGGTAATATAGGAGAATAGGAGAAGATCGCCTTCTATAAAAATAAAACCGATTTCGAAAAAAGAACTTTTGGCGTTACGCCAAGAAAGTTCCAGAAACATTTGAAATCGGGCCAATTCCACTTTTTGGGAAAAATTCGTCCAAGTATCTATCTCTCCGAGTTACACAAGGACTTAAAACGGTTAGCCCTGTCAGAAACGAATAGCAGGAGATATTAAAAATGGATCTTTGATAAGGGAACCACATGAAGTTCGGGCGCCAAATTAATTTTATATTTTATTGTAGTAATATCGGAAAAAACGAACGTTTTAATTGACGAAATGGAGGTGTATTGGCGATTCACAAAGGACTGTTCAAATGGAAACCATTACGCCAAAAGTTCCATAGGATAATCTCTACTGGTAAATTTTTTTCTATCTCTTGGTGATATAGAATCTGAGATCTCGCTAAACGTGTAAATTATAACTAGAAAAGCAGGGTTGAGAGCGAGTAATGAGTGAAGGAACACTTAACAAGGAAGGATTGAGTGAACAATGGATTTTATGAAACTGTTTCTAAAGAATATAAACAGCCTTTGTATAGAATTTTAAAAATTTTATGAATAAAACAGCGTCTTCGTTCACGAAATAACACAATGTATTCAACGTGGTATGCTAGATGTAGTTGGAATATACAAAAACAAATTATTTTTAGAGAAAATGGACGTTGTCGTGCAAAAACGCATTTTTATTTCACTTTAAATAACTTACATTTAATGTTTATATTCCATACTGCTGTGACCTTAAGGTAATGCACAACCAAATACATATATGAATATTTTGAAGAAAAAAATCTCATTTTGTTGAGTGAAAGACGATGATGGGTGTGCAAAAAAGCCCGAAGTATGAACATTGAATGATGCTATAGCATTATAATTAAAAATAAGCGTGAGACTCAGAGAATCAATTGTGGATAATATGACTATCAAAATTTGACATTTTATGACTTTTTGAGAATACTATAGGGTGGGGCTCCAGAAATATACTAGTAGTAGTAGATTTGTAACCTAACCGACCACGAATTGACCTACGGGCGAGTGAATTTTGTCAAGCAGGGTTATATACTTTATACGTTCGAGACCTGCTATAGGAATATCTGGCGATCAGTATTATTTCAGTTTGGGAAAATCTTTCTCTTCGCATCTTGGAGGTTGTCGGCAGAAGTCATAAGACTTTTGAGTATGGAGGCTGGTAATATCGTGTAAGCGACTAAAGACGCATAGGGACTAACAGATGTAGTCGAGAAAAAAGACTGCAATAAACCGATCATATTGTTTTGTCCCATACCCATGTCAGGGATCTTATAAACGTTATAGAATACCGAATGAAACGTGGTTGTCTGGTGCCGATTTTCTATTTTGTTTTGGAAGTTTGGCGCTAAAATATATTATATTTGAGTGTGATAAAGAAAATTCAAAAATCCTGAGGAATAATTTCATAGAAAATTCTGTATTGAAAAATCGACACTTATCAACGACAATTCATTTTCGTCGATTTCGAAATTTTTACGAATTCGATGTTTATCGACATTTATCAATTTAAATCGAATCTCACCAGGCCTAATTATAGGATAAATATTAAACCATAGAGCCTAAGACATATTGCGAAAGCATTATCCGATAATATTTTATCTCGTTAAGCGTTTTTTTTAGAGCATGTAGTAATTCTATCAGTGATTCGCTAAAAAAATGAAATTCACAGTTTTTAATTACTATACACTAACACTGATAATGAGTAATAAAATTTTAAATCGATATGAATAAGGTAAAGAGAAAAGAATTTTCCGATAAAGATATTTTAGTTTCACAACGTGGTGTTTCTTAGTAAACATTTGAAATTATAATCCAGTCATCAGTTAGTGTTTTATAGTTCTGAATTTATCGCCGGGATAAAAGATGAATGATTATTTAATAAGCAGTGTATCATTAGAGAAATGCGCATTAAATATCATTACCGTTATTAAAAGTGGGTAATACATGCTAACTGACTGTAGGTGCACATTTATTTGATCCCGTTAGAATTTTTAATTTTTAATTTTTTTAATTTAATTGCTACTTTATGAATACGCAAGCAACAATGAACTCAGAAACAGGTAGTCGTGTCCGCATATTTACCTCTCGTTCAAACGCCATTTTGATTCTTTTATGCGCCAGATCTGCAAACGTGCGACGTAAATGCTACAGTGATTACAGACCAAAGTTTTATGCGCAAAAACCTTTATTTTCGAATGTAAATGGCTATGGTCGGCAAGCACAACGGGTATTTTGTGGTCGAAGTTCGATTTTTTTTACCAAAAGTATCCTTTTTTGCGTCATCCCGAGGATGGATGAAAACGGTTCCTCCCCCCATTCCTTCTATTCGACGCGCGAATAAAAATAAAAGTTTATCACTGGCAATATATAAATTTATAACTTGCGTCAGATGGTCACGTGCGTGGCATTAAAAGAGGGTGAGAGACGTCAAATTCAGGTTTCAATTTTAGCCCCATTCACGGTACCCAACTGCTCAAAAGCTTTAACGTTACTGCTCGCTAAAAAATGAGAGAGACGTGAAATTGCAATAGCTACAATATTTGCGAGAGAAAGCGAAAGAAATAGGAACGGCTTTCATCACAAAAGGCTACCATTTTTATTCGCTGTCGCAAAACAGTTTGAATGTGCCAAAGGAAGTAAATGCGCTTTATCTCCTTTCATTATTGCACCCTTGTTAACAGAGTGTCCAGGAAAACCATGTCGTAAGCTTATAACAAAACCGGACCACCTTACCATTTCAAACAATAGTCGTATAACGACATTAACACTCTTTTACTGGTAAAATTGGACGTGTAAAAGCTGTATCGAATGGAAAAATACCTAATGAGATCCTTAAAGCTATCGCTAAAAATTTTACGAACGCGCGAATGCCCTATGTGCCATGATTTTACAAAACTCGCAACAGAATAATATGGTTTCGCGGCTCGCGAGAAATGGTAATTAATCAACGAAACAGTTCGTTAAAAAGCGTACCGAGAAGAGAATAGAAAAACATCGTTGTATTTTTCTAAGTTGAAATTTGACAGAAGGTAATTTTTCGAATAAATTACAAAATAGAACAACTTAGAAATGGAATAAATTGTTCTTTGTGCAGGGATTTGTGGACTGAGCCAAATCAGAAAGATACTGCGACCATTTGATAAATTTCTGCAAATAAGACGATTTAGATATGGACAGAGGTCAACTGTTATTATAATAAAAACGGTCAATTTCGGAAAATCTTTGCGAAATACGTCCCAAAATACAATGCTGAAAAGCGACTTTAAAAATTGGTTGCATTTCATTTGCAATCTAAACATACAAGAATAATTACCAGGGAATAATAACTAAGTTAAAATGTATGTAGCGTATATTTCCCCTAACAAAATTTCATATTTTTTCCGATGTATTTGTTACCTTAAATTTACCAAACAAAGTAACATCAGAAAATGTGCTCACGTAGTTAATGAAGAAAAAAATCTTTCAAAAGTATTTTCAAGTAACTTCTGATCTTTCACGCCGACATAGCATTTGTAAAATTTAAATATTACGCTCATTTCACATAATTGCTGCAGGAGATATATCAGATAAGAAAAATGAATCAATACAAAAATTGCACTTTATCAAGGATGGGCCCTGTTTATCCAAGAGGATAGTAATTTCGTCCACCAGCTCCTGCATGGCGGAATTTTTTTTCTTGGCTATAGTTGTTGAGAAATAGGCACCATATTTTCTTAGATAATTGGATAATTTTACAAAGAATTTATAGATTTGATCTTAAAAAATGTGGTCAGAAAAGAAAAATATTTATTTTCAAAACCCGCGAGGCTCCTTGCATTAAAAATTAGTTTGGGACAAATAGAACCTCGATAATCCCGTAAAACTGGAAATGCCGTTTTTACTAAATGAAAACGATCGATTAGAAGGTGCCGAAAAAACATTCGGTGATGGAAAAGATTCTGTGAAAGTCCTAATTCAATTCCGGAAATTGCACTGCAAGTAGCAGCGGCAGAAAATAACATGCACGTGTTATAAAGAAAATTTCGTAAAGAAATGAGTATCGTTGAGGCAAGCAACTCTTCAGGTACTGATTTTTGAAACTTAAGAACGATCTAAGGGGTTTCACATCGATCAGTATTACCTTTTGCTTATGTTGAATCGTGCCGATCTTTTTACGTAAATTCGAATGAAATTGGCCATTTCCGTTTTCTCGGAAAATCCGTTTTTACATAATGAATTTGCTCCCGACCCGTTCCGTAGAAACGAGATTTTGCTGTAGCATGAAGGTCTTCCAAAAATCTCAGCTTCGTCTCTTTTGTCAAAAAATAAAATAATAAAAATTTAAGGAAAATAGTGCGTTAACTATATTTTCCTAGTTGGAAACTGGAAGGTATCAAGGACCTTACAAGCAAAAGTATAAAATACTACTTTTGGGACTAGCAAAAATCACTTTGTATGTCAGTTTTCAACAACAGTTATAACCTTATTTATCGTTACGCAAATAATCGAAAATATTAAAAACGATTTCAATATGTTGTGCAACGAATACGTCCGTCTTAAATACATTTTTAAGCAACCGAAACCACCAAAAATTCGTGAAGTTCATGACTGACATCCATCACGCGGCAAATAATCTTATGGTGATGTCCACCGTTTTTATTTATGAAAATGACAGTTTGGATTAAACATTCTTCATAATTTAGCAGAAAACGGAATTGTATCGAAATGCCAGCGGAGGAGATGAGATCTTTGCAAGAGAAAAATAAAACAGCATTACTGAAAACAGCTTTTCAATTAAAAAAAACTCAACGCTGCGCCTTAAAAGATGGCATATAATCGTTATCAAAAGGTTGGTATATCGGAAAAATCACATAAAATGATCGTCAAAGGGCTCCCACGTGTCGTAACTCAAGATCGCCCGGGGAACACATTATATCGGTCCTAATGCGCAAGCGATTTTACCCATTTCATAAATAGATTTATTAAGAGAGGCGCGGCGCGGGAAGTCGACGCGCAGCTACGTCATTGGTCGGGAACGACCCGTGGGTGACTGCCTACGCAGGGAGCGGCGGGGGTAGAGAAGAGCGGCAGGGAGAAGAGAAACGGGATAACCCACGCTTTTGTCAAATTCCCTCCCCCACACCCTTTCCCCGGAGATCAGACAGCGGCGGATATGAAACTGGAAAGAGATCGTGCAAAACCCACTCAGTTCAACACTTCGAGGAAATCTTCGCCCAACCCACTTCGCCGCCATGAGGATCCTTTGATAACGCATCGGCTCAGCCAAGCACATATCCCGGTGTCATCCCGGGGTCTCCCCTCTCTCCCATTTCTCCCCCAACTCATCATCCGCAACCTCTTTCACCCTGTCTCAAAATAGCGCTCACGTCCCCCAGGTAAGGAGAGATGGATAGAGAGGGGGGGAGAGAGAAAGGGGGAGATAAGGAAAAGGCCGGGAAGTAAAAAACGATGGGGGCGGAAAATAAAAAAGGATGCCGCCTCTGACAAGGAAGTAATTGATTTAAAATTGGTGAAGATGAACGTGTTCATTTGATCGTCGTCGGCCATAAGCGGATGAGGGAAACTATTTATAACCGAACGAATTAGGGATACCGTATTAAACGGCGCTTAGGGGTATTTTTTGCTATTTTCTCCCATGAGCGTTGATTGTCGGATTTTACAAAGGGATGCCAAAGTGGTTTAGGGATTTGAAATATTGTGTCGCAAGGTCGTTATCTCGAGGAATCGCCTGAAGTATTTTAGGGACTTGTTAGTGTTTCGGAAAAAATACAACCTACACCTCCGCAGAAATTTTAATTTAAATTCTCATTACGCCGGATATTAATTTTACCCATCAAAACACATGACCGGCCTTTGAAAAACTGCACCAGATAAAGAAGAAATTTGTTTCATTTAAACATCAAAGTTGAGTATAAACGTTCCAAATCCAGAACACCCAAGCGAGTGCAAAGGATATGAAACATTCTATTTTCAGACGTTATGAAAGACAATTCAAAAGTAAAACTACGCGCGATATTGGTAAAAATAGAGCGAATCCATTTATAGAAAATGTACAGGTTTCCATCTCTTTATGCGGGGGTTGAGTTCCAGGAAAGTGACGCATAAAGCGAATTCGCATAAACAGAACCCATATTTACATGTAAAAGATAGGGATACGTTTCACAAGCAATCCTAACTCCCCTCCAAGACGGTATTCTTTCGCTCCATAACGAATTCTTATGCGCTAAAAACACTTCAAACAATTAACACTAAATTATACTCGCCAATAAAAGGAAGCAGACGAGCACAAGTGGTGGCCGTTGTGAACGTCATAGTAGTGGAGGTTTAAAGTGCTCGAGGGTTGTCTTGACCCAACGCAGGTTCCGCGGGCAAGGAGACAAAACTTCTCAAGTGTGCTCAAACAGTATCACACGAAATCTCCGTCTCATCTCCACTCTACAATATCCACTCCACTCTCATCAAATAACACTTTTTCTAAGCAAAAATAATATCTTTGATCCACTGAAATCAGGTTTCCGAAAATCACACAACACATACACGGCACTCCTAAAAATCACTGACGATATCAGATTACCAATGAATAAAAGAGAAGTCACTATCGTAACTCTTTTGGACTTCAGTAAAGCCTTTGACTCTGTAGATCTAAACATACTTCTAACCAAACTTCGCCTCCAGAACTTCTCCTCAGATTCGTTAAACCTAATTTCCTCAAACCTCAATGATCGCTATAAAAAGATCGTAGCTGACAATCATTCTTGAAGATGGATTCAAGTGACACGAGGTGTACTACAAGGTGCCACCCTAGGCCCACTGCTCTTCTATCTATACATAAATGACATGTTTTCTCAGTTTGATTACTGTAAATACCCCCTCTATGCAGATGGTCTCCAAATCTATATGCAATCTCCCATTATTGATTTCCCTCTCATCATTGGTAAAATGAATCATGACCTCACTTCTTTATCCAAATAGAGCAATGCAAATTTCCCAAAAATTAATCCAACAAAAAGACAGTCTATTATCATTGGGTAACCCAAAATTCTCTCCACATTAAATTTCACGAAACTTTCCCCACTTTTGCTCAATAACTCTCTCATTCCTTTTCAAAAAACTGCAACTAATCTCGGGATGTTATTCAACTAAACTTAGACCTGGACTGATCATATAACTAAAATATGCAACACAGTTAACAGCTCACTCCACTCGCTTAAAAGAATTAAAAGCATCACCCATTTTCCTCTTCGCAAACAACTTAACTCCGCTCTAGTCCTTCCTCACTTCGATTATTGCGATACGGTCTATCAAGATATATCGAACGAGTTATCTTTAAAATTGCAGCGGTCACAAAATTCCTATGTTAGATTCATTTTTGATCTTCAAAAGAGTGACCACGTCACTCAATCTTTTCAAAAGTTAGGTTGGCTTCGCCTCGAAGCTCGTAGACGTCTCCACCTCCTCAGATTATTTTATCAAATTAAAACTCTTCAAATTCCACAGTATTTGAACGCTAAATTTTCCCAAATGAACACAACGCCAACACTAGGGGCAATAACCTTTTCTCTATCCCACATCACAGGACAAAGATCTATAATAAATCCTTTCAGATTACAGCTTGCAGACTATGGAACGCCCTACCTACAGACTTCCAAAATGCAACATCTCTCCACATCTTCAAACATAAATACTTTAATTTGCTGCTCACGGCCCAAACCTCAGGTCAACTTTAGGTTATTTTTCTTACCTTTTATGCGATGGATGCCTTCACTCCTCCTAACATAATTAATATTAATTAACCTCTTTACAGGATATTGAGTTTCTCACAACGTATATTACTATTGACTGTTACCTTCTTATGATATTTATATATAAATATATATTTTTTCCCTCTTCTTTTTATTATTTGCATTTTGTTATCCTCTGTATATTTAACACACACGTGTGTGTATACATATATATAAAATGTATAGCTAATGTATATTTATCTATATATCATGTATATATATATATATATATATATATATATGTATGTATACACACACACACACATATATATATATTTCATGCGTATATTACTTGGATATGTATATTTTTGACGGTATACAGCGATGCTGTATTTTCGATGTTTCCTACTGTACTTACTCTTTCCCAGATTTTGTTGTAGTTTACCATGTATTTTCATGTATATTTTATGTATAATTCATGTATATTTATCTATATTTCATGTGTACATTACTTGAATGCTTTTATATGTATATTTGTGACGGTATACAGCGATGCTGTATTTACGATGTACTTACTGTTTTCTATATTCTGTTGTAGTTTACCATTGTAATATATACACTATGTAGGATTTTCGCAGATATTTTACACCCCCCCTTCTCTGTGTGGGTTTTACTAGGAAGAACAAATCTGTTTTTACCTAGGTTTTCCTCACAAACTTAAATCTGTCTTCACTTATATCGTTTTATGTTTTGTATATTTTATATACTCTTCATTGTAATACCTTTATTTTTAATAATCATGATATTGACGAAGGGTTAAATGTAAGAATGGACCTTATGGTCCAAATTTCGCCCGAATAAAGACGATTATCCATCTATCTCTTTTACTTTAGTACTAATAAGCACAGCATAAGAGACAATGAGAGACTGAATGGTCGCCCTGTCGTGTAGTGGAGAACTTTCTGTCATTTGTATTGCGCTGGCCGCCTAACCGCATAAGAGTGGATCAAAGACGCATAAAAAAATTCCGGTAGCAATAAGTTTGCCACATAATAGCGAATTCGCATAAAGTGAATCCGCATAAAGAGAGGGAAACCTGTATTTTTTGCATCTTAGGTGGTAAAAATCGCTATATTGTATATACGAGTTCTCGGTGCACTGCAAGCGCTTAATAAATCACCATACACCAAGATCCAAACTCGTAAATAAACTAACGCGACAGTATTTGAATTACGCAGAGCCCATATATATAGGATAGTGTTTTTTATTTTCCGCGAAATTGAGGCATCTATCCGGAATTTCTAAATTCTCTGACAATCGACTCGCGTCCAAGTTTTCGAATTTCAAGTTTCATGGCTCAGATCGCCGTTTCAACAATAACTATAATCATCATTAAGACGGCAGTCTATATGTTACACTAAAGTTTATGTAAAAATTGGAATATTTTGTGTTATGATTATGGTGTCTTCATCCGTGCCCTTAGTACGTATTTGGATAAAAAATATAATTTAAAATTATCACGTCATCATATGCATACGTCGTTGGATGAAATCAAATGGATAATAATTCATTCTAAACGTTAAATTAATGCTCATGAAGTATGTAAAATCAATTCCCATTGAAAGGAATTGGAATCGTTGCTATGGCAGTTAATATTTTTCATTGTTGAAAACCGAAGAGCTTTTCACAATTTTATAATTAAAATCAAATTTTTATGCAAATTCAGCATGGATTTAAATTTTTTCTTCAAGAAAAATAAACTTCATTCTTTCATCCACAGTATGGTGCATGTCCCGACGTTGTATCTTAATTGCAAATAATTTAAAAAAGCAATTTATATAGCCTTGCACCGTTTTCAATGATTTTCTTATGGATGTTTAAAATTGAACATTGATGTCAAAAACACACCTTAAATATAACTTTTTCTGAAATTTAGTATTTTTCCTGAGGTTGTGCCCAATTATCTATCTTCATGCTAAACTTCAGCTCTGTTGTGCCTCTAAAAGTACCTTAGGTTTTATTATATATATATATATATATATATATATATTAACTAAAGGAAAAGAAAAGGTAGTGATGAGGGTGGCAACAAGGTGTTGAGGGAAGCCCAGCGGACACTCACCAAGTTGAGGACCAAGCTGGCAGGCTGCTGGGGGCGTCGAAGAGACACGTAAAACACACGAACACAAAAACACACGCAAGCTTATCGGGCCTAAGCCCTTCTTCAGCGAAAGAGTAACGTAAAGTGACACACTGGGCGGGGAATGCAAGGATATATATATATATATATATATATATATATATATATATATATATATATATATATATCCTATACGAGTAATCGGTGCTTGCATTCTGCAAGCATTTCAACCTACTTTGACGGGATTAGTTTATGCTGTTACTAAGTACATAATTGGGTAGCTACATTGTTTTTATGACGGGATGATAATACCTTCGTGTGTTATGTTTGTAGGAATGAAGCAATGGTATGGAAAAAAGCCCTAAAATTAAAAAGTTTTGGAATTTCGGATTTTTACCGAAGGTTGTACCTATCCACCTTTCATAATTCCAAATTTCAGACACTCATTAAACTCAATTATATTCAAAATGTCATACAATGTTTCTTATTTAATTTGGGAGATTAATAGATAATTACCATTTGCTTAATACAAAATATTCGCGACTGTATCATTACCTAGTTATAGATGCGATTGCAATTTTATTCAATTCTCTTGTTCATTTGGTTCAATAATTGAAAACAATTTTAAAATTCTCGAAAAACATTGCGAAACACGACGACACAGATACGAATGCGTTGTTATACAATTCTCTCGTTCATTTGGTTCAATAATTGGAATAAGTTAAAAAAATTCTCGAAGAACATTGCAAAATACGACAACAGGTTATGTGATTTAATAAAATTGATTGAAAAAATAGATTATATTGTGTATTAGGATTAAGGGGTCATCACGAAAGTCCTTTTAGTATTTATCTGAATAAAAGACCGAGAAGTACCAATAACGTCATTAATATGTTTTTCGTCGTTAGCAATAGAAGATTATGGCATTATTTTTCAACAGTGACGTCAACCCATATTTAATTTCTCTCATTCAATTCTTTCAGTAATTGAAAACAATTGAAAATGTTTCGAAAACCTTTACGAAAATAGGCCATTCATTATACTAAAAATAATAGGATATTTATGTTGTTATAATTATGACGCCATCATATGGTAACGCCTTTTGTTGAAACTTACGGCATCATGATATAATAATCTATTAATTCCCATTGAAAGTTCATTAAAGCAATGCTATTGTAATACATAGTTTATTCATTTCCATTTAATAGTATCGAATTCATTGCCATGGTAGTTAGCATTTTTAATTGTTGAAAACCGGAAGTCATCCTTTTTTCGAGGTTAAAAAGAAAAATGTCCAAGAAGTTGTTATTGCGGCCGCCAAAAAATTTTAAAATTTAAACAATTCGATAAATATTTTTGCACTTCTAGATGTGCTACAACATTAAAATTTGGCAGAAATGTGTTGAATTAGTACCAGACAACGAAAAAGTATAATATTCTTCAAATTTTAGGGATTCCTTTTATTCTAATATTGTCCCATAAGGAAAGAACAGAAATCGGTGCAGAGGTGCATACATTAGAATAAAAAAATATTTCTGATAATGAAATATCTGTCTGAAAAAGAAATGTGTTTTACAAGGCGAGATGAAATGCTTGCAGAATGCCAGGACCAACTACTTGTGTCATATATCCTATATATGTAAGACGCAGCTATTTATAATGACTACTTAATTAAAAGCCAAATGAAATAAACACATAAGATAATAAATAAATTTATAAATTCCTAAGCTGATGTGTCTAATAGACATTATTTATCCTGTAATATAGAGGTGGGGACCCAATGGCTTGCGGGTCGAATGAGGCCTATGACAGCGTTTTGTACGGCCCGCGAAGATATGATGAAAAGAGATCCGTATAATGTAACACACAAATTAATATTTTTTAAATAAAAATTATTAATTTAGAGAATTTAATATTGAAATTCCAACCCTAATAATCTCATTTAGAACTGACTTTCACTTATATGAAATCACAGAATCTTTATTTAGCTTCCTATTTAGATTCCAATCTGGCCCGCCAAAGCATTGCAATATTCCAAGGTGGTCCCCGGAAGGATTCGCCACCACTCTTGCAGCCCACCCATATAGAATATCACGAATTTTTAGCCTACTTTCCAGAATGGAAATAGGCTTATAGTTTCTTTGTTGTGTCTGTCTGTCTGTCTATCCCCCTATTAACTTTTGAAACAGTGCACCGATTTTCATGGAATTTGGTGAAAATATTTTACTACTGTGGCCGAGTTCCCGAAGATAGATTTTGAACTTGAATTGATTTTGACTTTGAAAGTCGACTTCAGGAACCATCCTTCCCATGAAAAATCTGAAATCCATCGCGCACGGTAATTTCTCTTGCACATTAAAATATCTTAGAATTGTAATATCGGAGCGGGATCTGTATTATTCTCTGAGGAAAAGAATGGTGATTCTAAGTTATAGGCGCGTTTTGCTTCCAGCATAAGCGCCCATTAGCTTCGGTTTGCCCGTCCTTCCGCATGTTAATTCTCGGCTTCTACAAAAAGGATTTTTATATAATTTGATATTAAGGACTTAAGAGTCAAAGACAATACGAAAATCACATAAGTATATCACGTAAGCCAATAAGTGATAAAAAATGAACTTACTTTATATCTCGTAAATATTTGCTCATATCAAAATAATTTTCAAATACAGTTGTAGAACTTGTCACGTCAAGTATTTCCTTTCCTATACATTTTTATCGTAGGAGTAGCCGTTGTCAAGAAAATCGAACAATAAAGTTGTAATTCGCCTTGAACTTAGAAAAATTTAAGCATAGCTACCTAATTGTTCTCGAAGTAAATAAGATGTTATAATTACAAACACATTTAATTCCTTACGCGTGCATGACAGATTTTGTAAGCGGAAGGAAATGGATTACCTACGGCGAAGAAAGAACGTAAACAACTACAACTACTGAACTCAAGTGAGGTCATCATCATCATGTTGCTGTCCGATGACAGGTTACAGCTGAATAGCTTCCTCCATTTCTCTCTCTCTCGCCGGAAGTCTCTTTTATACCTCTATAAGTAGGTACTATATTCCTGATTTAAAATTTCTAGTATTCCTATTATTTTTCTCCCTCTTCTTCCGCTAATTTTGCCATGCTTAAATTATTGTCGATTGTTTGTTTTATTAAAACTGATTAGAAAATAAATTGGTAAATAATAAGTAGTTCTGGAAAGAACTAAACCGCCTACTTTCCTTTCAATACATTTTTAATATATAACAAGTAGAGGTGTACACAGACTTCTCGTAGTAAAGAAGTGCTTTTCTTAAAATTCGCCGTAGTATAATCGTATATCAATGAATTTGCTTTGAAATCAGAAAAGGCATGGGTACGATATCAGGAAAGTTTTCGTTTCTGCATTTGATTAACAAATAATCGGCTGGAATACGATGAGTTGGCCTTTAGTCTTAAACATTTTAAAATAAAAGGAAAGGAGTTATCTAATGTTGCTGGCATTGTTGATCTCAGATTTTTGCATTTTTGGACTCGGGCTTGCAAGTGCATTTGCATTGAGCTTAAAATGAAACAAACACATCAAGGACAGTAACCGATTGAAAATTTATATGAAAAGATTCGTGTAAATATAAAACAAATGAAACGTAGCGAAGAAACTTGAAGTCAAAAAAGACTCCAATGCATTGTAATAATGGAGAACTTAACATTTCAAATAGGAAGACATTTCACGCTTACATTAAAAATGTCGTTTTGTTTGCAAATTTTATTGTGCCGTTTAAAACAAATTACTATATTGATGTTTGTGATTAATATATTTTGATAACTAAGCAAGATATTTGACGCATGGCCGTATATTTATAGTGATTACTTGATATTAAATAAACCACAGAACATATGATTTGCTGTACCATCAGAAATAGTGAACAAAACAAAAACTGTTGTGTACCGGTGTTTGATCAAATCATGTAGGTCTCTGTTTTTGGTTAATAAAATGGCGTGAACTACATATATGATTATTTTGAGAGAGGCAATAAAATTGGTTCAACTAATAACACCCTGTGTAACAATTTTTTTTCATAGAAACTATCGCACAGGGCCACTTCACCAAAGGTTCCCTAAATGTTTGCAGGAATTACTGCAACGGGCCCCTAGTTTATATATATGAAAATTAAATCTTATAAATATTTTAGAGTGCAAGTGTGTGTTTATGTATGTTCTTTATAGGTTTTTACACCGTTGAAGCTATAAAATTTAAAAGTTTCATGGGCCATCCAATGGACCAAAGGAAGAACTTGGTCTAGGTTTGCAGACCTTGGGTTCTCTTATACCCCATGGGGTCAACGAAATACTATTTCCATAAGAATGCATGGAAAATGTTGTGGAGAAACCCTAAAATGCCATGCAGCCCTTCACTGATGTGGATATAAAGATACCTAAATATTAACTTACGATCACGAAAAATGGCTTATTTTTCGCACGAAAAACTGAATTTTTTAATTCTGTTCATTTTTTGTCATCATGCTAAATCACTCGAAATTTTCCTTTAAGCGCAAAATTTATTGGTTTAGATGATCATTTTCCAGGCGGCAACAAAGCTAAATTTCTTAATTGTTGTCCTCTTCAAAGGGAGATAGCCACATAAAGATTATTGCAATGAAAATCCACGCCATGGCGCGCTGTAGAGGAAGCATAGCCAACGCCAAGATAAAGGGTACAAATGGATTCATGCCTAAATATAGTCTATGAATACTTTTAAAGTGAGTCAAATGATTTTTAAGGACTATTAGAACATTGTTTTCTTTTACCATTAGCATTAAAAGATTTATCACAACATAATACAATACATCTACTTATATTTATTCGGTAATCAAAATGATGTTTACTGTTTGCGTTTTGGCTAATATTGACATCTACATAATTTTATTGCTGCTTTAAAGGCTTTGGTGCATCCATGTGAATATTAAGTAAGACGTTAATGCGTAATTATATTAATGGTAAAACTTTACAATACAATAGATAAATAGTAAATTTTAATTTAAACACTGCTTGCGTAATTAAGGAATGGGGAACGTTTGGTAAAGTTTGGATCTTTTTTTGTGGGGTCTCCGCCGCCAAACCCCCGAGCCAGCAATTCAAAACTTGTGGTACCCAACAGCCAAAGTAAATAAATTTCCAAATGTATTCTATTATTTTTATTGTAAAATGATATCAAAAGTGATATATCAATAAAAAAATAAATAATAAAAATCGTTTGCTACTTAAAAGAAAACTCTTTCCCGTTCGAAGCCGGGCGTTTCAGCTAGTATACTATATTTGGTTAAAATACATTGAGTCATTACATGTAAAAGAAATATTATTTAACTTTTTATTGTTTTATGTATATCTTATATATAAAATTTAATTGAAATCCATTCAGCCAATTTCTTCCAAATCCTTAATTACTGAAAGAGTTTAATTTGTAATCGTGGCACCCCTTTTGGCTGATTCGGTTAAAATATGCTAATATGCTTATATATATGTGTAAATTATAAATAATAAATTTGGTTAAAATTGTTGTGGACAGTTCAACACAAAGACGTGTAAAAAGATTTTTGTTATTCTTTGTATTGTGGCAGCTCTGCTTTCTATACCTATAATAAACATCCTTATTTTGTTATTTAATTGTGCACGCCTACTTCATATAAAATTTCGTTGAAATTGGTTGGGCAAATTCCTTCCAACTTTATAATTACCGAAAAGTTTAACTATGCAATTGTGGCACCCCTGCTTAGTAGATCCGATCCAAATGTGTATGTAATTTTGGACATTAATATATGTGCATATTCTATGTACTAAATTTAGTTGAAATCGGTTCATACGTGAAGAAGATGTTAGTGGGACGCGCGCGCATACACACACACACACACGGACAACCGGGCGATCTCATAAGACTACTTTCCATTTTTTGGAGAGTAGGCTAAAAATGAAATATTTCTCTGGCATCATTTCTGATATATCGTTTTGCAGTATTTAGTCATTAAAATTACGTAATATGTTTATCGATGCACCAACTAAGGGGGGAGAAGAAATTTTTAATAGGGAGTGATATAATCGGGTCGTGGTGTTTTGAGGGGTGCCGGTGGTGTAGTGGTTAGGACGCTGGCTGCTACTCGCCTGCTGCTTGAAAAGGCAGCGGGCGCGAATCCTGCGGAAGTAGGATTTTTTCCAAGGTCGCCCGGCCCCCTGTTTGTGTGGTTTGAGGAGACCGTGCAAAATTCAGTTGTTCTGTCCTTCGGAAGGGACGTTAAGCCGTTGGTCCCCCTGGTGTTCTTCGTAAGAGCAGGCAAATGCCGGCACCGGGTTTCCCTCCTCCCTTCCCCGGTTATTCATTGCACTACCTCTGAGATACCCATTTGTGCGTAAGAGAGGCGCAGAAACAAACAATCGTGGTGTTTTGCTGTTTTATGGTGTGTGTTCGGTCAAACTATATAGTATAGTTTCAAATATCCCATCGCACGAAACGCGCCTATTTGTGATACACTGTACACTTTCCTAACTTGTTATCGTAGAATTTTGCCTATCGATCGTATTTATTAGAATTTTGCGTAAATACTGGCGTTTTTGCAGTTTTTATCAGTCGCTCCGAGAGTGTTGCCATTGCAACGACTATTGTTGGACTCGGATTCGGTACATACACGCGTTATTTTTGCAATACAAATACGCGTGATCAATTTAGGTTTTCCGTTCGAATGTGTTTGTAATATCTTATAACGCTAAATTATGAAATTTGGGAACACAAAGAGCAACTTAATCGCGGTGATTTAAAGCTATCAAAGCCAATATAAGTAACTGCTGCACCACATTTATTTAATTTAAAATAATTATGTTGGAAAGTAGGAATCATAAGTTCCGTTTGTCATCTTGTTTACTCTAGTTTAATTTTGTATCTTGAGAATAGAGTGGAATTATAACTGGCAACCAAAAGATAATTATGGTTCCTGCTAGTAATGCATAAAACGGGTTCAAACCTCCCAGATGGTCTGCTTCACTCCTCTCTTTACACAAACATAGTCATATGCAAAGGTAGCAGGTAGTGAGATCTTAATTTTTATGGTACCTAGCAATTTTGATCGGCCTGTGAAAGCGCAGGTGTTCCCAAACTTCCCTGACCAAAGCACTTAAAAGGGATTATGTAGAAATAACCTACAAGACCTTTCGCGCATACTTAATCGAGTTTGTCTCTAGAGTAGTACACCTAATTGGTGAGGATGTATAAACATTTTAATAAAAACCATACAAATTTCAACCATTCTCCTTCAAATGATTACCTACTGTTAAATTTCCGAAGTTAGACGTGCTCTTAGGAATGGATATAATATCTTAGTTATCATTCTCCACTTATCCTAGCTGAGTTTATTGTTTTAAGTGTGAAAACCAAAAACTTACAAATGAAACATGCATTGAAAAACACTTTATTTAATTAGTCTAGGATACATTAAAAGGATATAAGAAATAATCGGTGCAAAGCGAGCGCATTTTATGATAATGAGAAAATAATATATGACCCAGTGCTATTTTATTACCATAAACCTACGCTTTTTTCTGTGTGTGTGTGTATTTCTGGACGCATTTTTCTGGATCGAATAGTATGCATATAAGGGAAAAGACGCTTAGCGAAGAAAAAAGGCACCCAAGCAGCAGTTGATCATTTAAAAAACATTCCTAAATCACTCACGGGCACTTAGCATTTATAAGCACTTTTTCACCCACGGTTGCTCAAGATAATAATACGCAGGGCGACACATTTTATTTGCTCTTTCCCAAAAAAGAGAAAAAGACGAACAAAATTTTATCGTTTTTCATTCTTTTTGACTACGCGGCATTAAAATTAATTATCCTAAATAATGGTAACGAAAATTTATGCACGCCCACGGACTATGTTTATTCAAGAAAGATTTTTTTCCTTTTTCACGCGACTGAAAGTCTCGACATGCATTTTTTAAAACGATACGAGCTGTCGCTTCGCTATATGGTTTGTTTTTGAGTTCACGAATAATGCCCTATATCTTAAGTGTCACCCTTCGGTTTAATTAACCTTAACTTACGCTTCCTCGAATTGAAAACGAGCTTCCATACCGTTTTGTCGTAAGGTCAAACACAAAATTCTGTTTTTAATGCAGTATCTCAAAAGGGCACCTGCTAGGCTTCCCACTCATATAAATTCATAGCCACATTTAATAATCCTGCGTTTTCAATGGGTTCAATCTAAATCAATGATTAATCGTTTAAATCAGTAAATAATTCGATTTATGACTTTCAGGCGATTGCGGGGGCGCTAGTTTTCACTTTCATCGCTTCAGTGTTTTCATTATTCTGTCAACTATTTTTTTTCGATTAATTTTGGCCTGTCATGATTTCATCACCTATTACATACGGACAGACGGATTGAAGTGACGCGCAGGAAAAATGTAAATATATTGATACAACCTTAAGGTTTTTATATCTCTTGTCTCAACATTTAATGTGAGAAACCTTCAGTATTGTTTTCGGTATCTTCGTCTAAATCATTTTCTCAACCGGGTGTCCGGGCGTCATTTCTCGGGGGCCCGCGAGTTGAGTAGGATATGATGTTTGTCATTATCTATAACTTGTTTTATCCAGCACAGAGTTATGATTAATGTTTCAGATTGAAAACACGAGGCAATTAATGAAAAATGCGTGAAATTTTCATAGGAACGGGGTCCGCAAAAATTCTGGGACTTTGGAAGGGGTCCGTGGCTTCAAAACAGTTGAGAAACCCTTATCTAAATGCTGTTTTCTTTCATCTAACTTAGAATTTATAGAAAACGTTTGTTTACGCTGTGCATAACAGTTCGACTTAATTCCTTATAATCTAAATAAAGTGTACTTCCTGCTCAAATGCTAAAAATTAATCAAAACATACCAATGCTGACAAATTCATACAACAAAAACGACGAACTATTTAATTTTTGCCCCTGCCGTAGTAAACTACAATAGCAAGCATTCGTGGATTGGTACATTTAATTTATTGTATTACCGCTATACCCGATGGATTAAAAATTTCATCAAACCGCCGGCATCCATGAATTTTAAGTAAGTGATACATTTCATCAAGCAATATAATTTTTACATGCAATGTTTGTTTTCCATTTTTTGTGTAGGAACTAAAAACTGGCCGCTTTTAAAGGAGGCCGACGTTTTCTATCGGAATCATTGTTTCGTGGGTGGCCATTTTTTTATGAAATACAGTACTAATATTATTTTCATATAAACATATCATTAGAACGTACAAAATGCACTAAATATCACGCTTGAAATGCATGTTGGAATATGCAGCGGGCATTTTTTTCTTGATCATCCATATTAGTAAGATTTTCTTTATATTCATTTTGTACAACAGAGAAATACTTTTTCTGACATTTAATAAAAGCAGGGGGGGGGGGGGGCGGAAAAGTATAATACGGCCCGGTAATTTGTGAAGAACACGCTGTCAGGCCCCCTCCAATTACACTATTAGCGGAGAGTGGACCAAATTCTATTTAAAATCAAGATAAAATTTCATCATGGAAAGGAATGACTAACTGATGAAAAATGAATATATATGCTTCAGCAGACCGACCATTTGCAGCGGAAGGTTATATGGCTAGTCCGCTCCTAACTAGAAGCAATGGTGTTTCCTCTAGCTAAATGCGTTCAAGGATTTTTTATATAAGTTATGATATGGCTTCCAAATTGCATACTTGAACTAACGAACTATTACAAAATAATGGATGGTAATAGGAAAATTTTGCAAGAAGGTAAATTGAAACTGCCTCTATTTTACGATAATGGTTATACCCAATTCGGAAGGCAGAGTCGCAACATCTGGAACACACATATCGGCAATAAGCTGTTTATAAAGTGTTACAAGAATCGAGAATCCTGGATTAGAAATTTTATTTAACTCATTGAGCGGAAGCAACAAAATTCTTCAAATTCATGCGCGCAGTTCTATTTAGTCGCAGAGAAAAAAAGAGCAAATACTTTCGCAGTCAAAGTTGAGTTTAGCGACATTTTCTGATTTCGTTATCTTTGAAAATAAAATACGAGATTGCTTGAATGGTCTCGAAGTGCCTAAACACGTTTCATCCCTGGAGAATTCGCCCTTCGGAGGGAGAAATAGGAAAGGGTCAAGAGAGAAGGAGGTAGAAGAGGGAGAGAAGGAGGTTGATGAGAGAGAGAGGGAGGGAGATGAGGGAGAGAAGGAGGTAGATGAGGGAGAGAAGGAGGTTGATGAGGGAGAGAAGGAGGGAGATGAGGGAGAGAAGGAGGGAGATGAGGGAGAGAAGGAGGTAGATGAGGGAGAGAAGGAGGGATATGAGGGAGAGAAGGGGGAGATGAGGTAGTGAAAGAGGAAGGGGGAGATGAGGTAGTGAAAGAGGAAGGGGTAGGGGAGGAGGTCGTTAGAAGAGAGGAGTTGGAGGAGTTGAGCATACACCAGAGCGAAACAAACTAGTGGGGATAGCACGGTACTAT
The DNA here is from genome assembly GCA_028673005.1 of Tanypteryx hageni. NCBI lineage: Eukaryota > Metazoa > Arthropoda > Insecta > Odonata > Petaluridae > Tanypteryx > Tanypteryx hageni. The sequence goes on from CM054115.1 coordinate 38,988,944, forward strand.
GCCGACTTCGCTAAGAACTTGTTTGGACGAAAGGAACCTTCATGACTGCAGCTGCTTTCTTAATAAGTTTGCCCAGTAGAAGGAAACATTTTCCCTAGAGAGAGAGAGAGCGAGAGAGAGAGAAAGGGAAAGGAAATTATAGGCGCGGGAGATGAAATTAGCCGCTAGCACGATTCCCAAGCCTGCAAATGGGCGCGACGTTCATTTATGTCTTCGCGGAGCCGACTGCCACAGCGCCCCCGACGAATCTGCAGAGAGTGAGAGAGAAAGAGGTGACGGAACTCCTCTCAAGGCGAGAGACTTTTCCACCTCCGCCACTTTCACGACAGCGACCGCTTAATAAGTTTTCCCTGCCGAGGAGAAAAAAAGAAATGATTGTTCCTTTTTCTCCTTTAACCATACTACTCCAGAAGAAGTAGTTGTTACGATGACGATGATGACGAAGGAGAGGAGGAGGTCGAGTTGGAAGAGCTAGAGGGATTTTCGGGCTGCAACCAGCCGCTCACGAGATTTCTCATTCAAGACGAAGCAGCCGAGGGAGGGAACCCCTTAGTTGCTGCTTGTAGTGCTGCTACGGGCTTTGCTCTCGGAGTTAAGTGGGACAGTGGAAGAAGGGTTTCGTGTAGAGTGGATGAATTAAGGAGGAGAAGGAGAGGAAGAAGGGAGACAGAGGAGGATGCGAGCGGGAGAAGGAAGAGGAGGTGGTACCATTGCGAATTCCTCCTCACTCCCTCTCTCCCTCTGCCCGACGATGGCCGACCCGTCCGAACATCCTCGTTCCCTGGGATCGCCTCGTGCTCCGACGTTGCCGTATTGATTCTCGCGCACTATCCAAACGCCAGCCGCCCAGAGAGCGGGGGCGAGAGAGAGGGAGAGGGAGAGACTTACCCGAGAGTAACAGGTGGGGTTTTTGCAAGCTCCCCTTAAATATGCCGCATTCTACACTCTCTTGCCCAGATTTTCCGCTGGAGGGTGATGTGGCAACGTCTAAATGTGGCCTCCTCCTCTTCTATTTCATTCTCCCTTCCTCTCTCTATGACCCTCTCACCTTCACTCTCTCCTATTCCACCTCTCTTTGTCCCTCCGGTACTCTTTTATTTCTGATGCATCGACATCAAAGAGATAGCATTCATTACCGAAGCAGTCAATATCTTCCTTGGAGCATTGCTTATTTTAAGCAAGAGCGCTCTCTCTCTCTCTCTCCCAGTCTCTCGTCCTCCTTCCCTTTCCTCCTCCCTCACCATTCCTCACCCTCCCTCTCGCTCCTACTTTCCCGGTCGAGCGTGCTGGGGGATGCTTCCGGTGGTGTACCTATACGGCCGGGGGACTTGATTTTTTATTTTTTTTTCGAGAATTTCTCAATTTCTTTCATCCTACCTCAATTCCCGGGGATGGTTTTTTTTATCGTTTCTTGTTTTGCTTTTGTGCAGAGGAAGTGCGCTTTATTAATTGAAACGTGGCGGATGCGAGCTAGCAGAGTGGATTAAGGTAGGCCGGGATTTCTTTTTCGACGGCACGAGATTCGGCACCCCGCGAAAATTTCGCACGAATTGGAATGAGTTCCGATAGTGAATCCCCCCTTACACTTTCATCGACAATTCATTTATATGAAAAGGGCGATTGATTTTGGAGATGTGATTGTCAAGGAATTTCGGCATTATTCCATAAAATATACGAAGAAAATCGCTCATTTAGAATTAAGTTTTTCAACGCGCCGTGCTTAGAATGAAACAAGGGAGGATAACTTCGTCAAAGTAACGGTATTAGAGCTAATTACGTTGACCGAAAACAATAGGAAAGCTGAAAACGGTATTCAAGTAATGATAAACGCCTAAAATACATCAGACGCCAAACAAATTAGTCCTTTAATGTTAACCATTGAAATTCATCAAAAGGGACTTAAAACGCCATTGTTTCAACATTCTAAATCTTAATTAATAAAACTTATTTTTTATTAAGCTATATTAATAAGGTAAATTTCGTGTCGTAAATAAAATTCAGTTAAATTTCGAATAGAAATCAGAAACTCCTATTATTTTATGAAGATAATATATTCATGGAAATATAATTTATATATGTATATGTTTTTTACTCGGTAGGTCGTAGACGAAGCATCTCAAATATTAAACGTACTTTCCAAGTAAAATTCTGTATGAAAGAAAAATAAAAACATTCTTATTGTAAGTTAGAAACGTCACTCTATCTAAAAATAAGATTTTAAGGACCAATCGATACGAAAAAATAGCTTTAGGTTTAGTACGCTTATCGAGAGCTCTTAGAAACAGAGGCTGCGAGAACATGAGGTTATTTCTAGCTCTTATCGGGTACTTGAGCTCTGGGAGAGGGGAAATCGACGACAGGGGCATTTCTACACACGTGAAACTGAAACGCATGACAGGGTTCAGAGTTTTAAGCGGCTAAATATATCCCCTAAAAAGCTCTTACCATGCTGTCCGAACCGAGGCTACATGTAACGCGAACGCTTTCTGGTCTCTCGCTGTAGCAGTTTGGAATGGCGCCAAGAGAATAAGGCTCATGTCCCGCGCGAAATCATTGTCATTTCCTCGTTATCGCCTTTTGATGGCAACGATTAACCCAGGTTCATATCTCTCTTTCTTCCCCTCGCTCTCTTTCTATCCTCTTAGCGGCAAAAAAGTTACTACTAAATTAAAGCGGGCAAAGGGTAAAGTAGTATGCCAAATACGAAGTTTTATGGTTTTCTGCTTTATGTTTTCCGCGTGCTGTGTGTGAGACGAGAAAGGAAAAAGGATGGAAAGCGAAAGGTAGAGAGAGAGAGAAAGGTCCTACTTATGTAATCGATCCGCGGTTTGAAATTTCACGGCGCCCTAAAAGGAATATTTGCCTGGATTAGAGAGCTGAATTAATGATCCAGTGATTTATAAGGGGTGGCGCATAGGCGTATCGTTACCGTAGTTCTAAAGGAGTGTGAGAAAGAGAGAGGGACACGAAAAGCGCATCGTTTCCGCCTATAAATTTCGGCACCATGTTGGAAAAACGACGCACCTTCCCTTAGTTATGAATGGAATAGCGGCAACATGTTTCGAAAGATTCGCTGCGGCGAAATGAATTTTCGAGAGATAAACCGCTAAAACGATAAACGGATTTCGGAAATTGATTTCGTCGCTCATTCTTCCGCTATGAAAAAAAAACGCGACACGGGTGATTCCGGATTGAGAAAGTGGCGTCCGTGCGAATATTTTGCAGTGCGATCGTGACTGGTTGAAATTACCGCCTCGCGGCAAATCCGGTATCAGAAGAAGCGTCCGCAGTAAATACATCCACCGCGAGTCCCTTAACGACTGATTATAAGGAATTATCGTCTTTCTGCTCCAAGTTAATACCCTTTCAATGACACAGACTTTTGACTGGTCTCGAATATCTCTTTTCCAGTGAAGTTTCTTATACGGATCTTTTGAGCTCTCCATAGCTCAAAGCAACAAAAATACTCCTTTATGTTCTTTAAAGAAATATTTCTTGATTGTACTGTACATCAGTTGCAAATTCTGTTTTTAATTACATGCTATCGGACAGTTTTCTCTTAATTAATGTCTGATAATTTTACTGTCTATCCTTATACCTTTAACCAACGATATTTCTTATCTTTCAGTTTCAAGAATATCTATGATAGTTTCATTTGACATCGAGAATTTATTGCAATGCCAAATTTCAAAGATCATCTTCGCCTTTCGTCCATCATACGATTTTATACGTAATCTGAGTACAGCAATCAATCCCTTGCGCAACGAGGAGATTACGTTCATGGAAATGGTCATATTGGGCCGAGACGCGTTGCGCGAAATTTCATACCTTATTGAAAAATATCACATGCTCGCATAGGCTAGTAGATTCATCACGTCTCGTGCATACGTAAAATGGAGCTCACCCCCAATTCGGAACCGCGTATAATTAAATTTTATACGCGATGGGTAAATACACGTCACGTTTACTTAAAAACCCCTTGGGGCAATAATTGATAATATTTTCCTCGAGTCATTATTTAATATGTGCCCTAATAATGTTTTTGCTATTGGTTTTTTTTAGAGATACAGCAGATTTTCCTTCTCGTAGCTATTTTTATCTTATCTGTCAAGTTTCTGAGATTCTTTGATGTTCCGATTCCTACATTTTTGAAGTTACTAACCCGTTCGATTTAATGGGGACAGACATCTGAAGATCTTGAAGGAAATTTTTTAAACAACTAGTATTACTGTCATTTTCAATCTCGTGTAGAATGGGAGTCGGCAACGTTTTTTCATTGCGGGGCACTCTTTACCAATATTCATAGTCTGTGACCCTCTGCGCGAGCCACCCTTAAATTTATTTTTGGATTGGGTGGACAAAAAACCTACCGAAAGGTAGAATAACTATGACGAACACTTACGAAAAGTGGTAATTATACTATAAGGCATCCTAGATATAATTATTTACCCTTACAGTACGAAATACAACTGAAATAAAATAAAATTAATTTTACAAACAAATTTTTAAAATTCTCCTCTGAGATATCGCGTCATGTAAAAACGTCTTCGCGTGCCACCTTTTGGCACGCGTGCCATAGGTTGCCGACCCCTGGTTTGGAATCTACATTCATGAGACGGGAATCGATAAATTAAATTAGATCCGCAGAGGTAAGATCCGCACACCACTTCAATATCTTTCATAAGACAAGCAATCTGTGTCGCGGACGTGGAACCGAATTTCGGCTCTACCGAATTTTTTCGTCCCGATGAGCAAGAAACGAAAAATCGTAGTTTTTTCCTGATTTTTTCCCTTCCCTTTCGAAACTTTAGTGACACAAGGGAACTATTCCCTATCCTTTCGGTAAAATAGGTCTCTTGGAAATAGACCTACCTTGATGACGGCGTTGGACTGTTGCCAAAACTATCGAGCTAGATCGGGAGGATTCCGCCGCTGATACCGCCATTGGAGGGGGATCGTGACTCGTATCCGTTACATTTGTCCGTAGCGCACAAAAGGACGAAGGCGGCAGTCTGCCGAAATCCGCCATAGGGGGCAGTAGTCCGTTCGCTCGGACACACGCGCGGGAGCTCTAACAAACGCGATGTTTGTAATTGTTCCCGAGTTCCAATTGAGAGCGCCTTCTGTGCATTGATAATTCTACTCCCTCAGCGCGCGGCGGCTGGATAAAAAACCTGTCAATATCGACGCAACGCGATTGGAGGGAAGGAGGAGACGATAAATAATTCACGAGTTTCCCGAATTCTCTCTCTCTCATTCCCTATCTTCCGAGAGAGCAAGAAACGAGAGCAAAATAACCCCCTCTTTCGGCGTCAATCCGCGTGGGCGAAAAACAAAAACGAAACCAGAACGTTCGAACGGGTTTTTATCGAGGATAAGCTTCATGCATTGTTCTAATTAAAGATTTATGACGGCACTGAGAATGGGATAACGAATAAGTATGGACGTTTTTTTCACGTTGGATCAATTTCGGCGATTATACGGTGGGGAAAAATGGGAGAAAAATGGCGAAAGAAACGCGTCAAAAGGGAGTGAACAAAAAGCTATCGCTTACAAAACCTCCACAGGTTAAAGTTGACACTGCCTGGATCGATGGTAAGAAGATACCGCAACCAATGTCAACATTGCTTTTCGGACGTGTGGGGCTTAGGGAGAAAACATGCTTTTGAGTTTTGACGGTTTTTGTTACGCCGAATGAAAAATAAACAACATTCGAATGAGTTTTTCGCGAATGGAAGGTGATTCATTTGTACACATTTAAGAGCTTTTTAAACCAAAAAAAGATTATTATTATACTTTTATTTACTGTTTGAACGGATATTTTGAGCAATTATCGCGCATCAACATTTAAAATTTTTTAGCCTACTTTCCAGAATGGAAATAGGCTTATAGTTTCTTGTGTTTTGTGTGTGTCTGTCCGTCCCCTCTATGAACTTTTGAAACAATACACCGATTTTCATGACACTCGCTGGAAATATTTTGCTTTTGGGGCCGAGCTCCCGAGGATAGTTTTTGTTGCGAAGACTGAAGTCTCGGGTTCGATTCCAGGAACTATTCATCCCATTTAATTTATATGGGAAATCTGAAATCCATCCTGCAGGATAATTTTCTCTTGCACATTAAAATATTTTAGAATTGTAATATCGGAGCGGGATTTGTACTGTTTTCTGAGGAAAGGAATGAAGATTTTTTACCAGAATTTCGCGCAAATACTGGCGTTTTTGCAGTTTTATCACTCATTGCGACTATTTTTGGACTTGGATTCGGTATAGTCTAGTTCTCTAGTGCATACACGCGTTATTTTTTCCACAAAAATACACGTGATCAGTTTAGTCTTCCGCTCGAATGTATTTGTAATACTTCATAACGATAAATTATGAATTTTGGGAACACAAAGAGCAACTCATCCGCGGCGAATTTAAAATTGTTAACGCCAATATATGTAATTTCTGCACCACATTTAATTTAAAATAATTGTGTGGAAGGTAGGCATCATAAGTTCTGTTTGGATCATCTTGTTTATCTATCATCTAATAAATTTGCCATTTTTAATGGGATATTTCGAAGATTCAACGAACCAATCATATGATTTTCATTAAAATTTCACGCAAAAAGCAGCAATTTTAAAAATAGCAATAGCAATGGAAGTAACAGTTTGATCAACGAAAAACAGCTGGTAAACAGCGTTGCAGGGGCTTTTTTATCGGATAATATTCGAACGTAAAATAATATTTTGGCAACGATAAATAAAGTTTAAATTCGAGACGCGTAAATATTTGAGAGAGAAATACTCAGGTATACATAAAGGAAACATACGATGTTGGAATCACACACAATGCATTTTTAACTGCCGAAAATAAATTTCTAGGTGGCGTGAGTGAAACGTTAAAAAAAATAATATTTGAATACGCCACGCATCGTTTCAATCAGTCGATTTCTTTCATTCCTGCTAGCTTTGCCACTTCACTCGATAGTACAGATCAATATAAATACGCCATTACACGGTGCATTTTAATTTATGACAAGATATTTTACTTTTCGTAACCCCATTTTGACAGATATATTGTTTCTCCCTTTTCCTCGAGGTGCGGCGGCTGCCGGCAAACCGCTTCTGTCCACTACAGTCACGTAGCGTATAAAAAAGGGTTCCTCTCGTAAACGGATTTAAAATCGCGAAAAATATGCGAGGAGTTGTCGCGTAAATCAGCTTATATTAGAATTTTGGGAGAATATATGGGATGCATTCCGAATAAGGATACGTAAACAAAAGAGATATGTAATATGGGATGCCTCTTCCGAGGGGGGCAATGAAAAGTTCCAGGAAGGGGAAGATGGCTAAATAGAACAACGCTTGTTATATTTTTATGCGATGACACTAGGTAAATATGAAAATAGAAAAACTATTTAGAAGAAAAACAATATCGCGATGTTACGATCCACTAGAGGCGGAAGGAAATTAACGCTAAATATGACCGCTTATGGAAAAGATCTGGTAGAAACGAAAAGAAGCGTCATGAGAGAAATTTTCCGAGTTCTTCCGCAAGCAATGTCGGATTCTTAAAGTTTCTATCAATGAATTTATTCTTGGCGAGGTCTGTGGAAGGGGAAAATAAAAAGAGTGGAAAGATGCACACATCATGCGTGCATACATGCGAGGCAGAGGCGTTCGTTACGATTTATACAATAATTTCAAAAAAGATAAATATTAATGGCTTAGCATAATGTCTACAAACTGAAATGCCAGTAGTGATGCAAAGGAAATATCAAATTTTGTATTCACCGACTAATTTCCTAATCAACTGTAATAAATAAAACAACCGACAATTGCTTAAATCACACCTTACTCGAATAGTAGTAATATAATCTTTGTTCCCGTACATTCCTTCATCGTAAATTATCCATTTCTTTTCACTTACAAACGTTGTGTATACGTAAAGAAAATAGACGCACTAACGTTCATTTCTTCGACGTAGATAATCCATTTCCCTTTATTTTCCAAATGTTGCTTGCGCATGAAAAAAATTAAACAGCAGATACTTTGTACTTCAGTTGTCACGAATATTGTTTTCGTTGACAACAATTAAAAACAGCAAGATTTTACCAATTTCAAAGTGATTTACGACATTCAATTTTTATTTTCTTGAAATCTACTGACCCTTTGATATAAAATGTAATGAAAAAACATATGGTTGGTATTTCACTAGTTCTACAAAGTCGTTTGAAGACTTTTTTTTTGTTATAAGTGATATTGTACGAGATATAAAGAAAAGTTCATTTTTTGTCACCAGTAAAGTGGCACTTCCGATTAGACCACGTAAGCCATTTATATTATTTCCTTAGTTTCTTTGCCCCTGTCTTAGATTGCAAATTTCATCAACATCCCCTCAATATTTTCTGAGGTAAAACATGCGGACGGACGGACACGACATGCCCATAAGGTGTTCTCTTTTAACATATTGTAAAGAATGCCTAAAAAGTCCTTAATGGTTGCATAAATCGAAAAGAACGACTCTGCCTCGCATGTACGCACGCATGATGTGTGCATCTTTCCACTCTTCTTTACTTATTGTAAAGAACGCCTAAAAAGCGACTATAGTAAGTAGGCAACTTAAAGTGGCAAACTGTCCCAAATTTAGAGGTCCCTCTATTTCATCGCTCGTTCCGCTTTCTTAAACGTTTCAACTTTTGCCCCGCCTATTGAAAATCACCGAGCTATCTGGTATCCGGTACCTCTATCTAATTAAAGGCTGATCCGTCAATAAATGCATCCCAATGTAACATGTTCTTCCTTACTGTCGGTACATATATGAAAATGTCCCTCCTTAACTTCCTGAAAAGTAGTTTACCTTAGTGCAATGGATCCTATACTGGGTGCCGCGGTATTCAAGGGTACCGCATCTGATTTTTCGAGGTGCCGCAAAAAACTTTCTTTAGTAATGAAATAGACGATTTGGAAGGGTTGATAGGTCATTAGGGCAATAATTTCACATATAATAAATTGATTATGGTGTGACACCAGCCAACAAATGGACGCGTCCAAAGATTGTAATATCCGTGTATTAAAACATAAAATCTTTTCTCAAGGCTGTGGTGGCGCAAAATTCTATTAACCTTTTAAAGGGTGTCACGTATACAAAAAGTTTGACACACACTGCCTTAGTGCAATGAGAAGTTTCCATGTCGACATCTTTAGTGTCTACTCCATCATCGATAATAAGCCTTTTCATACAACTTAACGAAATGTCATGAGTAACAAAATTGTGTTATTTTTGCCAAAAACTCTCTCTCTCTCGCCCATGCCTTGACTGATTTCGCGACTTAGCGGATAGAAAAAAACGATCGAAATTATTTCGCGAAATGCTACATTCGGTCGGGGTGTAACTTATTTATCGAAAAATTTCTCTGCTCTTTCGAACATCTGTTCCCGCTGTTGAATTTGGTTGATTAAATCTCTCATCGCATTCGGTATTGATTGGATTTAACCGATCCACTTGGCAGAATCAACGTATGCTTCCCTCACGGCGGAGTGCGGGTAGTTGAGCGCTTGGAAATGATCGCATATGCATGCGATATTTCCAACCTCCCACGCGACTGCTCCAACTCCACTTTCTCTCTCCCTCTTTCACCTCCTTTCTTTCCATCTCCTCCACTCCGTTCGACATTTACCTCGAAATTCAATGCGTACGTGGGGAGACGTAAAAAACAAAGCAATTAAGGGAACGAGTCAGTGGAAGAGGAGAGAGAGAGAAAGGTTATCTGCAAAATCCGTTATAATTCCAATTATTCCGCTGCGCTTTTTTGCCGCTCTCTGCGTTTATATTCTCCTGTTAATGATGACAAATTTCGTGGAATCTCAGAAATCAGCGCGACTATGCCCTTTGGGTTCATATGCACGAGCAGACTGCGGTCAAAGCGTCCCTTTAAAATGGCGGATAATGGAAAAGGGTTATCCATAATGCAGCGCGTTCCTACAAATGAGACGGCAATGAATATGACCCGTGCTGAATACTCCGAAATAATTGAATTTGAGTGATCAAATTCTAGTAAAATTCAAGTGGAATCTTTTATTTTTTGTTATTTCAAAAATATTATGGCGAATTGACAAAAGAAATGCTTACGCACGAACAGAAATTTGCGTGTACGTACATATAAATTCGTATTATATGGCGCACAATACTCGTATTATAATAAAATAGTAATTGCGAGCAGTGTTCCCTTTAAAATGGGAGCCTGCGTAGCCGTACAATAGCCCATAAGCTCTGTGCATTAAATTATACAGTAAATTATAATTATATTTATTGCCTACATGCTGGCACAAATAAAAAAGTCAAACAATAAATTTTTGAATAGAATTAGCGGAAATACTAGATAGAAGTCAAGAAAATGACAAAAAATAAAATAAATAATAATATTATTAATAAAAAAATAAAACTAAATCAATAAAAATTATCACTCAACACAATATTTCTAAGATTTGTGTATAATACGGCATTATTTTACTTCTATAACAATTTTATATTAATTTTATAATAATATTAAATTATCATGACGAAACGGTAATAATTAAATAGGACGAATTTGATTTCAGAATTGCGCAAAGATGGGCCACATAAAAAACGCTAAGTTCGTTCAAGAAAAAGTACTTAAAAATAACTGTCTCGGGTATTTTCAATTGACACAACAAGGTTATTTTTATAACCTTGTTGCGGCTATTGGAGATACTTTCAGCCATAAGATGAGCTCGATAATTTTCTGTTGAGCTATCGTTGATTATTTGCCTCACTAACGTTGTCGCTAATTGCATCAGTGTTGTTTTTTATTCCGAGCTACGATAATGAAATATACCCATCCGCGAAATGGTTTAAAGCTCTATTAAAACTTCTGAAACAAAAGTTTAACTCGGGAGCGACTTGCTGCCGTCCATCATGGTAGTAGAATTAAAACACAACATCGAAGTTATAAACTCTCTGTTGCATTTAACAACAGAGTAAAGAATAAAAAAGGATGGCTCCAACAAAAGTTTTGGCTATTAGGTTTAACTCGAGGTTCGCAGATAATGTTTCTTATCCTTCCCAAAGAGCTATGCAAGATTTCTTAATAACGTCGACTCGTCGCGTCCGCAAGGGAACCCGGTTGGATTGGAATGAAATGATCTATTTCGGATAATTGTGTTATGTCTAAGAGATGAAGCCGACGTTTCCGCTGATGTTTCGTTATGAACGTCTATCAAAACCGATTACATGTTATCAATTATCCATGATTTAATTTAATTTCAATTTTCCAGATAAAATACTCAACAAAAGAGTATTTCAGATGCTTGATTAATTTTACCGGGCAACGAAGAGGAATGCCACGTCCTCCAATCCGATTACGAGGAAAATATTTCCAGATCTTTTCAAATACAACTTCGGTTTAAAAATTATTTTCATCTACATAAGTGTGCTTAAGATCCAGGCCTGGAAAAGGCACCCATTCAAATGAATCGATAATTTTTTTTTCAATAAAACGATATGGAAGAAAAAAGCGCCATTTTTATTTTTTATAGGCACGACACGTAATGAAATGAAACACACAAATTGGTGATTACAAAAATTTTGCAGTTGGAGGAAAGAAAATGAGAGATTGGTTGTCAGTGAAAGAAGAAAGAGACAAGAAAAAAAGGAAGTGGCTGTATTTCCGAATCGGAGCAATGGAATGTCCCGAGAGATACATGTAATAAGGAAAAATGATTCGTTCTCCCTAATTGCAAAGGGAACGAGAATTGTTTTTATACCGCTGATAGAGAACTCTTTTTATTCCTAAAAGGCTGGGACTCCGAAAAAAAACAACTGATTTTGGAGAAGAAGGCGAATGTTTAATGGGGAGATACACTGAGAGAAAAATGAACCAAGGTTATGCGTAGGAGGAAAAGAAGAAAAAATTTAAGAAAGCTGGAATGACGCGCAAGACATACATGGAATGTACAAATACGTCGAAGAGGAGTCAGAATGTTATTTTTTCGGCGTCCCGTTTGAAAATTGAAGGAAATTCATTGAAGAAAATCTGGATCAGAGGAAACAGATCCTATTAAGGATTAAAAATGGAGAAATACATTAAATGCAGACGGAGATTATTAGATGCATGTCTCATTTGTTCTGAGATATGAGTCATATATTTTATAAATGAGCAAAAGAGTAATAATTCTCGAGGAACTGTTTTAATGCGTGTGTTCGCGTAGTTTTTTTCAAATAACTCTTACAAGTCCCTGGCAGTTACTGAATTAATTATTTTCAGCACGAATTTACTTTTATTATTTGTTTGTTTTCAGAAAAGTGTATAATAGTTTGCTGGTCGCAAGTTCAAAGAGCAAGTAACTAACAAGTCATAACTTACGATTCACACAATTTATCAGGAAGATTTTAATTTTATAATGGAAAAATTGATGTACAATTTAAAATAGTACATTGTTTACATGAATGCTTTGGAGTATGTGAGAAGGAAATATAAAGTCTTGGTTATAACTGTAGAAACTGGCATTTAACAATACAGATAAATATTCAAGTAAATAATCTCATGGAAATAAAAAGCATTTCGTTTCTCAATAATTAAGTCTTAATAATTAAAATGTTTATATATCCTATATATTCTTATCAAATATGAATTGGCTTAACAAATATCTGCAATATTTCCAATTGCTCTGAAACAGGAGCAAGAAATAATGAAAAAACTCCATAGAGTACATAAGGTACTAATTACATCGCAGTATTGACTTCCAGTAGAAGTCTACTCCTGCAAATGATAAGAACTGCTGCTTCTTCGCAGCTGATAAGTAAATGATTGTATCGAAATGGGATATTTCACCAAACCACTAAAAAAACAAGAAACTAGAACTCCATTTTCAGGGAAACTAAATCAACTTCAATTGCAGCGTTTGTTGGGCAACAGCGTCTCCAAACGCCGTAAGAGTCGAGATGAAAGAAACCCTCCCGACACATATATCTATCTCGCGCTTGCCATAACTCGCACAGCCAGAAATAGAATATATATATACATATATATATATATATATATATATATATATAATTTCTATTTCTAGATGTACGAGTTATGGCGAGCGCGATATATATATATATATATATATATATATATATATATATATATATATATATATATGTGTGTGTGTGTGTGTGTGTGTGCGCGTGTGTGTGTACCGGTAGTGGGTGCTTGCATACTGCAAGCGCTTGAAAAATCACTATACACCAAGATCTAAACTCGTGAATAAACCAACGCGATCTCCAGGGCAACAGCACTTCAGTCACGTGGAGCTTATATGTATTAAATAATAAATTCCATGAGTAATAGCAGTATATTTATAATTTTCCGTGAAATTAAGGTAACTATCCGTAATTTACAAATTCTCTGGCAGTCGGCTCGTGTCCAAGTTTTCGTATTTCAAGTTTCGTGACTCAGATCGCACTGCATGAGTAATAAGAATAATCACCATTAAAATAATAACCTATACATTAAGTTTATGGAAAGATTAGGATATTTTCTGTTAAGATTATGGCATCATCATCCACGTCTTTAGCGCGTATTTGAATAAAAAATGTCGAGAAATAGATATGACGGCATTATATTTAACAATTGAAAAGAGTTAAAATTTCTCGAAAAACTACGAAACACAACATTTAAATAATTTTCTCGTTTTGCCGTCACGGCTCTCAGGGTTGCTTCTCTTATTGTGACCCCTTATAGCCCTGGATAAAAACAAACCTATTCGCTCCTTCCTTCAGTCGATAATACAAATTTAATCGTCATGTTTGTGCTTTCAGCAAAACGTTAGAATTCTAATTATTTATGATACCCTCAATCACAGTGCGTGATGCAATTAGTGTTTTGGATAGAGTAAAATCTTATATATTATCGAAAGAAAATATTGGTAATGATGTTTTCATAATATGCATGATATTAAAAATTAGAACAAGTTAACTTACATGCTTATGGGAATAAACTTGATGTTAATACAATTAAAAACATGAAAAAAATATAATTCCGTAACTCGAATTTTCAATAACACAAATAAGTGTTGCTTTCCTTTGAGATTCGAGTTATAAAAGTTTCACTGTATATATACAAATATTTAAAAATATATTTCCATAACTCGAATAATTATTAGTTTTCCTTGAGATTCGAGTTATGGATGTTCAACTGTAATTCGTTATAACGGAATTAATTTCCATTTAAGCACTAAATCACTGTAATCGTAACGTATAAAATCATATCCTTTTAAAAGCATTGAGGACGTTGCCATAGTATTTAAAGGTTTTCATTGTTTGTAATGAGGAAAAAATTCACACTTTTTTCCGATTAAAAGCAGATATTTACGCTAGTTCAGTAAGTATTTGAATTCTGCCTTCAAAAATTAAGAACTCCGTACTTTCAAATAGACGATTATTATTTTTGCGAATTCGAATCCCAATTTTAAGTAATTTAAAAATGAATTTTTAGAACGCCATGCACTGAATCCCATGCTTTTCTTATGGGGCATTGAAGTGGAACATTGGGGTTTAAAAAAACACTTAAATATTAACGTTTTTATGATTTTCGATTTTTCTCGCCGGTTATGCCACTCGACCTGCCTACATGCCAACTTTCAGATTTGTAGTCCTTCTATAAGTACCCAAGAGTTTTGTGTCAGTGAGTGAGGCACAATATTATATATCTATATATAATGATATATATAATTTCTATTTCTGGAGGTGCGAGTTATGGCGAGTGCAAGATAGATATATGTGTCGGAGAGGGTTTCTTTTATATATATATATATATATATATATATCTGCTAAATGTTTTAAGTTTGTATATTTTCGCGTAAAATCCTGGCCTATAAATAAAAAAACGAAACTTCCGCCCTTCCATAACGACGGTTTCGAACTTTATCACGAGGATTCCTGCATGATTAACGTTCGAGTTCGCTTTAAGGATCGAGTTTTACCCAAAACTTTTCGCGGTCCGAAAACTTTACCACGTCCCGCGTGCTCACAATCCTTCGGAAAAAGCCACGGAAAGGGAGGGGAGGGAGAGGGGGGGAAACGTATTTCCTCCGCACAACTCCCCCTCCCCCACTTGTTTTTTCGAACGAAATTTTCGTTCTACACCCTAGCGCGTCACCCTTTTTTTTTGAAAGGGGTCGTAAAAAGTGAATTATTGGTCGGGGATAGAGGAGGAAGGGAAATCCGGACGAGATGTAAAAAAAAAACGTCGCCTTTAAAAAAATCGACAAACTTTCTTTCTTTTGAACTCGATTTTTTTTTATTTGCGAAACACGTCTTACTCGGATGCCTTTCCGCCAAATTGCTTATTAAAAAGTTCCAGCGTGTAGGATCGTTTATTATTTGTTCTTTATTCTTTTTCCAGTAGGAGGAGGAGGAAAGGGAAGAATTCTCGGGGAATGATCATTCTCTTTCAGGGAAGGGTAAGGTATGGAGAAATTCGGATGCTGCGAAGATGGATGCAGTTCGGAAGGAGGAGGAGAAGAGAGGTTTGAGAAATGGGCGGGGAGTTTCCAGTCGGAGTTTGAGCCAAGGACGCGAGCGAGAAAAATCCGAGGCCAAACGGACCAACAAGTGAAGCGGATAATGAACGGAGACGATGACGGGGACGCGAATAGACGTGAATACGTTCACAACCGGGACCGAAATTCCGGCAAGCTGTAAATTCCAATGCATTTGTCGTAGGAATGATTCTAAATGCGATGTAAAGTTATTAGAGGATCGAGTGTTGTTTTCATTTCCCTCGAATGAATTTAAGATGCGCAATCTGCATCATAATGTTGTATAACTCATCGAAAAATAAATAAAAATAGGAAGATGTAAAATTCAAACTGTTTCATACGGATTACGGTTTTTTGATACTGCAGAAGTCTTGGTTTTGATTCAAGTTACATAATTTTTACTTCTACCCAAGTATAAGTAAAAACCAAAAATTTTTGCATTATTGAAAATTTAACAGCACTTAATGGAATGAGCTCACTCTTATCTTCTGACGAAAATAAAGTTATAATAAAGAGCAATTCAGATGATTCTTTACTGCATTATTATTATTTTTATACAAATCAACCCCTCTATATAATTTGCTCGGTTAAGTGTCAAGTGTAATGCTCGACTGTGGCGCCGGTCTTAAAGAGCCGCTATAAAAGAACTGGACAATCAATAAATATTTATTATTACTGTAATGCTATTTTTAGCAAACTTTCCGAGTAGGTAGATTGCTGAAATTTGGTAGAAGTGTTGGACTCTTATAATAAAAGCCATTTATAAAAAAATCCACAAAAACACCAGGTTTCGACTCCAGAAAATAATTTCTATTTCCCATATGATAACACGTAAAACTCAACTTAGCGACGTTCAAATTTTCATTCTTTTGTTCTTAAAAATTAGAAAAATTGACCCTTGATCTTCAAACTGGAACTACTTTAAAGTAAAATAAATATAATTTCATTTTCCTACCGTAAATTATCACCTTCAGTCCACAAACGCTCGAATTTACCGTTTAAATGACTTATTTAGGCAAATTTTTGCGATTATATGAGGATTTGCTTTAACAACCATACCAATGCGTGTCTCAGTTCTCATATCTAATACTAGGGACCCGTCGCAGTACTTCCTGCAAACATTTAGGGAAGTGAAGTGTCCCAATGCGATAGTTTCTATCAGAAGAAATTGTGACGGTATTTTTTGTTGAACCACCTTTATTGCCCCTCTCAAAATAATCATACAGTTCACACCATTTTCATAACAAAAAACACATACATGATTTAGACTAAAGCTTCCCGGTACACAACATTTTTTTCGTGTTCGCCATTTTTGATGGCACAGCTAATCGTTAGTTCTAGGCGCCAACTATCTTGCTATTTGTAATGTTCAGTTGTTCATTATTACAATGCAATTGGAGTCGTTCCTGACTTCAAATTTCTTTGCTCTGTGTTTTGTTTGGGTTATATTTAAGTATATTTTTGGTTTTTGTCCATCATTATTTTGTTTCATTGTAAGATCGGTGCACATGCATTTGAGACCCAGAGTCCAATACTGCAAAAATCCGAGATCAACGACGCTAGCGACCTTAGCAACATCCTTTTTGAAATTTTGAAAATAGGAGATTATGGAATATAAAAAAAATATGAGCAAACATGAATTAACCCTTTAATTGCTGAGTTTTTTATGAAAAAGTAATCAATCTTTTAATATGAAGAAAACAAGGCTAAAATGCATTAGGCCCATAGTTCATATACCAGTCCTCAACAGCAATATGGGTGTGGTGAATGTATTCTTGCTTGCTTGTATTTTCCAATGTTATTATGTACTAAATGCACCTGAGTACACTCACACTTTTCAGCTTAGTTATCATTATCATTGGTAATATCATAGGAGCTATATATTAACCCATTATCTTCAAAGATTCATATTTAATAATCATATTACTGATATCTTTATTGGAAACATTTCATCCGTGAGAAGTTCCTGATTTTGGCAGTGCCATTTTCTCAATAACATCATTGGCGGGATTAAACATGGGAGGGTTGCCCCCAATAAAATTGTCTATTATGTCATAATAAAACAAGGCCAATGCAAAATATTCAGAACAATTCTATATGTATGGCATCACATACCGCAACAAGCAAACGCATCAAACAGATATTCAGGAAATTTAAAAAAAATCGGAAATTTCAAACCGGGCGTATACTCCGGCGTAGTAGTGCAAGGATTAAACAACAGAAATGATGGTAAGAATAAGAATCTTAATTTTTTCTACGTAAAATGGTATAAATCCCGAGTCGAAGTCTCGATCGTAAGATATTTTAAAATGATAAAGACTAAAGGCCCACTCACACATAATCGGGAAGGGCGCGGATGGGAATGGGACGGGCACGGGAAAAATGATGGTCGATTCACACATGAACCGGACGGGCCGGGGGCGCTGATTGAAATATTTTACTCAGTAGCTCGCAGACTGTGGTTCAGTAACCTTCATATGGAAGACTTAGCATTAATTTCTGTAGCATTAGATTAGGAAAAAGGAAAAGGAAGTGCATAAAGCCTGGAAAAAAGGAAGATGCCTGCCTGCGCCAGAAGCCTCGAGTGACGTCACCTCCCGGCATTAACGCAAATAAATCGAGAACGGTCCGTTCGATTTCGACGAATCTTTTGCCTGAATACTAGGCGCGAACTCTTGCAGGTTTTAAGTGGTAGTCGTTCCCCTAAAAAGCATGGGTTTGATACCAAGATAGTTTTCGTTTTTGCATTTGATTAACACGTAATCGGCTAGAATGCGATGTGTAGACCTTTAGTCTTTAACATTTTAAAATATCTTACGATTGAGACTTTGACTCAAGATTTACACCATTTAACGTAGAAATAAATGAAAATTTATATTCTTATCGTCGATTTTGTTGTTTGATTCGTGTTTGCTCATATTTTAAGTTTATATTCGATTTTCTCCGATTATTCAACATTTCAAAAGGGAGGTTGCTAGGGCAGCTGGCATTGTTCACCTCGGATCTATGCATTGTTGGACTCGGGCTTTCAAGTGTATTTGCATTAACGTAAGCTTAAAATAAAACAAGCACATTAAGGACAAAAACAGATTAATCTTTTAGTGACGTCAATTCCCAATATAAACGCAAATAAATCAAGAACGGTGGGCTCGATATCGACGAATCTTTCGTCTGGATACTCTGCGCGAACTCCTGCATGTTTTAAGTGGTAGTCGTCTCCCGAAAAGGCAGGGGTACGATATCAAGAAAGTTTTCGTTTTTAGGCGTTCTTTAAGTGCTAATAGCGAAACACCTTCTGGACACGTCTGGTCCATCCGTCCGTCCGTCGTAACTTTCATCTCCTAAACCACTGGACGGATTTAAATTTAAATAAGTATGAGTGATCGTTATTAAAATTTATCGTCCAATTGTGATATTCAACTATATACGTCAATTAGAACTTCCACTTCACATAATTACTTTAATAAACATATTTGTATCTCGTTAAATGGTATCCGTCAAGCAACAATGAAATACCAAACTTTTCTCTCTGTAAGGTATATGTTAAAAAACTTTATTCGGATAGAGAACAATATTTACTACAAGCAAATCCACGAGACCACACACATACGAGTTATATTTTCGGAGATAGAAATTCTAGAAAATCTCGCGCAAAACATCGCATATTTTGTTTACATCGATCTCTAAGGCGGATCTCTCGGCAAACAACAATTAAAATCCATGTTTTTCTATCCCACGCCTTCATATGATCTGTGAGGTATAGTTTAGAAATTTTATTCGGATAGAGGACAACATTTATTACAAGATAGTCCCCGAGATTGCATAATTACGAGTTATGGCTTTTGAGATAAAAATTCCAGAAAATCCCGAGCAAAACAACACATACTTTGTTTACATCGATCGTGAAGACGGTTCTCTCGGCAAACAACAATTAAAAATCCATGTATTTCTCTCCCATGCTCATATATGAGCTGTGAGGTATTGATTAAAATATTTATTTGGATAGAGAACAACATTTACTACAAGACAATCCCCGAGATCATATAATTACGACATATTTTCGGACATAAAAATTCGGGAATCGCTCAATCTCTCAATACCGTTTCATACGTGTTTCCCATTGAGAACACCTTTGAAATCTCTTTGCATTCCATTTATGTAGTATACTTTTCCATCATGTTGCATTTGATTAACACATAATCGGTTGGAATACGATATGTAGACCTTTAGTCTTTAACATCTTATATAATATTGCAGTCATGCCTGTTTGCACCATTATGCTCTTGTGAACTACCGAACCGATTTTTTAAAATTGACATTTTTAAAAAGCTTAGGCCTCGGCATTGTTGCAAATGTCCTCTTTTTAATTTAACCCTTACCAAAGGGTAGCTTTTAACATTTTAAATTCATCCCTGTTGTGTATACGACCCGCATTGTTTTCGGCGGCGACTTGAGACAGATCCTTCCTGTCGTTAGACAAGATAGTCGAACATCAATCGTTGAAGCCTGTGTAAAGAACAACCGGCTTTGGAAAATTTAGTCAATGGTTACTGAAACTTGGAAACGAACTAAACACTATTGCGATGTTGATCAAAAATTTAAACTCCAGTAAAGGATTAGTTAACGAATGATCGTAAAAGGCTTGCACGCACACTGTATTGCAGCGGAAGTTATCGGCACTGGAAAGACAGTTCTCATACCAAGGATTCAATTATGCCCATCAGATCCTACAATTCCTTTCAAACTGTGTAGAAGACAATTTCCGATCAAAACCGCATTTGCAATGACAATGGCTCAAGGACAGACGCTTAAACGTGTTGGAATTTACCTACCATCGCCTCGACAGCTTATGGTCAATGATAAAATAATAACGTCAAATACTGTATTCAAAGAAATATTGTAAAATTGTAAATATAAAGGAAAAAATCAAATAAAATTTTGTTTATTAAAATAGTATTTTGTCTTTTCGTGCGAATTATGCACACGGGCAAAGCTAGTTTTAAAATAACTTACGATTGAGACTTTGACACGATATTTACACTATTTCACGTAGAAAGAAGTGAAGATTCTTATTCCTGCCGTCGATTTTGTTTTTTATTTCGTGCTTGCTTATATTTTAAGTTTATATTCGATTATCTCCGATTTTTCAACATTTCAAAAAGGAGGTTGCTAGGGTTACTGGCAATGCTGCTTTCGGATATTTGCTTTGTTGAACTCCTGCTTTCAAGTGCATTTGCTCTAAGCTTAAAGTAAAACAAACACACGAAGGACAATTGAAATTTTACGTTAAAAGTTTCGTCTAAATATAAATAAATGGAATTGATGGATAAGCTGGAATAACGGGAAATTTGAAACAGGAGATATTTGACGCGTGGCCGGTGGATGTATATTGATTACTTAGATATAAACGCACAGAACATAAGATTTGCTGTGCCATCAAAAACAGCGGACACAACAAAATATGTTGTGTACCGAGAAGTATTAGTCGAAATCATGTGTTTTTGGTTATGGAAATGGTGTGAGCTACATGATTATTTTGAGGGGGGCAATAAAAGTGTTTCAACGAAAAGCACCTTGTGTCACACTTCTTTTTCATAGGAACTATCGCATAGGGCCACTTCATGCAAGGATCCCTAAATGTTTGCAGGAAATACTGCAACGGGCCCCTAGTGAGTAATATACACGTACGCATTTTATGCCTTAATATGAGCCATCAAGCATTTAAGTCGTCGTCCAGAGAGAGGGAGAGAGATGCATGGAAATAAGGAGGGAGGGAGGGATAGGGTATTAAAGAACGTCAATTTTCCTTCATTCCAGCTTTTTGTATGACAATAAATAAGGTTCAAGAGCAAACTTTTTCTCATATAGGCCTTTTTCAGAATGAGGCAGTTTTTGCTCATGGCCAATTACATGTTGCACTAACGGGAACCGGAAATGGAAATAATTGGAGTTTATGCTTAAAATTCACAATTACAAGGAAATATGAAAAATGACAGCCGTTTTCACCATGAATGTCGTGTATAAAGAAATTTTAAATCCCTAATTTTTTGTTGCTAAATTTATAGTGGTCAATTTTGTTTTATTTTTTCTTATCCTATTGTTGAATTTTTAATGAAGAGGTACTAAAAATTAAAATTTAAAAAAATACAACACTAGTGTATGCAGAAATATCTAAAATAATATACAGAAGAGTTCTTTGACAAAGCATTAAAGTCCATGTTATATGTACATCCATTATGATAGAAATTTGAATAAAATTTTGATATTTGAAAGATAATAAATTATTTCTAAGAATAAAAGTACGAGATTTTAAGTTAAATAATTAATAATGTATTCCTTCCCGTCATATTGACGAGCTTTTATACTAGTATGTTTATAATCACCGTCGTACTTGGCTATATATTAAATCGTCTATATCCGTAACTTTCTACTAAACATCCATTTGAAGTACGATTATTAGCGAAAGCAGTAAGGAGAAAGAAACTGCACGCTCTCAGCAAGATTCATACCCTTTACCTTGGGTTTGGATTGTTATCGGTGTATTTATCATTCTACCTACAGCGTACAAAACTTTATTGTAAACCGATGAAAACGTCTGTAATTGAAATAACTACTTACATGGACTATAGGTAGGGTGCCCAGATTCTGAGGAAGTAAAACCGGGACACAACATGTTTTAGGGCAGAAAAACCGGGACAATATAAGATCTTTAGTTTTTTGTCGCTTGCATGCCAAATAGATAAATTCTGCGTACCTTGGCCATGATTTTCTTGACGAAGTAGCCAATAATTTTTCAAATTCTAACATTATGAACACAAAATTATTAAATAATGGGTCAAAAAATTGATGGGAACAAATATTTTAGACATATCCACCGTATTTTATGGCTATAAAACGCACCCCAAGTTTTTAGAAAATTTTTGGTTCACCAAAGCATTTAGAAAAGGCCATGTAGCATATAATTTCTAACCGTGGTAAAATCCGTATCTGGCAACATTCAAGAAAATATTATGGTGTGATAACAGTAAAATATAACGTTTTAGATAAACTTAATTCGTGAAAGTAAATAGAGATGACTTAAAACATAAATAATTCGTATAGCTAAATGTGCCCTGCGTGCACTCGACTGTCGGAGTGCGCTGCAAACCTCGCACCTATAGGCACCCCTTACGGAATGTACTTATTTAAACTTCATTGAAAGATAAGATTTCAATTCCTAATAAATTTATTGCATGTGTGATGACATATAACTGGTGGAATGTGATTTATTTATTCCATATTTACGAAATAAAAAATAAAAAGAAATTTTAACCAGAACAAATTCATTTGCTAAACCGGAAAACATATAAAATCCGGGACTGTCTAACTATAGGATCAGTCGCGAGAGCTGTATAGGTAATTTAAAACGAACGATTCAATTTTTTTCGACGAAACTTAAATAAGTTAACACCGTGAGAAAAGTCTTTCAGATATTTAGCCAAAGGAGAAATGAATTAAAGAAAAAATCTCGTGAAACACGATTTGGGAAATTTATTATAAATTTTGTGTCAATTTTCAAATTATACTCCCATATTTTCGCCGATTTCTTGATACACACTCACATATGGGTTACGGATATTTGCATTCCATTGTCACTTAAATACGTTCATTCAGTTGCCTGGCAGTAATTACCTAACCAGAAGGATGAGATTTCTGGTAAAATATTCAAAAATTCAACCCAAAATACACCCAAAAACAGTGAAAATCGTAAACCGACGAAAAGTTCAAAAGTATACTCCGACAACGGAAAACTGAAAAAGAACTTATACACACTACATTAAGAGTTTATACATTTCTGAAGACTATAAAGATTTCATTTTAATGACATGGAACTTAAAAGGGAATTTTATTAGGGCTATTTTGCTTACAAAGTAGAACTCAAACGCTTCTTCGTTTTAATATCAAATAAATTTATTAAGACAAGTTTTATTGCTATTTCGCAAAATATTCCTGGGAAATAAATAAAGTATGAGGATATTTTAAAAACTTAATCTCACCGCGCTATTATTAATTATGATTGACTTCACTAATACAAATGCAATTTCTTCTTTTTAGGCCGATTGCAAATATCAAACATTAATATCCAGAAAATATAGCATAAATATTTTAATAAAATACTAAAAAATAGCAACTCGTAGAAAGCGATCACTTCATTGGTCATACTGATCTCATTTTGCTGTAACGTCATCAATGTGAACAATATTGTTAGCAAAAAAGCGAAAGTTGATTCAAATTGTGTTTAAGAAGTCTGTATCATGGCAGCTCTTGTGGATTATAAACATACGGCATTGGACTAGAGTCCTTGAAACTTTTCGTTCCACGAACAAGTGGAAGCCTAACACTGATCCTAGCGAACCCCAAAAAATAAAAATATTATCTGATTAGAGTTTTCGTAAACTCGCCACAAAAAGTAACAGGTTCCAGAAGAGAACTAATTAACTTATAACCGAATTTAAGTCCCTCCGCGTCATGGCATTTTCCAGCCATAATTGTTGACGTAATCTTGCGACTCAGCTTCTCATGTTCAACAAGCTAGTATTAGGTCGCGACTTTATATATATACTGCTCTAAAGTAATACTGGATAGAGGACATAAGGTATCTTATCCAAGGCAAGAAATCGGCAATCAATAACGATATAATGAGGAAAGATTAAAAAATAATAATTGAGGAAAATTTATTTACTTTGATTAAATAATTCATTCTTCAGGAGACTAAAGGAATTAGAATTTTTTAATCTATTGGCCATAAACTGTATCATTATAAAAAATGTATATTTAAGCTAAAACAAAATATTACAATC
This sequence comes from Tanypteryx hageni, assembly GCA_028673005.1. Lineage (NCBI taxonomy): Eukaryota > Metazoa > Arthropoda > Insecta > Odonata > Petaluridae > Tanypteryx > Tanypteryx hageni. The sequence goes on from CM054115.1 coordinate 39,013,316, forward strand.
GAGGGAGGAGAGTAGGGTGAAAGAAGTGGTCACGGTGACTAAATTGGCATCATCGTTGAGTTCATGAAAACTGGTGATTTTCGGTCTCTGAATAAATTTTTAAGCAAATTCATAGCGGACTTAAAATATCGTTAGAAGTCAAAGTGAATAAATTTTTTTTGCCTAGATTTTTCATTTTACCAGTAATATTGTAACGATTTCCTATCTCTGTACAAAATTTCCGCCCATAATTCCACTTGAAAGTAACTATAAAAGCGTGACGGAGGCACTCGGCGATTATAACGTAAAATGGGTTCTCAGTAAATAATAATATAATGGTAAAATTGGCATCGAGCCTTCAAAAATACCAAGCATACACAAACTAACTCTGAGCTAAGCATTCGAATCATCTAAGCAATGCCACACACGAGTTGAGGTAGACATCAGAACCTAGTAAACAACTCCAAGTTTTCCAGCTCAAAATCCTTTGATATGTTTCGCAGTTGACATGAAAGTTTGAAACTCCATCTTAGCTCTTCCCGGGCGCAATTTTCACCTCCGACACGGGTGGCTTAACATCTCGAAATTGTTACCTTCCGGCGGTTTCCGCAACCTATGTTTCTGGCTACAGTTTAACGTGATGGGTTCACATAATTAAGCATAGATTCGCACTAAAACCGTGCGTTGCTGCAAGAAAATGTTGTGCAACTCAAACGAAATATCGGCGATGGAGATTTTGTGAGGTGTGAGTTAGCAGACTGAGAAAACATTCGTAAACCCAAGGTTGAAATCCAGTTGCTAGTTGGAAGGCATTTAGGATCCAAAGATTCATTCAAACACAGAAAGTGTTCACGGATTCCAATTATATCAAGAAGTTCCGGGAAGCAATTAACCAAACAGCGAATGCTGCCGAGACCAAGACATGGTTTAGGAGCTCGAGCCGCGATTAACTCTCGTCTTTTGTTAAATGTGCTCCATTTTCCTCGGATAAAAAAGGGTTCTCGGTGAACTTCTCGTTCTATCTGCGAGCGTGGTCACCTGGATCATTTCCGTAATTGAGGATTTGGCAGTCCTCCACTATCATAATACTAATGGAAAAACGTATTTTGAACCAGCGGAAGCTCCTAGACGCAAAAATCCAATCTAAAGAATATGCGCTAGTAGAGGGAAGATCTTAAAAACAACGAGATGAAGACACAACGAATAAAATTGCACAAAACAGAATGATTCTTTTTAATTACTCAACAATCCAGCTATTATTACGGTCTGAATTATCATCAGAGACACATTTTAAAAGGTTTTCTTGTTGAGCTTGTTATAACAGGAATGACCAAACACAGACATGCGAACAAAAAGTAGCAGGTCACATCCTCTAGACATATGAATAAATTAGCGATTTTTAGTATCTTTTTTGCGTAAGATTTATAGAGGAAATATAAATGAAAAATTATCCCCGGCTCATGCCTGGTTCAAAGAATGAGCGACATTCCAAAAAAATAAGTTTTGAAGCACAGCATCATGGAATAAATTCCACTATTTGTAATTGTAATAAGTAATTAAAATTTGGTTGGACAGAAGCGAACCTTTTCTGTGAATATAATTGCGACTTCAAAGGTCATACCCACAAATTACTTTCTGTTGCGAAAATAAAACACAGACGCCATAAGCAGTAAGCAGGTTAAAAAACAACGTAATATTCCAGGTGGTCTTCAGCTTGTGGTACGCGTACCTATAAGGCAGTGTTTTTCAAAGTGGGTGTTGCGACGTGTTCCGAGGGGGTGTCGCCAAATTTGTTACTTTACTTGTAGAAAATATTTCGAGTTTAATAGCAGAAACTGAAGAAATATCACAATTGACTCGTTAGTATTTTTCTGTAGTATAAAGTGAAATGGTAAATCTGTGCGCATCATTATTTCCTTTTTCACATATCCCGTCACTCGACAGACCGATCGGCGCCATGCGCGATTCGATGATGCACATCGTGCTTAACAGTCGCAAATGACCGTGCGCGTGCTATTATCATTACAAGCATTGAATACAACGCGACGTTTTGTTTTATATGAACATCAGTGCTCAGTGAATAATCCGCCTTTCGCTTGCGGGTGCTACGTGAGTGTTGTTGTTATTTCAAACATTGAATACGACTTTTTGTTTTGTATAAAAAACTTTCTATACCCTAGGTACAAAAATGGAGAAATTTTTAATAAAAAAGAAAATATCTGACGTTGCCAACGCACGACTTTCTCCATACATGTAATATTTCTACGAATTCCAAATACTTTAAATGATAATAAATATTTTAAGGGACTGCGAGAAAAATATAGACTTTACAAAGAACAGAAATAAACTAATACGTAGCCTTCAGATATTGGATATAGCCCCAAAGCTCCAACAATTAAGAAAATAAAAAGGAGCGTCAAGTGTTTACAATAGTCGCCGGTAGGTTGTGTAGTTGTGGCTGCTAAAAATTTAGTTTTTAAAATATCTCTTCAACAATGCTTTATATGGTAAAATGTTTCGAACAAAGGTTGCAGAAAATTAAATTTCCTACGACTTTTATTCCAGTACTTTTTTACATTCATCAAATATTAAAGGAAGTATTTCAAATTAATAGAATATCTCCTTAACAATGCGTTCTACGAAAAAATACTTCAAACAAACGTTATAGAAAATAATATTATCTATGAAGTTTATAGTAAATAACATTTACCTTTATGAAGATTTAAAAAAGTTATTAGCCAAAAACCAAAATATGACTAGAGTAAACATCCACTTTCGGTTGAGCGATTATTGCCAAAACCTAATCAGCTGTTCATTATATATTAATTTTTTTAAATATAAAATTTAGCATTGATATATATGTAAGTTTTTGAGTTAGAGCGCCCGCAAAATCCTATCACATACAGACAGACCGAAATTGACAGACAGACACAGACATCATCGAGAAAATAATCAAAATGTGTTCCGAGGACCTTAAAACATGTATTTTCATTGAAATTTCGAATTCGATTTTTTTCATGAAAACAATTTCTCTATACTTCGTATATGTAGAAAGAAAAATATTGACAGTGAAAATGAGGAATTACCAAATCCTGGAAATGTTCAAGAGTCTGGTATGAATTGTTCGTCTTCATTTATTATAATATTATTGTTAAAATTATACATTAAAAATAAATATTGTGATTAATGCATTTGAATATGTCATCTAACGTCCTAACGTATCCATATTCCTCACATACATTTTACAAATAGAAAATTTGGGAGGGGGTGTCGCAATATTTTCATTGTGCGCACAGGGTGTCGCCATAAAAAAGTTTGGAAAGCACTGCTCTAGGGGTATGTCAAGAGTTTTGAAGGGCTACGCGGAAGTGTTGTAGATTATAATTTCTCATCTTACTTCGTCTTTCATGAATGACTTCGGATTCAAAAGTTGCAATGTGACGACTAAGAATAACGTCGTCAAAAAGAAAAACTACGCAAAAATGTGAATTTTAGCGTTATAAACATAACCTAGCCTTTGTAATACAAGTGTTATTAATCTGTGTATTACTTGAATATGTACTACGGAGTTTACGACCATTAAAAATTCTAAAAGAGATACGTCAGCAAAAAAGGTTGAAAACCACTTTAATGTTCTCATATTGCTGTTAATGGACTTAATGATCTCCATACTTATTGCAGTCATTATTCATTTACCCGAAGAGTATTTCCACAATATTATTTATTAATTATAAATCTGCTCACGTTAAGTCTGCACATTCTACCTTCACAATGTTGCAATCCTAACGAAAGACTTGCAACCGCTATATAAGAAAAAGTGACGCTGGCACAATTTGCGCATAAGATTTTTTAGCTTTGTAACAAAACATTTTGCTTGAAAGTGGAAGCACCAAAAGAAGGTTCTGTGGAAAAACACTATAAAAATTATCGACCATTTATAATGACGGAACTAAATAATTTTCGATTTTTAAATCATCATTCTCGAAGAAATTGAGAACAATGACTGTTAGGTCTTTTGTCACATTTCTTGTTCTATTCACTGCTAATAAATTACGTTTTTAAAGGTTTGAAACGATATTCTGTGTGCCTTGTAGCGTTTGACAAACGTCTGCTAGTGGCAATGGTTTAGGACAATTATATAAATTATATAATTTATATAAATAATATATATATATATATATATATATATATATAATTATATAAATATAAATTTTATATTTAAAAAAATTAATCAATGAAAGTTTTTTTTGCAGATTCTCTAGAGAATATTGTGTTACGCCCAACTATAAACGAGTATAAAGGCCATTATTCTTCTGCCATTGTGATTCATGGAAAAACTTGCCTCGCAACGCGACGGGCGATTGTAATGGCGAGAGTTACACGCAGCATTTGACTTTTTTTCTTTCAAAATTTTTTTTCCATCCCCGAGAAAGAAACTTCTTCTGAAAGACGTTCGTCAAAACTTTATTCTTGATTCGCTAAGTCTTCTATCACTCATTTAACAACGACAACACCAACTAAATATCTCTGTAGTTATATTCTCGAGAATACGATCAATATGTTTTTTCCTCGCAAAAAATCTAGACACTGGTGTCCTTTATTACGAAAGTTCCCTTTAAAAACTCATTTGAGCAAAAACTGTGCATAAATACACATTTTCGAGCATTTGAAAAGGTACTACCTTCGAAACAAATGCCGTGTTACATTTAACATAACCTTCAACTCATAATTCAATCATTTACGCTATCATTCCGGGAATTTCGATTAGAATCGCGTGAAAAGGTCTCGAATTTTTCGAAAATGAATAAAAAATGAAGTTATGAATCTATTAGGATTCATCGCATGTAAAATAATCGTAGGTCATGACACGCGTCCCTAGAAAGACATAATTCAAGAGGTTATGTCTGAAACAGGTGGCGGAGAAAAAGAAAAATGGCCTCCCATAAAGAATTGGTTTCGCCGCGAATGAATGGTCTAGTTTGAATATTCTAAGGCAAAGCGCGCAAAAAATATAAGGATAAAATCTATTGATCAATCCGTTGAATATAGGAAGAAAAACTGTTGAAATTATTTAAAGCTAAATTTTGGCATCGTAACGGGGAGGAAAAAATCATCAATACGTGGCACTTTGCGCGCCAGAAGTTTATATCATCAGTGAGTTCAGCAAATAATTAATATTGCGCGTGGAGCATTATAAAATCCCTATACGATTTAAAATTGTACATCGTTATCCTTTATCCTCTACGTGATCCTCCGCTCAGAACATAACGGTTGCAGCTACTCAGGGTAAAAGCAAATAAATGAAAAAGTTGCTTTCGCAGCGGAACATTTGATGATATTTATTGAGAGATAGTTATTATATGAACGTGATCTAAGTGAGACTGTTACTTATGAAAGTTATTTAGGAACTAGGTGAAAGTGAGAAGAAGCGAAAGCCATAAACGAAGAATACGGCTATAAAAACTTGATAAAGGAAGGAGGGGAGAATAAGTGGAACAGCGGAGCATAAGGATTAAAAGAGAAAGGAAACAATGAAAGAAGTAGAGAAAAGCACTTAAGATGATGAATTGAGGAGTGACGAAGTAGGGGAAATGGGAAGGAGTGCGAGAGTAGGTGACCTTAAGGGAGAATATGAGGAAGGGAACGGAAAGGGGCTCGGTCAATGATTGCATAGAATGCCTGACGTAGAAGACGCGGGAAATACAACAAAGGGGAGAAGAAGAATAACAATCTTAACGAAGGATAAAGCTCACTAAAACTTGAAAGACTGATGTCTCATCCATCATTCCGCTACTGACAAAAAAGGGAAAGTGCCCTAAATATGAATTCCCACGAGATTGGATGAGACGTAGGCTCTTGAGTGGCGCGCGAAAGGAAATTCGAATTACACGGGTTTGGAAAGATATGTTCGCCCGAGGAGAAGGGAGGAGAACATAAAGGCTTTTAAGATTTGAATGAACAACGCGTTCCTAGGGAGATACGAGTCTTTGGGAGAATGACTCACTTTCCTAAATGCCTTTAAAATATTAATACTGGACGGCATGAAAAGTTAGGGAAAAAACACTAGGTTGGAAAGAAGGAAAGATGTTTTTCTCTGGTAGCCTTGAGTAGTTGATGGGGAGAAAGAAAGGAAAGGACGCAAAAACAGATTAACAGAATGGATTTATCGCCAACTCCGGCTCGAGTTGATACGTAGGGATACAGACGGAGCGGTAAAAGAAAGGATATCGAATGGAAAAAACAGAAGAGTAACGAAAGTAAACGGATAGGAGATAACGTTTTTCTTCTGCAAAATCAAATATAGCACGGATAAAATATTTAATGATTGTATGAATGGACGGGTGAAACGAAGGAAAATATGTTCGCAGACGATAACGATGTCGTTAAACTTATGGTATTTGAGCAAGGGCTTGCTCATTACAAGCAAGTAGACGCCATGTTATTCGTGTTTTACGACTATTCTGAAATTTGGAGCAGTGGTGCGGATGGGCAACCAGAGAGAGAGAGAGAGATCATCAGGGCGTTCGCGATGGAAAAAAACCTTTAGGCCATGCACACAAAAATGAACGGTACAAAGAGAGAGAGAGAGAAAGAGAGAGAAAGCGAGGGGAAAAGTCGAAATCGAGGCAATGGGTTTCCTCTTTTGACATATAAACGCGAAATTAGAATGGGGAGATAACGAGGATAAATAATAATGCGGGAAAAAGAGGAATGCGGGACAGTGGTCGAGAAGATTCGGAAGCGGAGTATTAGTTGGGTACGGGATATTGTAATGGAGACGGAGGAAGCGGAATGAGAGGGAGTTGAAAAGGGAGGTGATCAGCGGGAATGTAAGAGAGAAAAAGAACGATCGAAAAATGGAAAGGACAGGAGAACTGGGCGAAGTATTGGAGGCCGCATCCTTAAAATCAGCGGGTAAAGAACGCATAAAAATGACATACGAGAAAATGGCATTTATATTTTGGTTGTGACATTTTAAACATTTTCCTCTATCAAACCCGCTTTTTATGATCGAATCTATTTACTTTTAATGGCTCCAAAATGTCCGAGGTTCCGCAGACAGCAGATATTTTACCCAGAGAGCGATAACTTGGCTGAGACTCGGAGGAAAAATTTTTAAAAACATTGTTTGGTCGTTATCAGGATCCACTTATTTTTTAAGGGAGCAGTGATACCACTTACACCATAATTTAGTCTCAGTAAATGTTAAATTTATACCATATATATCGATTCTGTAACCAATGCTAAAAATGCAGAATTTTAAGCCTAATTGGAAAAATGAGATTCTGTGCCACTCTGAATTTCGAGACTACATCATCTCCATTGCGTGTGATTTGGATGAATTAAGTTTGTGAAATAATCCTAAAACCTTTTAAGGACAGCTGTATAGACCACTTTTATAATATGGCGACTATGCTTTTCACTAAACTCAAGCAAAGCAAACGACTTTCAGTTCTATATTTAAAATCGCTCAATGAGTATCATTTAGTTAACAACAGGTCCTTCCACTGCCTATATGAATTTCATTATCTCGGCCTGATTTTAAAACTTATATAACGCAGCCGTGATTATATCCGGGTTTTATTTTTTTCAGGCACGAGGGCTATTTCAATCAAACGGAATTTTTTTTCCTCCACGTTTTCAATGAACTCCGCCATTATGTGCTCCTTCATCGTACGTTGTAACGACATCTTCAAAAAAAGTGCGCCAATCCCCTTTATTTTCTCTCTTAATCACTGTCGCTCCTCGTTTGAAGGACTTTCCATCCCCCCTTCTTTTTTCTGCCACGAGAGGGCGTGGGAAACCGTTGACAACCACTTACCTCATCGTAATGCGACTGAATAAAAGGCGAGCCAGCGCTCAAGTTAGAGTTTCTTCAGGAAAATGACGGAGATTAAGCGTGCGCTGCTATTCTCTCCTTCATAAACGCTTCACTGAAAAGGGACGGGAAGCGGATAATTCCAACTAAAGCCAAGTGCAATGCAGTTAAGGTTGTGCTATGCGAATCGCCATTTTAAAGTGGCCGCCATCTTGAGTTAACCGTTTTGGTGAAGGCGCTCATTCCAGCGCGATTTTCGGTTAAAAGATTTGAGTGACGACTCTTGGAAACGTACGCTTCAGTTATCATAATGGAAAAAATATGTAATATACATAATACGAAAGATACGTGTTTTTTATACAATCATTACTCAGCGGAAGACTGATAAATTATTTTTTGTTTTTAATTAACTCACATAACTACAAGTTACGGACTTTTACAAGAAGCGCAACGATATCAAAGACTAGTACAGACAACTATGCCCTTGGCAGGATTCGAACCCGCAATCCTAGTTTTGGGAGTCAGATGCACAAAAAGTCTCTCTACTAAGGCTACCTACGAGAAGATATTTGTTAGATGATCCATCGTTAATCTGAATTCACTCCTTAATTTGAGTAAATTACATCTATGTTACTTTATTAATTCTAAAACACATTCGGCAATATTTAATGTAACTTTCAATCGATAAAAAGAGCATAAACAGAATAATTTTATAATTTTCATGGCATTTTGTAAGTCACATGAAATCGTTTGCATTGGATATTTTACTCCACAATCTCTCTTTTCAAACGTTAATTTCCTACACAGAATTCATTACTCATTATTTGATTTTAAGTTTCATTTCATTGAAAAATGTTCATGGACCGCGCCGCATAAATTATATTTCTCCTAGAGTAACGTATTAAATCCAAAACTTTTCCCATTCTTTATTCTGTTTAAATCGACAAAGAACAAATTGACCCGGATCTCTAAGCATTCCAGCGAAGAAATTTGGAAGGGCACATCACGGTCCATTCGGCCCTCAATGCCTCAACCATTCCCGTCCAACGCACTTCCACCGTCCTATTTAGACTCAATGATCACAGTCGTTTTCCATCTTTGTTGGCCCTTCTTCCATCTCCCCCTCCCACACACACGCTCTCTTTCTCTCTATATGCCCCAGAGGGCACGCGTGTATGTGTATTCGTGTAAGTATGTGCTTCGCGCCTCACATCTCTATCTCCCTCTCTCCCTCCCTCCCCGCTCCTGAGAATTCGAATCGACTTCCCTCTCTCCACGAGGCTGATGAAACGCAACGGTTGGAATTTCGCTTTCGAAATTCCGCCAGGATAATTTGTCTTGAAATAACACCTCGCCGAGAGAAAGAGGGGGAGAGGATTTAAATCGCTGTAATCTCGTTTCCCATTTACCTCTCGTCCCTCGCATCTCTCGCGGCCTTTTTTTCCTTTAAAGCCGCCTTGTAATTATTCAGCGAGGAGGAGTTGCTACGGGGAATGTACCGGAGGCGTTTAACACGCCGGAGATCTCAGTTAGTGTCCGCAAATAAAAGAAAAAAGAATTCTCGCCGCGGGTCTCGAGACTACATTAACCGGAACATTTTGAATCGGCAAAAAACCCTTTCCGAATATTCATGAGACATAAAGCGGATTGTTTGCGAAGCACATTCAATACGATCGAAGTAATAAAAGGGTAAACTTGGGATAAAATCATATTTTTTAAATTGAAGGGTTGTGCGAAAATACGCGCATCCCTCACTTTATGGTATTGTTAGTTCGTGTTACGATTTCTCTCTACGGAAAATTAAATAAATGAAACAAGTTTTAGCGCGGGCTGACGATTTTTCTCTGTATTTTATAATCCACAGCAGTGCTTTCCAAACTGGATGCCGCGGCGTACTGAGATTCCGCAGCTGATTTTTAGGGCTGCTGCAGTTGATTTTTAGGAGTTCCGCGAAAATATTTTTTAGTAAATAAACCAAATATTTGGATATGTTTATAGGTAATTAGGTTAATTTTTCTTCTAATAAATTGATTGTGGTGTAGCACAAACAAAAGAATGTGTTCATAAGTTGTAATGCCCATATTTAAAAATATAAAAACCTTGTTCCAGGGATGGGATCCCGCTTGAATCTGTTTATCTTTGAAAGGGTCCCTCGCTTGCAAAAACTTTGGGAACCATTGATCTGCAAGCATCCCTAGTTTGACAGAAATTCGCTTAACGGTATCCTTATCCGGGACATTTGTAAGCGAGGGATATTCTATATTGGGTGCCACAAAACTTAATCGTATGGAACAAATACAGCACTTCGCACCACAATGCAAGCCATATAATTTATTTCAGTAGACTGTGATGTGCGTATAAAAGGTTTAATAGCTTTTAAAAGTAAATTTAAAGGTGTGAAACGTATCCCAGGCCGATAAAAAACTATACGAATCCTTTACGTAACCTCAAACCATTCAATGAAGTTTTTTTTAGTTGTAATCATTTAAATTTCCCTTTCCAGGCGCCGACATGAACGATTCAAGAAAATTGGTAAGTCGAGTTGAATAAAGTCCCAATGAAATCCTCAGTTTTGAGACCCATGCCTAAAATGTTACGTTTTCATACCATTTGGAGTGATTTGTTTTGTGAATAAACGATCGCTTAAATAACTCAAAGGTTGGTAGATACTGATATCTGATAATTACTCATGTCCTGATCCTTTTTGAACCCATATTTTATCATTAAATGAGAAGTCGAGAAAGCATTATTGAGCTTATCTTATGGCTGAAGCCGAATTATGTCTCTCCAATAAACGTATAAAGCTTGGAAAAACCTGATGCGCACTTCGGGCACAAAGCAGCCGTCATCAGCGGTGATTCACGATAGTAGATTTTAAACAAGTAAAATACCCTTGCTAAACGAGAGGTGGAAACACATTCTCTTAAAAAATTTCAGGCTTCTGATTTGCCTCCCCATCTGGGTACGGGGAAACCCGCACCGTTAGAATTTATATCCTTGCTAAAGCTTTCCATCCGTGAAAACTTCCCTCCTCTAGCTTCAGTAGTTTGGCTACTGTACTATTTAAAAGTTTTGAAATTTCGAATTTTGAAGCCATCTTGCGGAAAATCTATGAACTATTTGAAAATTCCAATAAGTGGAAATGTCATAGATTGACAAGAGCAGCCTAATTCGAGAAGAAGTTTTCAAATATCTCTCAAAACAAAACATATGATCGGCCACAGACGAACAGACAGAAAACGTGCTATGGGTGAATTACTCCCGAAGATGGCTGCATTGTGGCCGAAATGCGCATAAGGTTTTTCCCAAACTCCTTATTCTATTAGAAAACATAATTTTTCAATTATTTGAGCATAATTACATCTTTTTTTAAGTACGAGAGAAGATCAAATCTGGCTGAAATTTTTCAAAACTAATGGACGTCGGTCGATAGACGTTAGGGGCACCTCGGGATAAATTATGTCCAAGACGAAACTCACCTCGCCTCATTATTACCACCATTAAATTTGATTAAAGCCTATGGAGGATGACAAATCTCGGATCAAATTATATCCTCGGATTGCTGCAGGCAATAAAAAAATCGATTCAAACCGCAAGAGATAATTTTAGCGAGAGGACAAAATCGGGATTTTTCCGACGGCTTCTCCCTTTCTATTTTTTTAGTCGTTTCGCTGTAGCTAATCACCGAAAATCTCTGTGATTTATTCTGCGCGATTCGTTTGTGTTGTCAGTTATCCGCCAATTGTTAGGAGCGTGGGGATAATGATCTTTGTTGATGGGCGAGGTACATGCGCTCGGCATTATCCGAGCACTCGGCTTTTGTGACGGATATTCCGCAAAATCAGCCAGCGAAACGAGGCAGATTTCACCTCCTCCCGAAAGCGGAATATTCAGTGGCAATTTCGCTAATTGCCCGTCAATACGAGATAGTTTTGAATCATTCCCTCCAACGCGTTCTATTCAATCGCAGAAACATTTTTGGGGAAATCGGCGTTTGGGTGAAAATGATTCCATCTCATCTCCGAAACTACTAAAATGATATGCCGGGTTCATCTGAGGGTTGGGATCATATTGAACGTAACGACGTTTGCAAAAAAAAGGTTGGGTGAACCAGATGCGCATTTCGGGTACATAGTAGCCGTCTTCAGTGAGGATTCTCGGTCGATGTTCCTAAAAACAAAGCAGTGGATCCCCACTGAGGGTGGCTGCTTTTTGGTCGAATCGCACATCTGTTATTTTACAGCCAATTTCGGGCTATCCATGTTATCTTCGCAATCAATTTGAACCTTCCTACCTCTATTTGAGAACAATGCTTCATTAATCGGTACAAAATTGAAGTCATAAATATTTGCTCTGAAACCAAGCAACCGTCAGGCGAATCACGAAAAGGAAAACAACGAAGGCAGAAATTGAAAGAGATTCGATTTCGAGGCCACTTAATTTAACTTTACCGTAAAAAATCACAATTAAAAAACGGTGTTACCTGCAGCGCACTAACGTTCTTATATCTTTACGCTTCCAGCCCACACAATAACTTTACTGGTTACATCATTTTATGGTCAGGCTGGTGGTAGCTTGGAGTAATACTCGACATTTATAAACGCTGTATAGTTATATTTTAGACATGACTTATAAAGTATTATCTATGATATCAAGCTCTGTAACTGGATGGAAATTACAAATGTTATTACTAGTATTTTGGAATCATTCCTCGAAGTCGGGCCTTCCCAAGTGGATTTTGGATAGAAATTAATTAAAAATAAAATATTTTATGCCATTTTGAGTGAATCGACATTTTGTGAAAATTGATTGTGTAAAAATTTTGCTCCATTATTGTGCAATATTGGTAATTTTAACAAAGCTTCTATTCCAGGTTATATCTAATATATATACTTGATTTCTTCAAACTCAATTGTGTCAATTAGTCTCGAGTGCCGCTCATAGACGATGGGCAACAGGATACAGACAACAGACAGGCAGAATAGCTAAAATCTCTTTCTCGGACAAAGACAACGTACACATTCATCAAGATATGGAATTCTAATTTTTTCACGATCAGGATCATATAAATAGTACCTATGGAAGTAAAAGGGACCGCCTATCATGACTCAAAAAGTGCCTTTCCCCGTAGGCTTCCATCTCTCACGATGCGTTTTAAAAAAGCGAGCCCTTTAAGGCATCTTACGCGCGGGGCTTCAAAGTCTTATAATTCCCCGGGAGGGAGAAAAACGTTAAAAGAGACGAAAAGCGGATCAATAATTTTCCATCAAGACAAGGGAGCAAAAACTGGCACGCGGAGAAATTCAACCCTTTGAGACCACTCCTGATGCCGCTAGAGGGCTGATTAATGACTCAAAGCCTCGAAGCAGATGTCGCTGATGGATGTTCAAGGGATATGGAAGGTGGAGAGAGATTGAGAGGGGGGGAGGAAGAGGACGGAGAGGAATGGAGGGAGAGGAAAGAGTGTTTTAAACATTTAAATCGTGCCCATCATCGCCGACATTCCCCACCCTCTCCCCCTTCTCCCAACCCTCTTCCCTACCCTCTCCCCCTTCTCCCAATCCTCTTCCCCACCCTCGGCCCCTTTTACCCGTTTCACGGCGACGATTCCACATTAATAGATGCCATTACTCACTTTTACCTCTAAATTTGAATTGCTCGAAAGGAGTGGGAGAAAAAAATCGGAGAATTTATGTGTCGGTTTCTCCCTTCGCTGATTCATCGGAAATTTTTGTTACGTGCGCGGTTGGATTTTCTGTAGAACTGAGATAAAGTGTCGCCCAAGTTCATCGTTCGCGATTTTTGCGAGATGAAAAGAATTTCAAAATGAAAATCGGCGATTGCGGGCTCCGATGTGACGTGAGGATAAATAAACGTCGAGTAATATTAATGTACAAACGCGTAATTGAAAGAATACGTCTTTTAAAATCCGTTATTGAGGTAGACATATAAGCTTAGTCAAGCGCATTAGAAAATCAAGAAAATCGCTTCGTCTCCATCAAGTTAAAAGCGTAGGAGTGTTTATGGTGTGATATTTTGATTTGGCGATTAATGCAATGATATTAATCTTGCATTCAGTATGGAGATACTTTGTAAGTAGCCAAATATCCCGCAAAAGTAAACAGCAATGAAATTTATATATATTTAAAATATGGCATCTTATTACGGACGTAAAAATAAACTTTAAAAAAAAACCAGAGAGACATTATTTATTATACATTTTAAAACGTAACTTAGAACAATAATTGACGAGTTAATTTTTATAATTTTTAAATACGAGGTAATAAATTGAAACACAATCAACAGTTTTACGTGGATTTCTAATGCATTCGCTCAAACCTTTTAATCATAAATAATTTATTACATGTATTAGATAACCTCATCCAATTTTTTCATTAGATTATTACTTATCATTACTGATGCAAAACATTTAAATTTGGAATAAAGATTCCTGGCACAAGCATTCATCCCAGAAGGGATTAAACTATTTTCCATGCCAATCCGCCATAAGAGGCTGAGAAAACAGCAGGCAGGGACTGTCGCAACTCAAATTAGTTTTGCCCGCATCGCCGGTTGTCTCCCTTCTCAACAAGTGGGTTTGGTTGGCAAAGAGCGAAGAGTTTTGAAAGCATCCCTTTAAGTGAAATATAATTTCCAAATGAAGTTGGAATCGACATTTTTGGGGAAGAGATACTAAAAATGTTTGAATAAGTAGATACCCATTAGTTCTGGTGGTGAATTCCTGTCGACTGGAGCGGATCCGTCACGTAATGTGTTGAATAAAATGATAAATTATATCTCATAAAGAGAATCTGGTTGTTTTTTAATACCGGTGCAAGACATATGATGGATGCATTATTAGCGTACACATTTGTGGATGATTTGCACTTTCTAACATACGAATTGTAGAGAGAGAAAGTTTGTGAAAAATTCGACCTCGACTTTTTGGTGAATATGCGCGACTTAAGTGCTCCTTTTTGCGAAAAAGTCGATTTTGTAACTCCATCTGTACTAAACTCTGTCGTCTGGGCGCGTTTCTACCTACTAAAAGGTTGAAAAGGATATGAAGAAATCTCATATTAACATAGCGTGTCACCCGAAATAGAGACTTAGTTGAAATGAACTATAATGAGCAAAAATTGGAAGTAATTTATTTTTGTCGATTTTCATAAAATTTCGAGTTATCCAAAATGGCCGAAACGATTTTAATTTAAAGTCATCTACTCATACAGATACATCTAATAAATAATACTACACATTATGTACTAGATTACATAGACGAAACAACATAAACCACGAGTCTCAAATATAACAATATTGCATCCGATGACTGTAATTCATCGACATTTACGGAAAATTACCATCATGCTATGCATAAAATAATATAATCAGCTATATTATTTCGCGAAATAGAAGCGTACGCATATGAGAAGGTTTGAGTCATGTATGTTGCGCCGATTATTATTTACTTTTGAAGAACAAAAACATTAATTCAAATATCCATTTCACTAACAATATGGATTTAAAAATCAGATGTGGCCACCACCACATGAATTTCTCCATACTTGTAGTATTTCTACAAATTGCCTTCGGCAAATCATATGTAGATTCCAAATAAGTTAAATGATAATAATTATTTTAAGTAACTGCTAGAAAAATTCAAAGACCTTACAAAAACAGACAAACATATACTGTAGCCTACTAATATTGGATATAGTCACGAAGATCCAATAATTAAGAATTACAAGAGGTCCAAACCAGGACTAGTGCAGGCTGGTTTCCTAACATTGACGTCTCGAATAGATTACTTATATTGACAGAAAATGCTTCAGTATGTATTAGTCATTCCAGAGAAATTCTCATACCATAAATAACATTTCATGTCCTCTTTTGAAAACGATTGCAAAGAAAAATTTCATTACTTTCCAGATATATGGTTGAGGTACGTGGATGACATATTCACAATCTTTGATTTAAAGAAACAAAATGTAGATGAATTTGTTAATCAGTTAAACAACATATATCCTTCAATTAAGTTCTCTTATGAACTTCAAGAAAACAACACCTTGCCATTTTTGGACTTGCTTATCATAAATAATAGACAACACATCGAGTTTGACATTTTTAGAAAACCTATACATACTGATAACTTTATTCCTAACAACTCCTTTCACCCTATGAACCAAAAAATAGCTGTGTTTCAATTTTTAACACAGATTATGTAACATCCCCCTCAATAAAATCAGATATGCAAAGGAACTCAAACACATAAAACAAATTGCCGCTAAACTTGGATACGATAATAATTTAATTAATAAATTATTGAGAAAACATAACTTTAATAAAACCTTGTCCAATGCCACTTCCCTCAAATTAGACAACAAAAAAGAGGACAAATATGTAAGATTGCCTTATTTTCCACCATTAAACAGAGGCTTGAACAAAATTTTTAAACATAAGAATTATACCATAACATATACAAATCCTTATAATTTGAAAAATTTACTGGACAGTACAAAAGACAGAACAGAATCTTTGAACAAGTCCGGTATTTATAAAATACAATGCTCACACTGCGACAAAAAGTACATAGGACAAACAAGAAGGAAACTAATAACACGCTTCAAGGAACACATGGCTCACTATAAATATAATCGTTTTGAAAAATCAAGCGTTGCCAACCAAATCTTTGAAACAGGTCATAGTATACACGTAAACGATTTAACATTGATAACTTCAGTCAATAACTCACTAAACTCGTTAGAAAACCTTCACATTTACAAAAACCGCGATACACTTATGAACACGGACACAGATTTCAACAAGACCCTATACAAACTGACAGATTTAAACGACACACACGCCGAAAAATCTTTCCGCGCTTCACTTGTTTCTCGGTCGTCTTCTTAATACTTTTCGTTTCAAACCTGGCAGTTGGCTCCCAGTCACTGTTCTAACGGGTTTTACCCCTGACGATGCTCACCTTGTGGGCGAAATGCATTGGGTTTTGTAGCCCTCTAGTTGTTTTGGCTAAAGGAGTATTTCACCTTTGTTAGTTTTGTCCAAAGTTATTGAGCTACTATCTATTAAAATATGCGATGTTTTGCGCGAGATTTTCTAGAATTTCTATCTCCGAAACTATAACTCGTATGTGTGTGGTCTCGTCGACTTTCTTGTAGTAAATGTTGTTCTCTATCCGAATAAATTTTTTAATCTATACCTTACAGATTATATAAGAGATAGGGAGAGAAAAGTTTGGTATTTCATTGTTGCTTGACGGATACCATTTAACGAAATACGAGTATAAGTTTATCAAAGTAATTATGTGAAGTGGAAGTTCTAATTGACAGATTCAGTTGAAAATCACAATTGGGCAATAAATTTAAATAACAATCACTCATACCTAATTAAATTAAAATCCGTCCAGTGGTTTAGGAGATGAACGTTACGACGAACGGACGGACTAGACGTGCCCATAAGGCGTTCCGCCATTACCGCTTCGCTAGTAAAGAACGCCTAATAACCCATTTGTTCCCTCGTTCATGCTCAAGTCGAGTTCGGTAATAATCTTCTTCTTGACAACAATCCGATAAAATGCGATTTAAAACGCAAAAACGCTATTTTCAGTAGAAATTCAAGAAAATACGATCAATCATCAAAATTCAGGGATAAGAATTAAATTTATACTGTACAAACCTCGCTCCAATGTCACAGTTTTAAGATATTTTAAAGTATTAAAGAAAGCACCTCTGCACGGTGGATTTGAGACTTCCTATGTAAAACAGATAGGTAAAAACCGTTCCTGGAATTAAACCCGGGGCTTCAATCTTCGCCAAATAAAATATAGCCCGGAGGTGGGCTCTCATAGCAGGAGCCTCATACCAAGTTTCATGAAAATCGGGCCGTTAATGCAATTTTTTTAGTAGGGGACACACACAGAGACAAGACCATTTCATAAGGCTGTTTCCTTTGGAAACTAGCTTAAAAAGGAGTTACTAAGACTTAACTAAGCGTAAAGAAGTGTTTACAAAAGTTGCCTCTAGGAAGTGTGGCGGTAGCTAAAAAGTATTATTTTAAAAATATCTCTTTAACAATATATTATATGGGAAAATGTTTCGAACAGAAGTTGTAGGAAATTAAAGTTTCTAAAACTTTTATCCAAGCAATGTTTCACACTGATCAAGTATTCAAGCAAATATTTGAATGAAACGGATAAGTGACGAGAGCAAACACCCATTTCAGGTTGACCGATTTTAACCAAAACCTAAACAGCTCTTGTCCTTTCAATTAAAATGTCAAATATAAATTTTCTCGTTGATCTGATTAATGGTTTTTCTGTCAGAGCGCCCACAAAATTCCTATCACATAAACATCGAGACAATGGCCAGAACATGTTCAGGGGATCTCAAACCATGTATATCCGTTAAATCGATTTTCTTCACGAAAACAATACTTTCTCCTACACTACGTATGGTGGACGTAAAAAACACTTTCAACGTAATTTTTTCAGTTTGATCGGAGAAAATGTGAGATGATGAGGAATAAGAAAGAAACAGTTTAAGAGGAGAGAGGAAATGAAGATGAAAGAGAATTACCCAGAAAGCATGAAATATGCGGAGGGCAAGAAAATGAGGAGAACCCGGTCTATAATATAATCATTAACCAGCCTCCATATAAATAATTGACGATGATAAAGTGCAGAATTTCGTAATATCAGGAATTAAAGAAACAAAATAAGAGATTGGACATTTATTTTTAATATTTTGTTATAAATGTCATTCCATAATGTCATATTCAATGTAAATTCTTTCCATATTCTCTTCTTACTTTCTATATTATTACATTTTCTCATCCACGCATTTGACTTCTGCCTTTTGCGTCACCCTTTATATTGCTCGGCGACAGGTGATTCTTTCCTATAGTTAGATATAAACATGCAAGACTGACTCGTTCTTGAAAAATTACCACATTGGGCTAATAAACGTAAGAACTAAGACCGCGGGAATTTTCGGATATCGCTGCGTAGAGAAAAACCTTTAATCTTCCGACTCTCCACCCTCGCTGCGGCGCGATTCATTAGTGCGCACCGTATCTTGAAAAAAAAGACGAACGCTAAGCGCCGAAAGAAGAAAATGTCTACGCAGTAGGGAGAGAAGGAAGATACGAACTCTGGCCGCAGTTTCCCGCTGCGAAAAACCCTTATCATTTCGCGTTGGACATGTGCACACACATACAAAGTGGAAGAACACAATCAGAAATTAATCTGAAGAACGTAAGCGGAAAAATGAAGACGGTTAGTAACGATCCCGACTTGGTTGCGGTGAACGCGTAGGGAAACTAATTTGTCACAGATGGCACTAATTGTGCTCCCCATCCCTCACGTTTAAGATGAAAAAATAATCCTGCTAAAATAAAAAAATAGTACATTTAAGACCGTCTACAAAATTAAAGTGACACAGGAAACGATAACCGAGTAACCTAGGATACGGCCAATAAAACATCTGCAAAAAAACGTAAAATAACCGTCAAAAAACGTGGAAAAAGATCTTATTGTCTCACGAGTAAACATTTGGCGTGGAAAGTCTCTGTGGAGGAAGTTAAGAGGCCAAGTCCCGAGGTGGCATTTAGTATTCCAGCGGAATTAAACGTTTCCAACCTTAGGAATTCATTAGCGGAGAGGTTTCGGCGTATTAAAATCCGAATGCTTCTGCAAAGCCGGCCTAAGAACCGCAGCGTCTCTACTTCCTTCAGCTTTCCTAATCCCGTCTCTCTCTCTCTCTTTAGCCGCCAACTTCTCTTTCTCTCGCTCTCCTTCTCCACGACCTACTCTCCTCCACTCCTCTCCCTCTCACATCTCCGCCCAAATGATCCTTTCCTCTCTCCTTCCTCCCTTCCTTCGCTGATAGGGCGTCGTCCTCCCTCCGACGCCCATAACACCAATTTAGGAAGGACCGACGCCCTGAACTACTTAAAGATAAAAGAGATCTTCCTCTCCGCTCCTTCCCCTTCCCTCGAATTACAAAGAGAGGAGAAGAATCACGCAAACGAACGCATTATGCGAATGGGGACGAAATTTTCGACCCTTTTTATGTATTTATTTCTCGAGGACGACGACTCGTCACTTTTTTCTGGTGTTTCTTGACGATTAGATCGAGGATACATAAAAAACGGGTCTTTCGTAAAAATGCCTTTATTTTCCGAAAAGCCACGCGAAAGGACGTAATTTGTTTTAGCTCCGAGATAAATAAACGCCTGCCTCGAATAAAATCAAATATGTCACGTTCGTGAAAAGGACACGTGACGCTCCCCGTCAGCTCCCAAGGGCACCAACCCTTCATGCATAATTTAGTTTTTTATTCCTTTGCGTGTTATTCCTCTTCGCTTCGCCAGCTCGATTTTAGAAGCTTCGGCTTTTTTATCTCTCTCTCATTCGTGCAACGTTAATTCAAATTTTCGTGCCGGTGGAATAGTAGTATTTTGATCATGCTACACGCCTTTATTGTTTGCGAGAGCTTCTTTTATTTTGTCAGGTTGGCACCGCTGGGCCCATTTCGGCCGCTTCCGACAGGGTAGGCACGATCCAGTCGCTCGCACGAAATTTCATTCAGATCGGAACATTTCTACTTGAGCTATCGAATCCCTTTCGGAGCTGAAAGGAATATAAATATTTATGGGGAGAAAGGAAGATGCGAATGTATGGGCGTGTTTCCTCTTGTGAATGGAGAGTTTCCAAAATATAAGTATGTATGTGTGCATGTATGTATACATCGTTGTAGAATTATATTTTTCTAATGATTGAGCGCATAATTGTTTCATTGAAAAGATTCACGGGTAAAATAAGTGGACCATGGAGTGATGAGAAATAACGAAAAAACTTATATTTTGTATGTAATATGACAATTTCAAATATAATATTTAATCCTCAATTTTCACGAGGCCCTCGTGACTGTTCATAATATCGATAAGATTCCGTATGTAAGACGAACTTGATATTTTCTATTAAATGTTTATTGTGCATAATGAACAAAAATAGGAACGTGCCGAAGCATGGCAATTGCTATTTAATCACATTAACCTTAACTAATAACTGAAAAGTTAAAAAAAACGCAATTTTGAGAGCAGCAGTGCTCGAGCCACTTAAAATGGCGGCTAATATATGAAGAATTAAAACTCGAATTTATTATTCAATATGACTATATAAAATAGATAGGAACGAGCCATATCTTCAAGTACTATGAAAAAAAAACACTTCATTTGAGTGAAAACTTAATTTTTTTACTATACGAACGTAACGGATGTTTAACCCACCCAACAGTTTTTAAGCACCCAAGTAATATCGTAAGGATACCTGTAGCGTATGCGGATATTACATCAAATCTCTTCCACAAATTACGTCAAAGAGGAGCAAATATCGATTTCCGCATTTAACCCCTCATGACACAACGGCTGTGTCCGTGTCTTATTAGAACGGATTAAAACTTGTACGTGATAGGGGTTGACACTAATAGAGGTTCCCGTAATACCCAAGTACTTTTTTCGCGTCTGGTCTCGGCACTAAACGGGAAGCATTAATTAATGAAACCCCTTACAGTTAGAGGATTATCCTCCAACAGTTCGCCAGCCATCGTTACTTTTCCGATAAAGCGTTTGATTGAGAACAAAATCATTTGTGGCCATCAGCTTGCACAATACCCCAGCCGTCCTTATGGGCGCACCTGTTAACCGAGCTATTAATCGTGGTTTGACCTACTGAGGACGCGAGTGGAGGGAGGATTTTTTGTTCACAGAATGAAATTCGCCATTGAGACAATTCGAGGTAATCCATTTATCGATTGATCGAAGTATCTTTCCCATCATCGCCGTTCAGTTTCAGGAGAATGACACGTGACGAGGTCGAGTGATAATTCGAATCACAAGTGGGGCATAATTCAACCTGTGATAACGATGGCGGCGTTTTAAACCCAAAGTTTTGCATCAGGACGAGCTCTCATTGACATCCGGGGTAGTATTATGTCGTTTTCATTCAAAACATTTATGTTTAAAATAAGTAATGTTAAAATTCGAGAAGATATCTTCGATTAAATGGAGTGGAAGGAAGATAATTGATTTTAAATATGAAATCCATCTGTTTAATGCGCAAATATAGCTTCAATCTCACTCAAATCATCTAGCCGGGGAATGGGAGTCTCGCGTTTCAGTTTCGTGCTAAAGTTTTGGTGTTTTAGAAATTTCTCGTATACTTTCCTGACGTTTTTAAACGTTTAAAGCAGGGGTTGGCAACCTTTTTTTCCTGGCGGGCCACATTAGTAGTAGTTGTTAATGCTTCAGAGGGCCGCACTGGAAGTCACGAGTGTTTCGGCGGGTTGGATGAGCGTTTAGACTAGAAGTTAGCTAAAGATTCTAAATCAAGTCTAATTTACTTGCGTTAAGATAACACTATTATTTTACTGGAAAATGTGAAATTGCCAATGTGAAAGTTTACCGGTCACTTTTTCATTGCAGCTTCGTGAGCCGCTAAAGCGCTCTGGGGGCCGCATATTGCCCGCAGACCGTATGAACCTGATCTAAAGCAATCGAATCAGCCTGCGGTCGTTCTTCCAAGAAGAGCAATACAATCCATGCTAAATTCTGAAAAAAAAACCCCACCATATTTTATTTCTTAGCCTGTTACTTGCAAAATGAGAAAAACTGGAGGAAACGATGCGATTTTTCGTTGATTTTAAAAGATTTGAATTTATCGGGATTTTTAAAGTTTTCATGAAAATTAATGAATCCCGCATTGAAATAAAAAATAATGGCGCTGAACCCAGATGGCGCAGCGGATATTAAATCTAAAGCTGTTTTTCTGCGTTTTTTTCATAGCAAACACAGTAAATGACACTCGAGGTAACTCTTAAAGCTTTTAAACTGTTATAAACATTTGATGCGCATTTCGTCCACAAAGTATCTGTGATTTTTTATAACCAACGATCTGTGTGCTACCATTGAGGACGACTACTCTGTAATTGAAATGCGCATCTTGTTTTTTAAACCATTTGATGGATACTGGGATTACCTTGATTAACAAAAAGGGTTCCAGCGATAAGGTGAGCTCCATAATTTATTTTTCGAATCAAACAAAGTGATTTTTATGCGACACGAACCGCAACCAGGACTCTATATTAAACCATTAATAATAATAATCGTTCACGAGCTATGTGCACAAAATACTATTACATTGATTGGATAAGTGCATGTAATTGGTTTTTGTAGTATTTACCGTATCATGAGTTTTTTTACTATGGAACGGACATATCGGAATTCTAATTCTTCGGTGCTTTTGGGATGCGTAATGATCTCGACTCGATCAATGACGTCGCGGCCATAAAATTAACAAAATTGAAAGTAGCGTACACGAAAACCTTCTCTTAATGTTATAGGACAGCGCGCAGCTCCACAGTCCCTCTGCTCATACTCTCCATAGCATAACTTAAAAAAGTTAAGGAAAAAAGCATTAAAAGAACCGGTCCCGATAACAAGTCCACGCCCTTCGGGGGGGCTTCGATCACCACGCAACACATAAGGCAGCGAAACCACGGGCGACCGAGTCATCTCCGGTATTGATGTTATCAGCGAGAGGAAAATGACGCACCACGCCGGGACAACCCAAGCCAATGGCGATGTTCGCACCCGGCGTATAAACGCATAAGCAGAAAGGACGTCATTACAAGGTTTAAAACCCCGTTTGGAGTATCGAGGTAAACGACGAAGAGAGGAGTAACCTGTTACCGCATGGAGGGCGTCGTGCGATAGAGAGAGAGGACATTCTGAAAATGACGCAACGCACACCCACGCCGTCCAACGGTTTCCGAGTACTCGAGCTAGCCTTTGGTGTGATTGAGTGCATGGCTACGGATTATCTATGCGCGGAGATTATATGTAGACAGGAGCGATGAGATATCAATTTTTTCATGCCGTGGCCACCGTGAATAATCCTGGGATTTAATCAGAGCGAGCGAGAGAGACAGCTTAATTGACAGGGCTACCGTAATCTCTGAACGGAGATTTACTGATGTAGGTAAATGACAGAACTGGGTAAGCGCAAAGCTCTACGCGCGATTATAGTCTTTGGCTCCATGCATGCAAAAATATAATTTTTCGAGTGAAAGATCATATTACGATATGATTAAATTCTAATTTAAAAAAGTCAAATTAACGTAAAACGAAAGCGGCTGACGCGCGATTATAATACTGGGGTAATTCTTCTTCTCAGACGCGAGATCGTAGGTTCGATGCGGACGTAAAGACTATTTATTACCTCTCCTCCAAACCGATACATCTCGCTTAACGGACACCAAAATGATGAAAGCGGATCCGTCGCAATTAACCAAACCAATCCGCCCAAACGAACTCTCAACCGGATTCGAACCCGAGAATTGAATCGTCGGGAGACATTTAGTCCTCGCAAACAATCTATTAGTCCCGCGAAAGATACGGAGGGTCCGTGATTAATGGGTAAAACTCAACACCGTCCAAATATAGACAAAAATACTCCTCCTTCATCCTTCCCAAGGTTATAGCGAGCGACTCGCGAGTTGATAACCTATTACAGCGCATTGCCACCCGTTTTTAACCTCGTATTTCAGACGTGTCCGTGAGGGAAAACTGTTGAGCATTGGGAAAACGAGTAGCAAACCGCCTCACAGCGTCCGTTACGTCCACGTCGGAATTGAAGAGCGGATGAAATAAACAGGCTCGCCCCAAAAGTCAATCATCGAGACCCTGCCGCACAAAACCTAACGAGACAGCGGCAGTCAGCCGAGCGGCGCAGCCACAACAGCCAAAACGCCCCGAGCTACCTGCTCGAGATAAAGGTCGACTCATTCAACCGCACTACGCCCTCTCTCTCTCTCTCTGAAAGCTTTCTCCCCCGGCGCGAAAACAAAGTCCCCGCCCAAGCCATTTAAACGAAACATTTCCGAACGCCTTTCCCGCCCCTCCATCTTTTAAAATGGACGTATTTTCCCTGCCCTGATCATCGCCGCTTTCTTCCAGCCCTCCGAAGATTACTCTGCAAAAATCCCTCTTCCTCCTTATCCGTTTCATCGAACCCTCTCAAAAAGAGCGCACAAGACTGGCGCCCATCCACATATATACAAACCTCCTCTCGCACGCAAAGTTCTGTTTTGAAACCATTCCACCACCACCCCCTGCCCCTCCTTCCGCCTTCACATCACACCTCAATGTGTACGTTTGCGCACAACACGTATAGGACGGTATAAAGCCCAAAACCCTCATGATCGCCGACCAACCAATTTACCCTGACCAACTCTCACCTCTCCTCTCCCCCTGACAAAACATACCTTCCCCCAGCCACCCCCTCCCCTCCCTCAACCCCTCTTCCTTCCCTCTTTCCCCTAGACTGCGGAAAGAGGACAACGTGTTGCGCCTTCGGGTCGATTTCTCTCCGCCCGGGCGCCGCGTGAAAATAAGGGAGGGGGCGCTATGGCAAGGGGTCCGCCCCCGGGGGAAGCATTTCCCCACACACACACACAGACTTTCTGGAAACCGACTCCAGAGAGAGGAAGAGAAGATGAGGTCTCGTTTTTTAGGAGGATATATGGATGACGTGGAATAGAAGATGATGCTTTTGAGGTAATAATGGAAAGGAAGGGCGAGAGGGGTGCGAGAGGGCGAAAAGTTCATGGCGGATGTGTGGAAGGATGGTTAGGAGAGAAGGGGAGTGGGGACTGGGGAGGAAGGAGAGAGAGTTGGAGGGGAGGGAGTCCACGGCATACGAGAAAAGAAGGAGAGGAGAAAAGGAACGCGAAAGGGGGAGTTGGAGTATTTATGAAGAAAGTTAGGGTAAAAGGCGCGGGGGGATAGAAAGTCAGGGTCAGAGGTTAAGATAGGGTATAAATCGAGAGGGAGGAAAGGACGGAGAAGGAAGGATGAAGTGAGAAGGGTAGAGGAGAGCGGAAGGAAGATGTAGGCACGATCGAGAAGAATGGTCGGTTGTGTGAGCGTGGAGATCCAACAGATCGATATAGTTCAACGCGCCACCTGTTGTGCGGGAATACGGAACCTTTTCCTTCCATCTTCGCTCTCTACGACTCCGCCGCCCACTCGATCCGACGACTCCTTATTATTCTAGCCGATTATGTATGGAAGCGCTCTCCATCCTCAAAACCCTAACACACTTAATCGCGACTTTACCATACCCATCCATTCTACTTCAACCGCTCCGCGCCCAACCCAGAGATACACAGACACGTAATCGTAAGCACAAGCAAACATATACGCATCCACCAACGCGCATACACACGCACGCGAACTCACATACAAACTCGCGTAAATGGGAAAAGTCACGGGACAATACCTCTGCTGGAATACCGAAAATAGACGAGAGGAAAATCATACAAAAAACCTTCTAATTTTCCCGAACGGATGGACGAGCAAAGAATTTCCCCTACACCTCCTCCCTTCTTAACCGCATCCCTTTTCCTCGGCCTCTTTACCCCGAAAGATTTCCTGCAAAAACCTAGAGCGTCCATTCCCAGCCCTCCTCGCTTCCTTCCTACCCTCGGTGAAGAGTTAAGGGTAGACGGCGAGTTAGGTGGGGAGGAAAGAAACGACGCGCTCACCGGACTAAGGGATCGAGGGTTGAAATGAGATGAAGAGGATGGTCGGGGAAGAAGATGGGTGAGGAGAGGGAGATAGTTTGTGATGAAGTGCGGTGAGAATGAGCAGGAAATTGGGTCATCCAGAGAGCGAGAGAAAGATAGAGAGAGTCGAAGCTGTGTGTACGTGTGGAGAGACGGAGTGAGCGAGAGAGAAGAGGAGAAAGAGGATTGGAGGAGGGTGGGGAGAGAGAGAGGAAGAGGAGCAGGAGGAGAGTGAGAGGTTTTGCCCGGACCGCGAAAATCGACATTCAGCTATCGATCTGTAAACCCTCCTCTCTCTCTCTCTCACTCTCTCCAGACCAAGTGAGAGACACACACACAGAGTGGAGGAAAAACGAGGGGGGAGGAAAAAGGGGGTGTCGGATGGAATGAAAAAAAC
This sequence comes from Tanypteryx hageni, assembly GCA_028673005.1. Lineage (NCBI taxonomy): Eukaryota > Metazoa > Arthropoda > Insecta > Odonata > Petaluridae > Tanypteryx > Tanypteryx hageni. The sequence continues at coordinate 39,040,155 of CM054115.1, forward strand.
CTCTGCTGACGCGTTCTCACCCTCAAGGTGAAGAAGCCTCTCTCTATGGACGCCCCCACCACCGACCCCTAAAATAAACCCGTCCCGCTCATTTTTCTCTCTCTATACCTCTCTCTTCCGACACCTCCGATCCTTACCCACGCCACCCCCCCTCCCCTCTCCCCCCCGCCATACCTCTCCGCCGCCAAAAAAAGAAACTCCCTCTCTCTGAAGAGCATACCTCGCCTCCGCCGCTTAGCGCTGAAAACTCTCTTCCGTGACGAAATGACGTTCCCGGGTCCCCCGTCGACTCAGGATGGATGGTGCCGTGGTGTTTCTGGGGGAGGGAGGCGGAGGAATCGCGATGCCTGGATACTGCTGTGGTCTGCGGAACACTGAGGATCGCCCGAGAGTAGAGGACGCCCCTCTTCCAGTCCCTTCTCCTCCCCTACTACCCTCCCTCCCGCCTAAAAACCGACCCTACCCCCACTCCCCATCCCTTAACCCTCCCTGCGTACAGAGAGCATGCGCGGGCCCAGAGGGCCCACCTCTCTCCTCCACTCAATCTCGCTCCCTTTCTCTCTCCTGCCGACCTCTCTCCCTATCTCCCTCTCTTCCCGCGTGCCTTCCCTCCCGATCCGGGATTGGGAGACGGAAGGGAGGGCAGGCGGGCGGCGGAAAGGGGGAGAGCGACACGGTCCCGGGGAACTTTGGAGGTGGGGGACCTGTTGCGCCCGGGAGATGATGTGGAGGGAGCGAGAAGAGGATGTGGGTGGTCTAGATGGGAGGTACGCGGGAGGTCGGGGAAGGGGAAGAGGATGTGGGTGGTATGGAAGAGGGGGAGTGAGGAGACGGGGGTATATTAGGTTCGGAAACTGAGGTGATACGGAGGTTTAAGGCAGCGGGGTGGGTCCCGAAAAGGGGGAGGAGATGAGAGAGTATTTGACGAGAGAGAGAGAGAGGGGGGGAAATAAGAAAGGGAGGATGAGATAATGAAAGGAGGACCGTGGAAGACGAAAATCGTTGGGGAGGCATAATTATAGAATAAACCTAGAGAAGCGAAGGATGTGAATAATAAAGTAATAGAGAGGAGGGAAGAGGAAAAAGATGATGGAGAGGAGGGGGTGAAGTAAAGTAACGTGAATATATAAAGACACTGATGAAAGACGAATCCGAGAGACGCCGAGGAGAAGCGGAGAAAAAATTGAGAGGTTGGGAGTAAGGGGAGAGAGCAGACGCACCAATCAGAGATGAGCAAGGAACGAAAACGACACGATACGGATATCGTTTTTTTTAATTGGAGGGAAGTAGAGAAAGCAGGGCAGGAATTAAATGTGAGAAGCGAAAGACATTAAATAAAAATTCGCCATCGCGTGCTTAACAGGCAATACTCGAGGATACGACAAAACAAAAACACGCAGAAAACCTCGGCTGCATCGTTTCTTACCCTCGAATATACCTTTAAATCGCGCGAATTTTTCGTCGTCGTACCTCCGCGAAAACTAACACGCCAAGGGATAAATGAGGGATAAAGAAGGAAGCTGTGAATCATAGAAAGGAGCGAGAAGTCAGTCGAGAGAGAGAGAGAGAGGTCTTGAAGAGACCTTAAATAGGAATGTAAAGAGATAGATTAATCTGGGAAAGAAAGAGACAGGGCGGGTCATGGAGCGGACCGAGGATGAGGTAGGAAAAAAGGTGAGTGGGCGGGGCGGAGTTGAGGGGATTGGGAAGAGGTTGGATTGCTGGAGGACTGGATGAAGGGAGAGGAGGGAGGTGGAGGAGGGAGAGGAGGGAAGCGGAGGTGAGAGAGGATAGTGGTGCTGGGTGGAAAGGAGGAAAAATAGGTGAGGTGAGGGAGCTCTCTCCCTTAGAAGGCGGGCTGAAAGTGAAGGAGAGAGGATGGAAACGGAGATAGGGATTTGGAGCGTCGGGGAGGAGGAAAGATGGGATGGGAAAGGGAATGGACGGTTATCATTGGTGCTGGAGCGGGTGGGCGGGATGTGGACGTGTACTACGAGCAGCGGAGGAAAGAAGCAAGTGATGAGTTACTTATATTCAATATATATATACACACACACAGGCAACTCTCGTTCAACGAACGACATGCGTTCCTGAAAAGCGTTCGTAAAACGGAAATTCGTTGAACGATCATAATTTTTCCGTTGACTTCCCCGCTAAAATTCCAGATGCGTTTCAGACAAAAGATTTTTTATTCTTGAATTTATAAATCTTAGCTATTAAAATGTCTGTCAAAGCAACTACAATATTGGATCAACTAGAAAACCTAAGCAACAACGATCGAACATAGAAGTATGTATAGTGCCATCTATTGTATGATGCGAGAAAATTCAACTTTTGAATGAAAAACAGAACCTCCCAACACCGCCCATAAAGAATTAAATATTTCTCGTTATTTAAACATCTCCAGGAAAATAACCAACAAAAATTTGAATAGTTATGGTAAAAGTACGAGTAAGTACGATAAATGTGGCCAAGGCAATGGTTTGAAAACATATCCTCGTGATGTAACTATTATGTATGAACCGCGAGAAAACGAATGCGACCGAACGTAGTCAATCCAAGTCAAGGACTGAAGCATAGAATAGCTGTGGGAAACATTGGGTATGCACTTCCTCCTTATCGGTACACAAGAGGTTATTCAAGTCTAAGTGGCTATTTGTAAATATATAGGGTGGGCCAAAACCTAATTGACAAATTTCATCCAAAATTATGAAAATACAGAAAGTCATAATAATATATAACCACTTGAAGAGTATGAAAAACCACTTCAAGTTTAAGGGGAAAAGGTTTTTCTTGAATTGGTCGCAAGATGGCAGCCCAGTATTGTGCAGATCAAGATGTTGCCTTTCAGAAGTCCACAGAAAGCTTACTCTGTGATTTGGTTTCATGAAACGAAGTCTACAACAGATGTTGTCCAAAAATTCCGAACAAAATTCAACACCAAACCATCCAACAGGGAAACTGTGTACCAGTGGTACAAGAAATTCATGGAAACAGCATGCGTGTGCAATCATCCCGGTCGAGGAGACGGCAGACCGAAAACATCGGAGGTCAATGTGGAACACATTCGAGCAGCATTCGTCGCTAGCTCAAAGAAGTCGACGAGACGTGCCAGTAATGAATTAGGGCTGCCGCGTACGACCATTAGAAGAGTTTTAGGTAAGCAACTACGAATGAAGACATACAGATTGTATTTGCTGCAGGCGCTGACTGTCAACGACAAGAGACAAAGAGTGACATTCTGTAGCGACATGTCGGCTCGTAAGGAGGAGGATGAAAACTTCCTGGAATGAATTGTGTTTAGTGATGAGGCTGTTTCACTTGAGTGGTAAGGTAAACAAACAAAATGTCAAAAATAGGAGCACAACCGTCAAGAGAGACTGTGGAGGGCCAACGTGACAGTCCCAAGGTTATTGTCTTTTGTGCTATGAGATACCGATATGGACCTTTCCTCTTCTGTGTCTTGAACGGTGTACCTGGACATGTTGCAGAATTATCTGATACCACAGCTACAGGAACAGAATGACAGTACTATGATTTTTCAAAAAGACGGTCCACCACCGCCCATGCCTATCTTGACCAATATGCTCCTCCGATGCCTAGCCCCCTCCCTGAGTTGCTGCAGCGTATCACAGAGGCGATCAACAAAATGGACCGAGATATGCTGCAGCGCGTATAAGAAGAATTAGACAATCGTTGGGACATTTGCAGGATAGCCAAGGGAGCTCATATCAAACACACGTAGAAGAAACTTGAAGTTATTTCTCATACTCTGCAAGTGGCTTCATGTCATTATGACTTTCTGTATTTTCATCATTTTGGATTAAAGTTGTCAAGTAGGTTTTGGCCCATCCTGTATTATTAGTAACAAAGAGCACGTTCGGTGACGACATACTAAGTCTCTCAAGAAATGCAGGCGATAGCAAAATGCGTGGTAAAGTGGACACACGAGGAATCCATGGCAAACTAGACGGTTTTTGTGACCCCAAGAGCTTTCGTAAACATCCGAGTTTCTTCGGTCTGAATTGAATCCATGTTATTTAGTTCGTTAAAGTGAACAGAATTTCCGACGAAAAGTAAAGCTATAAAATTCAATTCATTCGTTAAAGCGAACATTCGTTCAACGAACGTTCGTTGAACGAGTTACCTGTACAGGGTTATTATAAAGTAGCTTTACAACTTTGTATGCTGATAGCAGCTTGCTGATAAGGGGAGTGGGAATAGTATTGGAACTGGATGAGAGCTGATTGACAAGTTTTTTTCCTAGTAGTTTTAAATATGTCAACTGCTCACCAGAGGCGCTGCTGTAACATCAACAGAAATGGCGAATTTTACAGGTGCTGAGAAAACGCAGTGTGTCATTTAGTTTGAGGAGATAATCTCCAAAACAAGTGCAGAGAAGATTTTGCACTCGTTACAACAGACAGCCTTCGAGTAGACCCTCTTTGTACGAATGGCACAGAAATTTCCTGAATAAGGGTTGCTGGGTGCATCATGCAAAAACAGGGAGGCCCAGTGTGAGAGACGAAACAGTAGAGAATGTGAAGCGCACATTTCTCAAAAGCTCGAGAAAATCAACAACACGTGCAAGCCATGAACTGGGTGTACCACAATCAACTATGTGGAAAGTGTTACGGAAACGTTTGCAGCTAAAACCTTATCAATATCATGTGATGCAAGAAATCACAGACGACGATAAACTGAAGCGAAAAATATTGTGTGGATATGCTTGCAAGGCAGGAAGATGAAGACGACCAGCTTGAGCGTATCATTTTCAGAAATGAAGCTACATTACATGTTAGTAGATACGTAGACACTCACAATGTTCATATTTGGGGTACAGAAAAGCCACACGAGTTACTCGAACACGTTCGTGACTCCCGAAAACTTAACGTGTTCTGTGCAATGAATTCACAGAAAATTTACGGACCTTTCTTCTTACACAAAAAGACCATTACTTGGGTTATTTATCTTGATATGCTTGAGAATATCCTTTTGGCACAAATCAGCGACGATTAATTTTCCAACAAGACGGCACACCATCCCAATATCATCGGGCAGTGGCAGACTGCCTGAAGCATCACTTCCTAGGCAAGTGGATTGGACATTGGAGTCCCATTGCTTGGCCTCCATGGTCATCAGACTTGACGCCAATGGACTTCTATCTGTAGGGTTACGTCAAGGTCAGTGAGGACAGTGTTTATCAACCACCATTACCAGCGAATGTGGATGAACTGAAGACCAAGATCACTGCTACCGTAACACAAGTCACTCCTGAAACGCTGCAGAAGGTATGGGGGAGCTGGAGTTTCGCTGAGATATTTTTCGAATAACCTCTGGTGCACATATTTAAAATTTTTAGTCCATCAAAAACTTGAGGTGTTACTCTTTAATTTGATGTATTGCATTAATTCATTTTAATAAATATGCAAGAAGAACACATTGTTGAAGTTATAAAGCTACTTGATAATAACCATGTATATATTTTAATAGATAAAAGGAAGGAAATCTAATGTATACTTACTGTAAAGCCTCTAGCGACAGGCTGAAAAGATGAGTTGAAAGTCTTTCATCGACGGCAGAGTATATACTATATATATATATATATATATGTGTGTGTATCTTAACGCACAAACACATAGAGGCTAATGTGTGCATGAGGTTATATTAAGGGAGAACACGCATAAAAACGCGAACGTACGCACCCCTTCATTATAGGTCTCCGGCTCCTACCTCTCTCCTCAAGACGAAACTCCGACGATGCTAATGATTATCTTGAAAAAAGGAAAGAGATATGTTTGTTTGAACAGAAGCCGTCGAGAGAGAGAGAGTGAGAGGCGAATGGAATGGGGAAAGAGTGAGAGAGGATAACGAGAATTGGTAAACGCGTGCGTTAGAGAGAAAGGCGGGAACCTCCACCTCCTTCTCCGATGAATGAGATACAGAGAGCTATTTTTTCACCAGCTTTCCCTTACTTTCGCGTCTCGTGTCTGGTTATTTTTTATTTTTTTAAAGGTTGCTACAATGGGGAGTAAAGGGGTTTGGATTGGGCTTGGTTGTTTGCTTTTTTCCTGCTTGTGTGGATGTAGGGAGGACAGCGAAGGCGGGAAGAGGAAAAACGGTGGGCGGGTTGAAAGAGGTTGGGGAAACAGTTATGGGCGGTAAGGGAATCCTTCGTTGCAAGATGACATGCGAAAACGACCCCGCGGTTGGGTGTGGGTGTGTGTGTGTACTGGGAAAATGGAAATACAAGGCCATCACTGTCGACGACTTTTTGGCCGATGTAAAAAGATCCCTCGCTCCAGTTTTTTAGGGATGGAATACCTAAAGGGTTGATCACGAAACGAGCAAAAAGAAACCGAATCGTGTATGAAAATACGAATATATGAGGGCGAATAAAAAATTATCAACCTTTACTCGTCGATTAACCTTGTTTAAGAATATGTAGCAAAATACTTATGAATGGAATATTTTTCTCGAATTTCATAATATAACTTTAATATTTGGAGTTAAATGGGAAAAAACAACATTTAAAACCATTATTTTTACAAAAACTTCACTAAAGTCATATACAATAAGTGAAATAGAACAAAACAAATTACGGTGTGTAAGTCTTTCATAAGGATTCCGCCGAACTTATGATTTTAAATTTTATTTCTTCTTTTAGTGCTAAAGAGAGAAATAATTTTTTTAGATATCTAAAAAATGTATTTTATAAGTGATTTATTCAATGAAAATGTTATTTTTCAAAGTTAAAGAATAAAAATCCGAAATACGTCATACACATTTGATGGTATGGTATGGTATATGCCACATCACAGTTATGTTAAATCTCTTACACATAAGTATATAAATAGAAGCGGAATTAAAGTAAATTATATATATAAATACACACACACACATACATACACACAACAAGTAGTTGGTTTTTAAATTCTGCAAGCATTTATCTCACCTTGAAAAACATTAATTTTTCAGAGAGATATTTCATTATTAGAAATATATTTTAATTCAAAAGATTTCACCTCTGCACCGATTTTCGTTCCTTCCATATGGAAAAATATTGGAGTAAAACAATCCCTAAAATTTGCCATTTTTTAGAATATTACACTTTGTCCATTGTGGGGTACTAATGCTACATGTTTCTGCAAATTTTAAAGTTATAGCACACCTAGGAGTGAAATAATATTTATATAATAGCTTAAAATTTTAAACTTTTTAACGGCTGCAATAACAACTTCATGGAGATATTCAAATGTTCATTTTTGCATGTGCACTAAGTTCTAAATAGCTTTAAAATTTCAGCACCGTATCTTGTCTCTAAGTACCTAAAAATGTATCTATTTGTTTAAACTTTAAGAATTTTTAACAGCCAAATCAATTAAAATATCAAAATTTCTATAATCTGTATTTCGGTTTTTTACAAATTCCTGTATATCTTTTTTTAGTAGTACATATATTTTTAAATAACTGAAAATAGAGTACAGACAAATTTCTACAATATCAAAAAACACAGATTGCTCTCCATTCGAAGTAAACAATAAAAGTTTTTGATTTCCAGAAGTCTCTCGACTGTCTATTTCTTTCGAAGTTGCTCTATTATTAAAATACACGTTCTAATTAATATTCTGATAACTTCTTAAAAGGTGCGTTATTAACTAGTTTACACATCCTCTAATAATGAAATGTATGAAGAAACAGCAAAAACAAAAATGGGGTTAACGGCCTCAAACGAAATTCAAGGTACTTTTAAAAATGTGTAATTTTTAGGCGTTCTTAACAAAATAAAAAAACAAGTAGTTCTGGAAAGAACTAATCCGCGTACTCTCCTTTCAATACAATTTAAATATATCACAAGTAGGGGTGCACACAGGTTTCCCGTGGTACAGATGTGCTTTTCGTAAAATTCGCCGTAGTGTAATCGTATAGTAATGTATTTGCTTTGAAATCAGAAAATTATTTTTCCTCATATTGTGGTAGTCCTGCTCTTTCGATCCGTTCTAAACATATCTCGTTTTATCATTCTATATTCGCCCTACAAACGAAATTTCTTTGAAATCCGTTCAGCCAATACCTTCCAAATTCATAGTTACAGAAAATTTCTAACCTTGATATTGTGGTAGCCCTGTTTAGTCGATCCGGTTGAAATACGACATGTTGGTTATTAATTTATATGAATATTAAATATATTATATTTGGTTAAAATCCATCAGGTCAGTTCTCTAGAAATAAGTGTAAAAATATTATTTTACTTTTTATTGTGGTAGTTCTGCTCTTTAGCTCCGCTTTTAACATCTTGATTTCATTATGGTATGTTGTACAAATCTTATATACAAATTTAATTGAAATCCGTTCAGCCGATTCCTTCAAAATCCTTAATTACTGAAAGAGTTTAATTTGTAATTGTGGCATCCCTTTTGGCTGATTCGGTTAAAATATGCTATATGGTTCTGTATATATATATATATATATATATATATATATATATATATATGTGTGTGTGTGTGTGTGTTATAAGTATTAAATTTGGTTAAAATTAATGTGAACAGTTCAACACAAATACGTGCAAAAATAATTTTTTATGCCTTGTTTTGTGGAAGCCCTGCTTTCTATATCTATGCTAAACATTTTAATTTTGTTATTTTATGTTGCTCGCCTACTTCATACAAAATTTCGTTGAAATCGGTTGGGCCAATTCCTACCAAATTCATAATTACCGAAAGGATTAACTTTGCAATTGTGGCACCCCTGCTTAGTCGATCCGGTCCAGATATGTCATTTTGGACATTAATTTATGTGAAGATTCTATGTACCAAATTTAGTTGAAATCCGTTCATTCATGAAGAAGATGTTATGGGGACACACACCCACACATATCTTACACACCACGGACACCGAGGCGATCTCATAAGACTACTTTCCATTTTTTGGAAAGTAGGCTAATAACTCCTTATGGTTAGGTTGTGTCCGTCCGTCCGCATGTTTCATCTCAGAAACTACTTGGCGGATGTTGATGAAATTTTGTATTTAGGACATAGGGGCAAAGAAACTAAGAAAATGATATAAATAGTTTACGTGACCTAATCGGGAGTACCACTTCACTGGTGACAAAAAGTTATCTTTTCATTATATATCGTACAATATCAAGATCTAGTTAAATGCCATATGTTTTGTTCAGTACATGTTTATCGAAGGAATAGCCGATTTCAAGAAAATATACCTTTAAAGTCGTAATTTACTGTGGTTGGAAAATTTTTATTGTTTTTTAATGTCAACGAAAACAATCTTCGTGGTAACTGATGTAAACCTGTGCTATAAGTACCTAATTAGTTTAATTTTATTTCGTGCTCACGCAACATTTGGTATATGAAGGGATGTGGACTATCTACGGCGAAAGAATGAACGTAAATACCCTCGTCTATTTTTTACGCATACTCAGCGTTTGAAAGTGAACAGAAATGAGAAATTTACGACGATGGAATGAACGTGAACATAAAGATTATATTAATACTATTAGAATGAGGCATGTTTTAAATAATTTTCGATTGTTTTATTGATTACAACCGATTAGGAAATTAGTCGGTGAATCGAAAATTCTACATTTACTTTCAAAAAAGATTAATATTAATGACATTATATAAGTCATTAATATTAATCTTTTTTGACATTATTGCATAAATCGTAAGGAATGCCTCTGCCTCGCATGTATGCACGCATGATGTGTTAATCTTTCTACCCTTGTTCTTAAAGCAACGAGAAAGGAAAATAATTTCAAAATGCGCTCTTTGAGATTTGGCAAATACCGCATAAAAAACCTTTGGATTGATGATTATAAAATGAAATTTATTTCAATATGAACAACTTTTCAAGTAATTGTTATGATATATGATCAACACTCGAAAATTACTACTTTTGATAAAAGTCGACAGATAGAAATATCTCCTCAGCAACCAATCATTTACCTATCATTTACGATATAATGGTAAATTTTCTTTTAGGTCCTTGCCTAAAGGAGATGCTCTACTGAGCCAATATGAATAAAAATGAGTTTTGATAGGTAACTTTTAGTTAATCTCCCATAGCAAATCTCATGAAAATCAGTCTAGTGTTTCGCTATATTGTATAAAACACCCTTACGGACGGACGAACAGAAAGACACGGCTTCTTCTACATGCACATACTGCGTGCAAGGTACTCATAAAAATGGGCACCCAGTTTATCGTATTTTACAAAGATAAATGTGCGTTGCATACCCTTACAGCAGCAGTAGTACTAACAGACAGATTAACTTACAAATTTGAGTACATTTTCTTGTCGCAAGATATAATTTTTAATTTGGTAAGATAAACTATCAACTTCAGCAATATTTTTAGAGAACAAGTATAAGCGTCATCTACAACATTAAGTGACGCCTACTAACCAGCATATCTACTGCTATATTAACATCAAATGTACATTCTTTGCAACTCGGTAACTAATAGGCGTAATTATAATAATTAATTTCCGCATCCGAGTATCCAAATCAATACAATGACGGCAACAAACGAATAAATAGTTCATTAAATCTTGGAAGAAAAAAAAACGCTTTTCAATTTAATCCTGAGTGAGCATCAGACAAAGAGATTCAGACAGTCCTCTGTCAACATTCGCCTTAACACGATATTGAAAAACGATCGCACGGAAGATAAGCGTGTTTTTTGTTCATCAATTATGCGAACCCGAGCGGTATTCGTCAAGTTTCTACAATCTCTTCCGAGCAACCTCTAGCATTAACATTAACAAAACTTAGTCCTTCACTCATCAAATATCTCGGGAAATCCTTTCGGCGGAAAAGCTAGAATAAAATTCACGAAACAAAATGTTCCGTCGTCATTACTATACTATAGGTACATACATAACACGGAGGGAGACAATTAATGAAATCCGTTACTACACCAGAGAGAATAATATAGATGAGAATCCAGGTGTAACAGGACCCATTTCACTTTTTTCAGTTTTGCGAAAGACAGCGCGACCGATAGTTACGGGAGGAAAATAACACATGCACGGAAATCTTATGGTCGCAAACAAAAAAAAATAACGCGTATAAAAAAGCTCGCCCGCTGTATACAAGGCCATAACCGAAGGAAAATAAGGCTGCGTAGAAGGGAGGGAGAGGCGAGAAAAGGGAGAGGGGTCTTGTTTTTCGCAGCGGGAGAGGCGTGTCTGGGAAAAAAAGGGGGACAGGAGGGCGGGGAGGTTGGAAGGAGGGAGAGGGAAAGTGAAACGTGCAGGGAACAAAAAGAGGAGAAAATGGGTGACAACGGGGAACAAGAGAGGTGATGCGAGAGAACGTAATGGAACAGGAAAAATATAAAATGGAGAGAGGTAGGGAACGAAAGAGGCTGAAGGGAGGATACAGGGAAATTTTATGAATACACATATGAATACAAAGGTATATATATGTATGTTTGATATATATATATATATATATATATATATATATATAATATTCTATATCCAATTGTTTTCTGATCATATTTATAGATACATATCCACACATGCACAACTGTATAGATGATAACACGAAAACGAAAGAAAATGGACATAGCGGTGCAATATAAAAAAAACAAATGCAGGAGCAATAAAAAATAATATAAAGGACGATAGAATTTGAATGAAAATTAGCAAGCAATGGCACACATAAAAGCATAAGAATAGAAGGGGATACACAAGGATAAATAATGTAGAGTAAAATATAAGACAAAGCCGAGCGAAAAAGAACGACATCACAAACAAAGGAATTCAGCGAATGCGAGATATAAAGAGGAGCATGAAGTGTCGACGAACTGAAAAATTATATGCCGGTAGTGATGACAAGGAAATATCGAATTTTTGATTCACCGACTAATTTCCAAATAATTGTAATTAATAAAACAATCTACAATTATTTAAAAATTACTTCACTAGAATAGTAGCTATGTAATTTTTATGTTTACGTTGTAGGTCAAGAGAAAGTATGGTTTTCATGAAAAATATCGAATTCGAGATTTCAACGGAAATACATGTTTTAAGGTCCCCTGAACACGTTTTCACTATTTTCTCGTTGATGTCTGTGTGTGCCTGTCTGTGACAGAAATATTATGGGTGCTCTAACTAAAAAACTATTAATCAGATTAGCACGAAATTATATATTTGACATTTCCGTTAAAGTCACAAGAACGGATTATTTTCTGATAAAAATCAGTCCACCGGAAGTGGGTGTTTACTCTTGTCACATAGGTTTTTTGTAAAATTGTTTTAATATTTGATAAATGTAAAAAAGTACTGGAATAAACATTGTAGGAAATTTAATTTTCTTCCTTTGTTTGGAGCATTTTCCCATATAATGCACTGTTAAAGAGATTTTAATAACTAAGATTTTTAGCTGCCACCACCACACCATCTACCGCCGATTATTGTACACACCTGACTCTGCTTTTTATTTACTTAATTGTCGGAGCTTCGGGGTTATATCAAATATCAGAAGGCTACGGTTTGAGTTTATTTATGTTCTTTGAAAAGTCTTTCAAGTTTTCTCGCAGTTCCTTAAAATATTTATTATCATTTAACCTATTTGGAATTTTTAGAAATATTACAGGAAGTCATGTGGTGGCCACATCAGATTTTTTTCTTAGTTGTTGGAGCTTCCTGGCTATATCCAATTTCAGAAGGCTACGGTTTGAGTTTATTTCTGTTCTTTGTTACAGGTATGGAGGTATGGTATGGAGAAAACCATTTCTTGACCACATCAGATTTTTTTACTTATTGCAAAAACCTCCAAAAAATGAGCCATAATTTATGCAACGGGCGGTATTTAAAGAAGAAAAAAATTAAGCATCAGACAATTTAAGTCTGAATGCGGAAAAACTCGAAAGAAAAATTAATCGATTAATCGAGGTAAGTAAAACAAATGGGGAAAAAGCAGAAAGAAGGAATAGGAGAGAACCCCACGACAGACTGTGAAACAGAGAACAAGGTGGAAGAGCGAGTAAGGTTAAGATGCTGGTATTAAGCGTCGCAACGGAGATAATGCAGAGAGATTGAGAGGAGATAAGAGGAGGGTAAAATAGAGAGATAGATAGAAATTAGTCGCAAGCGAGGGAGACATCTAGGAGTTTAGAGAAGAGGCGAAGGACAGAAGGGTGGTAGGAGGGAGCAAGGTAGGGAAGGGAAGGGGGAATTGAGGGAGACATTGTGTGGAGGACGCCGGCGCTGACCGCTCCGCAAGAAAAACAAAAGAGATGCGATACTCGTGTGGGTGAATGAGGAAGCCGGGAGGTAAAAGCGATCGGGACAGGGATACCAGGAGGGGGGAGGGAGGGATGGAGAGGTGGGTGGATGGGAGAGAAGGGGTGACTTTGGTGACAGAGGGTGGGATCGAGGACGACCTGGAGGAGGGAATGAATAGGGAAAGAAGGGAGGGAGTATTTGAGGAAACGAGAAGGCCGAAATGTGGGTGGGAGGGTGGATTGTGGTGGGAGGGGGAATTATGGGTGGAGAGGAGTGTAAAGAGGAAGAGTGGCGTAAGGGAGAGGGGAGGAGAGGGGCGGAGTAGGGTAAAAACACACTCGGTGTTCCACAAAATGAGCGACGTGGAGCGAGAGAGAGAGAGTTAAAGAGGAAGGGAAAGAGGGAGAGAGGGTGACAGAGAAGAAGGACGACAAAATGGCTGGAAAGAGATTTTTTTATCCGAGGGGACGAGTGTATCCACCCCGAAAAAAGAAAGAGAGAAGATAGGGAAAGAGAAGAGAGAAGGGAAAAGAGAGAAGAGGTAAATAGAGGAGAGAGAGGCAAATAGAGAAGAGGGAAATAGAGGATAGAGAGGGAAAGAGGAGAAAGAGGAGAGGGAAAGAGAGGAGAGAAGGGGAAAGCGAGAGAGAGGAGAGAAAAGGAGCGGAGTGGAGGGTCGATGAGGACCCACTCCAAAATGGTGACCGAAAAAAGAAATCAATGGGTGAGGGAGACGTGGTAGATTGGAAGAGGGAATGAGAGAGTATTGGAGTGCGGGGGAAGGACACTAAAGATCGCAAAAAAAGGTATCGCAAGACATGATAGTGGAGAAGATAAGGAGAAGAGGGAGTTTTTTTAGGCGGGGGCGAGAGAGTGTATCGGAAAGAGAAACTGCTAAAGATTGAAAAAGCTGACTGAAAAGGTACATGCGGTTAGGAAGGGAGCGAAATGGGATTCTCAATGAAAAAATAGAATGCATGCGTCATTTGTGTGAATGTATATGTATATGTTTTTGTGTGTGTGTGTATATATACATATATGTGTATGTGAGCGCGCGCGCGTGTGTATATATATGTATGTATTTGTGTGTGTATGTATGTATGTATATATATATATATACATATATACATACATATATATATATACATATATATATATATATATAGATATATATATATATATATATGTATATATATATATATATAGAGAGAGAGAGAGAGGGAGAGGGAGAGAGAGAGGGAGAGAGAGAGAGAGAGAGGGAGGATGAAGAAGAGATTATAGGAGATAGTATTGGGATCCATTAAACGTTTTTTCGAATCGTCCGCACGAAAATTAATGGAGCGAACATTATCTAGTGGCGCAAAAAACTGCTCCGGACACATAAAAACATCCCTATGATTTTCCCCGATACATAACATAAGAGGTCTGCTCTTTCAACTACGATACACGGATTATTTCGCGTGTCTCTTCTCTGTGGTGTTGATTTTAAAGTGACAATCGGTTGATTTTTTTGTGCCATTGTCGGATTCAGCCAAAATCCCTTCTATTTTCATACAAATTTCGGCTGAAGACGGTCGAAGAATTCAAAAATAACAAGCGTGGTGTGAGAGAGAGGTGGGACAAAAAGACGGGTGGATGGACGTACGCATCAGACGCACGCACAAACAAAGGGAGGCTGAAACGGTCGCATATGGCTTTTTCCAGCAAATTTTTGAAAGGGACTTTAAACTAAAAAAATGCAGTGTCAACCTTCATACGGAATATATATATATATATATATATATATATATATATATATATATATTTGAAAGGATTGCGAATGTCGGAATTACACCAATGAAACAATTTTTCTATGCCCAAACACAACTGAATTACGTTCATTAAGGATATTTTTGCCCAAAAATCATAATCAAAATACACAGAGAAAAGAAACCAGTCGTAACCATCAAATATTATTTTAGTTCAACACCAAAAACAAAATATTCAAACGATGCTGAAGAAATTATTACTCGAAGGTCGGGACGATATGAAACCCTCATCTTAAGCTCAACAACATGGCCCCATATAGTGACGCCTAAATTTTGGCTTGAGGGCCACGTCACCCATTTCTGCACTCATCGAGGACTACAACCCACTTCCTACTGTCTTCCGACTGTCTGCGGCCCTCTTCGCGGGCCGCAGACAGTCGAAAATACAATTTAAGAATTATTTTTAGGAAAGTAAGGAGTTTATTTAGGAGTCAATATTATTTAATTTGTTTTAAAGGAATTTACCAATAACGGAAATTGAGAAGTGAAGACGACATATATTGATTTTATAATTTCCTATTTACATTTTATTTTGCAATGTATCCTAAATTTTTAAGCGCATGGCGTGCCGGATAAAGACACTGGCTGGCCATAGTTCATTTGCTCTAAATGAATGGGAAAAAATTTGTAACAATTTCCCTCTCTCTAACAACAATAATATTCGCATAACCTATGTTTCGATATGACATTAACATCCTCAGATGCATATATCTGCGTTGCTACGTTTCATTGTGATGCTCGGTCTGTCATTCGCCCTCCATTCGGCGTGTAAACTCAGACCACGGCTGCCTCGTAGCCAAAATGCGCATCTTGTTTTCCTAACCATTTTATGAATACTGGAGGGACATGTTGAGTCAATTTATTATTTAAAAAATCGGTTTTGCCAATTGATTTTTTCGTTCTTAATTTCTGAACTAAGTAACAGAGAAATGACGTATTAAGAATAAACGATTGAGACGGGAAGCCCGTTCTTATATGTAAAAGTGTAATTAACATTCAGAGGGGGATAAAATAATGTATAAAGCTAGAAATGCGAGAGAAAATGAAACATAGAAAGAAAAAATGTCTTAGATCTCGGAATAAGAGGAAGAGGAGGGGAGGAGGAAATGATAAAGCGGAGAATAATGATAAGAGCAAGACTATAAAATGATTCGATAGCACGGTCAAGAACGTGAAGAGAGAGAAAAAACAGGAAACGTGAGAGAAAGAAAAGGTGGGAGAGAGAAGAGAGAGAGAAAGGAGACAGGATGGGAAAGGAGTGAGGGAGTGGGAAGTGAGTGACATGTAAGACGAGGAAAACGAAAAGAGCGGAAAAAGATAAATGGATATGTAACGCGCCCAATTGAGGGAATTCGAGGTTACCTAATCCTATCTTCCGCCCATCCGCAAATGGATCCCCTGTAAAAGTATCAAGAAACACAAGAAAAAAGACCGTGGGAAAAAATATAAAGAAAAGAACAAACCTTTACGCGATCTTATTTCGCCAGTGTATTTTTATCCAGAGAGGGTTTGAGAGAGGAATGACATGGGGACGCGCGAACCTGGCAGAGAGAAGGGAAAGAATTGGATATAAGGGGTTTTACGAATGGAGATACATCTCTACGTCAAGGTATTATCCTTAAAATTTAACCGGATGGTGAGGTTGAAAGGGGTTTGAAAAGAGCCGAAATGTTCCAAAAATGTTAGCTTGTGGAATTTAATGTAGTTTTATGATCTACGACAGGAGTCGGCATCCTATGTCACGCGAGGTGATTTTGAATGTCACGCGAAAAAGAAATAATAAAGAATATAAATAATTTATAGGTATTTCATATATCTTCTGATATATAAAGAAGAGCGTCTGTCTATCTGCCCTATATGTATTCGGACACCACGAGAACCAGCGGAACCAAAGTTTGCATGGAATCCACTTTCACCCAGAGGAAGGTCGAGAAATGTTTGCATTCGATTTCAAATCCCGAGTTCGATTCCAGAAGCTTTAAATTAGAATAGCATGAGAATGAATGCGCCTTACGTTTGATTTGGATTTTAAAATTATTTATAATCATATCAAAAACTCGGGATCGGAACAAAAAAATCCCGAAAGGAATCCATTTTTATTTTAATACCGACTTACATTTGCAAAACTGTAGAAAATGTTAACAAACAGCTGACAACTGCATTAAACTAATCAGTAGTGTTCAGCATTGAACTTTTTGAGAACGTAGATGTAAATGACGTTCCATGTTTAGCAATTATTGCAAGATATTGTACTTATGGTAAACTTCGAGAGGAACTTTGTTGAATAAAACCGCTGCATGGCACAATAAATGAGTCTTCATTTTTGTACAAAGAATAACTTTTGAGTTATATGATCTGTCAAATAAATGAATAGCATCACCAAAAAGGAATTTCACAATTTATATCTTTGGAAAAGCAGTTATTCGGTATTTCTACTGATTCTCCTAATTTGTCGTCTCCAAGTTTAAGCAGCCACTCTGCAAAAGCTCTTTTTATTGGCGTTGCAATTTCAATATTTTTAACTGTGCCATATATTGCTGCCTAATACCACTTCATACAATTTCTCCTTTTGATGCTCTTGGAATAACTGGCAAGAACTGTCTGAAATTGACTCCCGACAGAACAACCTTTCCTCCAAAAAAGGTATCATCCTTATATAATAATTCACAAGTGGCCATCTGTCTGTCCCGGTATTTTTTGGACATTTTCCATTGAAATTAAGAGCTGAAACTTTCACAATCGTTAAACCCCCATGAGTTAGTCTCTAGAAAAATCAAAAATTCCGGGAAAAGTCCTGGATTAGACTCCGGGAGACAATGATATTTTCCCAAAAGTTTACACGGGATTTTCGATTTTTCAAGGTCCAAGGTTTATTTCCTTCATTCATTAAAATATGTAAAAATGGATCGAATTTCTTTATTTTTATTTTATTCGACGGCTAATACTATAAAATATCTAATATTTGCGTTTTTTAGATGTTATACGGAAGACTTTGTCAGAAACACGCATTTCTTTTTGAAATTTTATGGCTTTTTCGTACTCTTTCCGGGTGTTGCCAAGGCGAACCTCATTGTTGCCTCCGATAAATCAGCGTCTATTGAGCCTTCAAATAGACGAAAGAATTGTGTTATTCGCTTCGCGCAATGTCAAACTTAATAGATTGCAACATTAGTAATTGAAGAATAATATTATTCAGTAAACATACGAAGAGGAAGAATAAGGGAACCAAAAAGTGGCAAATCAAGCGGTATATTGATACCAGAATGTAATAAATTTCAAGCGCGTCATTTTCTGAGAGAATTCAAATGATTGTCAGGAATTTATTAATTAATCAAACAATTACATTTACTATATATATATATATAACGATACGGAAAAAGAGATAATATAATAAAATAAAAGCAACGAGGGGTTGAGAGGGACAAGAAGGAGCCAGTGAACACTTACCATACGGTTGTAGACGTCCACAGCAATAGAGGGAGGCTTATAATTAGAAGCTTTCGGGCCACACACGCCATTCTTCAGTGAGAGAACAACAGAAACTATAAGTAAGCGTAACACTGGAGGTAGGGGTTCGGGAAAAGAGGGGTAAGGGGAAGGGGAAAGAGGGGTAAAGGGAAAGAAAAAAGAGGGGTGATTGGTGTGGGGGTGTTAACGAAGGTTTAAACCTGGTAAGGAGAGGGAGCGGAGGATGTCAATATGGGCTAGTTCCCATTGACGGAGTTGTGGCACGGGGAAACTACTTGGAAGAGCACGAATGGTTTTTACTGTGAAGCAGCTGTTGAAGGGAAGGGAGTGGGTTAACGTATGGTCGGCCACCGGAAGGGGGCGCCTAAGAGAGACGCTATTCTGATGGCCGGTCATGCGGATCTTAAGGGGTGTGGTTGTGAGGCCTACGTAGAACGCAGGGCATTGAGTACAGGTAAGAAGATATATTACGTTTTTGGAGGTACAAGTGCTGCGGGATAAGATCGGATAGGAGATTTGGGTAACAGGGCTGGTAAACGAGGAAGAAGTATCTAAGATGAGGCAAGTGAGGCAACGTGGTCTTTTACAAGGGGAGGACCCTGCGGGGGAAGGTGGAGGACCGGTGGGGAGTTCCTTGCGCCATAGCAGGTCGCCAAGATTCCTAGGTCGGCGGAAGGATTTCATAGGGGGCTTAGGGAAGAGTAGCGTAGTTGAGGGTGTGTTAAGGAGAATTGGATGGGCGGCCGCGAGGATGTTATTTAGGGCTTCGTGCAGTCCCGGGTGAAAGGTTGTAGTGAGAGTCAGAGGGACTTCTGTCTTCGATGATGGAGGGTTCAAGATTGGTGGGTGTCTGGAGGGGGTGGAGACGGCGCGATGTATTTCATTGCGGACTAAGTCGGCAGGATATCCTCGATTGAGGAAAGCCTCAAGGAGTAAGGCGCAATAATCGGATATCGAGGTGCTATCCGAGCAGATTCTAAAGCCACGCCTGGCGAGGGAGTAAGAAAGAGATTTCTTTGTGTGTTGTGGGTGGCAGCTGGTGTAGTGGAGGTATTGTAGGCGGTTGGTATCTATGATGTGCACCGAGGTGCCAATGCGTCCATTACGGAGAAGAAGATTAACGTCGAGGAACGTGGGGTGTGTTGTAGAAGAGTGATGAGTGAAAGAGTTACGCTTACTTTTAGTTTCTGTTGTTCTCTCGCTGAAGATGGGCGTGTGTGGCACGAAAGCTTTTATATATATATATATATATATATATATATATATAAGTTTTTACACGCACACACCTCAGAAGTTACATTTTAATCACACTACAAAGTCCCGTTGATGTTCAACGGGCAATTCCGCTCGTTATTCATTAAATCCTTCAGTGAACTGTCTACTGCCAAGAAGCAATACTTTGACATTATGTCCGGTGTCGCATTCTGCAACCTCCCAATACCTTGCCATAGCAAGCACTGGGTTGTAGATGGAAGGATTTCGGAAGGAATAGGAGTATTACTGTTATATATTACTGGCACGCGAGACTTTGAATTGATATGAATTTCGCACGTTACCTGTGAAAGGTTGCTGATCCCAGGCTCACGATTTTCCAAGAAAAAAGAAACTTCCATTTCACCCTATCTGCAGCCAATCGCATTTACTAGCACAATCCTCACACTTTTTTCTTAGAATTTTGCAACCATAAATATCTGGTGCGAGGGTTATATCAAGGTCAAGCACATGCGAGATTTTCTTTACGCTGTTACTACACCTTTTCGTAATATAGTTGCGCAATTTATCAGAAAAAACTATATTGGATAGCGTTGCATTATATACGTGACACAATATCCATTAAAAAAAATATTTATCCTGACCTAAAATAGTGCAATGGTAACTAATTCAAAAATAGTACTTGCTGTAAAAAATGGTAAGATGAACAAATAATACATTATTTCATCTTTAAGATAAAACTTCCTAGTTTTAGCGACATCTTATAACAAGCGTTTAATTTGCGAATGTAGTGCGGTCACGAAGTTTTGAACTGCCTCATAGAAACCAACGGAAAAACTCAACATTGCACTGTATTATTCCGAACCGTACGGTAAAACTCCACCGGCAGTACAATCACGTGAAACGCAACCTGGATTAGGTACACAGTACATAATGTTTTCTACAATTTGCAAAGGTTATTTATGTCTAATGATGGCTAACAATTCATTAATATAGCTTACATCAACTGTGTATAATGCTGCAGTAGTTATATAGGGGTTATTTTAGTTTTTTAAGAAGTGTTTTATGAACTCGTTTATGACCGTCCGTACATATTACGGTGACAGGATAAGAAAGTCAAGAGTTTCGAACGGCCCGAGCGCCATATTATTTTGATCGATTGTGACCGCACTGCATAAAGGAAAAACATGCATTGCAAAACGTTTTATAGCGCACACTGAAATCGGACATTGTAAATTCCCAGCCCAATAATTAGGCAGGATTAATAGTGTCCACAAAAAAATTAGGGTGCTAGAATTATGCCACGGCCATAAACTATATAATTACTATTTTGAGACATGTGGTTCGTATGGTTTTTTATGACAACAAACTCGTTAAGTGGAGTAATTTAAATCAAAGCTTTATCAGTAATTTTTTATTAAATCAACATTTTGAGTAAACCAACAAGAAACAATAACAAACAACCTTCCGCTGTCGCGAGATACAATTCATTATAACAAGGCTTCTACTTCGAGCAATATAATTAATAAATACGAGATTTCTTCAGGTTTTTGTAAAACTTTTCAGTTCC
This sequence comes from Tanypteryx hageni, assembly GCA_028673005.1. Taxonomy (NCBI): domain Eukaryota; kingdom Metazoa; phylum Arthropoda; class Insecta; order Odonata; family Petaluridae; genus Tanypteryx; species Tanypteryx hageni. The sequence continues at coordinate 39,061,464 of CM054115.1, forward strand.
TAGAGCTGTGCACGGACGACAAACGACAAGTTTGAGACGACAGACTACATAGAGACGGAATTATAAATCCAATTTTTTCGACAAAGAGGCACATAAAACCTGTATATCAATCTTAATCTTAAAATCGCTTTTTTCTTAAGTGCGCAATACTTTCTCTATGTACATACTTCGTGTATGTGAGGCGGTAAAGAAATATAAATTTTTTTAAAAATAGACATACACAAAAGCCATCCTGGGATAACATCGTTACCCTCTTGGTAATAGAAGGGTTAATAATGAGGTCAAGTTTCACTTATACCAGAGCTCTAAAACCTTTTTTGCTGACGTACGCCTTCGAGCATTCTGAAAATATTCCTATATCCTCTAGTACATTTAAAGTGTTAATGGAATGAACAAAACCTGTGTTGAAATAAATAAGTCATATTTTCAAATTTAAGCAATTAAAAAATAACGCGATAAATTTGTTTTCACCATGATTTCCCAAATGGCCGCGCGCGTTTCGTAAAAAATAGATCATCCGACCTATCATTAATTTACTTTCTGTTAAGTAGCCTCCTTTGAAGAGATACGAGAAAAAACTGAACTAACTCAGCTATCCCAATTCCCTCTTGTCGCTAAACTGTGGCTTGAGCACTATTCATAGTCTTAACATCAATGCCTTTGATTACCAAATCATGCGTTAAACCTGACATTACAAATTTTAATACATTCGCGTACCACTTTGTAACTCTGGCCGTACCTCCAAAGATACGCGTATCTACCGGTTTAAAACCCCTGGCTTATAAGTTTCTTTCACGAGTCTATCCGCTCTGCTGTGAACTTGTTATAAGCCAAGCATAAACGGAGAAAAAGGGCGCTTAGGGAATAGGTCGAAGGGAAATTGAGACGGGGAAGTAGAGATATAGATTACGTCGTAGGTTTAATGTAGAGGGACAGAAGATGGCGGAGAGACAAAGGAATTGAGATAGAGAGGAAAACAGCAATGAGTTTAAAGGGGGGCGATGGAGAGGACGAGGGGAAGACAAGGGCAGGAGGGGATGAAAAGGGGAGAGAGAGAGGAAAGAAGTTGATGGAGTCAATCCGCAGTAGAGTTCGCAAGGCGTGATAGAGGAGGAGATAAGAGCGTGGGAGGGATGGAAGACTCCGAAAAGAGTCGAGTGAAAGAGTGATTAGAGGGAATGGAGTGGTGGGGGAGGGAATGGGAGGGAAATGAAAAAGAGGAAGACGATGAGTGCAAAGATAGAGTGGAGAGAAATGCCGCGAAGAGGCGGACGGAAAGGGAAAGTATTAGGGGAAGAAAAGGACGGACACACAGAGATACAGACAGATGAATAGAGAAACACAGATAGCCAGACAAAGGTTCAGACAGGCAGACAAAGGTACAAATTGATGGAATGGTGTGATCTCAAGGTCCTATACCGACAGGCATAAGCTGTAAGGTTGGGAATATTTTTGAAACGGAAAAAATTCTGCTATGACCGGGAATCGAACACGCGTTCAGAAACGAAAGAATTTATCTGCTACGATAGTTTAGTGGTAGAATATCCGCCCTGAAAGTGGAAGACTCGGGTTTGATTCTCGGTCATGGCAGAATTTCTTCCAGTTTCAGAAATATTTCCAGACAAAGGTACAGACAAAAAGGCATAGATAGTCAGATATTCACACGGACAGACAAGGAAACAGAGACCAGTAAATAGATTACATAGATAAAGATAAATACAGCCACATATGGACAGATATGTGGATAGATTGATAGAAAAACAGAGATAGATTCACAGATGTATAAATTACTATCTTTTTTGGATGACCAACACCTATTTTTCGCGTAGTAATCATAAATAATGCATTACTACATAATGTAACACAATTATCAATGCAGTGGAGAGTATAATGTAAACAATAAATTAAACAAAGAGATAAGTAAGGAGAGTCTATTGTGAGTGTAAAGATTCTCAATTTTAGCAACAATCCAGTCGTAGCAATACACCAAAGAGAAGAGGGTTGTGTAAAAAACCCAAAATAGTCGTATAAGATCTTGAAACCAGCAAAGTGAGAGGGGGGGGATATAATGAGATGAAAGCGTAGAAAGAAAGTTGGAAACGAGGAAAGGAAGTCATATGAGATAGCAGAATAAATAGGAAACAAACTGATAAAGAGGCGTCGAAATTACCTAATAAAGTTAAAAATAGTAAAACGAACGAATAATGAAAGAAAAATGCTAACGATATATAAAAAAGAGGTGCAGGAAATGGCGGGAGGAAGGTGACCTAGAAGAACATAAGAAAACAGTGTAGTAGAGGACGATAGAGTATAGGGATAACTTGCATTAGAACATGAAGGTCGGATAGAATAACGAAGAAAAACTGAATACTTTATATAAACAAAAAGGTGACATAAAAAGGAAAAAGAGAAATGTGAGAGGAAGATATGAAGAAATGGTTTTGGTAAAGAGAAAAACAGAGGGGAAAGATCGCAAGGTTACGCGGGAAAACATGAAAGAGGAGACGGGTGAAAGCTTAGGAACGAGGCGCATTAAAAAGAGAGAGAATTCAGACAAAGAAAGGAGTCAAATGGGGACAAAAGAGGAGACAAAAGAATTGAAAAGCGGAAAGTGGGAGGAAAATCCGGAGAAATAAAGAGGGGAAACGGGAAGGGTACGGAGAAGATTGGTTTAGAAAGACGTGGAGATCCGGGAAGGGGAAAAAGGGAGAGTTGGTCTGAAAAGGGGGGGAAGAAGATTGGTGGTAAGGAAAGGAGAAGGGTTTAATAAAGACTAGGAAGGAAATCTTCAGATGGAGATGGGATACATACAGTTAAAGGAAGAAGTTAACAAAGATGCAACCGAAAGAAAAGTAGAAAATTTCGGAAGGCGAACGGAATTAACGTGGAATTCATGATAATCCTATGTATACAGGGGTTCTTGTAAAGTGAAAAAAAGGGAGCAGTAAGGAGTCGAAAGAGATACAAGGGATTCAAAAGGATGGAACCAATAGTTGACGCGGAAACGCGGAAAGAAAAAGGATAAGTTGGAGATTTTTCAAATAAAAAAGTTTATACAAAAAAATTGAATCAACTGCCGCACAGAATTGTATAAGAAAATTCTGATTATATAAATAAATAGGCAGAAAATAATGATCACGGTGCCCCAAAAGTCCTCCAGCTGGTAAGGGGAAGTAGTAGCAAGGTTATGTTGTATTTGTTGTTAGTTATATTTGCATTTTTTATTTAGTTGTCACAATTATTTTTATTAATCTAGAAAATTAGTACGCGTGTCCAACATGTCTACAAATTAAGATTTGAAGCACGTAACAAACTGGAATTCCTGGAATAATTTGAAATTAAGAGAAAAATTCTGTCATGACAGGTCTTGGCAAAATTTTCTTCTGATTTCAAATTATCCCCATATTCAAGCCTATGCCTGTCGCATAGCGATCTTATGATCAATTTATTCCATCAATTCACTCAAACTGGAAGATGTTGATCGTAGCGCCTCCCAGAGTCACTACGCCAAATGAATCATAGAACTTTAGTGTCACATCATTTTTTGTGCAGAAAAGAAGGGCACTCATGCGGATGTCCTAGTTACTTAGCAGTAGTAGTTTTGTCTTGACGAAATAAACTGCTAATAGGAAAATAAATATAAGAAGCATAATAATCAATATAATGAAATATAGTATGTTTTTTTAAACGGAGTCTTAATGCAGGAAATAAAGGGACTTTTGGAACACCCTATATATCACTAGGTTGTGAAGTGCATCAAATTCTTCCATGGAACATTCGGCTAGTAATACTATCGCCACAACAATAAAAAGCTAATGTCCCTTTGTGTGTCTTCTGAAGAAGTTAAGACTATTAGGGCGTAGCTGAAACTTAGCGTGCAAGCCTTTTTTCGTTGTCATTCGAATCGATCCAAAAAACTGTTTTTAACGTGAAAATCGGACGTATTTTCGCGTGAAAATCTTTCGTCGTCAAGGTGATTTGCATTTTTCCCGGTTTCTTCTAATTGCAAATCATTGACTGGAATTATTAATTCGCGTCGCATCTGTACACATATTCACGATGTTTCGACGCTATTTCGAAGTTTAATAAATTCCATGGTAACGATAAACAATACGATGATAACAAAAGTAAATAAATGTTCCATTGTTCATTGATGCTGTTCTTATATTTATTTAAGTTTTTATATCAGATATTTTATTATATAATGAGCTACGTTTTTCCTCACGCTCGACTGTGGCGCCACTCTTAAAAAGGCTTTATAAAAGCGCGTGAGAATCGAGAACTATTTACGACTGACTGTAATGCTATTTTAACAAATTTCCGAGTAGGTAGAAAATTGAAATTTAGTAGGAATGTTTAATACTTATAGTAAAAGCCAATTACGAAAAAAATCCTCAAAAAAGACCCCAGTTCGACAGTATTTGTTCAAGTGTATTACTTTGTAAATAACTTGAAAATTTCAGCTTCCTAGCTCAACCCGTAGTACCTAAACAGTTATCTATTTGCTTAAACTTTAAGAATTTTTAACTGCCAAACAAATTAAAATATCAAAATAAACATTTTATTTTTTCCATAAATAGATTGCGGCGGTCGTTAAAAATTATTTAAATTTAAACAATTAGAAAAATATCATTTTACTTCTAGAAGTGCTACAACTTTAAAATTTGGCAGAAATGTGTAGCATTAGTACCCCATAATGAAGATAGTGTAAAATTTTTAAAATTGCAACATTTGGGGATTGTTTTAAACTATTATTTTTACATGTGAGAAAAACGAAAATCGCTGCGGAGGTGAAATCTTTAGAATTAAAAGACTATTTGTAATGATGAAATGTCTGTCTGAAAAATGAATGTATTTTCAAGGTGAGATTAAATGCTTGCAGTATGCAAGCACCAACTACTAGTCATTATATATAGACGTTCCTTACATAGGAGGAGGAGGACGAGGATATCACATACATAAAGGAGGATACTAATGTTTAAGCACTTCCAGATGAGCTGGAGATTCGAAATTTTTTTGTTAGTTAGGATTTTGTTCAATACCGACTAGAAAAAACAAAAATTATTTAGAAGTTAGTCTATATAAACGAATAAACATTTCAATGTATCCATGAAATTGTTATTGCGGCCGTTAAAAATGTTTAAAATTTAAACAATTGGAAAAATATTATTTCACTTCTAGAAGTACTACAACTTTAAAATTTTGCAGAAATGTCTAGCATTAGTACCCCATAATGGATAAAGTATAAAATTCTTAAAATTGCAAAGTTTTAAGATTGTTTTAATCTATTATTTTTACGTATGGGAAAAACGAAAATCGCTCCGTAGGTGAAAAAAAGTATTTTTAATGATGAAATATGAAAAATGAATGTTTTCATATGTTGAGATGATATGCTTACAGAAGCACCAACTACTAGTCATTATATATAGACTTTCCTTACAGAGGAGGAGGAGGATATAACGTATAGGAGGATACTAATGTTTAGGTGCTTCCAGATGAGCTGGATATTCGAAATTTTTTTCATAGGTAGGATTTTGTGCAAAATCGACGAAAAAAAAACGAAAATCTTGAAAAAATGCAACAATGTGGCCGCTAAAAATTCGCAATTGTTTTTAAAAAATTTCAAGGTTTATGTATTTCTAAACGTGCTACGGAGCTGAAATGTTTTTTAAAGGTAGGATTTGTAAAAAAAACGAAAGAGGGATTATACAAATTTTGATATTTAAATTTGTTTGGTAGTTAAAAATTCTTAAATTATAAACAAATAGGTAAATGTTTAGACACTACGCGGCAAGTTAGGGAGCTGAAATTTTTAAATTATTCTGAATTTAGACTATTTAAACGAATAAACATTTCAATCTATCCATGAGTTTGTTATTGCGGCCGTTAAAAATTCTTTAAATTTAAACAATTAGAAAAATGTAGTTTCACTTCTAATTGTGTTATAAATTTAAAAATTTGCAGAAATGTGTGCATTATTAAGCCAACGTGAGAAAAGTATAATATCCTTAAAATTCTAAAAATTAGTGATTGTTTAACTTCATTATTATTCCATAATGAAAAAACAAAAACCGGTCCCTAGGAGAAATCTTTAGAATTAAAGAAATATTCCTCATGATGAAATATCTCTTTGAAAAATTAACTTTTTTTCAAAGTGAGATGAAATGCTTGCAGTATGCAAGCATCTTCTACTAGTATATGATATATATATATATATATATATATATATATATATATATATATACACACTCAAACATCTTGACCATATCATCATCCTCCCTGCCGACAAGGGCACCACCACGGTTGTGATGGATCGCGCCAAATATAACGAGGAAGCCGAGCGCAAACTTTCTGACGAAACCTTTTACCATCACCTTACTTCCAACCCCACAGACCACTACTCCTACCAAATTTCGTCCTATCTTCATTCCTCAGGAAAACAGGAAGGCCTTTCCGATTCCGCCATTGCTCTAATGATCCCCAACAAACCCCGCACACCAACATTCTACCCTCTCCCTAAAATCCATAAACCCAACATCCCCGGCCGCCCCATTGTTGCCAGCTTTAATTCCCCTACAGAACGCATCTCCGCCTTCGTTGACTCCCACCTACAACCTCTCATTCGTCAATTCCCTTCCTTCATCCAAGACACTAACCACTTTCTCAAACACCTCCCCTTTCCTCTCCCACCCAATACCATTTTGGCCACTATCGATGTCTGTTCCCTCTACACAAACATCCCCCACTACGATGGACTCTCTGCCCTTAGTAAACTCCTGGACTCAAGACCACCCGGCGCAAGACCTTCCTCCCATTTCTTATTAGACTTGGCAGCAATGGTGCTCAAATTGAACAACTTCTCTTTCGATGGTCGTCACTACCTTCAAATTAGAGGCACTGCGATGGGCACCCGAATGGCGCCTTCATACGCCAATTGCTACCTTGGAGAATGGGAAAGACTCTTCCTCAACGTTCCACTCAGACCACTTTTGTGGCTGAGATACATCGACGATGTCTTCCTCATTTGGACGCATGGACCTGACTCTCTCCTTTCCTTTCTCTCGCGTTTCTCCTCCCATCCTTCACTGTCCTTCACCCACCAATCCTCTATCTCCCACATCACATTCCTGGATGTCGATCTTTACCTTCAAGACAGCCAAATCCGCACCTGTGTTCACATCAAACCCACCAACAGCCTCCAATACCTCCACTTTGATAGCTGCCATCCCCTTCATACCAAAACCTCTATCCCCTATGCCCTTGCTCGTCGAGGACGGAGGCTTTGTTCCGATAGAGCATCCCTTCTAGAGTATTACTCTGTCCTCGAGGATGCTCTTCTCAAACGTGGTTACCCTCCAGTCTTGGTCCGCGAACAGATCCATAGGGCGATGACGCCTACCCACAATGGATCTCATCTTCACACACCCACTATTCCTGCATCTACCCCTCCACTCACTCTTACGACACTTTTCCTTCCTGGTATCCACGAAGCTCTCAAAACAATCCTTCATGCTGCCCACCCAATTCTTACCTCTTCCTCCCATCAGTCCCTCTTTATCAACCTTTTTGCCAATCCTCCGCTCCTCTCCTTCCGCCGGCCCCCAAATTTGGGAAATATCTTGTGGAGGAAGGAACTTCCCACTTCTACCACGCTTCTTGCAATAGGTTCCCACCCCTGCGGAAAACCACGCTGCCTCACTTGCCCTATCCACCTAACATCATCTTCTTCCTCGAGTCCCTCCACCAACATCACCTACCCCATCACCTCCAGAAGCAACTGCACCACCCGTAACGTCATTTACCTCCTTACCTGCACCCTTTGTCCAGCGTTTTACGTAGGCCTCACCAGCAATCCGTTAAACATCCGAATGAACGGTCACCGGAATAGCGTTTCTCTCAGACGCCCCCTCCCAGTTGCATTACACGCTAATACCCACAATGTCCCCTTCAATAGTTGCTACAATGTTAGGATTATTCGCGCTTTACCCTATGACACTCCTGCCCCCCTTCTCCGACACAGGGAACTAGCATATATCCATCTTCTCGACTCTTTCTCTCCGCCTGGCCTCAACCTCCGCTAACCCTATTAGCCCCCTTACAATGTGTCCTTGTTACATTGTAGTTATTCGCACTTTCCCTTACCACACTCCCTCTTTATTGGCTATCCACCCCTCCTACTCCCCACCTCCTCCAATCATCAACCTTCCCACATCACCCTGTCATTCCTCGCCCAGTGTGTCACTTTACGTTACTCTTTCGCTGAAGAAGGGCATAGGCCCGATAAGCTTGCGTGAGTTTTTGTGTTCGTGTGTTTTACGTGTCTCTTCGACGCCCCCAGCAGCCTGCCAGCTTGGTCCTCAACTTGGTAAGTGTCCGCTGGGATTCCCTCAACACCTTGTTGCCACCCTCATCACTACCTTTTCTTTTCCTTTAGTTAATATATATATATATATATATATATATATATATATATATATATATATATATATATATGTGGGACTGAGATGGTGTACGGGTGGTGATCGTCGCTTGTTTGTGACGGGTGGTGATCGTCAGTTGTTCAGAGTGGATGCTGGGAGTGAGATAGTTGGGTGATGGAAAGATGGCGAGAGGTTGGCGCGAGTGAAAGTGGGACGATGACGTGAATGTAACTGAGTAGCAGAATGGACGGTGTGTGTACGACGGAAGTTTCCCAGTGTGCCCAGTGTATTGAATGATAATAAAATTTATCCGAAATAAGTTCTCTCGTCTCCTTTATCCACACCCCACAACTTTTGGGGACTCGTCCGGGATGTGGAAAGGAACGTGAGATGAAGACGCGCCATGACACCAGTAGGACGAATTTTAGTGTATTTATAAGACGAATAGAAGTTTATATGTAAGACGAAAGACGAGACGTTATTTTACGAAAGACGAGACGTTATCTTACGAAAGACGAGACGTTATTTTACGAAAGACGAGACGTTATCTTACGAAAGACGAGACGTTATCTTACGAAAGACGAGACGTTATTTTACGAAAGACGAGACGTTATATTACGAAAGACGAGACGTTATCTTACGAAAGACGAGACGTTATATTACGAAAGACGAGATGTCATCTTACGATAGACGAGACCTTGCATTTCTCATCAAAGTGTAATTGTGTTTGCCTAAAGACGATAGGAGCACGCTGCATATTTTGGACTTTATTTGCCGAGAGACGAGAAAAGTTATTAGTTAGAAGAGTGATATTTTAGTGTGGTATAATTTCCTAGTTGATAAACGTTGTGTGTTGAAACATTTAAGATTTCGAAAGAAAAAGCGTGAGAAGCCATTTTGGTGAAGTCACTTCTCACGTAATGGACGCTATCTAGCTGGTGGGTCACATGACGAGAAAAAGCGCGGGAAGGTAGTGTTGGACTGACGTAGGATCACGTGACGAGGAAGAAGCCTGAGACTAGCGTGTGCCTGGTATAGCCGAGGGGAGGGGAAAGTACTTTTTGTGTCTTCGTGTTAGTGTGAATAGGCGCTGGAAGATGGCTCCACCTGAAGATCTTTCTGAGAGAGAGAGGCGGGCAACAAGTCGAACCGTAGAGCAGCTACAGCGCGAGTTGGCAGAGGCCCAAGCTGAGCGTGATGCGTTGCGCGACGAACAACGCCGAATCAAAGAGTCGGAGAGCGAAAGTAGTGTATCTCGCGGAAGATATGAGGGCCACGAAGTTATGAGGGGACAGCTTCAGTTCAGGGATATAGAAGGGACGATCCCGAAATTCACCGGAGAGGACAAGGCCTTCCCAGTAGGCAAGTGGATTGAACTCCTCGAGGAGCACAGTGAATTGTACGAGTGGTCGCCACTACGGATGTTGGTTTTTGCGAAGAAGTGCCTCGAGGGAACCGCGAAGCTGTGGCTGGAGGCGCAACCAGTATTCAAGACGTGGGGAGCACTTAAGGAGGCCCTGACGGAGGAGTTTGAATCGAAGACAAACAGTCGTGAGATTCATCAGTTGCTATTTAGGCGCAAAAAGAAGGAAGGGGAATCCCACCAAGAGTACATCCTGCAGATGAGGAAAATAGCTAGTAGAATTGACCTGGAACCGGAAATCACTATTCAATATATTATCGACGGTCTTCGGGATAGTGAAGTAAATAAGGCGATGCTGTATGGGGCTAAGACATTTGCCGAGTTTCGGGAGAAGGTAAAATATTACGAGATGATGAGGACCAAAATGTCTACAAATAGGCCGCAGCGTGAGGTGGAAGTACCAAGGAGTCCTGGGTCGAACTTTTCTAAGAAAACAAAACAGGCTAGGTGCTTCAATTGTGGGGGCGTAGGACATTTGAGCCGTGATTGTAAGTTTAAGGAAAGGGGGACCAAGTGCTTCAAGTGCCTCGGGTTTGGGCATATTGCCGCGAAATGCCCAGGTTCGCCTTCGAGTGGTGGTCAACGGGATGTTTTCCATGTAGAAAAGAGCACTGATAGAGCAGGTTTGTTATAGTTGAGGTCAGAGGGCCGGAAAAATAGGATTAAGACTGTAAAAATTAACAGAGTCAATGTGGACTGTCTAATTGATAGTGGGAGTGACTACAATATAATTGCCGAAGATCTTTGCAAGGAGTTAGGTGAACTGGACTTTGAAAGGCACGAGCAGGTTCTAGAAGCCGCAGGTGGGGGGATGATCAAGACGCTGGGCCGACTTAAGACGACGACTGTTATCGACGGAGTCCCATATCCACTGTTGTACTCGGTAGTGCCTGCTGGAACCATTCCTTACGTGAGAGCTCTCTTAGGTGATGAACTGTTGAACCATGCTTCAGTGAAGCTAAGCAGGAGCGAGGCTCAGATGTGGCCAGAAGAGGGCTGTATGCTGCTTATTGCCGCAGATGACGACCAGTGCAGTCATTTAGACCCAGAATTAGGCAGCAAGTTTAGAGAATTAGTCGGGGATTACCAGCCTAAGAAGATGGAAGAGGTGCCGATTAAGATGAAAATAGTCCTAAAGAATGAGACGCCCATTAGCCGGAGACCACGGCGGTTATCACCTAAGGAGTCGGCCGAAGTTGACGAGCAGGTGGAAGAGTGGTTGGAAAAGGGGATAATCACGACCAACCATTCTGAGTTCGCTAGCCAGGTGGTTGTGGCCAGGAAGAAAGATGGGAGTGCAAGAATATGTGTAAACTACAAACCGATTAACAAGGTCATTGTTAGACAGCATTTCCCCTTGCCTTTGATAGAGGACATTTTGGATAGGTTAGTGGAGGCAAAGGTGTTTATTACGCTGGACTTAAAAGATGGTTTCTTTCATGTGCAAGTAGCAGAAGGGAGCAGAAAATATACCGCCTTTGTGACACCTACAGGACAGTACGAGTTCACTAGAGTCCCATTTGGGTTGTGCAATTCCCCAGCTGTGTTTCAGAGATTCATTTCATTTGTTTTTCGGGAGCTGGTGAAGCGTGGGATTGTACTAATGTATTTGGATGACATAATAATCGTGGCTGAAAGCGAGAGTGAGGCAGTGGATAGATTGAGGTAAGTGCTAGAAATCGCAAGCAGATATGGATTAGAGATCAATTGGAGGAAATGCCAACTGCTGCATAGACGAATTGAATTCTTAGGACATGTTGTGGAGAATAGTACAGTTCAGCCGTCGCCGGACAAAGTAGCTGCCCTTGTCAATTTTCCCGAGCCGAGGACAGAGAGACAACTACGGAGTTTCTTGGGATTGGCAGGTTACTTCCGCAAATATGTTCAAGGCTATGCTAAGATTGCCAAGCCACTTAGTGATCTTCTGAAGAGTGGGAGAAAAGTTCTGATGGGTAAGGATGAACATCAAGCATTCCTGATGCTGAAGAGGGCAATGGCAGCTGAGCCTGTGCTGCGGATTTACAATCCAAGGCTGGAGACCGAGCTTCACACAGATGCATCCATGGATGGCTTAGGGGCGATTCTCCTACAGAGGTCCAAGGATGATAAACAGCTCCACCCGGTCTACTACATGAGCAGGAAGACATCAGAAGCAGAGAAGAAGCTTCACAGCTACCAGTTGGAGGTGTTGGCTGTGGTAAAAGCAGTGCAGAAGTTCCGAGTGTATTTGCTTGGAATCCACTTTAAGATCATCACAGACTGTGAGGCATTTGAACAAACCCTTAAGAAGGATAGCCTAGCACCTAAGGTCGCAAGATGGGTAATGGAGCTAGAACAGTTCGATTGCGAGGTCGAGAACCGGGCTGGGACGAGAATGAGGCATGTTGATGCCCTGAGCAGATATCCCTATGTGCTTGCTTTACGGGATGTGCTGCTGGACCGAGTAGACAGGGCGCAGAATGGGGACAAAGGACTAAAGGCAATTAAGGTGGTCCTACGTGGAGGTGGAAAGTTTGATGATTTTTTGCTGAGGGGAGATTTACTTTACAAGGAAGAAGGTGAAGTACAGAGACTAGTCATCCCGAAAGGTATGGAGTGGGAGATTATTCAGAGGTCCCATGACACAGGACACTTTGGCATCAAGAAGACAATGAGAATGATTGGGAGGCAGTACTGGATGAATAAGATGGAGAAAAAGATAGAGAAGTATATCCAAAACTGCATTCCATGCATATTGGCGGCTAGAAAGCAAGGAAAGGCGGAGGGTTTCCTGAACCCTATTCCAAAAGAAGACCTCCCTTTAGACACGTTACATATAGATCATTTGGGGCCATTGCCATCAACTAAAAAGTGCTACAAGTACCTCCTTGTGCTTGTGGATGCATTTACTAAGTTTGCCTGGCTCTTTGCGACTAAGACGTTGGAAACGGCAGAGGTGCTAGAGAAGCTGAGGGTCCACCAGCAAACTTTTGGTAATCCAAGGCGGATCATTACGGATCGCAACAAGGCATTTATGGCTGGGGAGTTTGAGCAATATTGCCAGGAAGGGAATATTAAACATTTCACCATTACGACAGGTGTGCCAAGAGGGAATGGTCAGGTAGAGAGGATGCAGAGTATCCTGGTGGCTGTCTTCGCGAAGCTGTCTGCAGAGGAGCCATTGAAGTGGTTCAAGTCAATAAGTCGGGTGCAGCGGGCAGTGAACAGCACATCCCAACGGTCCATTGGCACCACCCCATTTGAACTTTTAATGGGGACGACGATGAGGAATCCAGAGGATGTCGAACTGCAGGAGATAATTGAGGAGGAGATGCGTACCTCTTTTACAGGGGCAAGGAATGACCTGCGTAAGCGGGCCAAGGAAGCCATTGCAAGGGTCCAGGAGGAGAATAGACGGAGCTTCAATCGTCGACGCAAGGAGGCCACAAAGTATGAGGTGGGTGACATAGTGGCGGTGAAGAGGACGCAGTTTGGAGCAGGCCTGAAGTTGAGGAACAAGTTCCTGGGACCTTACCGAATCACAAAGGTGTACCCTAAGGACCGCTATGATGTGGAGAAGGTTGGTATCCATCAGGGTCCAGGACACACTTCCGCCGTAGCAGAGAACATGAAGCCATGGAGAGGGTTCTACCGAGACATGGAGGATGACCTGTCATCGTCCGGGACGGACGATTAATAGGATGGCCGAGTTGTGGGACTGAGATTGTGTACGGGTGGTAATCGTCGCTTGTTTGTGACGGGTGGTGATCGTCAGTTGTTCAGAGTGGATGCTGGGAGTGAGATAGTTGGGTGATGGAAAGATGGCGAGAGGTTGGAGCGAGTGAAAGTGGGACGATGACGTGAATGTAGCTGAGTAGCAGAATGGACGGTGTGTGTACGACGGAAGTTTCCCAGTGTGCCCAGTGTATTGAAGGATAATAAAATTTATCCGAAATAAGTTCTCTCCTCACCTTTATCCGCACCCCATATATATATATATATATATATATATATATATATATATATATATATAGGAGGATACTAATGTTTACGCACTTCCAGAGGAGCTGAAGATTCGAAATTTTTTACGACAGGATTATGGGCAAAACAGACTAGAAAAAACGAAAATCTTGAAAAAGTTCGACAATGCAGCCGCTAAAAATTTGAAATTTTTAAAACAAATTTTCAAGGTTTATGTATTTCCGGATGTGCTACGGAGCTGAATGTTTTTTATAGGTAGAATATGTAAAAAAACGAAAAAGGGATTTTACAAATTTTGATATTTTAATTTGTTTAGCAGTTAAAAATTCTTAAAGTTTAAAGAAATAGGTAAATGTTTAGATACTATGGGGCGAGATAGAGAGCTGAAATTTTTAATTTATTTAGAGATTATTTTATACAAACGAATAAACATTTCAATATATCCATGAAGTTGTTATTGCGACCGTTAAAAATTAATTAACTTTAAACAATTAGATACATGATATTTCACTTCTAAATGCGCTACAAATTTAAAATTTGGCAGACATGTGTGGCATCATTAACCCAATGTGGAAAAAGTATAATATTTCTAAAATTTTCATTATTAGTGATGGTTTTACTCCATTATTTTTCCATAAGAATAAACGAAAATCGGTCCCAAGGAGAAATCTTTTGAATTAAAGCAATACTTCCCATGATGAAATATCTCTCTGAAAAATTAATGTTTTGTTAAGGTGAGATGAAATGCTTGCAGTATGCAAGCACCTTCTACTAGTATGCTATATGCGTAAGAAATGCACGCTTTCAATGCTTTAATTTGAGAGAGAAGGATAGAGAGGGAGAAAGAATGAAGGAGAGAGAGAGACAGGGAGAGAGAGAGGGTAAGAGACAAAACTAAATGTTTCATAGATTAAAAATAATTTTGGGAGTATAACAACTTTATAGCGTCATGTATTTCTTTATCATACAATTATATATATATATATATATATATATATATATATATATAATTCACATAATTGTATATTCCAGAGAGTGAAAATAGTTATGGGCGAATAAAATATATATATTATATATATATATAGTTTTCTTTTTAGTGCATATAAAAGTTAGTTTCATTAATTTTTATTTCAATGTTATTTTAACTTAATTCTTAATTTACTCATACCGGTCCTATATAACAGGCAATTACCCTAGTATAGATATAATTTTCTGAGAATGTTTTGCTGCATTTGTTGTTGTTTGTATGTAAAATTAGCTTTTCATTCAAAATTTATAAGAGTGATATGGTTGGACTTGGTTTGGTTGGGTTTATCACCTTATTTATTTATTTTGGCACAATTATAGGGATAAATGTGGATAGAAAAATTGATTTCAAAGATTAAAATAAAATCTGATATGGCCAACACATGAATTTCTCCATACCTATAATATTTCCAAAAATTCCAAATAGGTTAAATGAAAATAAATCTTTTAAGGAAATTGCGAGAAAAATTTAAAGATTGCAAAGAGCGAATAAAATCAAACCATAGCTTTCTGATATAGGATATAGCCAGGAAGCTCCAACAATTAAGAAAACAAAAAGGAGCGTCGTTAACAATAAGATGTAACTAAGCGTAACACGTTTATAATAGTCGCCGGTAGGTGGTGCTGTGGAGGCAGCTACAAAATTAGTTTTTAAAATGCCTCTTAAATAATGCATTTTATGGGACGTTTCGAACAAAGATTGTAGAAAATTAAATTACCTACAACTTATATTCCAATACTTTTTACGTCAATAAAATATTAAAGGAAATATAAAAAGTCTGATGTGGCCACCGCATGACTTTCTCCATATCTGTAATATTTCTAAAAATTACAAATAGGTTACATAATAAATATTTTAAGAAACTACAAAAAAATGTAGACTTTACAAAGAACAGAAATAAGCTCAATAAGTCTTCTGATATTGGATATAGCCACAAATCTCCATCGATTAAGAAAAAAAAGGAGCGTTACTAAGACGAAACTAAGAGTAGATTGTTAACAATAGTCGTCGGTAGGTGGCATGGCGGTGGCAGCTAATAATATAAATCTTAATCAATGCATTATATGGGAAAATGTTTCAAACAAAGGCTGTATAAAATTAAATTTCCTACAACTTTTATTCCAATACATTTTTACATATATGTATTGTATATATGTATTAAAACAAATATTTCAAAATAACGGATGGGACAAAAGTTAACACTCACTTCCGGTTGAACGATTTTTACCAAAAACTAATCAGTTCTTGTGACTTTTATAAAAATGTTAAATATAAAATTTTGCGTTGATCTGACTAATGGTTTTTGAGTTAGAGCACCCACAAGAAATCTATCACATACACACGCACAGATATCATCGAGAAAATGGTCAAAACGTGTTCAGGGAACCTCAAAACGTGTATTTCCGTTGAAATCTCGAAGTCGATTTTTTCATGATAATAATACTTTCCCCTATACTACGTATATGGAGAAAGTGAAAACGGATGTGATAAGAGTAAACACTCACTCCCGATCGACCGATTTTTACCAAAACCAAATCAACTCTTGCCCTTGAACAAAAATGTCAAATATAAAATATTGCGTTGACCTGATTAATAGTTTTTGATTGAGATCACGCAGAAAATTTCTATCACATACACACACAGATAGACAGACATTATCGAGAAAATGGTCAAAACGTGTTCAGGGGACCTCAAAACGTGTATTTCCGTTGAAATCTCGAAATCTATTTTTTTTCCTGAAACCAATACTTTCCCCTATACTATGAAAAAAGTAACAAGTATGGAAGGGTGTACTCCACGTCGGATTACAAAGAGTTTCCAGACGCGTTCTTTGATATCAACAAATTATCGTAAAACAGCCCAATACCATATTTCATCAAAATACGTCCTGCGGTTCTCGGTTTTAAACTACATGTAAGTCTTCATGTAAAATAGTCGTTATTATCGTCCGATTTTAACCGAAATTGAAATCGGCAGCCAAATTTTAGTAAAACTCCCCAATACCAAAAATCATCAAAAAACGTATAGCGGTTCCCGAGTTTTAACATGCGGACGGACGGAAACTACCTCCCCTATATGCGTTCACTGCGTGCAAAGAACGCATAAAAAACGGTCCGAATGCTGTTTGACCACAGTTAATATTACTATGGCATGCTATTAAAAATGTCAATTTGATTTTTAGCTCAATTAACGTTTATTAAAAGTTTTTCTTGTGTGTTTCATTTCTTTTTGAAAATTGTGGAAAAAATACATCTCGGCTGGGTAACCGTAAGAAAAGTAGACCTTATTCACAAAAATAGTAAGCGAGTGCTGCGAACCATTTTGCTGTTGTGGTTGCATAAGATTACGGATGAGAAATGAAGATTGCCTATACTTAAGGATAAGAACATAATAGTATTGAGTCAAGAAAATTGAAAAATGGAAATTTATAGCCAAGCAAATTTTTCGGTTAAAAGATACCTATTTTGAGGTTATTCGTAAATTATTTGATCAATGCTTTTAGCCATAATTGACGTTGAATGGCAATATATTTATATCCAAAAGTGATCTGAGTAAACTAATCAATTTCATTCTAAGCCAGTAGCGCACAACCTTTTTATATGGCGGGCCGCATCGGTGGTTGCAAATCCTTCGGCGGGCCGCATTGGAAATTGCCAATTCTTAGGTGGGTCGAATTACGATTTAAATTGGAAGTTACCTATATATTCTTAGGTGACATATACATAAGTGAAAATCAATTCTAAATAAGGTTTTTATTCAACAGGGAACAATCGAGCTCGTCTTATGGCTGAAAAAATTCAAGAACAAGCAATTTAAAAATGTACTTGCCTTAGGTATCTCCAATAGTTACAACAAGGTTAATGGTTTTTTAACCAGGTTGTGGCTATTGGAGATACCTAAGGCAACTACAATTTTAAATTGCATGTTCTTGAAGGATTTTATGATTAACTTTTAAATATTAAATGTTTTAATATCAAAATTTTCATAAAAACGTATGAATTTGTGTATTGAATATGCCGGATTACTTTTGTACAAAGCTGTGGAGTCGGAGTCGTGGAGTCGGAAGCAATTTTGGTGCTCCTGGAGTAGGAGTCGGTAAAAATGTAATGACTCCGACTCCACTACCCCGGTTCTTTTTCTTCAATAAATTTTGCAGTTATAAACTTTTATAATATGTTATGTATTTAATTTCTTTTAATAAAATCATTCATAATTTATTCAACTATCATAGCCAGATACCATGGCATTAATCTTTCTTTGACACCTTTGGAGAAATATGTAATTTTCAGTCATTATTGTTGTTTTTGTCTCGCCTTTTAGATTTTATAGTAAGACTCCTTTTTTATTTTTTTAAAATAGCTCCTTTTATAGAGAAACCCCTTTAAATGTTAGTCTTTTTATACCAATCATTATTTAGTTTTAACTCCTTATTACAATAATCATAATTTGCAGTCAAACTCAATAAGTCAAAATCAATAGAATTCATTTTGTTTTAAATCTGAAATTTGTTAGGTACCTGATTGTATTTCTTTTAAAATAATACTCTGTTCACTTGTCATTTTTCAGTTTTTTGGTGCTAAATTTATCTATGCTTCATGCTTATAACATATCAAACATTGGATAATATATATATATATATATATATATATATTATATATATATATATATATATATATATATATATATATGACTTTTGATGTTGTAAGACGAGCTATGACTTTCTTTTATAGCTATTTTGGAATTGTCAAGTCTTAAGTATATAAGTATTGTGTTATTTTCATTAACTTTTTGTAATTTCATTAAAAAGGAAGGATAAAATAGACACAACTATAGTTTCAATTCAAACATTAAAAATACCTGATGACATTATGATGAATTGTCCTCATTGTTATGTACTATTGCGTCATAGTTACAATTAATATTTCTCACATATTAAGGCTGGAGTCGAATACACAAAATATTAAGAAGTCGGAGCCGAAGATT
Organism: Tanypteryx hageni; assembly: GCA_028673005.1. Lineage (NCBI taxonomy): Eukaryota > Metazoa > Arthropoda > Insecta > Odonata > Petaluridae > Tanypteryx > Tanypteryx hageni. Next base: position 39,080,278 of record CM054115.1, read on the forward strand.
TTGGGCGCCAACTCCGCAGCCCTGCTTTTGTAACATAGCTTCGCGGGCCGCACAAAAACCCTTCGCGGGCCGTAGGTTGGGCACTACTGATCTAAGTAACTCATTGAATATCACAATTTTCAAAGTAAGTAAAGTAAATACATTTAGGAAAATCAAATTCATAAATTTATTTCGATGAAGCAACGTTTTCCGTGTATCAAACGGTAAAAAATCTGATGTGGCCACCACTTGGCTTTCTTCATGCCTGCATTATTTCTCAAAATTCCAAGTACGTTAAATGATAATAAATATTTTAAAGAACTGCGAGAAAAACTCAAATACATTATATGGAAAAATGTTTCGAACAATGGTTGTAGAAAATCACATGACCTACAAATTTTATTGCAATAATTTTGTACGTTGATCAAGTATTAAAGCAAATATTTGAAAGAAACGGTTGTGATAAAATTATACATCCACTTCAGGTTGACCGATTTTAACCAAAAGCTAATAAACTTTTGTCCTTTTAATAAAAATGTCAAATATAAAATTTCGCGTTGATTTGATTAATAGATTTTGAGTGAGAGCGCCCATTAAATTTCTCTCTCTCTCTCTCTCTCTCTCTCTCTCTCTCTCTCTCTCTCTCTCTCTCTCTCTCTCACACACACACAGAGACATAATCAAGGAAATGGTCAAAACATGTTCAGGTGACCTCAAAACGTGTATTTCCGTTAAAATCTCCAAAGCTATTTTTTTCATGAAAACAATACTTTCCCCTATACTACACATGAGGAAAGTCAAAATATAAAATTCACGTAACATTGTTACCGAATAATAAAATAGTTTTGGGGTATATAAAAGTTTTTTAGCGCAAATTTTAACAAATAAATATTTATATCTATACGTATACTATACGTAGTATAGGGGAAAGTATTGTTTTCATGAAAAAAAATCGATTTCGAGATTTCAACGGAAATACACGTTTTGAGGTTCCCTGAACACGTTTTGACCATTTTCTCGATGATATCTGTGCGTGTGTATGTGATAGCTTTCTTGTGGGTGCTCTAACTCAAAAACTATTAGACAGGTCAACGCAAAATTTTATATTTAACATTTTTATAAAAGTCACAACAACTGATTAGTTTTTGTTAAAATCGGTCAACCGGAATGGGTGTTTACTTTTGTCACATCCGTTATTTTGAAATATTTGCTTTAATATTTGATAAATGTCAAACTGTATCGGAATAAAAATTGTAGGAAATTTAATATTCTACAACTTTTGTTTGAAACATTTTCCCATATAATGTCTTATTTAAGAGATATCTTACAGTTTTAGCTGCCACCACCACGCCACCTACCGACGACTATTGTTAACAATTGACTCTTAGTTACCTCTTAGTAACGCTCCTTTTTTTCTTAATTGATGAAGCTTTGTGGCTATATTCAATATCAGAAGGCTATGGGTTGAGTTTATTTCTGTTCTTTGTAAAGTCTAAATTTTCTCGCAGTTTCTTAAAGTATTTATTATTATGTAACCTATTTGGAATTTTTAGAAATATTACAGATATGGAGAAAGTCATGTGGTGGCCACATCAGATATTTATGTATACCACGCCAAGGGGGATAAGTATATTTTTGAGCGGAGAGTTTGTATTGTTGGTGTGTATATAGTATATATGGCTTTTTAACCTCTTTGATTATTATAGCCATAACTCCTTGCACACCGAATACACTCACAATGGAGAAGGGAAACCCGGTGCCTGCATTAACTTACTCTTAACGAAGAGTACCAAGGGGACCAACTGCTTAACGTCACCTCTGGAGGTCAAAGCGCTGACTTGCGCGGTCTCCTCAAATGACACAAGTAGGGGACGGGAAGATCCCAGATTGAACAAGATGATTTAAACGAAGCTTATGATACTTACTTTCCATTTAATCATTTATTTAATAATTATATTGACTTTAATAACTTTTAAATCACTGCGGATATGTTGCTATTTGTGTTCCCAAATTTCATAATGTAGTGTTATAAAATATTACAAATACATTCGAACGGAATATTAAATTGATCACGCGTACTTGTGTGGCAAAAATAACGCGTTTATGTATTAAATAATTATACTATACCGAATCCGAATCCAACAATAGTTGATGCTATGGCAACACTCTCGTAATGAGTAATAAAAACTTCAAAAATGCCAGTATTCATGCAAAATTCGAAGAATTTACGATCGATAAGCAAAATTCCACAATAAAAATTAGAATATCCATTCCTTTCCTCAGGGAATAGTACAAATCCGGCTCCGATATTACAATTATAAGATATTTTAATGTGCAAGAGAAATTACCATACACAATGGATTTCAGATTTTCTATGCAAATTAAATGGGAAGGATAATTCCTGGAATCGAACCCAGGACTTTCAATCTTCGAAACAGAAACTATCCTCGAGAATTCGGTCCCAGTAGCAAGATAATTTTCAACAAGTGTCATGAAAATTGGTCTATTGGTTCAAAGGTTAATAGGGGGAACAGACAGACAGACACAACGAAGAAACTATAATCATATTTCCAGAATGGGAGGGTGAGAGGGAGGAGAATGGGAGGAAGAGAGGGAGGATAATGGGAGGTATAGAGTAGAAGAATGGGAAGGGAGGAGAGTGAGAGTGAGGAACAGAGAAAGGGAGGAGGAATAGGAAGAGCCTTAATTTTAATACTTTGTTAATGTATACCCGACATTTTTGACGGGCAATTACACTAGCATTTATATAAAAAGTTGGAATCATAAATAAAAACCAACAACTAATGTCAATTAACTAAAGATTTATCGAGCTCGTCTCATGACTGAAAAAAATTCAGGAATATGCACTTAAATATAAAAAAATTAAAAAGGTGCATGTCAGGTATATCCAAGAGCCACGATAGTGTTACGAAAAACCAGATGCGCATTTCGGCTACAATGCAGCCGGCTTTGATGATAACTCATCTAAAGTAGATTCTGCATTGTAGACGTAATGCGCATCTGATTTTCCATAACCTTAATAAAAATAAAACAATTATTGCAATCTCCATTGAACATTTTGTTCAGTGGAGATTGCAATAACTGTTTTATTTCTATTATCGAACCATTCCAAGAAAAGGAGCCTTACCAAGTTAGGTTTGTTGGGGTTTTATTTATATTTAAGAGCTTATTTTTTAACTAAGTTATTACTAATGCTTCGAGTTCATTTAGTAAGTACATAAATTAACAAATTAAGTTGCAAAAGCTCGACAGCACGATTTTAAGCATCATAGAAGAGTACTGTCAAGTCGCCAAAGAGTAGAGTAGAGCTCGCGAGCACTGGGTTGGGAACCCATGCTATATATGACTTTTGGGAAAGAAAAGCGTTATACAGCGATGACAGGGTTAAGTTTCCATAGATAGAAGATAATCTTGAAACCAATATTTTTAAAATAAAGTCAATAAATATTTGACATCTTTCTCAGAAGTCTAGATAAAAGAGATTTTAACAACTTTAACTACGGGAGAAAACGTTGTTACCACTGACGCGATGAAATTAAGATGCCTGAGATATTCGGAGAAGTATCTTCGGGGCCGGAGTGTAAATTCCTACGTTTTAGCACTTAAAAACTTTTTAAAACATTCCTCTCACAGAGCCTTTACCATCCAAAAGGTCAAACGAGCGAAAAAATGTGGCAATTAAAAAAGTTCGGCTGCGATTCACTGGTTAAAAATTCTTGTTTATAAGAAGACTTGATAAATATTCAAGAGGCCAATTAACCGCTTTACTGCTCGCAAAAGTTAAAGGAGGTGGGAGGTTTATGGGACAGAATACATGATAAGAAGTAAAAAGAAAGGCCTTGGCGTGGGGTGGAATGAAAATTAGACGAAAATGGGGCACGGGAGAGCAAAATAAGTGTGTCGGTTGTTTTTGTTGAAACAAAAAAGTTGTACAGTAATTTCCCGCTATACGTTGTTTCGCATATACATCGCCAATCAATTAAAGAACCCGTTTCGTTATAAGTTGCCTAGCTTCGCATATACGTCGTTTGAGAAGTGCTAAAAGCAAAATTTCAGGAATTGCAATTGCGGTACATAAATTATTACTATGATTAAAAACCCCTCTATTCGTCTTTTTAATTTCACGAATATTATTATTTATATAATTTAATTTAATTTCGTGTTCAATTTCATTTGCGATCCCATCTGGGCCCGTTCCTTACCGAATGACCAAATATATGTGAGCAGTGTTACACAGTAATTTCAACTTCACTTATTAATTTTAGGTACAGATATTTCATTCGTGGCTTATGCGTTTTCGCTGGTAAGCCTTTCTCTTCCATTTTAATCAAATGCAGCTTTCCAGCGTTATTTTATAAAAATACCAATATTATACTTTTATAACTGCGAATGAGTTTTCTGACTGTTTACAATCAGCTGAATCTTCGTTATGGTGATTTTGAAGTAGAAAAAATGTAAAACCCAAAGGGATATTCATGAATGGCGTGTGGGAACTAGGAAGGAAGACTTTCAGAGAAATAACCTAGCAAAGCATTATTAATGTTATTTATTTGTTTTAACATAGTAGGTCTTATTTACTGTATTGATATGTATTATTTGGGATACAAATGTGTCACAAAATATCCACTAGGAACGTAACTCCTACTTGTATCATTGTTCTTATGGGAAAATAGGTTTTGCTATATGTTGTTTCGTTATAAGCCGCAGTTTTCTGGAAGGCATCTCCGACCTATAGCGGTGACTTACTGTATTTTCATCAGTGGCGCCTTAGGACATATCACTGATTAGTAGGTTACAAAGATCTCCAAGATAAAGCGATTTCTTTTTTCCGTCGTAGCGACCAATGTAAACAAAATATGTGATATTATGCTTGGGATTTTCTCGAATTTTGATCTCAGAAAATATAAGTCGTAATTCCGTGGTCCCAATGACCTTATGGGGCTAATATTGTCTTCTATCCGAATAATTTTTTAATATATACCTTACAGATCATATAAGAGCTAGGGAGAGAAAAATATGGTATTTAATATTTGCTTGACGGACGCCATTTAACGATATATGGGTAAAGGTTTATTTAAGTGCTTATATAAAGTGGAAGTTATAATGGAGGACTGTCAAAATATTTAATTATGTTTTTTTAATTCTTTGTAACTGACTTAATTACTCCCTGTGAACATTTTTTAAAAATTGTCTTCATTATGCAAAAAATATTTAAAATAACTCTTTTAAATATCCCGCGAAAATGCCATTCTGGTTAGAGAGATAGTAAGGGGTACGTGATACTTTGATACTTCGTCCTGTTGCTTTTCCTGATATCGTAGCAAAAATGGAGAATATGGAACTTAAGAAGAGTTATAAGTATTGTCTGGTACCTCATTGCTTAAATACAACGATTAAAACCCCGAGAAAATTGTTCTTCACGCTACCGAGCTCTTTGGGAAGAAATAAGAAGCGGAGAATATTGTGGTTGAAAGCCATGAGGAGATAAGCATCTGATATATCGGAACGTACAACTGCATTTGCCTGAGAAGATCATTTTAATCTAAGTACTAGTTATATGTATGTACGTAATTTTATTGCTTCGTATTTTAGTTTATTACTTATGTCGGCATTACATTGAGATGATGCATATATTTCTGGATAACGTCGAAAGAGTAAATTATATTTTTATGTTTCAAACATTAGCATATATATTTTAACAAAACCTCCATTATGTAATATACCTATTCTAAATACGTAAGATCAAACTTACGGAAATCGTTGGGCTATGGGTTTATTAAGCAAATAATTACTATTGCAGTGCATATATTTAAGTACCAAGTTTTTAAGCAATTACTTTTACAAATGTTACATATTACCTAAGTTAGTTCTGTAATTTAAATATTTTAATAAATTTGTTCACATAATATCCTCGACAGCATGGTATTTTGAAGGCCCATGTTTTGTTAAATAAGGGCAGTCATGACACACCACAGACGTGACTAAATCTTCTTCTTCATCTACAACTACACTCACTTCATAACCTCTTTATCTTATTCTGTGTTCAGGGCAAATCTAGCATTTAACAATACTAATTTTTCCTTCTCGCTTCAGTTTAACAAATCCAACAGCATTACTAGCATAGTCTTCCCTCATTGGCTTCTAAGGGAGAAAAATCCATAAAAGCAACGATGAAATTCGCGACATATACAAAAGAGACATGCAGTTATGACAAACACTTCTACAGTTTTTCTTTTCACAAGAATAGGTAATAACTAAGGCAGATAGACACTTAAAACAACAAACTTCACCACATTTCCTATAAACAACACACACGGAAACTAAGTTGATTCACATTAATTTTGTATATTTGTCAATATTTGACCTGATGATTCTGTAAAGGCAGATGATGGTGATTATTCACCGAAACCGGTCGTGTTTAACTTCATATATTTTGTGGAAATTAGCAAAAGTTTAATATAAATAAAAAATGCTATCTAGCATTGTTCATGTTATTTTATTGTAAAATTCCACAAAAACTCGGCCTTTTGTTTGCTTATCTAACTATATTTTACTTACTAGATACTAGGACAGAATGGGAAACAATACATAAATAAAGATTCTATAATATTAGTTAAAACTAGAGTTGTTTTAATCATTTAATATGGGAAAGGTGTTTTAAGACGTCAGTCTATCTTTTACATATCTTCTGCGTTTCAGTCGAAATGATAGTACTATTACAATAATTGAAAATAAAAGCGCTACATCGAACTTTTTTTATCAATTAAAAGTAATACAAACCTATCCGCCTTCACTCCACGCATGTCAACATCTAAATATTGCTCCCTACGACTTCCAATGTACAGTGGAACCTCGGTTTACGAACGACTCTGTTTACGAACAATTCGGTTTACGAACAAAAATCCCGACGAAAAAATGCTTCGGTTTGCGAACAGAATTTCGGCTTACGAACAGGCAGTCACGTGCTCCACGGACTGACATATCGGCGTGCCGCTGCGCAAAACCCCGGACAGACGCACCGGCGCTGGCGCCGCTGAGTCTGAGAAATGAGAGGGCATTAGTTTCGCGGTAGCGTTCACTCAGGATAGACTGCTGTTCGAGTGCGTCGTATTTATTGGACTGCTGCTCGAGTGAGTCTTATATTGTTTTTGTATACGTGTTGCTATTGTTTCAAAGTTTAATTTACACTTAATTAAATTATCTTTTTAGACCACCATGAAACCAAAGAATGATGAAAGTAAATTGAAAAGAAATAAAAACACGATAGAGGTGAAAAAAGAAATTATATCTAAATATGAAAATGGTGTTCGTGTCTCGGATCTTGCTACGCAATTCGGTATGGCGAAATCATCGATCTGTACTATACTAAAAAAAGAGAGACGATCAAGAAAGCTGATCTCGCGAAAGGAGTAAAAGTAATTAGTAAACAAAGACCACAATTGATTGACGAAGTGGAGAAATTGCTGTTGATTTGGATAAATGAGAAACAGTTAGCTGGTGATAATGTTTCTGAAGCTCTAATTTGTGCAAAAGCGAAACGATTACATAATGACCTGTTAATAACAAACCCTGGTACGAGTACTTGTACTGAACTGTTCAAAGCTAGCTGAGGATGGTTTGAGAAGTCTAAGAAGAGAAATGGAATACATAATGTAATTAGGCATGGAGAGACTGCAAGCTCAGACCAAGAAGCTGGTAATAAATATGTACAAGAATTTAATGACTATGTAAAAGCTGAGAGTTTTCTTCCCCAGCAAGTATTCAACTGTGATGAAACTGGCCTATTTTGGAAAAAATTACCAAATAGGACCTACATCACTCAGGAAGAAAAGACTTTGCCTGGACATAAGCCAAAGAAGGACCGGCTGACTCTTTTACTATGTGGAAATGCAAGTGGTGACTTCAAGGTCAAGCCATTGCTTGTCTACCACTCTGAGAATCCGAGGGTGTTTAAGAAAAATAATGTAATGAAAAGTAAACTGTTTGTTATGTGGAGGGCTAATAGTAAGGCTTGAGTAACCAGGCAACTGTTCACTGAGTGGATCCATGAAGCCTTTGTCCCAAGCGTGAGAAAATACCTCCAAGAAAACGAATTGCCGCTAAAATGCCTTCTTGTGATGGACAATGCTCCTGCTCATCCTCCAGGCTTGCAAGACGAGTTGGTTGAGGAGTTTGGTTTCATCACAGTGAAGTTCCTGTCCCCTAACACGACTCCTCTAACCCAGCCTATGGACCAGCAGATCATTTCAAACTTTAAGAAACTGTATATCAAGGAATTATTTCAAAGGTGTTTCAAAGCAACCTCTGACACAGAATTAACACTCAGAGAATTCTGGAAAAAACATTTGAATATCCTCCATTGTTTAAGTTTCATTGACAAAGCCTGGGGGCTAGTGACTCACAGAACTACGAAATCAGCCTGGAGGAAATTGTGGCCAGACTGTATATCTGGCATTGAGGGCTATGAGACTGAGTCTGTTGATATTGTCGATGATATTGTATCTATAGGCAATAGGATTGGATTAGAAGTCGATAATGTTGATGTGGAGGACCACAGCAATGAACTCACTACGGAAGAACTGGAACAGCTTCTTAATGAGCAGCAAAAGACGGTGACAGAGGAAATATTATTTTCAGAGACTGATGAACGAATGGAAGATGTTCCTAGGTCCTCGATCCACGAAATGTGTGCGAAATGGAGTGAGGTGCAAAGTTTTGTGGAAAGATATCACCCCGATAAAACTTTATCAAATCGCGTTATAAAACTGTTCAATGATAATGTCATGTCTCATTTCCGCAACATTATAAAAAGCAAGAAGAAACAAATCTCATTGGATAGGTTTTTAGTGAGACAGAAACCTGATGAACTTCAAGCACCCGATGTTTTCATGGAAGGGGTCTCCCCTTCCAAACAATAACACTTTACTATTTTGTAAGATAAGTTGAAATAAAGTTTGTTTTTACGTTTATTCTTTTTGTTTTGTTACTTTCAATTCCTTTTCACTTAAACTATGAATTTCCATTGTTTTGTATAGGATTTCAAGCATGAAGTAGAAAATAAAGATAATAAAGGGCCATTTTCTTGGGGTCTTGAACGGATTAATCCATTTTACATTGATTCTTATGGGAATAATTGTTTCGGCTTACGAACAACTCGGTTTACGAACAGTTTTACGGAACGAATTAAGTTCGTAAACCGAGGTTCCACTGTACCGCAAAAGCATGTATGAATCAACTCTGAGCAAATTATCAGATCTGGCTACACAAAACCCTCCATATGTCATTTTGCAAAAAGTGAAATAAATGCAGGAAGGTGCAGTACTTCTACCAATATTTCTTCTAAGACGGCGTATAGAGGAAAACAACAGAATTGTGTCTTTCGAGCTTCTACTTCTATATCGGTACAATGGCTTCTAGCACGGCTAGCATCGGCTAACATGCTTGTGGCATGCGCTGACGTCACTAAACACTCGGCAAACTTCTGCTACCAATCGGATGTGATCGGGTTCGACATTAACTCGTCCGTTTTAAATTGCTTTTTTATACATATCTGTTAAAAATTTAAACGAAAAAACTTTATATTTGCCTATAACATTAGCCATACAATACAACTTCATAAAATATTCCGTAATTCCCGATATTTGACAGTCCCCCATTGACGGATTCAGTTGAAAATCACAATTGATCGATAAATTTTAATAAGGATTACTCCTAGGTAATTTAATAAAAATCTGTCAAGCGGTTTAGGAGATGAAGGTTACGACAGATGGACTGGCGGACGAGACGTGCCCGTAAGGCGTTCTGCTACTACCGCTTGGCAGGTAAAGAACGCCTAAAAAGGATAAAATGAGAAGAATATTATCTTAGACCCACACATTAAATGTGGTTTGTTAGGAATGTGGTGCTTGGAGGATAGACGTTAAGGTTGTAGGGAAGAGTGATAAAAAAAGTCGGGTTTTCCACAAGACTATTTAGGTAGTGCAATAGGAGTATTGGTAGGTGTAGACTGAAGCTCTTTTCCCATACAAACTACTGTTTCGTGAATATAAAGACGACATATCTGCATTTCGCTTTGTTCTTATTAGAAATGTTTCAATAGCGACAGAGTTTTGTAAGGCAGTCTCAAAGAAATTAACACGATTCAGCAATGGCTATCCGAATGCGAGAGATGTTTGTTTTAATTAGAATAATAATCCCAATAACTGAAAAAATTTCCCGTGTCAGTAAGATTAAGTATTCCTAACAAGTGCAGTAGCCAGGGAGGTGTGAGCGGTGCAATAGTCCCGGGTGCTGAAGCAAGCGGGCGATAACAATCAAGTGGCAAGTAGAAATTTCGGCATAATGTTAAAGATACTGTTAAAACGCCCTGGAATTTCTCTCAAATAAACAATATTATTATAATTTAAAGTATATTTATTTTATCAGTCTTCCAAATTTATTATCACACCTAGAAATAATTCTTTTATCACCACATTGCTTTGCAAAACCTCGATCATCGTTCATCAGTTTTCCTTGATTCTCTCTATCAGTCACAAATATTATTAAACTCACGTGATTTCCCGTTTAAGTAATAGGGGGATTTTAATAATAAAAATTAGTTGAATCAGTTTTATCTTATTATTTCGTTTTATCGTGCAACGTACATAAGAAACAATTTAAAGGCAGCTGAATACTAATAAAATCAAACGACTAACGGAAAATATCAACACAAAGAAATAATACGCAACGTTAAACTATTTCATTTATAAAACCACTGGAATTTCAAATCCGTTTTTGACGCTCCTGGAATCAAAACCGTGATTTTTATAATAATGATGGCATGTCTAAAAGGAGCAGGAGATAGATCCCAGTGCATTGTGGAAAAATGGTGGATATCGTATAAACCGTTCTCGATTTATTTAAATAAATAAATTGTAAAAGGTGTAATCATCCATTTCAGTCCCATTAGGATTACATTGTAACATGTCTATTTTTTTCAATTAATTAAATAATGAAATTGTAAATAAGTGTATAATCAATCAATTACAGTCCAATTAGTATTACGTAGTTTCGTGAAAAATCTTATAATGAGGGTTGCCATCACGGAGAATGATTTACCTTCAAAAAACTTGAAGGTTTGGCGTAAAAAACGAATTTTTGGGCACATTCATTGCGAATTTAAAAATATACAGTAGAAAACAAATTTTCATTCTTTTAGGTGTTCTTAGGTTCTAGTACGAAGTTTGTGCGATGAATATAAATTATTGTAAAATGGAAAATAAAAAAGGCTTGCACGCTAAGTTTCAGGTCTTCATATGTTATAAAACGAAGAGAAGAAACGAGTCTTTTTTCGGGATATTTTTTCTCGTTGACTTTTAATGCGTGATTGTAATATTTCTGCCAAATCTCAACCTTCTACCTATTCGGGAAATTTGTTAAAACACGTTAAAACGTCATACACAAAGTGACAATACGTTTTTATACTATGGAAGATTTCGAAAAATATTTTTGTTTGATTGATATTGTTTATATATGACAATAACTGTAATGTCTAATTATTAGGCACATCATTATATTTTATTTATCTTTATGATTGTGAAAGCACGGGGACGGTTATTTCGGCATTTCCTCGGTCTCGAAATTTCCCCGCTACTCTACTGTTTCTAACAAAATATCATTCAAAGCTTAAGTATTACACGACCAAACAATTTTCTGCGGGCCTGAGGGATTTGGTATATGTCTCTTTACAGACGCAGAATAAATTAGCTTATCTTTTCGAAGTTTTATCGGACTGACACGCAGGTATTAGTGATATAATCTGCTTAATCTTCTGGGCTTTGGAGTAACCTCGAAAGATTTCACAAATCGGTCAAATTTAGTCAAGTCGTCGCCAGCGAGCAGGCTCCAAATTCATCGGACGGGAAAGGACGGGCACCGATCCAAATAGTACATCCAACGCGAAACCGCTTTAACCAATTTAACGCCGTAAACTTCATATAGCTTACAGACAACCGTATAGGCACCTGAATTTTAACGACTATTTGGATCATAAATTCATGATGAATTCATGAATAAAACTATATATGCTAGGTGAATAATGTTGCTGACTAAATATGCATAAAAACAACACTAACGCGGGAGGAAACATATATTGAGAAGTAAACTAGATATCGGCCACACATATTTTGTACACGTTTTACCTTATGGTTTATATTCTATAACACCAATAAATTCGGTCACTCGATCATTTGCTCAGCGTTTTTTGAGCCGTCATTTAATTCCTTCATCTTCGACCTACTGACCTAAAACCAACATTCGCTTTTAAAACGAACAGGGATTTCTCCTCTTCTTCTCTACCATTTTTACAATACGCCGGATGGAGATAATGACGGACGGAATTAAATCGTTTCCAAAACGGCGGAGCGAGACGAAAATTTACGCATGCCCGGCCGAGCTACCCGTCCATCAAACAAAGACGAGCCGAAATTATTTACCACGTTGGAAAAAAAGCATACCATAATTCCCGGACCAAAGCGATCCCTCGCCTCACTTCCTAGAATAAAACTGCGATTATTGAAAATCGATATCGGCCACGTGACGTTGAGATGGAGGGGGGAGGTTGGGGACAGAACCCGCGTTTTCCCTTACTTCACTCCAGGGACTCAACTGCGGTCCACCGTGGTCCGGGGAATTTTTATCCCTTAGCATCCCCACCCTAATAGATTTCCGGAACGATTCGAAACGCGTAAAAAAAGGAACGGAAAATCCGGCGATTCGTTTAACCGAAACACGCTTTTGGGAAAAGATGATCGATAAGACCCAGGGCTCAACTCGGATTAAGTAATGGTTTTACGAGCTACAAAGGTCATATCTGGTCCATGGGAGCTTAAACTAGATACCTCTGCACGTCAAGATTTCGCGAGAAAAAAAACTCTTATGAGTTTCAACGAGAGGTTTTATCCCTAAAACATTAAATATATAACTAAGGTCATGGAAAAATCTTTCTAGCTCAAGTGCCAAAAATACAAAAAAATGTGCTAATTTTTTTCGTTGCGTGCCGAAATAAAAAAATACTTTTAAAATATTTTTTTTTTGCGCCAGATAAGAGATTTTATCTCTAAAACATTTTCGAAAAACATTAAATATATAACTAAGGTCATGGAAAAACCTTTCTAGCTCAAGTGCCAAAAATACAAAAAAATGTGCTAATTCTTTTGTTGCGTGCCGAAATAAAAAAATACTTTTAAAATATTTTTTGCGCCAAATAAGCTTATTTATCCATTTAACAAATAACAAAAATTATCGTGCCAGATTTAATTGATACCAACCGCATTATCGCATCCAACCTACCATACCAAGTTTTTCGTAGAGGATCAGCAGCAATGTTTCTACGTTGCTCCTGACCTCACAAACCGAGTTAATTAATATGTAAACAACTAAAAAATGATAAATAGTGTTTATAATACTGAGCATAGTAGCAACATAGTTGTCCTCCCACCACAAATATTTCCGGACAATGTGTCGAACTGGTAAGGTTATTGTTTAAATGAGCTAAATTAGTGAGTGACAGTTATTGATTACTTTTCGTTCTGCGGAGGTGTTCCAGCCAAAATCGTTCCTCGTGGTACACGCGGCACGCATACCATAGGTTCTCCATCGATGATCTGGGACGTAAGGATCAGCGGTGCTCTTGAAGCACTTTGTTTAAGTCTCAACGAGTGTTTATTTTATGGGATGAAAAACGCGGAAAACGTGAGACTAACGTCCCTTTTTCCGAGGAAATACACGTTAGAAAAAAACTCGAGTATTCTGCCGGTAACCTTCCCTAGGATTAAGTTAGTGAGATAAAAAATGTCCTCTCTTACTTTGCAACTTCGATAATTATATCTCTTCTTCGACTTCATTAATAAAAAAGGATGAAAAATATCACGACCGATATTTTCCGTGACCGCGCGTGTATACGTGTGTGTAGGTATATGTACGTACTCGAATAATGATGTAGTTGACCATTTTGACCTTTCCTCGGACCCTAGGTGAGCACAGGTGCTCCAAATGCCCTCCACCGTGCGCCACAACTCTCAGTATCATACGTTCCATTGTACACGGGAAATGAAAGAGAGGGCATTATTTTAAAAAGATATTTTTTCGTGTAAAATTTTCCAAAAAAGATATTATGCTATTTTCGGGAAATGTCTCCATTCCATTATTTTGCAAATCCCCTCCCACTCTTCTCTCTCTCCCCTTTTACTATTTCCCCTCATCCACCGGTTTCTCTCTTGTGTGACCCAGATTATGCATAAAAATATGAGCCATAAAATAATTCTTATAATGAAAATATATAAAAGAGCTCATTCGATGGTTAGAGCGCAAGAGCGAATTTTCGTTGTTTCGAAAGGAAATAACGTTCAAAGTTGGAAGGATGAGACACGCGTAAAATACATCCGGACGATAAATAAATTTTACGGACGAAACAGCTTGCAGTGAAGAAGGAACGTTGGTAACAGAAAACCGTACAGATTGACGATGAATGTAAAGTATAACCATAAAAATATACTCCTAACTCCACTAAATTAGGAGGATTTTACTTGAGGTTTTGTGAACTTATTTCCACTCACAAACGCCTATTATGATATGTCGTGAATACTTAACTTTCAGCCAGGACATCGTCAAGTAACACTTTCAAATTGATCACAGAAATATTAACTAACTTCAAACAAAAGGTTTTTTACGAACGAACCCAGTATTTCAAACAAAAATATTCAGGTTTAATAATTCGACGATACTATCCCCAAATACTGGACGGAGTTATTCGGGCAATAACAAGCAGTAATGGAATTAAAATTAAAAACTCCTAACCGTAAAATAAAATTATTTTACTGTTAGGAGTTTAAAGTTTTAATTGCATTCTGTACACCGTAGTCTCCAAATTCCATTTTCAACAAACAGTAATGCTCAATAAATAAAAAAGTATGAAATCATAAATATTTATAGGTAACTCATCAATTCAGATCATTGGGAAAGTCAAGAAAACTGAGCAAACACGAAGAATGAAGGAAAAGGAAATGTCGCTAGAAGTGGTGAAATTATCGAGGAAAAGGACGAAAAATAAAAGGTAAAAGCAAACAGCCGGGCACACCGAAATTTGCAAGAGCAGCGACATTCAAATTACTGCACACACGAATATTCGTGCTCCTGCGCGCGTCCATGCTGTGCATGTGCACAAAAATTTCGAAAAATTCAAATAAAATAGCTCGCCTCAATCACGTTTGCCTATTTATCACATTTTAAAACACCATAACGCTCGTTCATCTTTCGTTTGAATTCATCGATATTTCAAAACCTTTCTATGGTTGAAAAAAGTACACAAATTCGTCCACTTACTTTCGAGTGAATCGCCTGGACATGGAGTTCATGGCAAATTGGAACTTCTACGGGAAAACCTCTCACTTGAGTTATTGACCTTTCCATCAATTTCGACATGCCAAATATTATCCGCGCAATTTGTGAAAGCTTCAAATAGAAAGATGGCGTTTCTTTCGTTTCATCCTTGTGTATTGTAAGCCTCGATTTAGTTACTAACAAGCCATAAATTGTTTGTATTGGATAAATAGGATTAAACTTTTAATATAAACAAATATAATTTGGAAATTTCTAGTCAATAAAATATATTTTCATGAATTACGCCTATTCGTTTCAGGTATATACATAATTAAATTAAGATTATTTCATCAATATACTACATTTATATTTTGTTTGACGTTTTAGTATATTAAAACTTTTGAATTTATAAAGTTAGCTAAAACATTTAGATATGTTTCCCTTTTCGATAACCAAAAAATTTAAGCTTAGTAAATACATACCTAAAACATACTATTTGCTTCAATCTTTGACTCAAATGTTTAAAAAGCACATTCTATTGAAATAATTCAGATTTTTCATAGGAGTTTGCTTTTATCATTTTTTTAATTTTTAAAGATCGTGCATAAATAAATTTCATGTCAATCACATAACCATGTATAAAAGTTGTCTGGTAGGTATAGGAAAACTCCGATTTTCCATTCCATAAAACAGATAACGAGAATTATCTTCATTATTTTCCATCTTACTCAGCTTCAAAAATTTTATGAAAGCGGCATCAAAGGGAAAAATGAGGATTTGCGTAAAAGCGAGGACTAAAAAATTCGAGAGAAAATTAAATTTGGTGGAAATTATAATGGGAAGGATAATATGTAAATAGGGACAAGGACAGATGAGAAAATAATAGAGTCCATTATACTTGCAAAGTAGGCTGCTTTAAAACGTTTAAAAATTAATGCGGCAGAAATTAAACTTCAAGGAAATGTAAAATGAAAAATTCTATACCTCATTTTATGATCTAAAACTTGATTATAATTTAAATTGAAATCAAAATTGAGTTTGCAAGGCATAACTGAATACAGCGTATATTATTCAGTCCAATTCCTCCTCAGGGTAGGTTGTTGTGAATTTCCGTTTGATGAATTAAACTAAAATAATTGGGAATAAAACAGAGGGAGTCGACAGCATATGCGATTGCTAAAAAACGTATTTAATAAGCTGCGAGTTTGTTTTTTTTCGTGATTTCGTTTGACAAAGCGAAGTAATAAGGTCAGAGTGCACAATCCATGGCTGGTCAGTCGCTCTTTTAACGTGATCCGAGCAAACAAACACGATGCATGAGGAAGCAAATACATTTTAGGCATACAACATGGCGTCGCTAATACGTAATTAATTATAGGGATGACCTTCCTAAAATGTGCAATTATGCCATTTTGGTAGCGCAGGCGTACATGAATACGCTAACTCAACGGCCATGCTGAGCCAACCTTTCACGTATTAATGAAAGGGAGTCTATCATTATCATTTTGTTTTAAACCCGGCCACATGTTGCGCGCCTGAACGAAGCGTAGTGCACCGGAAGTGAGTAATTTGGCGAAACTGGACTGTGAAATTTTGCGCTGCCATTCGATGATTTATGTAGCGGCTAAACGTTAACTTTGGCGGCTCTCGGTCATAATTTAAATATTCATTAGAAGGCACGAAATAAATCACCTCCTGCTCGTATGTGCTAAAACTCTGCGCTGAGAGGGAAAGAGCTCTACAGCTATAATTCCGTCTTTGCTTTATTTTGATGCTATCTATACGATACGCAAAAAAATCCTCGAAATGGGAAAATTTATCTACTTATTCTTAGACCTAAGTATAAATGCAATTATCAAACCTAAAAACATTCTTACATAATAGGGCATGAAATCTTTTTAAAACAAGAGCCACCAGAGAATACTCTAGTGAATGACGGTCAAATAACAGATACACGTGTAAGCATGGATGTACGCACGTGTGCGCGTGAGTGCACTGTTGTGTTCTCTCTGTCGATGCTGAAGGATTTTCTGAAAAGCTTACAGACTCATCTCTAGCCTATCACCATTGAGTTCTGTTTTACGGTAAGCATTTTCCAGATATTTAATCTGATTCGAATTATTTGTTTTTGTACGTGTGTGTGTGTGTGTGTGTGTGTGTAAACGTATCATAATGCACGTATGGAAGCGTAAATATGCGTATTTATTCTTTAACGGTTCGAACTGGATGCATCGATTAGACAGCACGTGAATGGTCCACTCAGAACTACGGTATGGTGAAGATACGACGTGACGTGATAGAATAGCACGCATATCTCGAAACAGCAACTTATATAGACGAAACACGAACCTTCGGTATGCCACTCGGAAGGGGAGATCTCTACCATTTTTCTCATCCCTCTTGAAATCGGAAAACAAAAAATAAAAGACGGCAATAAAAGAAAACACAGTAAGCATATAAGGACTGGGAGAACATTTACGGCATAAACACGTGTTAGGCGACAATGGATTCAAAATGCGCACCGTATCGACGGCAAATAGGCGAAAAGGTTAAAGCGGATAATGGTTTATTGATGACGGGAAAGGGACGTATATGGAATGGAGAGTGGCTCAGACGGGGGATGGGATGGTGAGGTGGAGAGGAGGATGAGAAAGGAGGGAGAGAGAGTGAGTGAGGGAGAATAGGAAGGCAGAGCCGTACCGACATGAGGCGTGGGTGGGAATGGAAGCTTCAGCTCCCAGAAAGGCTTTGTGTATGGGCATGTGTGTGTTCGTATGGCTTAGGATCTAGGGACCCATACAGCAAGGGGTGCGGTGGGGAAGGGGAGAACGGAACGGGCTTAAAGGGAAGGGCAAGGACCGCGCGGATGGAGGGGGCGCTGTGAGATCATATCCACACGCACACACACACGAATTCACCCACACGCGCGCTCGATGTGTACGTACACACAAAAAACATACATACATATACACAAAGGTATACATAAGTATATACGCGTAGGTGGCGACGTAGTAGGATGGGTTAAGAGAGGTTGCCATGTAACGAAATGGCTGAAAGAGGTAGTGCGGCTGGAAGGGAAAGGATTAGGGTTTACGGGTGGGAAGAAAGATGCGCGAGGCAGGGGTCGGACGGACCGGGACATGTAAGGGTTATAAGGATGAGGCTTATTCGGGGTAACTTCTCTCCGGGAGAGGGGAAGAGGAGGAAAAGGGAGATAAAGAGGGCGTTTGGGAGAAACCAGGGATGGGAGACGCATGGTAAGGGGGAACCGGGTATGGTCTATTTTTTCCTCCTCCTTTAAATGTTATGCTCATTTCGGCGATAAAGTACGGAGCGGTGTTTGTAAAAGATGAAGAATAATGCGATATAAACTGTATCTTGGTAAAATATGTTCGCTCGAGGGGAGAAAATGATGAAATTAAGAGAAAAAATCAAATCGAGTCGACGCCTAGATTTTACGGTTTATGAATTTATTAAGTATATTATTATTATTATTCCAAACAAGTACTCAGAGGGTGAATGTGAGCGAATGGAGAAATAGGGAATAGTCTCGGTGTGTGTTTGTGTGCGGCCTATATATGGAACCCGGCGGGGCAACCTTGTAGCTAAGAGTGGCAAAGGGGATGGCCCTGTTTGGGAAAGATAAGCTATTGTTGGTTTAGTCATAAAATTTCACTGAGATGTGACTTTTTTCGGAGTTGTGATAAATATCAATGCCGCCGTGCACATACACCTTCGCCGTTCTGGTTTTTCAAGTCCCATATAAACAAAACAAAACTTTTTCAATTCAAAATCCCATCATGGCGTACAAAGTAGTGTATAAGGTCTTTTTTCTTGATCGTGAAGCAAAGAGTCCGACGCCAGACGAAGCGTGTGATAATTTGTGGAATGTTTCCAATGGCTTATTTCGATCATATATGACCCGAATTGAAAGGATATCATGCCATTAAACTTAAAGAGATAAACTTGGAATTTATAAGGATGTTACGCACCTAAACGACGATTATCTTTAACTTAGAAAATGAGTTGATTTTTCAAAATATATAAAAAATACGTAAAAAGCACACAATCTAAAATAATCACTTCCTGATTGAAGGATCAAAAACGAGGTTATCGGATATAGATTGTTCGCATGAATCTCTGATCAATACGTGTTAATTCAATATAACTCTATCACGATAACGTTTTCGCCATCGCCATTCTAAAATCGCTATCCCAAATTCGCTTTTATAATGACAAAGCGATTTGATTAAGATACTTGGAGATAAACGCCTTATCTTGTTCCCGATGAATTCGCCCGGTGAAGATTATGAGAAAAATGGCTCGTTAGCTTCCTCAAATTTTTCTCTCAACGTTGAGCCTCAGGCCTTATTCAGGTGAACCTCCTATCTTGATAAAAATAAATTCACGAATTATCAGATTAGTGCGTTCAAAAATGCTACCCCATTTTGAAGGAGAGACGCTTTGTGCCTCTATGACGCGCAATAGTTGGGTAAATAATTTGGGAAAATTTATAAAAATATCATTTTAATATAAGAATAGCAAATTCATTTAAAACGTAATTTAAAAAAATTGTTTTCAGGCTTAACCCCATAATTGAGATGAAATTGCTTGGAGTAGCTTGGTTGGATAAATAATGGTGTTCAGAAAAGTTTGCGAAAGAGCTATTCGAAAAGAGATACGAATGAATGCCAAAAAAGTACGTCGCTGAAGGCTTATTCGAGCGTCGCATTTCGTAGAAAACCCAGAAGAATGTCGATAAATACCAGAAGAATGAAAGATAAAAAAGCAAAGCTCTTTTTCACGCTAGTATAATGCATAAGAAACACCGAGTATTTTTTGAGCTGAGCTATTTTTACGCAAACAACTGGGAATGAAGATATTTCGTCAAAAATAAAAACCTGCCAGGTACGAAAATGAGAATGAATTTGCGTCTGCCTCGGAGACAGGCACGATAATGGCTCAGCATATTGCTGTTTTTCACTCACTGCGCCACAAAAACCGTCAATTGTTATTTACACGAACGTGGGATGATTCGCTGTAACGTTCCGCCTCCGCTATTGGATTTGGAGCGTTACAGGCCACGGGGTGACATATTAAAGGGAACTAGCGGAACCAGTTTTCGGTGGGATAATGTAACGAGCTCGATATTTTGGTCTTCATTGGGAGCATCTGGAACGTTATAGTCGAGAGTGATTAGCATTTTTGGCACATTCCGTCAATTTTTTTCTCTTCTATATAATCGCTGAAAGGATACGTACGACTTCGACGTTTACTATTGATGATCGCGCCGTTTGATAAAATTTTTCGTGGTTCATACATTCACAGTCCATTATTTTCACTTTATCACTTTGAACAAAAACCACAATAAATTTATACAATAATTTTTCTTTTTGTGTTACACTATTTTAAATCCCCTTTTTCATTAATTACCTAATTTTATTAGCACCCTATAGTTCAATTAATAACGCATAATGGGGTGATTATTCGTTTAATTTATATTTTTCGTTAAGGTTTAAGATATAGTTCTTTTACACATATTGACGAAAATTAATTTTTGAATCAATGGAATTTTCATTCAAAAACCTCAATGCGAAATAAAAACTTCTATTAAAAGATAAAACGCGCAATGTAAGAATTAAGTTAATTTTTATCAAGTCGGTGACTTCCTAAAGGATTATACACATTTACTGAAAGCTATCGAACTTGATTTTGCTTGTGATTAATACCGGAAAATGTTTATGTTTACAAAGTTAAAAGCTCTAAGTTAACCTACACCATTAAAAAGAAAATCAATGTTTACAACTTCAAATAAAATTAACATTCAAAATTAGAAAATTGAAATTTTAACAACCGATAGATTTTAACTTTATATGTTTTGGGTGATACATGCATGTCAAGTATTCGTTTCCTATGTAACAAAAATAGAAATCTTAACTTCAGTTTTGTATGAATGCCTATTAAAAACATGTAAAACATCTAAATATTAATAACTTTGTAAAAATTCTTTTGAAAAATTTTGTAACAAAAAAATCATTCCAGTTAAATTGCTTAAAACCAATTATTTCTCAAACGCACGAATTAAAATAAATATGCTTCATAGAAATTTGAGTTTGTGCCTTCTATTCGTAGAGAATATAGTTATCAAAAGAACCACCAAACAAGATGTTTTAGAAAACCTTTAGTGGAGTATTTGTTTCTATACCACAATCAGACTACTGTGTCTGCACGAAGAGAAAAATTATTTGGAAGCTTATGCGCTCGTTTTAACGTATATAAAGCACATTGTATATGAGATTCCATTGCGTACAGCTATGAACGTTAATTTGGCGTTTTTAAAGTGTGTATGGATGATCGAATGTTCAATTAATAAATACTAGGAGCCCTGCCACTACGCGCTACACGCGTCAACCCCGCCCTCCGCTCGTATCGTCCGCTCCAGAGACATCGGCGCTACGCGTCTCGCATTTATTCTTGCTAAGCTGAAAATAATTTTTTAAAACTGCTGTTATCAAGATATTTTTTTGCCCAAGAAGTTTCTTTTTCGAAGCATCGTTTCCGAATTATAAACTTTCAAATATTTAAACGGCTGCCATTTTGTTGAAAGATGGCGGAAGAAAATTATAAAAGTTTTCTTATGGTCTCCTAGCTAGTAGAAAAAAATGTTGTTTACCGCATTTTTTTATGGCAAACAGTTCCTGAGGTACAAAGGGTGGCAGACGGACGAACAGACGCTTGAGAAATTATATGTAGAATATGGAAAGTTTTATTGGCGCATTTTCACTGCACTAAAATTTTTTATAATGGTGTAATTAAAACGAATTCAAATTACTTATTTTTAATATTCTAATAAATATAAATTTTTATCAATTTGTACTCAGATATAACTTTGTACCTTTCCTTGAACACTGGTCTTACATGGGCTGTTCGGCGGCTTCTGGATATTTTGTTTGTCTTTATACTTTACTATAAATGGCAATCTACTGAGAAAGAACACAATTTAAAGTCGGATACAGGATTAATACATTCTAAAAACACGTGCAACGTAAAATAAACGGTACAATACACATTGCACAAAGTTTCTCATACATTACATATGCAACTGGTCTCACTACACCCTTTTCATACTGAAAGGAACTCTTAGTACCACAAAAAAACCACGGAAAATGTCTTTTGCACGTAAATGCTACTAATATACTGATTACCTCATGTAGTGAAAATCAAGCTTGATAAATGGTTGTACTATGCATAAATGCCAAATATTATGTGGACTAGAAAAGGCACATTGGCGCTGAAGCATCATTGCTGTTGAGATAACTGGGGAGAGCTGGGCATAAAAATCGATATATTATAATATCGCTGGACGCTATACAGTTATTTTTTTAGAAATATGGCCTAAGCGGTATTATTTATGACTCCAATCTATAACTTAGGGAATTATAATAAAAATCGTTAGAGCCATTTTTGAATAAATCAGCATTTTGTGAAAAACAACGAGAACAAACTACCATTCATTGTTGCGCTATATCGTTCATCTCTTCATAGTTTCTATTCTGGATAATTTTATGCCGAAATACGAAATATCATTCGATTTCCTTGAACTGTCTAGGCTCTAAGATCTCGCATAGACAGGCAAACGGCATGGCAAAAATCACTTTTTTTGCACTCGGGGATACATAAAACGTCTATTACCGTCAAAATCTTGAAGTCGAATTTTTTCGCCATTACAATACTTTCTCTGTATACAACATATATAAGAAACGAACACGAATTTAAATTTTTTACTTCCCTAAAAACAGTTTTTTTGTTCCTAAAACTTAACGTAGCAAATTATTGGACTCGATTATCACTTGAGTCGGGAATTTAATTAATATCATACGATACGGTAAAGCTCATCTTTCTGGGACTACAACCTGTAATATCACTTTTTTAAATATTAACTATAAATGTTTTGATAAATTAGTGCTAATCTATGGGTCCTAATCAGAGCTGCAACCCGAACCGAACCACTGAACCGAATCGAATTGCAATCATTTTGCTGAACCGCGAACCGAACCGAAACCGAAGATTAATTTTTTACTGAACCGAAAACAGAACCAGATTTATTTTGCAAAAGTGGTTCGGTTTGAGCTTGATTAACCAAACAAAAAGGTACACGTATTTCCAAGAGAGATGGAAAAATCACCGATGCACCGAAGTTGGCAGAATCCAAATTCTATGAAAATAATGAACCCTGGCAAACTTTTCCCGTCCCTTCCACTTAATACAGTTGTTAACTATGGGGAGAGTTAATGGTGAAGGAGAGCACCTACTGTGACATTATGCGGAGCACCTTCGGGGTTGAAGCTGACCACGTGAATGTATTCGAAGTTTATTTGAAACCAGGTGAAATGGTCGTTCTACGACGTCCAAGAAAGTGGCCGCAATCTCTTTTCATGGAGAGCAAAGAGGTGTAATATTTTTTGTTTAACAGAAATATATCAATTCCATTCTGCATAATTTTTATTTTCAGTATCTCTTAATGAAAACAGCATTTATTGACACCGCGTGGAGAAAGTTAAAAGATAAAATCCCAATTTTGCTCGAACCGAACCGTGAACCGAACCATCATCTACATAAATTCCATCTTTGAACCGAACCACTTCTAAAAATTTCGAACCGAACTTCTCCAAAATTAGTAGTGGTCCTAATAATAAGCATCATAATCACAAAATTTTAATATTCCTTTTTCCACCAAATACTTAAATAGTGCAAAAGTCATCTTCCGGTGTGGTAACTATTTCAAACTAATCCACTCCTGATGATCCCAACGCTTAACTATTTTTTACTTTAATTATCACTCAGTTTTAGAGGGATAATTAAAGCAAATATATAAAATTTTGGAATCGCTAACCTTTATAACTCCATGGTAAGTGTTTTCAATGGCATTTAATGAAAACATTGCGATACATTGCGGAAAAATCATTATAAATGATAGTAAAATAAAGGATTCGAATGAAAAGCAAGAGAACTGGAGTTTAGACAGTAACAGCAAAATATATCTAATTGACTGAGCCATAGAACATTGCATGACCTAACGAAATCATGTTGCAAACATTCGAGACGACAATCATGAACACGCATGAAATATGTGTGAATTACCTCATATATATGTCAATGAAATATATGTAAATTACAATTTGGGCTAAACGAAATATATAACCAAAATTATTCAGTTCGCCGTCGGAGTTTTACAAAATATATATGATATTTAAAGATTTATATTCAAAACGAAATCTTAACTTAGATAACAATTCCACTCGCCTTTATCCATCTAATTCTATCTCATCATTATAGGTAGTCTGTCCGTAGAGAAGTCCGTGATTATTCATGGTTAAACCTGGTTCTCCATATATTCCTATTTTCCGCTGTCCTCTTCATATCTTGATAACTATCTTTCCCCTTCAAATCGTCTATCAGCTGAAACCTTTTCCTACCTCTTTCCCTTTTTCCATCTAATTATATCTATGCATAGTATATTTCTAGGCTGATAAGGGTGCCATATAAGGGTCCATTATCATTATCCTAATTCAAAATTCTACTGATACGCTTGCTAATATTCTATTGATATTGGAAATCTTTCAAATTTGTACCTAATTAACGTTATGATATGAAATCGCGAGCAACTAATGAATTATTAGTAAGTACTAAAATTTTCATCTTTAATTCATAATATCTATACTCGTATTCGTATATTGTTCGTGATTTCATATATATATATATATATATATATATACACACACATACGAGGTGTCGGTGCTTGCATAGCTTAAAAAATCACCATACACCAAGATCTAAACTCGAAAATAAACCAATGTGATCTCCAGGGCAACAGCACTTTAGCCACCTGGAGCTTATATGTATTAGATAATAATTTCCATGAGTCCTATCAGATTATTTATAATTTTCCGTGAAATTAAGGCAACTATCAGTAATTTCCAAATTCTCTGGCAATCGCCTCGTGTCTAAGTTTTCGTATTTCAAGTTTCATGACTCAGAAAACCCTACATGAGCAATAAGAATAATCGTCATTAAGACAATACACTAAAATTATGGAAAAATTAGGCTATTTTGTGTTAAGATTACGGCATCATCATCCGTGACTTTAGCACGTATTTGTATTTAAAAAATCGCGAAATAGATATGAAGCCATTATATTTAACAATTAAAAGGTTATAATTTCTCGAAAAACTACGAAACACAACATTAAAGTACTTCTCATGTTTTACTAAATTTCGTGTGTTAGTAGATATAAAGCCGCCATGATAAGTTTACATCGTAGTTTAAAATTAATGGCATATTAATATATAAATAAGAAAATAATTTTCATTTTGCGCGAAATTAAGGCATCTATCCGGAATTTCTAAATTCTCTGGCAATCGACTCGCGTCCAAGTTTTCGAATTTCCGGTTTCGTGGCTTTGATCGCCCTTTTTAGCAATAGCTATAATCATCACTGAGAAAATAGCCTATATATCACACTAAAATTCATGTAAAATTAGGATATTTTGTGTGTTAGTGTTATGGCGACATCATCAGCGGCTTATAGTTCGTATCCTGATAAAAAATTAATTTAAAATTATCACGTCATCATATGTATGCGTCGTTGGCTCAAATTAAATAGATTACAATGCTGTCTAAGCATTAAATCAATGCTGTTGAAGTATGAATAATCAATTACCATTGAAAGGCATTGGAGTCGTGGCTATGGTGGTTAATATCTTTCACTTTTGAAAATCGAAAAACTTTTCATAATTTTATGATTAAAATTAAATTTTTACGCAAATTTTGTCTTTGAGTAAAAAAAGGTCATTCTTTTATCTATAGTATGGTGCATGTCCCGACTTTGTATCTTAATTGTAAATAATTTAAAAAAGCAATTTTATATAGCCCTGCACCGTTTTCAATGCTTTTCTTATGTGTTTTTAAAATTGGAAATTGGGCTCAAAAATTCCCCTAAAATACAACATTTTCCAAAGGTTGTGCCCAATGACCTACCTTCATGCCAAATTTCAGCTCTGTAGTACTTCTGGAAGTACCTTAGATTATATATATATCCTATATATGTAAGAAGCAGCTATTTGCATATAATGTATAAGCAGCTCAGATGAATTTTTTGCAGAACTTTTTCATTTACTCGGGTAGTTAAATATTACTGTAAAACCCTGAAATTTAAAAAATATGTGAGAATTATAATTCAATATTATTATCTGACTCTATTGTACATGCATGCATAATAATCAAGCTCCGCTTAGTTCAGCAAAAGCTTCATTTAATTATGACTGTTCGTAATTTTAAATTAAGCATGATAAATTAAATTAAAAGTGCTTACTTTCTTTTAAATTTCACTAAAACATAAAATGAAAAAATAAGAATATCGTAATTAATTAGAGCCTATAGAACCTTAAAGAGGTTGAAAATAAACTCAAAATGCAACACGCAAAATTTCATAAAGATGAGCAATCTCAAATCTAGACCAATATAGTTTTCTCCCTATATTATAAAAATCTTGTGCACGAGCTTCCAAGGTGTCCCGTGCCTCATTCTAATGTACTTCTAGAAGAGTTAGAGATCTGAAATTTGGCGTGCTGGTCGGTCATACGTCACAACCAAAGGGAAAAACCCGAAAATCTCAAAAATCTTTTTCGATGACATTGCTCGATTTCAATACCCCATAAAAAGCATGGGCTTTAATGCAGGGAATTCTAAATATGCTTTTTAATATTACTTGTAAATTAAGATACGAACTCGGGATAAAAACAGTTTTGTAGATGAAAAAATGGAGTTTAATTTTTAAAGACGAAATTCAAGTCCGTGCCGAATTAGCGTAAATATTTGTTTCTTATTGCAAAGAAAGCATATTTTTATGAGGCACAACAATGAAATATTCTAAAGACCATAGCAATGAGCTCAAGGCTTTTAAAAGAGAAATGGCAATCTAATTAAATATTGTATTGGTTCGACGCTTTTAATAATAATTAAGGACGTCATAATGAATTACTGATTTTGATGTAATCAACTCGCAACAAATGTTATGATGAAGAACATAGACTAAACGTTCTCCTTACCATTAGGTTTGTTTTTTCGATGCTCCTCATTTTTACACACTCGACTTTAAAATCATCTCTTCCGCTCGTTCTCCGTTTGCACCGCATTGGGATAACGGAGGAAGACGGGAGTATGAGTGAAATAGAAAAGGAAGAAGAGAGAAAAGAAAGAGAGACAGGGGGAGGGAGAGAACGAGGGAAAGCGGGAGGTTTGGTGAGAGGGAGGGAGGGATATAGGGAAGTAGAGAGAAAGGGAGTGGGGTGAGAGAGAGGGTGAGAAAGGGGCGAGAGTGGGAGGAAGAGAGAGAGAGAGAAGCCCGAAAATAGGGCCAGATAAAATTTTCTTTCTTAAATATATGGCGAAAGGTGGAGGTTCAGGGTTGCACACGGGCGAGGCACTGGGTTGACGCGCGTAGAGATGAAGCCAATAGTAATATTAAAATTAAAAATGTTCAAATTTTATTTGTAAATAAGCAATTTCTCTGAAAGGGCTTTAATTGGGGTTTGCTCAATTACAGCGCCAGAGATTAATTCTTGTATATCAAAATAAATTAATTTACTTACACTATTTTTATCCCACTCAATACAAATGAGATCTACTAATATGTGATACTAAAACATTTTGAAATGTCAGGAAACTTTATTTCAAGCAACTAGCAAAATACAATTAATTCTAATATCTTTCTCTATGCAGTTATTGCTCTGCTTCATTGTAATCTGGATTTTGTTAGCGTTATAGTTCCAAACTTGCAAAGAAGGTATATTCATAGTCACTCTGAATCATTAGACAAAAATAAATCTTACGCTCTTTGTGCTATTTAAGCACTTGACAAAAATCGATTTTATAAAATACCGCGTAAAGAGTAATATTTTTCATCATAACGAAATTTCCAAATAAAATGGCTGCACAACATCGACAGTGCCCGACTGCATGTTCAATTTTACCTCCGACTCAGAGGACGGAAAAAATAACGGCACGATGTTACACGGGAGCTTCATTTCGAGTCTTAATTAAGATCTACCTAGGGGAAAAATGCACATAATGGTTCCATGCCAAATGCGGTGTACATCTGCAATCTTTTTTATCAGCCACCAGAACAGCACCGTTAGCCGTCTCTCGAGGTCAAATTTCCTATGGAATCTTCCACAATTATCCTGCAAATCCTTTATTTATTAAATACATTAATATTTCTCGTTGCTCTAACCGAAATGAAATCCCTACATCCAGAACAACTGTCTTTTTCGAGTGAATGGCTTAAAAAAACGCAAAATTGCATGGAAATTAAAATTATTGAGTAACAAAATTTTATCAAACGGACCAATACTTTACACGGGTACAATCGCACAAAAATTTCAGAGAACAAATATGTTTCCTACATGTAATAGCATATCAGATTATTATCGTTTTTTAGGCTGAAAATATTTTTTTAAATACAACACAACGAAACATATTTATGATCATAACTTTAATCTTCAATTTTCACAAATTTGGTCTTTACTCAAGCAATTACCGTTGCAAAAATAGAAAATGTTAACAAAGCATGAGATATAAAAGCGATAAATACGGTCGAAAATGTTGAAAACGTATAATTTAATAATATATAAATTATAATACTTTGTTTCATTCTTAGTTTAGAAAAAGATGCCCGAAGAAATATTCTGCATCTCTTTAATTTAAATCACAAAATTCAGGAGGTTCTTACAACCAGATACATACCCGGGTACCCGGCACAAGAGATTTTCACTATTATTCAGTTAAATCACTATTTTATAAATGTATTTTAATTTCCTTCGAGGCAATTTATTAAGATATATGCCAAAAAATTATTTTCTTGGCTTTCGGTGTTTAAAAAAATGTGTGTAAGAATCCAAAGCAGATTTTTCCATTTATATCCCATTAAAAATATGATTTAAATGAGAATCTCTTTCACATTTAAAAATAATTCAATCGAGTTTTAACATCACCGATCCATAATACGAACATGAGATCTTCCGATAAAATCGGACTCGGATAAATTAACGCTTAACACATTAAGACGATTAAGAAATTTTCCGCATCCCCCGATCATGAAAGTAAGTAGACGGCGATACCATCCTCATGATAAAATGAGTCCAGTCGAGGCAGAATGACCTCGAATCGTTTTAAAAAGCGACGTAGAGTCCGACGCCCGTTGTAAAAGGCGACTTTCATGACCTAGTGCAATTTGATAACGGAAAGTCCCCCTTCCCCATTCCGCCCTCCCTCGACCCACCAGCCAAGACTTCACGTGTGGACACATATATCAAAGTCTTATTTATCTTTAAAATCCACAAGCCTCGCTCTCTGAGAAGCCAACGCGTGCGTGTGCTGGTTCTTTGGCGGTGCGGCGGAGGCGGGGTACTAGTTCCAGACACGACACTCTCGCCAAAGCAATGCATTGGCGTTATCTTTTTTATAATTCTGTGCAAGCAAAGAGATCCTCACGTTGAATTAAAGATTGCTGTTCTGATATTTTATAGAATTCCGAATGAAGGGGTTAGGCCAGATAATATTGCATTGCGAGAAACTCGTTCTTCTCATTTATAAGGATTGAGCTCGCTAATTAATATTTTTTCATTCTTTGTCTGATGCCTAATTTTCCCGCCGGAGATTTTTGCGGCTTTTGTGTGGATTACATTAATTTACAAAATTCTAAATTTATGCGGATACTATACTCTTAATCGTGTATATATGTTAGATCTCCTCGGTCAACGCGGTGGAAAGGTGAACCCTTTGTGAATGAAATTTCAAAAAATCACAACGTGGAAGAATCTCTTTATCAAAATCTAAGAAGTTAATCCAATAAAAATAATTTACATGCTGACTCCATTGGCGAATATTTTATTAAAAAAACGGTCCGCGGATTTATTAATTCTGCACTCTTATTACCTTATGTAATCAAAACTATAATTAAATTTCACATTTTATTCCTTTATATTTATTAAGAAATGGGAGCACATAAAACCCAGATTGCTTAGTCACACATCGCCATATATAAGGTGCTTCTAAATTGTGTCATAAACTCAACGGATCTTCGTGAATATTAATAAAATTTTCAGTTGTCAGCATCGCATGTGTTTCTTTCGGTTAAAATTCAATGCTATCCTTCTGTAATGAATGAAAACCGAGCACGTAGATCCTTAAATTTATCCAAAGCTTCATAGCTTTAATTTTCTTTTGGTTTCAATTTATTGCGCATCCTTCCCATCGATCTATACCCTTGGATTTGTTCCAGATGTAATAGGGTCGCCGGAGCTATAAAACATAGCCATCAAATCACCACTTTGATTGACGGGTACTTAATTAACAGAGATATATGCAGACTGGATATAGTAACTAGAAACAACCAATCAAAAAATAATATTAAAAATAATGGTATCTGAAAAACATCTTATATTCACATTGATATACAATCATAAAATTAACCGAACGAATATAAATTTCATATTATTCACATTAAATACCTAGTAAAGATTATATTTTAAACATATTAACGCGCATAAGTATAGAGTATATCAAAGGAATTATATATATATATATATATATATATATATATATATATATATATAAACTTAAGGGAAAGAAAAGGTAGTGATGAGGGTGGACAAGTTGTTGAGGGAAGCCCAGCGGACACTTACCAAGTTGGGAATATATATATATATATATATATATATATATATATATATATATATATATATATATATATAACAGCTTACGGAAAAGGAAAGGTAAAATGGATATATGGATGGCAACAAGATGTTGGGATGAGGAAGCCCAGTGAACACTCACCAATCGGACGACTTCAGGTTGGCGAGGTCCTGGGGATGTCGAAGCGACACACGTAAAGGAACACTAAAACAACACAGAAACACCACAAACGTAGAAGCTTTCGGAGTTATTCCTTCTTCAGCTACCGAGAGAGAACTCTTTAAATTTGACAGATTTTTCAAGCGATATTTCGGTAAAAACCCCTTTAACTAAGCAAATTCATCCCTGCCATTAAATAACCATCAGCTTACAATGAAATTTTTCGAAATTTATTTATACTCTCTCGCATCGATATTATATCGGTTATACTGGATTTTGGAAAAGCCTTTTGTAAGCTCCCTAATTTTTCGGCCATCAATCAAGATTCGTGCTGTCTTAGCCATAACACGTAAATGAAACAAACCTTTTTAAAGTGTGGGATAAAAATCAATTTCAGAGCTTTCGATATCATAGAAAATCGATAGTATGTAGCAGGTGTAAATTTGAAATATATCGTGGTATATGTTTTTATGATTCCGATAGAGGTCAAATTCGAGTCCCATTCATTTAATGTACAAAGCATAACATTAAATTTTTGGATAATTTTAATTTGAACATTTACTTTTCAAAGGATTAGAAATACCAAAAACTGTGAAAAATATAATCTGAAGACAAAATTGAGGCAAAAATATAATCTTTCTGGAATTTCGCAACGTAATTTTATATACGTGAATATGAAAATTGCTACTTTTGAAACCAGTGGAGACAACTTTATCGTTCGCAGATTATATAGTTGCAACTTGTACTGTCACGTAAATGCTAAAATAATTTTGTAAATGACCAAATATTTCGACATATCTCTTACTTTCAAAATGGAAAAGTATTTTACAGCCGCTTTATGATATAATAATATCTACGGCTTATAATGCTAACATAGTTATCATTGCTCTCACCCGACACGAATATTTTATGAACGTTTTGGAAAAACAAACTTGTTAGTAGCCGGAAGCCGTGTGAAACTAAATTCAGACGAGTTTTAGTGTATTTGATTACCCTATTTCATACGCGTATTCACTTTTACGAAACCTTATGAATATTTTATGTCAGAAAACAGGTTAGTAATCAAATAATGAGAAACTTTGAAGTGAATTTGTATGCTACAAAAATGGTCTCTCTCGTGCTTTGAATTTAAGATTAGATACATGTAATTCCTAATTAGTCCCAAAAGAATTATACCTCAACGCAGGTAAGTATACACGTATTATTAATTTTATGAAGAAATATCCATGTTTATTATGCAGGCATTATTGTATATTCTCTTCCTAATAATTTCCGTTTAAGAAAGTTTGAAGGGACAATTCATAAATATTAACATGGGGCAGAATGGCATTAGGCCAAATAAATCTTATTTTTTACCGCTCTCCCATCATTTACTGATGGAAGTAACAATTACTCAGCACTCAGGAATGGGCGGTGACCCCCCGTCCACGCAGTTGGCAAGAGTATATAGTATACTATCGGTTAAGTTAGTTCGCGGGAGTGATGATATGGTAGCAGGAGAGGCATCCGGCCATGAAACATTGACTCAGGAAAACTGGAGGTGAAGAAGACCGAGATGCTTGAGGGAAGGGAGATGAATAAATAAGTATGCCGCTGTGCAAAGAACTGACGTAATTCCAAATACGCGTGCGAGGATGACGGGAAGTATAATATGATCTATTTCATAAACACTGCTTACCTATTTACCTATGAGGTTGATCTTAAATAATGAATCGATTAATTTTTCTTCAGTCCTTAAACATAGCCTATCAGGAATAGCTTACAATATGACAAAGACTAGCACCGACGTTTATACCCGTAGCAGAATTCGAACCTGCGATCTTAGTATTGAGAGGTAGATATATCCCACCCCTTTGCCAAGAACCGCATATAATCAACTCATAAACTTAAAAATCATAGTCTGATGTAAAAAGTTATAGTTTCAAAGTTGCAAACAGTAGATTATATTACGACCTAAATTGCAACCTATTCTAAACGGAGGGCCGCATTCGAGATTACGAATATTTTAGAGAGCCGCAATGAAAGTTGCTTAGACGGAATGCATAATAGTTTTAATCGGAAGTTACCAAGAGATTCTGCGCTATCATATGAAATAAAATCAAATAGTAACATAATTTAGCGTTTATATATCAGCATTATAACAATTTTAATTGACACAAACAAAATTGCGTGAGTAACATTTTACCAATCGATTTTTTTATCATTGCATCACGAGCCGAATAAAACGCTCTCAGGGGCTTTATGAGGCCCACAGGCCTTATGTCGTTGGCGCATGATCTTCACCAAAATCTAATCATTTAATGGTTTACTTTTAGAAGTCTACGACGACTAAGATCCCTTAAGATTTATTTAAATTTCCAATATTGGCATTTCTACTATTAACACGACAAATAAGCATTTATTTGGGAAACCAGATCTACTCCGCACACGAAACAAGACATTTAAGCGAAAAATATACTAAAACCTACATAAAATCTCGTACTTTCTCCTTCGTCTTCCTCTTATCGCTTCCCCAAAGCCCTTCGCCATCACATACGCGTCCTTTCATCCCTTCCTTCTACTCCGCACCCCCCTCCCCACTGCCTTCCCATCCTTCCAACGCCCACACATCTTTCCTCGTGCACATTCACGCTATTCGCCTCATACGCGAGGTATATTATAACTCCAGCTCCTCTGTTTACCGCCTGCTTTCCGCATAAAGCACGCTTCGCCGATCTCACAACTTAAGCCCCGAACCATTATTTTTTGCTTCCCTTTAACTCGTACCTCTTACCGCCGTGTCCCGCGAGAATAACGCCCCCTATATCGACCCCTCCCCAACGCACACCCACATAAATGCTCGTTCCAGAATGGCTTTGTACTCTATATTTCGATCTGACGTGCAATATCTAGAAAACGTGTGTAAGAACGTTGGTTTTTTTGGAAAAACATTTGCGGTATAGTGTTATATTCGAGATGCAATTACTTTTTCGCGAAAGATCCGCCAGTCTGATCCGCATTGTACCATTCACTGCGGAGTAGCGAAAAAGGATATTTTTTCTTTTCATTTACGATAAATTGCAACGGAGATGTTTTTTAAAAAATGGCTGTGTATTTTTGCGTGGTACAATTTCATCAGCGATAACCCTGCAGTAATTTTTTTCTAGTTAACCTATTATTTAAGAGTAGCATTTTTTCTTGAAACTATTCGTAATCACGCAATAACCTTAAGATGGCTCGAACAATAATGAATAAATTTATTGTTTGATAAATGACATAATAGATATAAAATGGATTGGGAAAAAGACAATCCAAAATACCTGCCATTTCGTCTTTAATGCTCTCCAATAAAATTAGATAATTTTTCAGAGTAAAAGACGTGTCACGAGTTAAAACTTCCCTCAGCATTATTTATCAAGTTTTACAGTAATATTATAGAGAGCAAGTAACATGGCTCAGAGTATGCATACATTTATAAAGGTAGTTTTAAAAAGACCAAAAAGCAAAGTGATTTCTCAGATAAAACTGTCTGTCTGAATTCTATATTAATATATATTTTCTGATTTATTTTGCTAACTCGTCCGTGATGAACTCCCTCCAGGTGTTTATTGGCGTAATGATGGGTATGTTTTTGCCGCTTGGTTTACGATCTAACTGAATGATGATTTTAGATGCTATCATTTTAGCTAGATGAACAAGAACTCTTATTCCTCTGTGTGCTGTTTGGTGTAGTCATAAGCTGGGATGGTTTTCGTATAACTGCTTTATCCAATAATTTGGAAGCATTGGTACGCGGTCATTTTGCTGGGTGGTCTCCAGGTCAATCATGACGTCGTTTCCATCTTCCACGACAGTCTCGATATTTGACTCTTCGCCAGTCTAATATTCCTGTTCGATCTAATCTGCAACTCGCTTCTCCTAGATTTCATCCAACGAATTCATTTTCTGAACGTCCAACTTATTTTTGGATTTTTGATGCTTCCTCCGTGATATATCATATATTCCTGGTGGGCGTTGCAAAAATCACGCCCCTTTGTGCTAAATTTGGCGAATCCTCATCCGAAGCCATCAAAAATGATCCTGCAATAAATCATTAGCCTTCAAAAACGAATGTTTTTGCAAGACACATAAATTGGTATAAAAACATGGCTGATTTTTCTGTAAACTTTCAATTAAGAATAAAGACTAATTATGCGAAAGACTGGTTTCAAATCCCTAAGGATATTCCAGAGGTGTATCTAAAGAAAAACACCCCACCTGTGTGAATGTAAAGTTTTTGTTGATTTTGCGTAAAATCTAAGAAAAACGAAATGATGGCATATTATTCGAAATACTTGTTTTACAACATGAAGGAGACGTCTGATATAAATCTAAAAGTCTCTAACTTTAAGATGGAGAGGTTTTTGCATGTGGATGGGTAAAAATCACCCATCCAAAGGTTATGTACAAATCGTTATCACTGTAGATATAAATCATAGAAGTTTTCGGCTTTCATGAATACATAAGTGTAAATGAGACGCATGTTTTTTGTGAATTGACCGTAAAATGTGACTAACTTTATTAAATTTTTCAATGGCAGTAGTGGACACTGCGCAAAAATTCATGATTTGGAATAAATGTCATCGTAAGCTTCTGCTCAGATTATTCATTTTCAGATTTTCCATTTCCATTGTTTTTTGTTAAAAACACCGTAAACACATCACAAAACACCTTACTGCTTTAAAGAATTAAAATAAAAGTGACATGAACTTATTGTGCGTTTTCTTCTAATTTTTTCATCATATGCGTTTCAATAATTTAAGACGAAGCGTTCATATACGGGGCTTGTCAGCAAGCATTCATAATATCATGATTGACCTTGTGATTATTAAAATGTTCCATCTTAATAATGAGAGATCCTCATGAAATTATAATTACAGTAAGAGCTCAGCTATCCGGCACCTATGGGGATTGGGGGGTGCCGGATAGCTGGATTTGCCGGTTGCATGAGCTATACTCTTATAGGAACCTACACTAAGTGTGAGCTTTCCGGATGCCGGATAGCTGGGCTTTTACTGTATATATTAGAAATACAATAATGTGGTCTAAAGCTCCAACGTGCGCATTCCATCTCATCGTCCCGAGAACTTCATACCAACCATATTTACAAAACGGTGTAACGATCGAAAACTGTTGACTCAAAGCACCGCGTTCATTTTACGGTATTATTTCAAAACCCATACAACGCTCACCTTTTCCGAGAAGATTCTCTCCTCCGCCGCAAAACAAATCATCCAATTCATTTTCAATTTTCGCGTGTTTTATTTCGACATCCCGAGCTATGGAAGCGCTTTCCATCGTTATGTTTTCTTCTCTTTCGAATTCGTCTATTCATCCAAATCCGAGACTCCGTTCCTAGCCGCTCGCCCGAGGCACCCGACGACGTGCAGCAGCTCCCGGCTTATCGATCGTTAAAACCTCCACGCGGTGTTTCTAACGAGATCCCGCTATACTCCCCCACCCTAAAACGAAAATTGCAATTTTAACCACCGTTCGTGAAGCCGTGGGTAATACAACACGAATATATACGCCAAAACTCACTCATTGTCCGTGGCAATATTTGACAGAGAGCTGGAAAAAACTAATGAATTCGGCGTCTCTTTCGGAGCGCTCTATCCAATAAACAGCTACTGCCGAATAAGATAAGCGTTTTGCCGCGGAACCGAAAGGGATTTTTTTTGTTCCCGAAAACACGGATGAGGCAATAAAAACACGCGCTGGATCGCTCGGATACATTCAAAATGAAGCTGTCCGAAGCTACGTTTATTTTTGTTCAGCGAATGGATGCTTCGCGTATTTGAATGCTGCGTCTTTGCATAAAGGACGATTTTTTTCATTTTTACGCATTTTATTTCATAAACAAGCTTATATTTCTGCTATTTTCGCTCTGTTTATCTGGTTGTCCTATTAAATTGTCTGATTAAATTAAAATAGCAAGTAAACGATTAGAGACATGTGACTGAAATTTGCTGGAGGCACGTGATCTATGATGCCATTTATTTTTCTTTAGATTTGAGTTTTGAAAAATATACGGGGTCGGATAAGGGACCATTAGTTTTGATTTTAATATCTCCAAAGGTATAAAAGAGCGCAGATTTTAGCATGCAGCTTACAAAAGAGGCCCTACTAATCGAATATGTGGTGGTATAACCACATCAAAAATAAGATAGGCTAAATTTACACATACAATTGGCGATCAAATTCGATATTCTTCTGTTCGTCAACTGCGTCAATGGGGGGAATCTTCGGAGGAAAATAAAACAAAATATTACCAAATTTAATAATAAAAAAAAACGCGCCAATTTTATCCAGGTTCATGGACAACACCGCTTGTTCTTCGTATTTTCAATAATTACCCCATAATAACCTTTGTAGTGTCCAGTCCTTTTATAAAACATTCAAGAGCGATGATAAAAAATGCTCGAAGCTTCACAATTTACACGTGTCTCGATTCCCATCTTTCAAAAAAAGATGCATAAGATAATGCGCTGCGTTTTCTCGCACGATATCAACTCAATCTGCCTCGAAATGCTTTTTTAAGCGTTATTTATTTTAGTTTTCCCGAGGCTCGTAAACAAAGGCTTTGAGCGGAGAATGAAATACAATCGAAAAAACGTTAATTTCATCTCCTACAACACGCTTTGAAAACATTCAGCACTGGTAAATGCAACTAACGATCTTTCGAAATTTAATATTTCGAACCCTTAGATCACCGTTTCCCAAACTGGGTGCCTCGGCACACTATGGTGCAGAAATTGACTTTTAAGGGGATGCAAAAGGAACTTTGCTAAGCAAACAAATCAACAACTTGGATATGTTGGTAGGTTCTTGGTGAAATGATTTTGCTCTAATTCATTGATTATGGTGTAGTGCCGACGAATAGATGTCTCCAACGATTTTGATACCCGTATGCATAAATATAAACCCTTATTTCGAGGTGAGTGTGCCACGAAATCCTGTGTACCTTTGAAAGGGTGCCGCGCTTGCAAAGTTTGGGAACTACTGTTACATATTGGTGTACTTGTTTCGTTTTTCACATTGAGAACCAGGGTACCGAACCGAACCTGAACCGAAAACCCGCTCCGAACCGCTCAGTTTTGCGAACCTTAACCCGAACCGTGAGTTTGTTTTTACTATGAACCCGAACCGGTTTTAAAACGGGTTCAAAATCTTCCAGACAATCCATGTAAGTATATAAACAAATTAAAAGAAAACAATTCTTATTGAAGTTTGGTGGACGAGAGGGATATTGTCTCGAATT
Organism: Tanypteryx hageni; assembly: GCA_028673005.1. Taxonomy (NCBI): domain Eukaryota; kingdom Metazoa; phylum Arthropoda; class Insecta; order Odonata; family Petaluridae; genus Tanypteryx; species Tanypteryx hageni. The sequence goes on from CM054115.1 coordinate 39,118,825, forward strand.
TTCAGATCTACTAAAAGCAGAACATTTCTCTTCTATTTCTAGATTTCATTTGTTGCTTGATCTCCTCACACATCTTGAATCAATGGCGGTGATTAGCTTCGTTTTAAATTGGACCTCTGTAACAATGGCACAAGCTTAACATTCAAATATACTTAAAAGAGAGGAGAATTTTCTAAATAATGATCTTTTGTTTGCTGCTGTATGTTTAGATCCTAGATACAGATTGACTTTAGATGAAGAGAAAGTAAAGAAAGCTAAAATCCAAATTACTAAAACGCTGAAGTTAGGACTTGCAGACAGCTTGAAAGAAAATATGAAACATTCTTTACCAGCAGTAAGTATTTCAGGCTCTGCAGCAGATGACGACTTGCTAGAGCAGTATCTGGAAAAAAAACGAGAAATCACAAACACTAAAAGCCAACCTGACTATAGAAATCAAAATAACTTAGAACTTGCATTTGGATATTATGAGAAAATTCAAAGGCTTCCAAAGGGCGACAAAGTTCTTAACTTCTGGGAAGAAAATAAAAACCAGTATCCTATTTTGTATCATGTTTCTCAGGTCACTTTAGGAATTCCAGCGACACAGGTCAGTGTTGAGCGAGCTCTCCCAGCATTAAAATTTATTTTTTCACCAAAGCATGGCAACTTATTGGAGACACACTTGGAAATATTCAGCTGGTCCGTTTGAATGAAATTAAAAAAAATAGAATGTTGTTTATTTTCTGTTCTGTTTTTTAAATTGATTTTTTATTAGTCAATTGCTGTAGATGTTGCCCAATATTTTTTAATGCAGTTTCCACTTCTACTAACATTTGTTGTTAGTTTTGTAATTCGTTTAGTTTGTTATTATAATGTATTTTTCGATGTTGATATGTGTTTGCGCGTATCTTGGTGTTTTTTGTTTGACCACCAGGGCTAAAAGGGCCAGGTTATCACAGCCCTAGGGTTATGACTAATACCCGGTGAAGGTCGTTAACTGGGCGGTCAGTCAGCTGTTGGACTCGCTAGTGCAAGTTAATATCTTGAAGCAATCGGTCAGAGAAGACGTCACGCTTGCTATTCGCCTTCATTCCCTTCCAGCTACTAGCAACTTAAAGGTAAGCTCTTTAGTTCTTTGGTGGCCCAAATTGTAATTTATCAATTAAGTCCACTTCATTTATCAACCATTTTTGGTCCTTCGTGCCGGATTGCAAATTGTTTGGAAGGGCAGTGTTATCTGTAAACTGTGGTGTATATCGTAATGGGAGGCGACGAAAAGAAAGCAAACAGTACATCTACATCTACATATTACCCTGCAAGTCACCTTGACGGTGGATGGCAGGGGGTGCCACGCACCAAGTTCCTAACTAATTATTATTCACAGTTATCTATTGTGGTCACGTATTGTCCTAGGGAAAAAGGACTCCTTATACCTCTCCGTCCTACTATCTATTTCGCGAATCTTGTCCTCATTATCCCTCCGTCCGATATACGTTGGTTGTCGAATAATATCCTTCATTTCATTTACGAATATCTCCGACCTATATTTATCTAGAAGTTTAAGTCTCGCCTGTAATCTACGATCTTTCAACGATGGCCAACTCAACTCTTCAATGAGTAACGTAACGCTCTGTTTTTTATCGTAATTCTTTTTCACGAATCTAGCTGCTCGCCGCTGTATTTTTTCTAAATCCTTTATGAGTCCCCTCTGATATGGATCCCAAACCGCTGCTGCGTATTCCATTTGAGGTCTAACCAAAGATAAATAACAAGATTCTCTCACCTTTTCCGTGCTTTTCCTGCCTACTCTACGCACAAAAGCCAACTTCTTATTTGCCGCACCTATTACTCGTCTTATGTGGGTGTCCCAAGACAGGTCACGATTCAAGGTTACCCAGAGGTATTTCACGGATTCCGAAACAGGAATGCTCCCACCATCTATCGAGTAGGTAAACACGGACGATGGGCTTCTACATTTCCAAAAGTTTAGAACGTTACTCTTTTTCTGATTGATTTCAAGCTGCCATTTCTTGCACCAAACAGATAACGCATCCAGATCATCCTGAAGCTGACGATGGTCGCTAGGACCACTAATTTCTCTATAGACTACGGTGTCATACGCAAAAAGCCTGATATTACTTTTCACAACTGAGCTGATGTCGTTTATATAAAGCAAGAAAAGCATAGGTCCGATCACACTACCCTGCAGCACTCCAGAGACTACATCTGCCACCCTCGAGGACTTACCATCGATGACTACTTTTTGTCTTCTATTCCAAAGGAAAGCGCGAACCCAGTTAATGACTTTAACATTAACGCCAAGATTTCCCAATTTTAATAACAACTTACGGTGGGGAACCTTGTCAAAAGCTTTTCTAAAATCAAGGAACACTGCATCGACCTGCTTATTATTTTCGCCGCATAATAAAACATCATTCACAAACAGACCGAGTTGGGTGTCACAGGATCTACCTTTTCTGAAGCCATGTTGACAGCTGACTAAGAGCGATCTACTCTCAAGATAACGCATTGTGTTTCTAACGATAATGTGCTCCAAAATCTTACATGATAATGATGTTAGAGAAATCGGCCTATAATTTTCGGGGTTTTCTTTGTCACCTCCCTTATGAATGGGTGTGACGTGTGCTAGTCTCCAATCATCAGGAACCTCACAGAGGGTAAGAGATTTCTCAAAAACTATCCGAAGGAAGGGAGCTATTTCTCCTGCTAGTTCTTTTAATACACGCGCGGGAATTCCTTCTGGTCCTGGTTTTTTTGGGCTTTATCGCACCCAGTTGCTTCGCTATTCCTGCCTCAGAGATTTTAATATTATCCATCCGAGTACATCCATCGGGAATAAGATTATCTTCAAGTCTATCTCCACCTGCCGTGAACGCCTTCGCGAAGTAAACGTTTAGTAGATTAGCTTTATCCTCCCCATCGTGAAGGATGTCTCCGGAATCACATCGCAGCGAGGGTATTGGAGGACCCCCTCCCTTGACTTCTCTTACATAGGACCAGAACGCTTTTGGATCCTCCTTCAATTTTGTATTTAATACCTCATTCCGGAAGGTGTTAAATGCGTTACGCATGGTTTTTCTCGCTAGTACGCGGGCACTGTTATACTCATGGACTATAGCTGTGCGATACTCATCGGAAGCGGTGGTAGGTATGTTTTTCAATTTTGCGTGGCTACGCCTCTGCCGTCTTAAGGCAATCCTGACTTCCTTATTAAACCAACGAGGTTCTTTCTTATCAGATTTTAACTTACTGGGGATAAATCTATTGATACCTTTTCCTAGTATATCCTTAAATAATAACCATGATGGCTCCATACCTAATCGTTCTGTCTTTTCACAATAACTGACAAAGGTACTTTTGAGATGTAAGCTGAAAGTAGGCCGTCGCGTTAGATTAAAAAACATTTCACGGAGAGATGCGAATGTCCGTGCAATCGAAAAACTTCACGTAATATCTTTGACTGTTATGAGCGATCCTCAAGCATAACCTATGAAAGACGTGAAGTAAAAATTGATCACGATCAGGAAATCGATGAAAGCGACGATGAACTATTTGACCGTGTAGAGGGCTTTTATTGCGCGATAAAGGCAGTAGCGAGTCAAGTACTCCCAAAAGCGGATTGCGTGTCTAACAAAGACGTAGAAAATTGTTCATCCAAAGCTGCTCGCTTGCCCAAAATTAACATCCCTGTATTTGATGGGCGACTTCACAACTTTAAACAGTTTTACGATGTTTTCCATAGTCTTGTTCATATTAATTGTAATCTGACGAATATCAAAAAGTTTCATTACTTGGTGGGTCGCTTGAAGGGTCATGCTCTCAGTTTAGTTTCAAGCGTACCATTAATCTCAGAAAATTATCTCATCGCTTGGAATAGTTTGAAAATAAACGACTCTTGGCCTTTCATTATCTCGATGAGTTGTTTAATTTCCCTCAGATTCAAAGTGATTCGTTAGAGAATCTACAGCATTTTTTGAAACTTTCTCCGAGAATGCTAATGCTTTAAAGGCGATGGAAATTCCCAATTTAGCGGATTTCATACTATTTTACGTAGGCTTTCGATTCCTAGATAAAAATACTAGGAAACATTTTGAAACGGAACATCATAAAATTGATTATACTTCCGTTGAATTATTGATGCAATTTGGCCGAGATTATGTAAACATTCTTCATTCATCGGGGTCTAAACAGACTACTCAAACTATTGCGAAACCAAAAGGGGTAATTAACAAAGGGCCGACTCAAAAAACTTCTTTGATGACTGCTATTAATGAACCGCAGAAATTATCTTGTCCTCTATGTATCAATACAAAAACTTTTCTGGTTCCCCAGTGAGTAAGCGTAGTGAGTTAGTGAAATCTATTAAATTCTGTTTTAATTGTTTAGGTTGCTCACATAAATCTCTTGATTGTCGCTCTACAGCACTTTGTAGGCATTGCCGAAGGAAGCATCACTCATTACCACTGCGCATAATAATGAACCTATTTCGAATTCAAATCTAAATAAGATTTCGGCAATTGGAAGTGATCATAATAGTGAACCATCGGTTAGTGAGACTTCAAATATGGATCATTCTCCTCAATTGTATTGTGTGGCCTCGTCGACTGCAGCTGTTTCGTGTTCGGTGAGTCATATCATTTTGCAACATTCGGTTGTTTTATTAGGTACAGTTCTAGTTCAGGTTCAAACTGGATCGGGTCTCTTTGAAACAGTTCGCGCTTTAATAGATCCATCGTCCCAAGCTAGTTTCATTACGACTAGTTGCCAACAAAGATTGGGTCTTTTTCGGAAATGTGCTCCTCTTACTTGTCTAGGTCTTGCGGCTTCACCTGTTACTACCATAAAGGGTGTCACTACTGTTATTTTGCGTCCTCGTCTAGGAGCAAATGATTCGTTCCCAAGTGCGATTGTGATTCCGAAAATAAGTCATGATCAGCCAAGCGCTCCTATTCCTTATCAAATTCGTAAACATTTTTGCTCTTTGGATTTAGCTGACCCTAATTTTTACTTACCGGGTCACATTGATTTGCTAATTGGGGCTGATTTGTATTCGGAGAATATTTCTGATGATCCAATTATTTGTTCTAAGAGTCTTCCAACTGCATGGCCATCTGTTTTTAGTTTCATTCTCATTGGTCCAATCCATTCTACTTAATCTCAGCCAATACTGTCTGTCAAACTCTCTTCTTTTGTCGTAACGGAAGCATCTGATCTAAACGTCATATTACACCGATTTTGGGAGGTAGAGGAATTACCTGTTTCTATTTAAGTAACCCAGATGATGATTTGGCTGAGCAACAGTTTTCAGAGCTACATTATCGAACCAAAGAAGGGCGCTATGTAGTTCCCATACTATTTAAGAAACACAACCTGGAATTAGGTGATTCTGAGATTCAGGCTGTCAGGCGAGTCACAAACCTAAATTGAAGAGAAAACCTGAGCTTAAATCTGAATACATTAACTTTGTTGATGAGTATTTATCATTGAATCATATGTCGTGTGTAGGTAGGGGCTCTGGATTATATTATATTCCCCATCATGCTGTCTTTAAACCTACCAGAACTACAACCAAGTTAAGAATTGTGTTTGACGCATCAGCAAAAACAACAAAGGTTACATTTTGAATGATATGTTCTTAAAGCCAAAGCTCCATCAAGATATGGCAGACTTAATTATTAGGTTTCGATTACATTATGTAGCATTTGTAGCTGATGTCTGCAAAATGTACAGGATGATATCAATTTTACCTGAACACAAACCATATCAGCACATACTTTGGTGCGATATTGGTAATTCTTCTCTGCAAGAATTTGAGTTAAACACAGTTACTTATGGGCTTAAGTCTTCTCCTTTCTTGGCAATGCGAGTCCTTAAAAAATTAGCAAATGATGAAGCTGAAACAGTCCACTTCATTTATAAACCAATTTGTGTTTTTTAAATTTTATAATAAATTAATGAATTTTATATTTAAAATGAATTAAATTTTTTAAACCCGAACCATTCAAAATAAATTTTCATGAACCGAACCCGAACCCAGAAAATCGTATTCAGTTATTCATTCACCATCCCAAAGAAAATTTTAAAAATGCTTCTTCATTTCATTCAATCTCTACTTATTAATAATGATTTTCTACGTTACTTGTAAACTGAAAAGAGTGCCCTTTTTCATTTAGCATGTGTCTAGCAGTACTTGGTTTTATGTCCTTCAACAACAGAAATGTTAATTTTAACCCTGTATCTGTTCTAATATGTTTGTTTGTTTGTTTTTTTGGACTATAATAAAGTGTTCAAATATGGAAATACTTAATTTGAACGACAGAAAAACGATAGATAATTACAGAACCAATTTACTTCAAGGCGAAACATATTCTAAAATTCTAGTAATGAAATAATAAACACGCTTTAAAATAATAAAATGTAATAACATAATAATATATTTGTTGGAAAAATTCGAAATAGCGAGGATTAAAGTGATGAAGATTTTCTAAAAATAGGGGGTTTCTTAAAGGCTGCGTGTGTTTGTTTTAAGTTAATTATTATTTCTCAAAATAAGCAGTTCAGTCATTAAAAGTTTACTATCAATTTCTTCATATAATTTTCCCGGAATAAGTTAGTATCTGGTGTCTGTGTTCGACAAATTCATCGTGAGCCCTTGATGCTCCTTTAACATGAGAGGGGCGTCTAACAAGGAGATTTCTGTTAGCATCGGCATAAAGAGATCACCAAATAAATTGCGTCACGTATTTAGGAGGGAGAAGATTCTTAACTTGGGCGGACCTTGTTTCAGGCAGGGGAAATAGGTGAAGAGGCCGAATTATTTTTTAATCTCGGATGTCAACTTATTCCGAAACGAATTTATTTTTTACTCCGAACTAGCCCAAAAATACGAGTAAATAGGGTAATACCAAAGTTTTCCATTATTGGGAATGTATATCCATTTCTTTTTGTCAGATTAGGTTTAAAGAAAATTTAGGCATTCTCCATGAAATTGCCTAAAATATTGTTTTTGACATATACAGCGCATTAATTTGTATATTTAAATGTATTAGAGATATTATATTATTCTTTTGAGATAAAAAGCATAGAAAAATGCGGAGAAGATAAGGAAGTATAATTCTATTGAAGAAAGAAACACTATAGTCGGCGTAATTTCTTGACTAATGGATTTTTTCCAGTGAATGACAAAACAAACAAGTAGGGATGTACACGGATTTTCGGTGGTACAGAAGTGCTTTTCGTTAAATTCCCCGTAGTGAATCGTATACTAATGTATTTGCTTTGAAATCAGAAAGTTATTTTTCCTTATATTGTGGTACCCCTGCTTTTTTGATCTGTTCTAAACATATTCATTTCTTTTTCCCATTCTATACTTGCCCTACAAACGAAATTTCTTTAAAATCCGTTCAGCCAATACCTTCCAAATTCAGAGTTACAGAAAAATTCTAACCTTGATATTGTTTAGTTTGATATTTTGATATTGTTTGTTTGTTTAGTCGACCCAGTTAATAATTAATATTTTGGTCATTTATTTATATGATGATTATATATACTATCTTTGGTTAAAATTCATGAGGTCAGTTCTCTAGAAATACGATTAAAAATATTATTTCACTTTTTAGTGTGGTATCTCTGCTGTTTAGGTCCGCTTTAAACATCTTGATTTAATTATGGCATGTTGTACAAACCTTATATGCAAAATTTAGTTGAAATTCGTCCAGCCAATTCTCTCCAAATCCATTATCACTGAAAGAATTTAATTTGTAATTGTGGCACCACTGTTTAACTGATGCGGTCTAAATATGCTATTATGGATTAGTATATATGTGTACATAATAAACATTAAATTTCGTTAAAATTTATTATGACAATACAAAACAAACACTTGTAAAATGAACTTTTTTTATTACTTTTATTGTGGAACCCCTGATTTACATATCTACACTAAACCTATTGATTTTGTTTTTTACATTTTGAGGCTATAGAGGATAAGCATAAAAGCAAGAATACATAAGACGCATAATAATACAGAGAGGGAGGACAACTTCACATGGGTTTTAGTGGATAGATAAGTTCTTTGAAAGTGCGCGGTATAGGACCTAAAAGATTCTGTTATAGAGTTATTTAAGTATTCAGTAATAAGTCGCAATAAAAACCACAATATACTCTTGATAAATATATGACTGAAAGAGTTAAATTAGCGGTCAATTTTTATTTGAAAAATACAGTATATTTTTCATTCTACACATTCTAACATCACAAAAACCTCCAATAGACTCACATCCTTTTCTCTCGTACTCCAAGTTGGTAAATTACTCTATACTAATCTCCGCATCAAAATTTTTACCAATTCATTTCGGGATAAAGACATAACTAACAAGAATTTCCATTTTGCTGGGTAAAAGTATACGGGGTGCTCAAGGGACTTCTCTTGCTTTGGGAGAGAGCATAAAAGGAGCAACGCACGAACAAAGGGAAAGAGAGGAAAATGGAAGAGTTGCGATGCATTCCGTGGGTAAATACGACGAGTGGAAGGCAAAATGAATAGCGAAATAAAGCAGAACTGCGTTCTTTATGTGTATTGAGAGAGAATAAAGGAGGGGGCGACACGCTCGACTGGGCAATATTATATCGCCAGAGGGAGAACCTGTCGGGTTTCCCTCTCTTTATTCCTCACTTTTCCCTCATCTGTTTCATTCCCCTCCGTCTCTCCCTCCGACTTTCATTCTCTCATCTCCCCTCTCTTATGCCTGACCGCTAACACTGTCCATCTGGCCCTGTGTGCGCCGCAATTTTTCTCGTTTCCTTATTTCTTTTCCATCTCTGACTTTCTCTTATTTCATCTGCTTCCTCTCTCTCCCTTTCTAATCTTCCTCCCTTTCTCCTCTTTTCAAGGTAACCCACGGGGTGAAATAGACTTCTCTACCCGCGATCGAATCGCGAAATCTCCACTCAAAAGATATTTCGATAAAAAATATTAAATTAAATTTTATTTCGACAAGGTTTTTTTTTATTTAGCACCGCTAGTCGCCGCGATTTATCTTAATACCGTATGAAAGTCGGTTATAAATTTTACAAGAAAACCATTTTAGATATTTTCTACTAGTGTAAATTTTCCGAAAATTATGATTTTCCTGTAATAGAAACGGCGCCATGCGAAGGTATGTCCGGAAATTTAATATTAGAAAACTAGATGACATCAATTTCCATATGGTTCGAACAATGGGGAACACTACTAGTATATCATCATTATAACCCAAAATGCAACACCGAAAAAATAACTATTTAATGAAACGAAATTTGAAGATTTTTTAATCACTTATCAGAATGGAACAATTTTTGAAACGAGAAAAAAGTCTGCTATGACCGGGAATTGAACCCGGGTCTTCCACTTGCCGGGCGGATATTCTACCCCTGAACTATCGTAGCAGAACATTTTCTCTCGTTTCTGGACACGGATGTTTTCCTTCCTTTCCTTTCCTTCACTTATCAGAATAATCAGCCGAATCAAGTTCATCTTCAGATTAATACTAATAATAAGCAGCGCTACTTCAATATCATTTAATTTCTCGTGTAGTATCCACGACATGTGAAATAATCGATATATAAACTTGATGAAAGATGTTGTAAACAGAAGAAATCACCTTACTGGATCATAAGGAAAGCTATTAAATACGAAAATAGATTTTTTCCTTTGTTTTGAAAAATTTATAACACTATTAGGTAAGTTTTAAAACGAATTTATATACATACGTACGTCCATCTTTATAAAGAGTGAGTTTACGGATTTTATCATCTAAACTTGAAAGATATATTGAAATTTTTCGCTATATAATGAAAGATTAATGAAGACCTGCACAGGAAATGTTTGTTGATTTAAAATATGGAATACTTCTTGAATCTCATAATTCACTTGCCGTATATGAATTAACAAGTATGACTTTTTATGGATTAAATTCTAGAATCTAATAACTTGATATTCGAAGCAGAAAATAAGCACAGGTAAAGAAATTTAACTACGATAGTGTTGACAACTTCAACGATGCTATTCAATTAGTAACTAATGTAAATATGAATTTCATTGAAAATTATAATACACCGCACAAAGAAATATTACAAATGTTTGATTTTTGAACTGAGTCGAAACATGAACTTCTTCGCTCTAAATTATTAGTACGCAAACCTCAAACATAACAAATCACTCTCGCCGTTTTTCCGTCATTTTATATTTTGCCGTAGTAACGTCACGATGCTCTTGGTTAGAAATTGCGTTTCTCGTGTGCTGGAACATTTTTTTATTTCCAATGCCGTCATTTTTTCTCCCTTTAAATTGCAAAACGCACATGCATAAATAACGATTCGTTACGTTGCCTATGCCCTTTGCCCGGATCCTCGCCCCTCCTTGCCACAGACACCTGATGATGATGAAAGGCCCCTGCAGTGGACGCCATGGTACAAGGGACATGGAGGAGGCGGCGGCGGCGCTGTGTAAGGGGGGCACTCGGAATAGTGGAGACCCTTGCACGAAACATCTCGTCTTTTACGCCCACACACACATACACTCTCTCGTACATATTTTGCCGCGTATATATCCTTCGTACAACACGACTTTTCATTCTCCCGTGACCCTTTTCCTTTCTCCTCCCATAACCAGATGTCCTGCGCCGATTCTCTTGTAAGAGCGCCCCTGAGGGAAACCTCTTCTCTCCTCCCCCTCTCCACCCCATACCTCCCTATCGACCCCATACCTCCCTCTCCTTCTCGCCTTTTCCTTATTATCTTCCTGGTCGATTTGGAACGAAATTACGCCGCGTTTTTCTCATAAGCGGAAGCATCTTCGGCAAGGATTATTTTCAGGAAGTCGCTCGAAGGAAATTATTAAAATGGCAGAGCGCGGAGTGAGGGAGACGTATTTGTGGAGGCGTACTTTTTGGATCTGACATTCATTTTTGTACTTCAGATACGAATGCAAGCGTGTGATTTTTCGCTTAATTTATAAGGGAAGGATAAATTTTATTCGTTTCGCGTAATGTTTATGTGTGTGTGACGTTCACAAAAGGGCGGAGAGAAGGACAGAAATTCTGATCATGACTGGAAATGGAACTTCCAAATAATTAGCAATCAGGGCAGACTTCTTCTTCACTTCCACTTCAATTACATTAATTGTATTTAGAACACGGGAGTTTTAACTACATATACGAATTCACGTAGTGGATGGGTGCAAAGAACAGTGTGCTATAAACGAATCCTTTCATCATGTTTCGACCTCAGATGGATTTCCGCACCTGAAAAGCGATCTCCGCCGCGACCTCGGACTCTATAAGCTGAAACGATCAATATAACGCTCACCAACTATCACTTTCTCGCCTGATTAAACAGTGATTCGCAGCTTGCACTCCGGGATAATTCCGAGGGTTGCGTATTTTCTGATGAAACGTCGATGACCTTATATGACCTTATTGTTTTCATTATCACGAAAGAAATATTTGCTTACGATTCTCGCCATGAAGGTGGAAGAAAAACCCAACTGATTTCTTCAAGAAAAATACCCGCAGTTATCACATTTTCAAATCCCGTGTCAGCATTTTTGATTTCTCCACCGTATTCAATCTTTGTTTTCATCTTCATGTTACATTCTTTCGATATTCCAGCGGTCTTGGAAGCACTGTGAGGAATTATTGCTTAGCAGAAGAAGAACTATGCTGAGCTCGGAATAAAAAATATCCGAGTTTTCATCATTTTCTCATGGAAAGTGTTTCACACCCACTACTTTTTAAAAATATCGTCGAGGTTTGAATTCAAAAATTTTAACTTGGGATGGTTTCATGGTTTCCTTTTATTTTTAGGCTGGTTCCCAAATAGTCGTGTGTGTGTGTATGCATGTGTGCCCCTTACTAACAACTTTTGCATTAATGGACCGATTTTCATGAAACTTGGTTCGTGCTGCCAGGGCCTACCTCCGGGCTATATTTTATTTGGCGATGATTGAAGTCCCGGATTCGATTCCTGGAACATATTTTCCCTATTTGTTTTACATAGGAAGTCTCAAATACATCGTGCAGAGATGTTCTCTTTAATACTTTAAAATACCTTAAAATTGTGATATCGGAGCGAGGTATGTACTGTTCTAAGAGGAAAAGAATGTAAATTCTAATTCTTATAGCATAAATTTGATAATTGATCATATTTTCCTGAAATTCTAATAAAACATAGCGGTTTTGCGCTTTAAATTACATTTTATCGGTTTGTTGCCATGGAGACGATTATTACCGAACTCGTCTTGAGCATAGACGAGTGAACAAATGGGTTATTTTCTTTTCCTCTCAACTACCCTTTAGCAATGGACAGTTGGTTCATACACATTACAGTATAAACAGTAACATTTATTAAATTCGTTTATTTAAAAAATACATGCAATATAATGTCAGAAAGAGATTTTGACAATGCTTTTAATATTTTAAACCTGATAACGCTCTAATAATTTGTTTTTCCAATTTTTTTCTATCATTGATCAACTATGAATTACAAATGGTATTTATGGTATGAGATTTCCTTGGAATGACTAACATATACTGAAACATTTCCTGCCAATATAAGTAAGCAATTGCAATTCGGGACGTCAACTTAGGAATGCCAGCCTGCATTAGTCCTGGTTTAGACTTCTTGTTTCAGATGCAAATGCAAAGCGCCTGTTACTTAAGAGCGTATATAGAAATAGCGTTTCGTTCTGTATGTTTTGTTATTGTTTGTACCATCTCTTCGATGAATAATTATGACCGGCTTAATATGAAAGGTTAAGAAAAGAAAAACGGAAAAGGATAATGGTCCCAGGGGCATTTGACTGAATAATATAGTGTTAATCAAAAATTTTATGCTAACGGATTTATATGTAAATCGAAAATGAATTTTCCGTTATAATATAATTCATACTGAAAAAATACTTATGAAGAAGACTGCTTTTGTTTCAAATTTGTCGATGAGACAAAAGAGGCTTCAATTAAAATTTTGAAGCGAGTTTTTAAATTCGAAAATGAATAGAGAAATAAAGTCAGCTTTACTGCTAATGAAAAATATGTTATCTATTTGTTTAAATTAAAAGCATATTATTAAAGCATATTCGGAATTACATAAAACTTAGAAATTTCTTTAAACGTTTGCGAATTTCTAGTTTCCGCATTGTTAAACTTTTCAAAGATTTTGGTTTAATATTTAATTTTAATATTTTAATTTTTTTGGCTCTTAAAAATTTTTAAAGTTTAAACAAATAGATAAATGTTTAGATACATAGGGCAAGCAATAGAGCTGAAAATTTAAAATTATTTAGAGCTTAGTGCAAATGCAGAAATAAACATTTAAAAATCTGCATCAAGTTGTTATTGCAGCCGTTAGAATTGTTTTTAATTTAAAAATTTAGATAAATATTATTTCACTTCTAGATGTTATAACTTTAAAATTTGGCAGAAATGTGTGGCATTAGTACCTCACAATGGAAAAAGTATAAAATTCTTAAAATGGCAAATTTTAGGGATTGTTTTACTTCAATATTGTTCCATAAGGAGAGAACGGAAATCGGTGCAGAGGTGAAAACATTTGAATTTAAAAAAATATTTCCAATGGTAAAATATCTCTCTGAAAAATTAATGTTTTTCAAGGAGAGATGAAATGCTTGCAGAATGCAAGCACCAACTGCTTGTATCATTATACATAGACGTTCCTTACAGAGGTGGATATATATATATATATATATATATATATATATATATATATATGATACAAGTACTTGGTGCTTGCATTCTGCAAGCATTTCATCTGACCTAGAAAGACATTAATTATTCAGAGACATTTTTCCTTTTTAGAAATATTTTTTAATTCAAAAGATTTCATCTCTGCAACAATTTTCGTTCTTTCCTTATGTAATAATATTTTATTAAAACAATACCTAAAATTGGAAATTTTAAGAATATAATTTTCCACTGTGATGCACTAATGCCACACATTTCTGCTAAATGTTAAAGTTATAGCACATCTAAAAATGAAATAATATTTTTCTAATTGTTTAAAATTAAAATATTTAAACGGCCGCAACTTCATGGTGGCTATCAAATATATATTTGTGCATATGAACTAAGTTCTAAATAATGTAAAAATTTCAGCTCCCTAGCTCGCCCTGTAGTACCTACACATTTACCTATTTGTTTAAACTTGAAGAATTTTTAACAGCCAAACCATTTAAAATATCAACATTTCTATAATCCCTATTTCGTTTTTATTATAAATTCTGCCATTACGAAATCTTTCAGCTTCCTAGCACATTCGGAAATACATTAACCTTAAAAAAATGTTTAAAAAATTACGAATTTTTAGCGGTCGCATTGTTGAACTTTTTCAAGATTTTCGTTTTTTAGTCGGTTTTGCACATAATCCGACCGTCGTAGAAAATTTCGAATCTCGATCTCTTCTGGAAGTGCCTAAACATTAGTATCCTCCTATATATATATATGCTTTCATTCTGCAAGCATTTCATCCCCCCTTGGGTTTATTAAATTAAAAAAAAGATATCATTATTTGAAATATTTTTTAATTTAAAAATTTCACGTCTGGAGTAAAACAATACCTAAAATTTGCTATTTTAGGAATATTATACTTTTACCATTGTGGGGTACAAATGTCCCACATTTCTGCCATATTTTAAAGTTAAAGCACACCAAGAGGTGAAATAATATTTGTAATTGTTTAAATATTAAAATAGTTTTAACGGCCGTAATAAAAACTTAATGGAGATATTCAAATGTTTATTTTTGCATTTGTACTAACTTCTAAATTACTTTAAAATTTCAGCTACCTAGCTCGCTCCATAGTACATAGACATTTATCTATTTGCTTAAATTTAAGAATTTTTAAGTCAAACAAATTAAAATATCAACAATTCTAAAATCGCTAATTCGTTTTTTTTTACAAATTCTGCCTTTAAAAAATTTCATCTTCATAACACATTCGGAAATACATAAACTTTAAAAATTTCTGTAAACCTCTACGAATTTTTAGCGCCCGCTTTTCAAAGATTTTAATTTTTTTTATATAGAATTTACTACAAAATATTTATAGAAGTTCGTATCTACGACTTATAGTTTCCGAGATAATAATTATTAAATTTTAATGTACAAATATGGTAAAAACGACCCCGAAAAATGAACAATTTTGAAATTTTCGATTTTTCTGGTTGATTGTGAGCAAAATCGTATAACCGCGCAATATTTTACCTCCCTATGCATCTTAGTTTGGTCTACAGACTGGAATACCCTTTCCCCATACTAACCTACGGGAGATTTTCTGGGGCATCTGGGGTCTCGAATCGATGGTTGTGGGAAGAATCCTATAATAGTGCAAAATTTCAGCTCGCTGTTCTTCTTAGATTGGTCTGCCCACTGCAATAAATTTTCTCCACGCTAACTTATGGAAGATTTTCCGGGGCTTCTGTAGTCGAACCAGGGACATTGTTAGCAAAACCAATACCAATTCCTAATAGGTGTTGTGGCCCTTAGCAGCACTGAAACTTTCATTTCCCCAGCTCAATGGTAAGTGCCCGAAATTAATTTACAAACATGGCAAAGTGCATTTCTTATTGGGAAAAACGCAAATATCGGAATTTCTGGAGTCGAACCCATGTCACTTAGGTGAGAGGTCTCATTTTTTCTGGAGTTTTCTTCATGACCTCCACAAACCCAGAAACTTTTAGCACTCTAGCTCATGTAGTTCGTGCTGGACATTAGTATCCTCTTATATATATATATATATATGACTCTCATTTACTCTACTGCTGAAGAAGGGCATAGGCCCGATAAGCTTGTGTTTTTGTGTTCGTGTGTTCAACGTGTCTCTTTGACGCCCCCAGCAGCCTGCCAACTTGGTCTCCGACTTGGCAAGTGTCCGCTGGGCTTCCTTCAACACCTTGTTTCCACCCTCATCACTACCTTTTCATTTCCTTAAGTTTATTTATATATATATATATATATATATATATATATATATATATATATATATATATATATATATAGCTGAAGGAGTAGTTCCGAAAGCTTTACGTTTGTGATGTTTCTGTGTTTTTGTGTTATTTTACGTGTGTCGCTTCGACATCCCCGGAGCCTCGCCAACCTGAAGTCGTCTGATTGGTGAGTGCTCACTGGGTTTCCTCATCCCAACACCTTGTTGACATCCATATATTCATTTTACCTTTCCTTTTCCGTAAGTTGTTATATATATATATATATGACCTTAGTAAACTCCTGGACTCAAGACCACCCGACGCAAGACCTTCCTCCCATTTCTTATTAGACTTGGCAGCAATGGTGCTCAAATTGAACAACTTCTCTTTCGATGGTCGTCACTACCTTCAAATTAGAAGCACTGCGATGGGCACCCGAATGGCGCCTTCATACGCCAATTGCTACCTTGGAGAATGGGAAAGACTCTTCCTCAACGTTCCACTCAGACCACTTTTGTGGCTGAGATACATCGACGATGTCTCCCTCATTTGGACGCATGGACCTGACTCTCTCCTTTCCTTTCTCTCGCGTCTCTCCTCCCATCCTTCACTGTCCTTCACCCACCAATCCTCTACCTCCCACATCACATTCCTGGATGTCGATCTTTACCTTCAAGACAGCCAAATCCGCACCTGTGTTCACATCAAACCCACCAACAGCCTCCAATACCTCAACTTTGATAGCTGCCATCCCCTTCATACCAAAACCTCTATCCCCTATGCCCTTGCTCGTCGAGGATGGAGGCTTTGTTCCGATAGAGCATCCCTTCTAGAGTATTACTCTGTCCTCGAGGATGCTCTTCTCAAACGTGGTTACCCTCCAGTCTTGGTCCGCGAACAGATCCATAGGGCGATGACGCCTACCCACAATGGATCTCATCCTCACACACCCACTATTCCTGCACCTACCCCTCCACTCACTCTTACGACACTTTTCCTTCCTGGTATCCACGAAGCTCTCAAAACAATCCTTCATGCTGCCCACCCAATTCTTACCTCTTCCTCCCATCAGTCCCTCTTTATCAACCTTTTTGCCAATCCTCCGCTCCTCTCCTTCCGCCGGCCCCCAAATTTAAGAAATATCTTGTGGAGGAAGGAACTTCCCACTTCTACCACGCTTCTTGCAATAGGCTCCCACCCCTGCGGAAAACCTCGCTGCCTCACTTGCCCTATCCACCTACCATCATCTTCTTTCTCGAGTCCCTCCACCAACATCACCTACCCCATCACCTCCAGAAGCAATTGCACCACCCGTAACGTCATTTACCTCCTTACCTGCACCCTTTGTCCCGCGTTTTACGTAGGCCTCACCAGCAATCCGTTAAACATCCGAATGAACGGTCACCGGAATAGCGTTTCTCTCAGACGCCCCCTCCCAGTTGCATTACTCGCTAATACCCACAATGTCCCCTTAAATAGTTGCTACAATGTTAGGATTATTCGCGCTTTACCCTATGACACTCCTGCCCCCCTTCTCCGACACTGGGAACTAGCATATATCCATCTTCTAGACTCTTTCTCTCCGCCTGGCCTCAACCTCCGCTAACCCTATTAGCCCCCTTACAATGTCTCCTTGTTACATTGTAGTTATTCGCACTTTCCCTTACCACACTCCCTCTTTATTGGCTATCCACCCCTCCTACTCCCCACCTCCTCCAATCATCAACCTTCCCACATCACCCTGTCATTCCCCGCCCAGTGTGTCACTTTACGTTACTCTTTCGCTGAAGAAGGGCATAGGCCCGATAAGCTTGCGTGTGTTTTTGTGTTCGTGTGTTTTACGTGTCTCTTCGACGCCCCCAGCAGCCTGCCAGCTTGGTCCTCAACTTGGTAAGTGTCCGCTGGGCTTCCCTCAACACCTTGTTGCCACCCTCATCACTACCTTTTCTTTTCCTTTAGTTAATATATATATATATATATATATATATATATATATATATGTGTATATATATATATATATATATATATATATATATATATATATATATATATATTAGGCTGGGTCGAAAAACTCACTTTTTCGAAATCGAGTGCGGAAAATATTTTCTTCCTTTCCACTAATCACTCTGCGAAATCTTAAGGTTTTTGGATGGATTTTTCGTGGAAATGTACGGGCGTAGGACTCTGTTCGCTGACGTGACCCATTGAGAGTGGTTGAGCTTACCAGGGTCTCTGTCTGCAAGATCACTTGGTACGTTTCCAGATGATACAGTGACGCACATTTCAAAAAGATAGCGCTGGTCTGAACTAAGGTCAGCGGGATCAAGTCTCGGAGGATCTATTACAATTTTATGGAACTTGACCACTGGAAGTGTCTCACAGCCTGCCAATTTCTTCCCAATCGGACCTGAAAACGTATTTGGTTTAGTGGTTTCTCCGTCCAGAGCTTGTAGTAGATGTCGGAATGGCAATTCATTGCAGTGCAATAGGCAGAGGAACCACTGAAGAGGTCTACCTAGGCGCTGCTTCAACAATGCTATTACACCTCCCATACATCCAGTATTTACGGCTGTGCCGTCGCAGCTGACAGCTTGCAACCTGCTGCTCAAAAAACAGGATGCTGGATGCAATATCGTCAGCCCCGTCCGACAAAGACGTCACGCGACCTATGTATTTGCTGCCGGGCTCTTGCAACAGGAAAAGGTGCTCTTCGACGCGAACTCTGCGATGGAACTTAGCCCCAATCTTATTCTGACAAATGGTCTGGTCTTTGCGCCCATCGAAATAAACACCTTCTGGCTCAATGATCTCAGCCTTTTCTTGCAAATTCCTTCTGGATTTTTCCCTTTCTCTCTTCACTTTGCACCGATCAACCACGAGAGAAGTTTCTGCAGAATTGATTAGACCCAAATCCTGAAGAACACAAGACGCAAGAGCTGCGACTGCTGTGTTGGACAAGCGAAATCTGTCAACTGTTTTAGCCGTAGTCGCACCCGCATCTGAGAAGTAGTGGGTTTTCTTTCTTGGATTTCAAGCAAAGGGTCATTTTCGTCAAGCAGCTCTTCACCTTCACTGTCTTTGTGAGTTGGAAGAAGTAATGGCTCTGCATTATTGGTACTAGAGGCAGCACATTGTGACATAGACGCGCTGTGCTTATCCTCCGCTGTGTGTCGGTGTCGAACAGCAAATGCTTCTTTCCTGAATTCCCTCTCTCATTTCCTCTGAAGCATTCCAGAAGTCTTGTGATCTATTATGTCGATAGCCATCTGTCGTGGACCCCTCTGAGCCACAATAAATTCATGCTGTCTTCTGAGAATTTTGCGAGATGGTTCACACGTACATGTAGACAAGTCCTATTTGCAGACTGTCAAATCGAAAAACTTGTAACTTTCTTCTTTGAAAAGGTTTATTCTCCCCTTAAAGCTGTCCGTTTCCTTCCTCTTATCCTCATATGCCTTGACTTTAAGATACTTGTTGTTGTAACCTATAATTCTTGCTTTGATTCTCTTCAGAGAAATAGTTGGAATCGAAGCTTTGTCCCAAATCTCCTTGGTTTTCTGGGCTACTTCATCTGAAATTTCAGCCACAGTGGGCTCATTTCCGGGACAACTCCGCAGCAGCCTCAACCTCACACAAAGAAAATGCCTCATTACATCTTGGTACGTAGGAAGAGTGCGACCGGCAAGCTCGCACGGAGTACCAACTCTCAAAGACTTGACTCGTTAATGTTTTAGGTGCCTTCGCCATAACGAGAAGGCAGAAAGATGCTAGACTCAGATCGCAATACAAAACTGATGCTTCAACAGTCAGCGCTTGCTAAACACTGTTCAGACGTGCCACACGCCACAGGAAGTGTATTCCCCTCTCTCCAACACTCCCACAGTGCGAGTGTTCCGCGTCCCCACCACTCCCACTTCCCCCTCCCCCTCCTGCGCCTGCCTGACATAACACGCCTTGTCCTGCGAGCTACAATGATCAACACAAAGCAGAATACACACACACACACACACACACATTTTTGATTCTGATTACAGAAACATGAAAAGACTCGAAAATGTGCGAATTTCGCTATTGCTGATGTGAAACGAATTGGGCTTGAGGCTTCAATAGTGGTCAACTCATTACCCAAGGGTGCCCAACGGACAAAATAAAGCCGCCGGAACGGGACGCTGGAAATTGGATTCGAACCCCGAAGGATGTGTACTGCGGGACTGCCCAAAGACTAGTACCCCTACGGAAAGACCGGAAACTTAATGCTATAAAACGATTCCCAGGTTTTCCATGGAGGGGCGACAATCGATGGGTCAACGGGAAAATTTGGAACTACGTGTTAACGATGCTAGCGTGACGTCATCACAGGATGTCCCTCGCCCCCTTCCCCTCCCGTTTTATTACGATAATCATAGCGCATATAAATTGCACGGACATATTAAATGGACATAAATGAAAGAATTCCATATAAGAAATCAAATTTATTACCGTATATCACACATTGCGAGAGTACAAAGTCATTATCAAATTACATAACAGCGAGGTATTTTTACATAAATATTATACAATAAAGATATAAAAATGAATTATTGTAACAGAATTTTATAACGTTAATACCTTTTATGCATGAAACGTATTTAAAGGAAATTCACGTGGGCGACGAAAAACGTCAAACTTTCACGTCAAGAATGAATTTGTGGATCAAGCAAAAATCTATTTGTAAAGTGATTTCTTCGGCCCTGGAACAGATTCTCTTTCTGTTGCACCTGTAAAAAGAACGAAAATGAATATCTAAGAATGTCAATCATTAAACCTGCTAAACCTAATGAAATTGATGCAGGAGGCAATGCTTCAAACGTTGCAATAAATGTAAAATAAGGCAAATGCGCTTACGGCCCATTGCGGTCCATAAACAATGTTTCTATGAAGATCACATTACCATTTGTAAAATTAAACACATCACATTGCACTGGAAAATGTCCACTTTATCTATAATTTACTCTAAGCACAGTTGTATTTGCTGACGTTTACGTGATCACAGCAGTTACAGTTAGCCCATTTAAGATCTATATGTATTCATCATATAACAAGGAAAACTTTTGATATAGAAATTTCAATTTCTCGATCGAAAAATATATACATATTTCTAGATATGTTTTGAAACAAAGAATTATCTTAAAGTCTAAGATTATAAACAAATGCATAATGAGAAACAAGAAATAATCAAGTTAACAATTTCTGTAAATTCAAAATATTTCAAATTAAAACAATGAGACATCGCTACGGTACACTTATTTCATTCTATTACAAGCACAATTCTATCCTCTGGCGTCTATGTTGCAGTTTAACTTCCAAACTCACTATTAACTACTGATAACCGCGAGAAGTTTTAAACAGAAATTTCAGTTACTCAATCTAAAATTACGGCTTATTTTGTGAACTGACACGTACCATATTCACGGCCAGGGCAATGGATGACACAGCTAGGTGAAGTAAGCGAGGCTTAACACCTAAAAATGAGAAACATTTCCTCTCAAAATGCTTCTCGCACACAAACAAACGAGAGAAATTTCTTTCCTTCCTTCCTAGAAGATCTATCCATTGCAGGTATCTGTTAAGAAAATAAAAAAGCATTCTCACAAAACGCATTCACGTAACACTTTGTAGAACTAGTTCGTTAGAATTTTTTTCAAAAATATATGATATTTTTAAGACTTACCTGTTGATTGGAGATCAGAACAAATTCATTCCGTCACGTTTTCTTAAACAGTGATGAATGCATATCTACTATATATCTACTTGACAAAATCAGAGTAACTGACAACCACTCAATAAGCAATGGCGAACTTTTATCAAGCAAAATGGACGCTGTTCCGTTACGATAGACAAAGAACGTGTGGTGCTGTGGTGATGCGGTAGAGAGAGAGAGAAATAGAGGGAGAAAAAGAGAGAGAGAGCTGACAGCGACTGCAGCGCCTATCGCGGACCCCTTAGAATAGTGAACTACGTGTAAAAGCTGGGAATCTATTCTCCCATAAGAGTTTCATACCCCTGGGACTGCTTAATCAGCCCATTTCTCGTAATTTCAGGGGCGCTGTGGACCCGGAAGATATTTTTCGATCGAGCTGCGATTTCGCAGAGTGATAAGTGGAATGGAAGGGAATATATTCCGCAGTCGGCCGATATCGATTTCGAAAAAGCGAATTTTTCGACCCACCCTAATATGTGTGTATTTGTGTGTTTGCGTGCGCGCGTGTGTTAATCATCTATTATAAGTAGCGTCAATATAGTATAGATATGATATATATATATATATATATATATATATATATATATATATATATATATATATAATATATATATATATATATATATATATATATATGCAGCTAATAATGTTTAGGCACTTCCTGAAGATACGAATAAACATTTCAATGTATCCATGAAATCGTAATTGCGGCCGTTAAAAATTATTTAAATTTGAACAATTAGATAAATGTGATTTCACTTCTAATTGTGCTATAAATTTAACATTTTGCAGAAATGTGTGACATTATTAACCCAATGTGGAAAAAGTATATTATTCCTAAAATTGCAAAAATTAGTGCTTGTTTTACTCCATTATTGTTCCATAATGAAAAAACAAAAATCGGTCCAGAGGATAAATCTTTTGAATTAAAGAAATATTTCACATGATGAAATATCTCTCGGAAAAATTTATTTTTTTTTTCATGGTGAGATGAAATGTTTGCAGTATGCAAGCACCTTATACTAGTAACATAACATATATGAGGAGGATACTGTTTAGGCACTTCCAGAAGAGCGACAGATTCGAAATTATTTACTGGTAGAACTATGCGCAAAACCGACTAGGAAAAATGAAAATCTTGAAAAAGTTCAACACTGCCGCTGCTAAAAATTCGAAATTGTTTAAACAATTTTTCAAGGTTTATGTATTTCAGAATGTGCTACGGAACTGTAATTTTTATAGGCATAATACAAATTTTGATATTTTAATTTTGTTTCGCATTTAAAAAATCTTAAAGTTTAAACAAATAGGTAACAGTTTAGATACTACGGGGCGAGTTGGGGGCTGAATATTTAAAATAATTTAGAGCTTTGTCTATGTAAACGAATAATCATTCCTATTTCTCCATGAAATTGTTATTGCGGCAGTTAAAATTTATCTAAGTTTAAACAAATAGATAAATGTTATTTCACTTCTGTGGTACAACTTTATAATTTGGCAGAAATGTGTGGCATTATTAATTGAATGTGGAAAAAATATAATATTCTTAAAATTGCAAATAATAGTGATTGTTTTACTCCATTATTGTTTGTTAAGGATAAAACGAAAATCGGTGCAGAGGAAAAATATTTTTAATGAAAGAAATATTTCCAATGATGAAATATCTCTCTGAAAAATTAATGTTTTTTAAGGTGAGATGAAATGCTTGCATACTACAAGCACCTTCTACTAGTATATATGCTATATGTTTATATATATATATATATATATATATATATATATATATATATATATAGGAGCATTCTAATGTCCAGCCCAAACTACATGAGCTAGAGAGCTGAACGTTTCTGCCTTTGTAGAAGTCATAGAAAGACCTCAAAAAATAAAGCCTTTCCCATAATTGACATGGTTTTGACTCCAGAAATTCCGAAATTTGTGTTTTTTCCCATATGAAAAGCTTTGCGCCATTTTTTAAATTAATTTTGGGCACTTTCCTATAAGCTGGGAAAATGAAAGTGTGAGTGTTGCTAGAAAGCCGAAATACCTATTACGAATTGGTATTATTTTTGTTTACAGTGTCCTGAGTTTGACTCCAGATGCCCCGGAATATCTACCATAAGTTTTTAGGCATTGTCTTTACATTATTTTTACATGAAAATTTAATAATTTTTATCTCGGAAACCATAAGTCGTAGATAAGAACTTCTACAAATATTTTATGGCAAATTCTATATGGAAAAAATCTGATGTGGCCATCACATGACTTTCTCCATATCTGTAATATTTCTAAAATTTCCAAATAGGTTATATAATAATAAATATTTTAAGAAACTGCGAGAAAATTTGAGACTTTACAAAGAACACCAATAAACTCAAACCATAGCCTTCCGATATTGGATATAGCCACAATGCTCAAACAAATAAGAAAAGAAAAAGAAGCGTTACTAAGACGTATCTAAGCGTCAATTGTTAAAAATAGTCGTCAGTAGGTGGCGTGGTGGTGGCAGCTAAAAATATATTATATCTGTTAAACAATGCATTATATGGAAAAATGTTTCAAACAAAAGTTGTAGAATATTAAACTTCCTACAATATTTATTCCGATACAGTTTTACATTTATCAAATATTAAAGCAAATATTTCAAAATAACTGATGTGACAAAAGTAAACACCCATTCGGGTTGACTGATTTTTACCAAAAACTAATCAGTTCTTGTGACTTTTATAAAAATGTTAAATATAAAATTTTGCGTTGACCTGATTAATAGCTTTTGAGTTAAAGCACCCACAAAAAGCTATCACATACACACTCACACTAACACACACAAACAGACATCATCGAGAAAATGATCATAACGTGTTCAGGGGACCTAAAAACGTGTATTTCTGATGAAATCTCGAAGTCAATTTTTTTCATGATACAATACTTTTCCCTATACTACGTATATGGGGAAAGTAAAAATTAAAATCTTGAAAATCCTAACAATGCGGCCGTTAAAAATTCGCAAATGTACAAACAAATTTTTAAAGTGTATGTATTTACGAATGTGTTATGAAGCTGAAATTTTTTAAAAGGCAGAATTTGTAAAAAAACGAAATAGGGTTTATAGAAATTTTGATATTTTTATTTGTTTGGCAGTTAAAAATTCCAAAAGTTTAAATAGATAGGTAAATGTTTAGATACTATGGGGCAAGCTAGGGAGCTAAAATTTTAAAGTTATTTAGTGTAAATGAACGAATAAGAATTTTAATATCTCCAAGAAATTGCTATTGTGACCGTTAAATATTTTTAAAATTTAAATAATTAGATAAATCTTATTTCACTTCTAAATGTGCTTTAACATTAAAATGTGGCAGAAATGTGTAACATTAGTGCCCTAAAATGGAAAAATTATAATATTCTTAAAATTGCTAATTTTAGGGATTGTTTTACTCCAATATTGTTTCCTAAGTAAAGAAAGACGACCGGTGCAGACATGAAATATTTTTAATTAAAAAATATTTCAAATAATGATGTCTTTTTTAATTTAATGTTTTTTCAAGGTGAGATAAAATGCTTGCAGAATACATGCACCTTATACTAGTAATAGATATGATATATAGGAGGATACTAATGTCCAGCCCAAATTACAACAGTTAGAGAGCTGATATTTTCTGTTTTTGTAGAGGACAGAGAAACCTCCAGAATAAATCGAACCTCTCAGATATGTGACATGGGTTCGACTCCAGAAATTCCAAAAGTTGCGTTTTTTCCCATATGAAAAGCATAGCGCCATTTTTGTAAATTAATTTCGGGCACTTGCCCGTAAGCTTGAAAAATGAAATTTTCAGTGTTGCTAGATGGCCTCAATATCTATTCCGAATTAATGTTACTTTTTCTTGCAGTGTCCTGGGTTCGACTCCAGATGCCCCGGAAAATTTCCCATAAGTGGGAAAAAGTTATTCCAGTATGCAGACCAATCTAATAGGAATAGAGTACTGGTATTTTACAAGATTATAGGATTCTCGGATTCAGTTTTTTTCATAAAAACAATACTTTCTCTATGGAGAAAGTAAAAAACGGATGTGACGAGTAAATATCCACTTTCGTTTGACCGATTTTAACCAAAACCTTATCAACTCTTTTCCCTTTAATAAGAAAGTCGAATACAAAATTTCATGTTGATCTGATTAACAGTTTTTGATTTAGAGCGCCCACAAATTACCAATCACGCAGACATCATCGAGAAAATGGCCAAAACGTTATCAGGGTACCTCAATACGTGTATTTCCGTTGAAATCTCGAAATCAATTTCTTTCATGAAAACTAAACTACGTATGAAGAAAGTGAAAAGAATCCTAATTAGTAGACCAGATGCTCATCCTTCCCAGCCTTTATGTCTAATCGGGAATATTTTTAAATAAACAAGCATAGTTTGATTTATAAAAAATCTTAATCTTTCAGATCTATGAGTAAGTATCTTTTGACGATCTCCTCAAAATAATACCATTAATTTCAAAAAAATCTTTAATATCTGGCGTGGAGTAAAACTGTACCAATAATTTCACACAGCGGAAAAAGGACGGGTTCAACAAAATCAATTAAGACATTTACGAGAAAGAGAAACGAGATGAAGAATGTTTATTCGCCTAACATGGTATTCAGAGCTGTTACGTAAATACCGAATAAGTTATCCAAAAGTTACCAGTGAATAAAATATTAATATTCATAAGAAAAGAAAAGCACGGTTGATGATTCACATAAACAATATTACGAATTTATGAAAACTTTTCGTAAGAGGCAGAGGAAAGCTGCCGAGGATGAACGCATTAATATTCATGGTGGGCGGTGTAAAATCTTTCGGTTTTATACTATTGCATTGAAATGATAGAACTGGATGAAATACATTAGTGATGCGCAAACCGCGGGACTCCGCCTGGGCCTATGTAAATGCGAAGAATCCTTTGAATTTTTAAAAGCCGCACTTTGTTGCAGTACAGTTCCCTGTTCGTGTGGTGTTCTGTTGAGATTTCTATCTTGCTCACTGAACGATCAAATCACGGGCCACGTGAATGAAAGAATGAAAGATTTTGACAATATCTTTTTTTAATCGCGATATAAGTTGCAATTATGGTTAAATAATAACTTAGGATCCATGTCGAAAATTGGATATTTCGCCCCAATTCAAGGACAAACAGATTTTAAGAAAAAAACGACTGTTTTTTTACGAAATTTGGGATACTCCTATTTTGAAGGTTTCAAAAACGACTTTTTTCTTATTGGTGTTTCTGTAATTTCTATAGAAAAATATTTAAGTTGCATACGACTGTTTTTTTACGAAATTTGGGATACTCCTATTTTGAAGGTTTCAAAAACGACTTTTTTCTTATTGGTGTTTCTGTAATTTCTATAGAAAAATATTTAAGTTGCATACGGTTCACGACGGTATATTCACCTGTCTTTATCATTATAAATATATGCTTCTTTCATATATAGGATATATGATATAGGATATCTCATATATTTTCAAGGCTATGTTTGTTCGCTAAAAACTCAAGAACGGCTTCACGTATATTCACCAAATTTTTAATACAGAATTGTGCTATTAGAAATTAACGAATGCACTACTTTTTAATCCTTTCTCTATAGAATAAAGCCTTTAAAAAGTAATTTAAAAATTCAATTGCAGTTGTTAAGCCTTCAAAATAGACAAAAGAATAGCGTTTTTCCCTTCCCGCTTTCTTTGTCATCATCGTATCAACAGGTACATAACAACGTTTAAATACAATAGACAAAAGAATATTGTTATTCCCTTCCCGCTTTCTTTGTCATCGTCGTAGCAACAGGTACATAACAATGTGTAAATATATATGAAAAGCAACGCAATCGTTATTAATGATAGAATATTTTCTTTTTGGTAAGTAAAATTATTAATTTGTTATATATTTATTATGCTTATTGACGTGCGATTTGAATTTCGTGATGAAATATGATTAATTTCCTTTTCAAGAATACGTAGAAAAGCCATGTAATCGTCATTAATGCTAGAATATTACCATTTCGGTAAGTAAAATTACAATATTATACATTTATTATGCTTATTTACATGCAATTTAAATTTCTTGGTGAAATAAGATTCATTTCCCTTCCAAGAATAGGTAGAATGATATTATCATTAGTTAATATATTCAGGTTGACTTGCATTATGCTTGGAGTTACAACCTACGTCAATAATAATGACTTGCAAATGAAATAAATTAAGCATGCATAAGAGAAAATCAAATTCATTCAAGGTTTAATTAAATTTTTATTCATATTGTAATTTTTTAAAATAAATTAAGAAAAATTAAGTAAATTGAATTTGCAATAAAATTAATTAATAAAAAATAGTATATAAGCTTTGACTGGAAGCAGCGCCAGGAACTTCTGCTATTATATATATATATATATATATATATAATGTTTACAAAATACCATAACGAAATCAAGATTTTTAAAGCGGAGCTTAAGAGCAGGACTACCACAATTAATAAATAATCAAAATAGTTTACAACTTAAAAGAAAACTTTCCCGAGCGAAGCCGGGCGTTTCAGCTAGTAGGATATTCATATGTATATAGGATATATCATATAAAACCTAAGGTACTTCTAGAAGAGCTACAGAGCTGAAATTTAGAAGGAAGATCAGTCATTGGTACAACCTTGGGAAAAAATCCTAAATTACAGAAAAAGTTTTATTTAAGTGGTGTTTTTGATCTCAAAGTCCAATTTTAAACACCCGTAAGAAAAGCACTGAAAACTGTGCAGAGCTACATAAAATTTCATTTTTAAATTATTTAAAATTAAGATACAAAGTCATGACATGCACCGTACGGTGAATGAAAGAATGAAGTTTAAATTTCTTGGAGACAAAATTCAAATCCATGCTAACTTTTCGTAAAAATGTGATTTAAATAATAAAATTATGAATTTTTTCGGTCTTCAACAATAAAAAATATAAACTACCATAGCAACGACTCAAATGCATTTCAATGGGAATTGATTTTCCATACTTCAACAGCATTGATTTAATGCTTAGAATGCATTACAATTCATTTGATTCCAGCCAACATATTATACATATGATGACGTGATAATATTAATTTTTTTATCCGGATACGTACTAAAAGGCATGGATGATGACACAATAATCATAACACACAAAATATCCTCATTTTTACATAAATTTTAGTGTAACATATAGGCTACTGTCTTAATGGTGATTATATTTATTGCTTAAAAAGGGCGATCTGATCCATGAAACTTGAAATTTGAAAACTTGGACGCGAGCCGACTGCCAGGGAATTTAGAAATTCCGGATAGATGCCTTAATTCCTCAGAGAATGAAAACTATCTTATTTAAATGGGTAGTTCAAATGCTGTCGAGTTAGTTTATTTACGAGTTTAGATGATGGTGTATGGTGTTTATTTAAGCGCTTGCAGTATGCAAGCACCAACAACTCGTAATATAAAATTGTTTAATAAAGTTCAAAGGACGAACTCGCTTTCTATTTGAAATATCTTTTTCCTCATTATAAAGTGCAGCAACAACTGAGTTCCTGAATCATAACATATCTATTTGCCTTTTTCTCGGAATTGAAAGTGATTCCCAATCCCGGATATAGAAATAATATCAAAGTTGACAAAATGAAAGAAAAGTTTATTATAACAATTCCTAGACCTTATATAAATGAATGATGCAAATAGTTCAAATTGCCGAATGTCGCGAAAACGCGACATACCTTACAAAGGCAATATTTTTTTAAATTGAAGGTGCAAACATGAATCATAATTAATTAGATGCTTTAAAACTTATAAAATACTATGAAAACTTTTGCAAATAATAAACTTTACTTTTACTCTTAATTTTTCTGAAATTCATAAACCAGCGCCTGCGCGCTTCAGAAAGAGAGGTACAGAAATATTTGTCTTCATAAAACTCACTTCACAAAGCCAACATACGATATGTACCAGTATTAATTTCGTTGGGCACACGAAAGTTGAAAATTCACCTCAACTGGCACATATGCGCTTCTTAGGATATTTTGTCCAGGAAAAATCTTCAGCCAGTTTGATGTAAATTGGCATCGCTCGTCATTGAGGGTTTAAAACGTCTCTTAACGGCCTAAATGAAAACTATCGCGTTATAAATTTAACAGCTGCCATCTTCACGCAAAATAAGCTTCAAATTTCATATTTATATATATATAGATATAATTACTTAGCATAGTGAATCCAAAATTATTTTGAGGATATATATAGATTATCCATTTACCGAGACACCGGCAAAACTATTATAACTACATTGAATGATGATTCACCTTTTACCGAGATATTTGAAATAACGCAAATATGATACAGAAATAGAAAAAGTCTACGAAAAAAGAGTTTTCGTAATATGTACCCGGTTTTATTATTATATGCATTAAATGTGATAACCGCAGAAAAACTCTAAACACCAACCGAACCGACAAAATCGTAATTCATTACGCGATATGACTTATTATGACGAAAGGAACAGCAAATTGTAAATATTTCCACATTAACCCGAACCGAAGCATAATCCAAGGTAGAATGGAGAGATGCTAATATTGAGAGTTTTCCGCTTTAAAGGAACTTTCGAAACGCATCGCCCCGAGCCTATGCCGTACACATTTTACCTCATAAGGAACTTCATTTGCGCGCCGCTGATATTTTCGGTCCGTACGTGGCTCCATAATGACATGCCCGGAATCTGAAGAACCCGCAGCACTAATGATATCGATTTTTCGGGACCTTTTTATTCGCCCTCCGAGCGGAATGCTTGCTCGAAAATTCCTACAATAAAACACATCGCCTTTCTCCTTTCTTTTTATTTTCCCTCTCTCTCTCTCTCCTTCGCTCTTTTTAAAGGGAAAATATTTTCCGCTATTTGCGTGGTAAAAAAACTTTATGTATTCCAGAGAGAACCTCCGGCTTCCATCTTCCGTTCCATTTTTTCCCCATAACAATCTCCCTTCAAATAAAAATTTCATTAGTCTTGATTAGCCTAAGGGTAGTTCTAATCCCTCTCTGATCAAGAATGAAAGCCTGCTTTGCATGGAAAGTGGTCATTATTCATTAATGGCAATCGTTTAAAAGAGGAGGCTTTAAAGTCCGACCTTGTTCGTCCGTTATGTATGTCGACTAAGAAGCAATCGTCTGATTTTTCCTTATGTCATTAGCGCAATTGTGATAAGTATGCATCGTATACATGGATTGATATATTATTAATTAGTGCGTTTTCCCGGAAATGACCTTAACCGCCACACGAGGGAAAAATTAACCTCCGAAATATATAATATTAAATGCCAAGGATAACATTCAAGTGTCCATTTTCAACCTTTTATGTTGTGTCGATAATTCCATAGGTGACGCTTCTATCTGCATCTATTTTAGAAAATAATAATACATCAGTGCACATCTGTATACATGGCTATCTTACTCACACACTTTTAAAATCAAGAATGCCTCATATCGAGAACTTTTTACAAAAGCGATCTCTTCTAAATGCTCCGCAAGCATTATGCTCAAGTCATTCGAGATAAATAGGTTAAAGTAGTCCATAATTCAGGATTAGATAATCTTTTAGTTAATCACGGCATTTCAGCTATTAGTGAGCACATTGGTTGTCTCAAGAATGATATCATACCACTTGTTACTTATCTAAAAAAGCAGAATTATCGCAATAAAAATTATTGAACTAACCGCACTTCGATTGTTAATTAATTGATGAATTTACCAATCGGTTGATCATATAATGAATGACGTAACGGTACGACCTTTTCACCGTTGTAGACTATCTGGTTCTTCTAATTTTTTTATTTAGCAATTGCACGATGAAAGGATTGACAAACAGACAGTGAAAAGTTTGAAAGTAAACGAATGTATTCCTTATGACCGTGCATTCCAAAAGTTTCGTCCATATATGCCTTGTGGTTCATTCGCCCATTTCGATTTTAGGAAGTTCACCAAGGACGGATGGAAAAGAGAAACCGCAAGCTATAAAAGCGTTTACTATATTTTAAATTATGATTAAAATGATTTTTTTTTAATTTCTGACATCAATTGCCATAATGACCCGATTATAAAGTAATTTCGAATATAAAAAAACCTCTAATTGTAGCTTCTATGCGAGAGAAAAATTGTTTAGGGGATTAAAACTTCTCAATTTACATAGAAATGTCTCATAGATTACTCTTAATTTTCAACATGAGTGTAACTAACTAAGTAATGAACTTAACTACTTTCAATTAGGAAAATACATGGAATTTTACAAATTAAAAGTTAACGTTCTCATTCACTGGAGATATAATTAAATTCGATCACTATTCCTGGTAACTTAAAGCAATATATTAAAATAGAGTAAATTCCACACACTGCAGGAGTGCTTAAAATTCAAATTTATTTGGCAAAGAAAGTAAATGTTAACAGACCTAGTTCGTAAAACCTTCCTAAAAAGTTACTCGAATATTTATAATTATGACTAGCTTCCGATTCTCGGAACACTAAAAGTTATTATCTCATCCGTAGAATTATGCTTAAATTCTGTTTTTACAACGCATGGAAATTTTCGAACATACAAAGGCATTGCGACGCACACGTGAAAGAACGCTGCGAGGCAACAGTAAGTTCTTGGAGTATGCAAAAGTCACCGCTAAGTGGCGTGCAAATATTGAATGCAGCTAGAGAGCCTCTTTGGACGTCGCGTGAATATGACCTAGTTGTTCGAAAAATATAGTTCTGACATTCCGATTTCATGACCTGCCTACATTTATTTTTTGCTTCCTTTTTAATGAGATTACGAGTCGTATGGTTCGTCAACCGCCCTGAATTCTCTAAAAATATCTGCGATTTCGTCCGGCATTATTCTCTTATATCTAGAATGTGTGTGTGCGTGCGTGCGCGCGCGCGCGTGTGTGTGTGTACTAGTGTAATTGCCCGTCAAATTTGACGGGTTTGTGCAGATTATGTATTAAAATTAAGGTACTTCCCATTCTTCCCCTTCTCTCTCTCTCTCTCTCTCTCTCTGCCTTCATCCCACTCTCTTCCCTCCCTCTCACCCTATTCTCTCCCCCTCCCTCCTCTATTTTCTCTCCCTAGTATTCTCTCTCCCCCTCGTATTTTCTCTCTTTCTTCTTCTCTTTCTCCATCTCTCTCTCCCTCCTAATCTTCACCCTCTTTTCTTCCCATCCTCCATCTTCCTCCTACCCATTCTCCTCCCTTTCTTCTATATTAGTATTATTCGGAGGAAGTGCAATATATCCCCCCTCAAAATAACGCCACAAACGGACAGTAATTTCTTTAATTACCATGTCAATCTTAAATAAAAAATGCTGATTAGCTCATTATATACATTTCTGCAAAATTTCAATTTTCTATCTACATCATTGATCGAGTTATTCGCGTTTTAATAGCTTGTCACTCAGACCAACGGACTGAAAACTTAGCTTTTTATTATTATTTTTGTGATTCTTTTAATCTTCTCTTTCTCTCCCTATTTCCAAAACCGTCCTCAAATACTCCATTCATCTAACTAACTCCCGTAACCTATCGCACAATCCTTCACGCTATAAACATTTTACATGCTCGGTTTGTTTATTAAAACGTCCAGCGAAAACCTCCGATTTTCATACCGTTTCGATTTCAATAATATTGAATTTAGCTCATCATAACCATTTTAATCTAATTTTAAATAGTATTTCAGGTTTTTAGGTATACCTTCTTGTAAATAACGCAACGAATTTTGTTTACATTGATCGCTGTGTAAAGATTTTCCTTCTCCTTTCGTCTTCCTCTCCTTCTCGTATTAAAAGTCTTCCAAGCACGTTTAAACACATAAGGATTGAAATAACAATAGGATTTCGAGATTTAACAATGTAATTGGTAGGTATGGCAACATCCCGTTAAAATGGCAAGATTTCCCCAAAATATTTGAATTAAACGTTTAACATGAGGAATTTCGAATTCTAGACCAAAAACGATGAACAGAATAAGAAACCTTGTAATCTTTTCGTTAAACGGTTACAACGGGTCTTTTACACCCCAAAACGTTCATTTTTCAAGTCCCAGTAGAAAACCATTTAAATCCGCACAAGCCTTTTTATAATTGCATTTTTAAATTACTTTTAATTAAGGTACAAACTCCGGACCTAAATTAGAAAACGGGAAAAAGAACGAAGATTATTTTTCCTGAATGTAGAACACGAATCCGTGCCGAATTAGTCCAATTATTTGATTTTCACTGCATAAAAGCGGGATTTTATACAATTTATACCAATGGCCCAATATTTCTGTCATAACCACGAGACAATGCTTTCCTTCGGGAATTTATTTTGTGTTAATAAAACTGAACGAGAGCTTAGTGCCACGAACTGAAAAGTAGCTTAGTGTCATGACGCCACTCTCAGACCGTGACATTTAAAAGCAAAGGGAAAAAATATTTGGTGCGCAGACAATACTAAGAGGAATATTACGCTGAAATTTTCAGGGTTTGTAGATGCCATAAATAGGCCTTCGGATAATATGAGACATCTTATATAGGTGTCCTCGATTTGACTCCAGGCGCTCCAGAAATTGAGTTCTTTTTCCGTAAGAAGAATTAATTTAGACAACTTCCCGATATGTTACAAAAATGAAAACTACTTCAAAATTCAAAAACAGGAAACATTAGAGAATTATGAAAGATAGTAATGTGACCATTACAACTATCTCAAAATTTTATAATTGGAATTGATTAGCTTGCTTAAGTGATACCATTGACTCCTGTAGGATTCCTCGGTTCTACTCCAGGCACTCCAACATTTGAGTTTTTCCTGTGTAAATAGCATTGCGGAATATTTGGCAATTAATTTACGGTAATTCTCATCAAGTAGGAGGAATGAAATTCGGTGTGGTGGTTATAGGGCACCAATGCTTGCAGTATGCAAGCACCGATTACTAGTTATAAATATCTGCTTCTTACGGAGGATATATGTATGATATAAAACCTAAGGTACTTCTAGATAGGCCACGGACCTGATATTTGGCAGGATGATAGGTTATTAGGTAAAATCAACCAGAAAAATCGAAAATTCCATTTTTTTAATTTTTAATGGGGTATTTTTGACCACAATGTTCCATTTCGATTTTCTGAGTTTCATAAATTTGCAGTTTTAAATTAGTTATAATTCAGATAGAAACTCAGGACAAAAACATTTCTATAGCTAAAAGAATGAAGTTTCTTATTTTTGACGACTGAATTCAAATCGGTGCCGAATTGACGAAGAAATATGTTTTTAATCGGAAAAAAGCAGATGCTCAACAATAAAGAACTTCAGCTACCATAGCAACCAGGACAATGCTTTTCAATGGGAATTGGCAATCCGTATTATAATAGCATCGCTTTAATGCTTTTTAATGGGGAAATTCTTATCGTACCATTGATTTCAACCAAAGACATATACATAGGATGACGTTTTAATTTTAAAACGCGACATATGTTATTAAATAAAAGAACGTTACTCCTTTCAATTATGGGGGTTGATGAACTGTATATAATAATACCTTTAATTTAGTGTTTCTAAAGAGAATCAGTGGAAAGGAACGTCTATATATATAGGAGGATATTAATGTTTTGGCACTTCCAGAAGAGCTGGAGATTCGAATTTTTTTACGTGCAAAACCGACTAGAAAAAACGAAAATCTCGAAATTTTTGAACAATGCGGACGCTAAAAATTCGCATTTGTTTAAGCTAAATTTCAAAGTTTATGTATTTTCGTAGGTGAATTTTTTTAAAGGTAGAAGTTGTAAGTAAAAGAAATAGGGATTATAGAAATTCTGATGTTTTAATTTGTTTGGCTGTTAAAAATTCTAAAAATTTAAACAGATAGGTAAATGTTTAGGTACTACGGGGCGAGCTAGGGAGCTGATATTTTTCAGTTATTTAGATCAGTGGTTCTCAACGGGGGCCACAGCCTATTTCTGAGGGTCCATGAGTAAAATACCTAAATTGGGGGCCACCAAAACTTCTTTGTGGGGCAGGAAAATTTCGACTCTGTGTGAAAGTTGTCTTAAATCAATGCCAATAACGCGTACTAATAACGCGTACAATTCATTGTATTCTGATTCAAATGTGCATGTTTAGACTGGCATAACAACTGGAATTGAAATGCCATGAAAATGGACGGATGTATTACAGTATACATAAATACATTCTTATCTTCATTATAGTTAGGAAATAACTACATTGTACTCCAACTGTTAGCCCACAATTACGTGACTGAGAGAACTCTCCCCTACCTCTTCCTTTCCTCCCCTCCACGCCGTAGCTACAAAATGTTATTCTTACGCTTTCATTCAGCGGATTTCACCTGAATACGACAGCTATTAATTTGAAATACGCTTTTCTAATATAAGACAGAACACGTCCATCAACGTTGTAAACAGGAAGAGTGAATGCCGAAAGATTTAAGAAACAGAGAGTGGAATGCAAAGACATTACAGCGTCTGTGGATTTCCTGTTTAACTGTAAGTATTCACTTGATATATATATATATATATTCTATGTATCAGTCATTAACTGCTGATACATTCCCATAACCAGCAATTTTATTTCTGTCAATATTAACTGGGCTTTACAGAAAACAAAAACATCTGCTCATGAAGCCGCTCTTTGAAATTCACCATAGCATACCAAAGCAATTGTTTGTTTGAAATAAAATAAGTAACGCAATGAATTTAGTTACTATAAATAATAAGTTAAGTCAAGTGTTCATTTTATACTTTCCGAACCATTTTCAAATTTGTTTTCAATGGCGAACCAAGGAAATATTATCACGCATTTGTTAATTCTTATTACGATTTTAATTAAATATTGCTTACCGTACTTTCAGTTTCTCTTAGCTATTTTTACTAACAGTAAGTTGTGGTTTAAAATAAATATATTTGAATAAAATTATTAATATTAAAAATTATCGCTGTTATATTTATAATTAGTGGGGATTTGCATAAAACGAAGACATCTGTTCGTGAAGTCATTCTCAGAAAATTCAGGCATTTCATTTAAACAAATTTAAACAGTCGAACATTGATTGTTAGTGGAATACTGTAATCAGACGACGCCATACTGGAATTTATGTGTTTGGTGATAGCTGTTTTGGCTGCTAATCTTGCCGATATTATTCCTTCTGTTACTCCAAACTCTTTACTGTCATGATGCCGGTCCGCGGCCATTTATTTCCCGGTTCCATCTACTTAAATTCTATTTATAAGTCTATAGTAATAAATTTGTATTGTTGTTAAATATTTCTTCATTTTGATTTGTTTTTAATTTTTTCATATCAGATTACCAATGGCTAATATAGCGAAGAAAAAATGCAGGCAATATTCCATTGAGTACCTTGCCAATGGTTTTATTCCATCACCACAGGACAGAAAAATGCCACTGTGTCTAATATGCATAACTACACTTTTAAATGAAAGCATGCGGCCATGCATGCAACGGAAGCACTTGGAGACAATGCACAAGGACAAAAAAGACAAATCGCTAGATTGTTTCAAAAAACTGCGTGATAATTTCCAAACAAGGGCAACATTAAAACAAATATTTAGTGAAAGAGCAGCTAAAGTAGACAAAGGTTAAATTGCATCCTATGAGATTTCCAAGTTAATTGCAAAATCTGGCAAGCCACATAATATTGGCGAATCATTGATTTTACCTTCAGTGTCTGTTGTGATTTCAACTGTTATGAATCAGAGCGCACATGAAATTACTCAGGCCATCCCTTTGAGCAACTCATCAGTATCGAGACGTATTGATGAAATGGCAGATGATGTGGAAAAACAACTAGTTGCACAACTACAAGTTAAGAAGTTTGGCCTGCAAATCTATGAATCCACTTTAATGGGTAATGAAGCCCTTCCAATGACATATGTTAGGTTTTTGAATGATGATCAGCTCAGTGAGGAAATGCATTTCGCCCGAAAGCTTAAGACAGAAACCAAAGGTGAGACAGTTTTTGAAGAAGTTAAGAGTTATTTCAAGGAAAACAACATTCCACTAGAAAATATAATAGCTTGTGCAACTAATGGTGCTGCTTCGATGGTAAGTAGACACAGAGGATTCATTGCTCATTTAAAGAATGCTGTGCCTGAAGTTTTTTGTATACACTGCGTGGTTCACCGTCAACATTTGGTTGGAAAAAACTTGGGAGGACGTTTGCATGATGCCCTTGCTATTGTAATAAAGGCTGTCAACTTTATCAAAACAAGTGCACTTCAAGATCGTCTTTTGCAACAACTTTGTGAGGAAAATGAAGAAGATTTTGAACGCCTACTAATGCATACAGAGGTCCGATGGTAATCAAAAGGTAATTGTCTTCGGCGTTTTGCTGAACTTTGGGACAGTGTTGTATAATTTGTAAGTGATAAGCAGCTTGGAGAACAGATCGTTGCTGCTAAATGTGACATATTTTATGATACATTTGAAAAGTTGAATTTGTTTAACAAGTAGTTGCAAGGAAAGAACTGTAATCGTATATCTTGCAAAGAGGCCATTACTGCTTTCCTTGGAAAACTCAAGTTATTTTGGAGTAATATTGAACGTCGTGAGTTCATACAATTTCCATCACTGGCCACTCCTGACATAGAAATTCAAGATTATGATATTTCTGTATATGTTAAGCACTTGAAGAATTTGTACAATGATATGCAATGTCGGTGTACATGCCAACCGGCCACCATGACGATGGGGAAGTGGAGGAAGTCTATGAGAGAATAAGTGCCATACTGGGCCAGGAAGGAAAGGGATGCTGTAAAATAGTGATGGGAGACTGGAATGCGAGTGTGGGAGAGGGATGAGCCGACGGAGTTGTGGGGCAGTTCGGGCTGGGACAGAGAAACGAAAGGGGAGACAGACTTATCGAGTTCTGCAAGGAGAGGAACATGATAATAACCAACACCTGGTATAAGAATCATAAGAGAAGGCTATATACATGGAAATCGCCAGGTGACATGTACAGGAAACAGATAGACTATATATTGCTAGAAGGAAGGTATACGAACGGAGTTAAAAGAGTGTGTGGGCTCCCAGGAGCAGACATAGCAAGCGACCACGTGCTGCTAATGGTGGAAATGAAGATCAAAATTAAAAGAGTTACAAAAGCAAAGATGGCTTAGAAATGAAATCTAGAGAAACTGAAAGAAAGGCAGAAAGAGGAAATCGGTTATGATATGGCAAACCAGATGAAGAGAGGAAATACACAGAACGAAGGAGTAGAGGAAAAATGGAAGAGAATTAAGAATGGAATAGTAAATGTGGCGAAATTAGCAACTTCTAATGCGGGCCGTCTAAACATTCGCAACTTCCATAGCTGCCCGCTATCTAGAAAAATTTGCCTGCCCTTGATACAACAGATTAAATTAAAGCTTCTTCTTAGTGTTTTCCAAATGTGGATTATTAAGTGCATGACTCTTGATTGGTTAGATCTCGTGAGTTAAAGAAGCATTCATGTTTTTATTTAACCACGATTCGCAGGCATATTGCTGTTATTTGCGGGTGTGTATGTGCCTCGTAATTTGCTCTAGCCATCGTCAGGAAGATTTACAGTACTAAGGGAGGAAGTAGTGGCAGCTATGAAGGAAATGAGGGAGGGAAAGGCGGCAGGAGTAGACGGGATACCTGTGGAACTGTTCCAGTGTCTGCAAGACGAAGGCATTGAAGATGTGACCAACTTGTGCAATGCAATATATGAGAGTGGGGAGTGGACGGAAGAGTTTGTTAGAATGGAAATAATACCACTGCCTAAAAAGAAAGGGGCAAAGAAGTGCGGGGAGCATAGAACTATTAGTTTGATAGCTCACGCGGCCAAGATAATGTTGAGAGTGATGAATAGAAGGCTGACGAGGGTAATGGAAGAGAATGTAGCAGAAGAACAATTTGGATTTAGGAAAGGAATGAGTACGAGGAATGCCATAGGGGTGGTAAGGACGATTGGAGAGAGGTATTTAGAACGGGCCAAGGGTATCAGTCTGTGCTCTGTGGACTTGGAGAAGGCTTTCGACTGTGTGAGGTGGGAAAGGATGATGGAGATATTGAAGGAGAATAAAGTAGATTGGAGAGACAGAAGGTTGATAAGGAATCTATACATGAGACAGGAGGAGGCCATGAGGATAGGAGAAAGCAGGACGGAGTGGTTCGAGATTGGGAGAGGAGTTAGACAGGGCTGCTGTTTGTCACCAACCCTGTTTAACATCTATACTGAAGAAATGATAAAGGAGTGTTGGGAGACGAGCACAGGAGTAAGCGTTGGAGGAAGAATTACATCGTCAATCAGGTTTGCTGACGACATGATACTGTTCGCTGAGAGGACGGAAGACTTGAGGCAGATGCTACAGAATCTGGTGAGTGTGGAGGGCAGATATGGGTTGAGAATAAATGGAAAGAAAACGAAGGTAATGAGAATAGGATGCGTGGAAAGGATGGAAGTGCAAGTGAGGGGGGAGAGGATAGAGCAGGTGGAACAGTACAGGTATCTTGGCACGTTGTTGACAGAGGACTGGAAATGTGAGAAGGAAATTAAGATGAGAATAGGTTTGGCAAAGGAAGCGTTCAATAGAAAAAGGAAGCTATTTAACAGCAAGATGGATTTGGGATTGAGGAAGAGATTGGTAAAGTGTTATGTTTGGAGTGTGGTGCTATATGGGTCGGAGACATGGACATTGAAGAAGAGAGACAGGGAGAGGGTGGAGGCATTTGAAATGTGAGTGTGGAGGAGGATGCTGAAGTTTAATGGACTGACAGGATTACAAATGTGAAAGTGCTAAGAAGAGTAGAAGAGGAAAGGAGTTTGATGGACACGATAGTGACCAGGAAAAAGAAATGGATAGGACATGTTTTGAGAAGAGAGGGATTACTGAAGGATGTTATCGAAGGAACGGTGGAGGTAAGAAAGAAAAGAGGAAGAAGAATTAAAATGTTGGATATTCTAAGGGAGGGAGGAGGGTATGTGGAGATGCAGAGAAGGGCACAGGATAGAAAAAGGTGGAGGAGGAGCACCTGAACCTGCAGATATGCAGAGCACTATTTATTATTATCATTTGGTTGAATCTGCGTTTAGTCGAGTTCTTCAACTGCAATCCAAAACTCGTAACCGCCTTGATATTGTAAAGAGAGGTGATCTTCGATTATCTCTAAAATCGCTGCAACCAGAAATTCAAAATCTTGCTAGTTTTCATCAGCCGCAAGGATCTCACTAAATAAAGTGACAATAATATTATGGGAATATTTTTTGTTAGGAGCATATTTCATATGTATATTATAAATAAATAATATATATATTATAAACAGGGATTTTTTTTATAAATAAACAGTGCGGTTGATAAAGTATCTTTTTTACCAACTAACGGCGACTATGAGGGGTGGGGGCCACAGAGGTAAATGAAACTCTGAAGTGGGCCACGAGCAAAAAAGGTTGAGAAACACTGAATTAGATCATAGTATAAATGCAAAAATAAACAGTTGAAAATTTCCATGAAGTTGTTATTGCGACCTTTAAAAATCTTTTAAATTTAAACAATTAGATTGATGTTATTTAACTTCTCAATGTGCCGTAACTTGAAAATTTGGCAGAAATGTATGGCATTAGTACCCCACAATGGATTAAGTATAATATTCATAAAATTTCAAATTTTAGGGATTGTTTTAATCCAATATTGTTCCATAAGGAAAGAACGAAAATCGACCCTTAAAATTACTACTTGGTAGAATTTGATGTTTATTTTTCGAAAATCGACGTTTATTTTCCCGAGATATTTTTGACGAATACCGACACAAAATTACTACTCACATATATGGCTGGCAGTTTTCAGTCTTAAATTCGATGATTTAAATTTAATTTTTATTTCGAAATTCTACGTTAAATTTACGTTTATTTTATAACACTTTGATTATTTATTTAAAACTTTATAGGATGATGGATCTCTCTGTAAAAATTAATCGAACTAATAAATTATGTTCTTCATAACTTTTTTTTACTTATTCGCATTTACACTCTTCTTCATTTTTAAATGTAAATATTAAAGAAAACAATAACGAATTTATCAAAATATTTTTTTATCTTTTACTTACATGAAAAAACTTTACAAAGTAAGAAGTATATTTAAATCGTTAATTTGATCCTTTACTAATTAAATCGTGACTTTTAACCAAGAAAATCACCACATTTGAGCCGGACACAAGATTTCGCGTGCTTTTTTGGATTTATAACAAAATGTCCAGGAACTGAGTGTAGTACGGGAATCTAAATCCGGTGCAAAACGTGTTAATGCGACGTATGCACAGTGTACAACCAAATTTATATAAATATATATAAGAATATTTTTACTTGAAAGCTTACCTCTTTAAGTAACAAAAAATAGTTATTGCAGAAAACGCTCATTGTGCGAACACGAAACGATATTTCTTGTTGTCGTATTTTTCTGCTTACGAATTTTGCCAAACATGATGATTTTTACAGCCAACCTATATGAGAAACTGAATGTTGATGATTAAACCAAATTAGCACCTTGCATATCGGTCACGAGAATATTATTGCTGTTCTACCACACTGAAACTTACAATTAGTATATTTTTAATCTCAAGCATGGTAAGCTAATATTTCCCAAACTAGATATTTTTGATTTCGTATAACTTTTCCAATCGCGTCGTTGACAAATATATTATCCATATCGCGAATGTAGATAGTAAATTATGCTCTACCTCTTGAAATTGTATACGTAATAAAAACTAGAAAACGTTTAATTTATGAAATCCGAACAATATGCCGCTGCTTTTGCCGAGGGAAACTCTTAAAAAAAATAATTTGCGAGTTCAGCTTAAAGGCTTTTTGACAATTAAAGATTAATTAAGGAAAAAACGTTAATGATATAATTATCGCAATAATATTTTAGCCATCAAAAAAGAACTATAAAATACTTTGTATAATTTGATATATTTCATCATTCCCAATCTGCAAAATATTTTATAACAAATAGCAAATAAATATTAATCTTTAATCTCTCTTCAATTTTAAGAAACGATTGCTAATTTATGTGCACCTTTTTAAAACATTATATATAAATTGTAATTTACTAACCTGCAGCAAAGGATGAAGGAGCCAAAAGCAAGAGAGCGGAATGATCCTTCATAGATAACTTTTAGAGAAAGACTGCCTAAAGATAGGTTCAATGCATACGGAGGAGTGAAAATGCATGCAACATCGTCCATCTATAGGAAAAACCCTGGCAAGCAATCGAAAAACATTTGTTCAAGGAATACACTCCACGGGGTAGATGTGTGGAATGGATAGCAAAACGATTAGCGAGCTTTAAACGACCACCGAAATTACTTTCTTCCAAATCTCGAAGGACTCTCAGCAGGGCATATCCATGCTACTTGAATATTTATTCCATCAATTTTATACTCGAGACCTACTTCTATGTTCCTACTTTTCCAGAACGTAACTGCGGCACATTTAGTGTAATTAATTTCAATTTTCCATTCTTTGCACCAGGCTGAAATGGCTCTTAAGTCTTCACGCAGCGACTGATGGT
The DNA here is from genome assembly GCA_028673005.1 of Tanypteryx hageni. Classification (NCBI taxonomy): domain Eukaryota; kingdom Metazoa; phylum Arthropoda; class Insecta; order Odonata; family Petaluridae; genus Tanypteryx; species Tanypteryx hageni. The sequence continues at coordinate 39,162,153 of CM054115.1, forward strand.
CCTCCTGGTTTTTTATTTCTTTATATAGAACGGTATCATCGGCAAAAAGTATAATTTTACTACAAAATACCAAGCAGATATCATTCACATAAATTAAGAAATGTAGAGGGTCCAATACACTTCCCTGGGGAACACCTGACGCAACTTTAACGGGGGACGAGTATTTCCCATCGAGGACAACTGTCTGTTTTCAATTCGAGAGGAAGTCTCTCAACCAACTGACAATTTTTGGATTAATACCATATTGTCCTATGAGATACTTTATCAAACGCCTTCCTGAAGTCAATGAACATGGCATCAACCCGAGTATTTTTCTCTCCGCATCGCAACAAACCATCCATGAACAGCCCGAGCTCCGTTCCGCATGATCTACCTCTCCGGAATCCATGCTGGCATCCGCTAAGCAATGAGTGGCTATCTACAGACTAAAGATTATGTGCTCAAGTATCTTGCACGATAATGAAGTTAAGAAAATTGGCCTATAATTTTCGAGGTTCTCTTTGTCGCCGCCCTTATGGATGGGCGTAACGTGTGACATCTTCCAATCTTTAGGAACGACACCTTCCGTAAGGGATTGCTCGAATATCATTTTCAAATAAGGCGCGATTTCATAAGCTAACTCTTCAATACTCGCGCGGGTATTTCCTCCGTCCCAGGAGATTTATTTGGTTTAACTGAATGAAGTTGGAGCGCGATACCATTTTCGGGAAATATCAAATCTTCCATCGAGTCGCCCTGATGCATAGGAATAGGGGTTTCACATTCATCGTCATTAGGAGTAAAAGCTTTCTGAAGGTGTTGATTTAATAGGTTTGCTTTCTCCGCACTATCGTGAACTACATTTCCCGTTTCCGATCACATTGACGCAAGTGTGGCCTCTACCTTGGACTTCTCTGACGTAAGACCAAAATTCTTTCGGGTTCTCTTTCGAGTTATCCTGTAAAACCTTCTTTTTGTAATTGTTAAACGCATTACGCATTGACACTCTGGCTATGGAGCGCGCCTTCTTGTATTGTTGCCTTAACGTTGCAATCTGTTCGACCGTAGCTGTTGAGGATGTGTTATTTACGCGAGAGTGGAGTTTTCTTTGCCGTCGGAGAGCGCTCCTAACTTCCTGGTTGGACCATATAGGTTCTGCATTTTCACGCTGCAGTTTGCTTGGAATAAATTCATCTGTGCACTCTCGCATCATATCTCTGAACATGCACCAGGATTCTTCCGCGTCTGCAATATCTGTTACTTCGCAAAAATTAGTATATTTATTTCGCAGAAAAGACCTAAATCTTGTGAAATCGGCTATGGCGAATACATATACCTGTTTCTCAATGTTTAGCTGAAACTCCACGTACACTGCCTTGTGATCGCTTATTCCCTCAACAATAGATACCCTATTCATACGCTCAGGAAGATTAGTAGTTAACAAATCAAATATATTATTAAATCTCGTGGGAAATCTCACTAACTGATACAATGAGTGTTTGCCGAAAGTTTCAAGTAAAGCCTCGCACGATTCACGCTCTCTAGCACCGGGATAAAAGCAATTATGCCTCCAATCAATTGACGGAAGATTGAAATCGCCCCCGATTATAATGGCTTTATCTTTATTAATCGAACTTAGCGTCGCCACTTGTTTCTCTAGATAATAAATAGTTTCCACGCTCAAATTTGGTGGCGTATAAAAGGCACATATATTTACAGTCGTTCCCTTTTACACTACACCAAACACTTTCGACTTGGTCGTCATTAATCTGTATTGGTAACTTTCGTATTTATTGCTAACTGCTATAAAGACTCCACCTCCAGATCGGATACAGCGATCTTTTCTAAAAACCATTATGTAGCAAATTCTATCCTCCGTATGGATAAATGTTTTATTTCATACGTTACAGATCATATAACGGCAAGGGAATACAATATCCGATAGCGATATATATTTTTGACGATTATTACGCATTAACGATTTTTATCACGAAAAATATTATTCGTAGGTACGTACCTTTGCGGACCTTATTGTAGCAAATATTCTCCTCTACCAGAATAAAAATTTTAATCTATACCTTACAGATCATATAAGAGGGGGGAATTAAGGAAATTAAGAGATTTGGCGGAAACGAATCTAACGGTATTTTACTGAGAACGGTTTTCAGACGCTGTTACGGTATATCGATTTTTCGGATGCTTGGTGACGTCATCGCAATGAGATAAACCGTTATTTTGAAAAACAAGCGCGAATCGCCAGGGATCTGACGTCACGCCTTTAAGAGTCATAACAGACGTTATCGCGTTGGCACAGGGATTATAGAAATTTTGATATTTTAATTCGTTTGACTGTTAAAAATTCTTAAAATTTAAATAAATAGAAAAATGTTTAGGTATTACGGGGCGAGCTAAGGAGCTGCAATTTTTAAGTGATTTAGAGCTTAGTGCAAAAGCAAACACAAACATTTGAAAATCGACGAATATGTTGTTGCGGCCGTTAAAAATTTTTAAAATTTAAATAATAAGATAAATGTTATTTCACTTATAGATGTGCTGCAACTTGAAAATTTGAAATAAATCTGTTGCTTTAGTACCCCACTGTGGACCAAGTATAATACATATTCTTAAAATTGTAAATTTTAGGATTGTCTTACTCCATTATTTTTCCATAAGGAAAGAACGAAAATCGGTGCTGAGTTGAATTAAAAAATATTTCCAATGACGAAATAACTGAAAAATTAATGTTTTTCCAGGTGAGATTAAATGCTGGCAGAATGCAAGCACCGACTACTTGTATATACATATGTGTGTAAGTATGTGTATGAATTTGTGTGTGTGTGAAGAATAAACGAATATGAAAGCAGTCTGAATATTTCACCAATACCTTTTAAATAAGGCGATTTTTAACATTTCAGTTCGCTAGTCTTCATCGTGTTAAAATGACCGTTCTATATCACAAGCGTTTGGAGGAAAAAAATTTTCTCACGCAGAATTTGCAAGCTCCATGACCTGCTCGGTTAGCGTGACCTTCCACATTTTCGCCAAAACGCTTTTAAAATTCAACGTTTTTTCTCTCGCAAAATATCACGCAAAAAACGTCTTTCCTTTCTTCCGTTAAAAAAATCCATATCGACCGCTCTGTAATGCGAGTTTGACCACATGACCTACGCTTGTGGAGTACCGATTCCTCCGGAGGGGGAAAGAAATTTTCGAGTCGAAGCGGCCATTGTTGAGAACCCCTCCAAAAGGAGGAGGAGAGAAGCGCCAGCGGAGTCACTCTTGATAGAGCTCTCCCCATCCCATCGCCACACTTTTCAGCCCCTTATGGTGAAGGAAAAGACGTGACTTTTAAAAGTGTCGATAAATAATAATATTAATAACAACCGCGTCGGAGATAGCCTCGTCTCGGCACGGCCAGCCCTCGAAGCGTTCGATGCATTTTTACCCCTCCATTCTTTCCCTCTCGCTTTCTTCCTGTCCCTTTCTCTACCCCTCTCTCTCTCTCTCTATCCACCCTTTCCCTCTTTCTCTCCTCAGGGGCTAGCGAAAAGAGCGCCCCGGGCGATCTCCGGGGCGGTCTAACCCTCCCTCCCTCCCTCTCCCTGACCGGAAGGAACAAGGACCCTTTTGGTATTGATGCTGAGCTCATAATTCTTTCAAAGGGACGGAAGATTAATTTTCTTTTTTCCGATATTAAAGAGCGCCATAAAGGATATAACATTCTGAGAAAATTATTTGCCTTAGCCTTGTTCTATTTTTACTAAGTAGAACTCGCGATAATTTTAACCGGCAAGTAGTGAGGTGGGTCCGTTAAGAGAAAACGTTTGTATGACATCGCTAAATTCGTTTAAATCATTTGTCATCCGCCGATTCCTTTTTATGGTTACGATTTTAAAAGACTTTATAAGGAATGTCTTAAAAATAGCACAATCGTAATTAAACTTCACAATAAAGGAAGCTTGTATGCTTATTTTTACATTGAACATGCAGGGTCGGATTATAGCCTAGGCAGCATAGGCTAGTGCCTAGGACCCGTGTTTTGGGGAGGGGGCATAGACTTGCGATATTGTGTATCGAAACGACAATGAAGGCGTTTCGTTACTTTCGCATTCTTCATGTGTGTAAAACCCCCATCGAATGTGCGAAACCTTTCAAAGGAAGTAGGAGATCTGTGTGACACCTCATGGATTATCTCGGATTTCTTCCACACGACGAAACACTATCATTAGAGGTGTAGGAAGATTTACTTATGAGGCTAAATCAAATAGAGGGAGTGGTGCCTTCCTGTAGCATTAGTCGGATGTAAAACTGGAAAATTTTAATGTCTCAAAAAACAATAATACATTTTTTTCTATTAACGCCTATTTGTTATTTTATTTTGATGTAAATCTTTAGCGCAATATCATAGTAAATCAATATATTTTGAAAATCTACAACAACAAACTATTATTGCGCGATAATGTTTATAATCAGGAACGCTCCACAGAGGGTATAAAAATCACAAATACGATATATCGTCAAATTTTTTCAAATAGGCGCTAGAGCGGCGAACAGAGTACACACTACAAACAAGTTTTCACACTACAAACAAGTTTCTAGGCCCAAGTTTACCAGTAAAAATCTTGAGTTTGATCTTTTTAACAATTATAAAATTTTCTAAATACTTGGTATATGAGAAAGTAATCAAAATAAATTGGTCTATACATATATGTATTTTTAACGTGAGGGCCTAAAATTACACTGTGCCTAGGCCCCGCGGCACTCTTAATCTGGCCCTGTGAACATGGCTTACCAGCCAAGCGAGCACAATAGATTTTTCAATCCCCCTGATTTCTCCTACTGAGGATGACATCGTTGATGTGGAAATGTGCATACTGGTGTAGTGTCTAATTGTGTGTGTGTGTGTTTGTGAACGCGTGAGTCTCTGGCACGGAGGGAATTAGTTTTCCGTAAACCGGGTGTATGTGCACTATAACCTTTATTTATTTCCCTTTGTTTCATTTTTGGTGTACAGCCATACCCCGTTTAACGCTGGGGATGCATTCCTGAAATCGAGAGCGCCAAGTGAATCAGCGTTATACGGGGTCATTGTGGTATAGTACTTAGGATGCGTACCTAAAATCGTAATTTATTACTTGTCTTCTAAATATTAGTATAGTCTCTTTTCTCTCCGATACTCTAAAACTGCACTCTAAATAATTAATCCTTAAATGCGAAATGTAGAAGATCCGCTACATACTAGAAATTCTGCAATACAATAACTGTCGCAGCTTTTTTTGTCATTATCTCACACTGGAACAGATTCCACGCACCCTCCCCTTATAATCAAGGCCCATTACCACCAATAGGTGTCCAATTTCGTGAGATATAAATGAAACCATAGATTACTCTGCAGTCTGAGAACGTGGTGTTTCTGCTGTTGTTCGTATGTTAATTTCGGCAGTTGTATTCAGTTATTATGACTGAAAATTTTCTGCAGCATACCAAAAATGTGAAATCAAATCACGTCTTGTAATATTTTATCCATAGCGTAACACTTAGTAATTTAAAAATGTAAAATATAAAATTTGGTCATGTTTTGGTAATTAGTGCTTGAGTTAGAGCACTCACAAAAACGTGTGGAGAAAGTAAAAATTGGCTCGATAACAAAGAGCATTATAACGAATTGGCGTTGTACGGGGCAGCGTTAAACGGGGTATTACAGTATAAGGTGTTACTTTTTCATTTAACATCACACCAAAGGCATCTCGTATACTTATTTTTACACAATACAATCTTATTTAAATTTAATTTCATCTGCGTTGTAATATATATAATTCTAATATGTAAGTTATAAAATGACTGAAGGCCCTAGCCAGGCAAAAATAACTTCGATATTCTTTCTCGTATTGGATGGAAAATGAGCTAAAAACGATGTCAATCCAAGTTTTTGTAATCGAGCTAATAGAATGACTAAATTATTCGTGTTCATTTGAATGTTGAAATCATGTTCAGAAAATAAAACCAAAGTTGGGTGAGAGACTTCCTCTCGAATAGAGAACAGATAGTTGTCATAGATGGGAAATACTCGTCCCCCGTTAAAGCTGCGTCGGGTGTTCCTCAGGGAAGTGTATTGGGCCCTCTACTTTTCTTAATTTATGTGAATGATATCTACTAGGTAGTTTGTAGTAAAATTAGACTTTTTGCCGATGATACCGTTCTATATAAAGAAATAAAAAACCAGGAGGACCATCAGTCGCTGCATGAAGACTTAAGAACCATTTCAGCTTGGTGCAAAGAATGGAAAACTGAAATTAATTGCACTAAATGTGCCGCAGTTACGTTCCGGAAAAGTAAGAACATAGAAGTAGGTCTCGAGTATAAAATAGGTGGAATAAATATTCAAACAGCCGAGTATGTAAAATATTTAGGAGTAACCGTTGGTAGAGATCTTTCGTGGGACATGCACATTCATCGAGTTATAGGCGCGGCCAACAACAAACTGGCTTTCATAGGTAGAATAGTACGGAACACTACAGAAAAAGTACGTGAAACATGTTACTTATCACTTCTCCGTACGAGAAGGGACATATAATTCAATTAGAAAGAGTGCAGCCAGATTCGTAAAACAAAAGTACGAACAGAAGGAAAGCGTCACCTCATTATTGAGGGATTTGAACTGGGTACCACTGGAGGATCGTAGATTGCACTCAAGGTTGCGGCTTCTGGAGAAATATAGATCGGAATGTCTAGAAGACGAGGTTGTAGGAATAATCGAAGCACCAACGTATATAGGTAGAAACGACCGTGACGATAAGACACGTGAGATCGATTGTAGGACGGAGCGTTATCTAGGCTCGTTCTTTCCGAGGACAATACGAGATCACAATAGAAAATTTCAACCTGTAATAGACAATCTTTAGGTAGATTTTGGTGCATTGCATCCCCTACCACCCACCAATTAGGTGAATTGCAGGGTACCATGTAGATGTAGAAACCTCCAAAATCTCTCTACATATTAAAGTCGTAGTCGGTCGGTCGATAGGTGGCCTAACCAAGAGATGAAAACTGCTTACAACTCAAAGATGTTTCATTCTTTTCCAATAAAATTTTCAAGAATTACTTGATCTTATCCCTTTTAAATCTTAAGCTGCTTGCCGTCTACGTCGAAGCCATGGGTTCGATTCTAGGAGTGTTTATTCTCTCCATTTGATCAACATTGGGATGAGTGAAGCATAATAATCATTGTAAAATTATGCATTTAGAATCGTCGTAGGGGATCGAGACTTGAAATTTGCCTAATTTGTGAGAAAATATTTCGTCGCCTGGATCAGTGGTGCCCAAACTTTTTACTGGCGGGCAGCATCGGTGGCTGCATATCCTTCGGCGGGCCGCATTGGCAGTTGCCAATTCACGAGCCGCATCCGGCACGCAGGCCGTACTTTGGGCACCACTTGTCTAGATGATTTTCCGGTTTCGGGTAATTGTGTATGGCCGACTGGGATTATGAATTCAGTCGCATCTGTCCGTATTATCACAAAATTTCGACGATATTTTGAAATTTATACAATAAATAGGTAACGATAAACAAAAAGACGATAACGAAAATAAATAAACATTCCATTATTCAATGATATTGTGTTAGGAAGTGTTACTAAGTAAGATGTTTCTCTTTGTATTAAAGTCGTAGTCGGTCGGCAAACCCTTTATTGGCAGAGAAATGAATGTGATATGAAACGTGACGTCTACTAAGAGAAAGACCGAAAATGAGGCTCGATATAATTTCCTACCTTAAATAAATACCGAAAGAAGGAGGTTTGGGGCCGCAAACGGGCAGCGGACGAATTCGCCGAGGAGCGAAGCACGGGTTTGTCGCGAGCAGTGCATAAGGGCGGAGTCCTATATAGTAATAATAAAGTTCATGAGTATTCTTAAAAATCTCAAGTATTTCATTATTTTTAGTGATTTTTTTGAGATTTTTATCGCAGGTCCTGTCTCCTCTCTCCTCTTCTCATATTACTAATTCTTTCGAATTCTTCTCAGTTACTTGGTCACTTTTCTACACTACTACTATTCGGTAAATTCTAACTACAAATTATGTAATTGCAAGCGTAGCTGCAACGGGCATGCTTGTGCTTTTTGAAATTTGTTGATTTCAACCAATGACTTATACATGTGATTATGCCATTATTTTACAACACGATATATAGTATTAAATAAAGTAACGTCACTCCTTTTAATTATGGGGATTGATAATCTGGTTATTACGATAGCATTAATTTAGTGTTTTAACGAGAATCAGTGGACTATATTGTAATTAATTTTAAACTAAGACTCATGATACTTATGATGACACCATCAACCCAACAAGAAATTTTAGCAAACGTGAAAAAAATTAATGTCGTGTTTCGTAAAGTTTTTTGAGAAATTTTTAGCTCTTCTCAATTACTGAACGAATTAAAAGAGAAATGTCAAATTCATTTTGAAAAAATTGTAGTAACAGTAATGTCATAAGCCTTTAATACTAACGAAGAAAAAATATAATGATGTAATATTTATTCACTATTTTTTATCCGGATACCTAATAAAAGGCACGAATGGTGACGCCATAATCCTAACACACAAAATATCCTATTTTTTCCATAAATTTTAGTGTGACATATAGGCTATTGTCTTAATGATAATTATTGTTATTGTTAATACAGGGCGATCTGAGAAACGAAACTTGAAATACGAAAACTTGGACGCAACCCGATTGTCAGAGAACTTGTAAATTCCGGATAGGTTCCTTAATTTCGCAAAAAATGAGAAATATCCTTCGATATGCAATTTATTATCTTATACTAGTGTATTGCCCGTCATATTACGGATAAATAATAATATTCCCTCCCTCTCGCTGTCCCTCTCTCCCTCTCTGTCTCCCTCCCTTCCCCTCTCTTTCCCTCCCTCTCCCTTTCCTTCCCTCTCTCTCCCTCTCATTTCTCCCACCTCCCTCTCTCTCATTCCCTTCTGTGACAATCCATAGCTCTCCCTCTTTTTCTCCGTCTTTTCCTCCCGTCCGTTTCTAATTCTATACCTCCCTTACTCTCTATGTATTCTGTATTCAATATCCCTTCCTTTCTATCTCTCTTCCCACATACCCCTTTTCCCTTACTCTACATCTATATAGTCGTTTAGATAAGCAAAAGAATCCAAACTAAATCCCAGTCCCATTAGGATTACGTATTTTCGCGAAAAATCCTACGATAATTTAAGGCAACCTATGCACTCGTATATATTGCACGTAAGCGGATTGAGACCACAATTGATTATCGAAGTTTAACAATGACGTGGTCGGCAAGGCAACATGCCGTTTAAAAGCCGATATTTTTCCAAAATATGTGATTTAAATGTTTAATATGAGATATTTCGAACGGTAGGCGGAAAAAGATGAATAGAATAAGAAACTTCATTCTAAAGCACAGTTAAAATTCGAAAATCGTTCGGCAATTCTTTCTAATTTTAATTTCCAAAAGAATAAAAGCCTGAACTTTAAAAAGTCGATTTTTACGTATTATCTTACGGGAAACGGAAATCGCCCTCCTGGAGTCGAATCCGGGTCTTTTTTATTTTTTTATTTTGTCGTATGATTTTAATATCAGAATAAAGCATTCCTACGAAATTTCAACCTTACAACTAATCGGGAAGTTTGTAAAAAAAAAACGCGTTAAAAAGTGCCATTGATGACGTCAGCGTTAGACACAGAATGACATTGGGATTTTATATGTATGATATTTGAGTTCTGTGTGGCGCAAATGCTGTTGCCCTGGAGATCGCGTATGTTTATTTAGGAGGTTATATCTTGGTGTAAGTAGTTTCTTTTTAAGCACTGTAAGCACCGACAGATCGTACTTATAAATGATGATTTGCCAACGTGTTTATTCAAAAATTAATTCAATGCAGTGTTTAAGATTCTTTTTCTAATTAAAATGCATGTCTACCATATTTTAGTTTACAAGATATGGCACCGGACAGCTACAAAATCATATCCAGAAGTTACATGGCGGAAACTTAAGGCAGCAAGCAGCTCCAGAGATCTGCATTTACGACATTTAAGGTGTTTTCGCCTTTCTCAGGCTCGTTTCTGTTGAGCTCGGTTCTCTTTCGCCAGTTGACGGCCGAGCGTCGGTCTAAAAAACCCTCCCTACCAGCACTTTTCTCGACAGATGACAGCCACCAAATATTGTATATTGAACTGCTGTATTATACATGTACTAATAGACCGATACTGATGATGACTTTGTATAAAAGCTGAATCTGATTAAAAGAAGCTGCATGTCATACAAACTTACTCGTGATAAATTAATACATCAAACATTTATCTCAGACAAAAAGCGTCTGCAAAAAAGTACGAAATTAAACCCAAAACCTTTGCACAAAAAAATGTAATTTTTTATTCAAACTGGCATAAAGCTTTAACGGAGAACTTATTAAATGGGATATTACAAACGAGTTTCTTTAGTGACGCTAAACTGGAAGAATACGGCACAATGTGGCCTTATATTCGCTGTATCCAATTATAAGTATAATGAACTCCTCTTAAGAAAACCTGATTGGGAGTTGAAATTTATAACTGCCACATATCGTATGAAATAAAACCTAGCTTTTCTTGAATTTGTTGTACTTTTACCATCACAGAAACTAAGAAACAGCAGGTAAAAAATGAATACTAAATTTATCTAATGGTGCTTCGCGCATATTGGTAGGTGATTGCTTCAAGACTACGAAACTAAAATGAAAAGTTTTGTTTTGAGGTACTTTATAAATACGTTGGTATAACTTCGCGTATGCGAACGTGATTTCGATCCTCATTTCTAAACGATTATTCATCATGTTCGTGTGTATGCAAGGTTTCGACGGGATACAGACATTTAAAATATCAATTTCTACTGGGCCTTCACTCTTAAATTACTTCGCAGATCAGGATTCACACTGAAATCGGTCATTTTTTGTTGCTCTGCAACATTTTCCAAAGACGGAAGAGAGCGGCTCCTCAGCGCCCTCGTAATCACGGTTTCATTCGAGTCGGATTTTTTCTCGCTCCATCAGGCTTAATTCGAAAAATAAAATCAAAAGCTTTCGAGACCTCAAACGCTAAAGTGACCTGGAAACCTGAAATAACTTGTCAAATAAGCCGATTATGTAGAATTAGAGTTTTTCGTCAAAAGATGTCGGCTTCGGATTCCTCATACTTGACCTTTAGATTCGAAGTATTCCGCTGAACGCCGAGACTTTCCTAATAAACTCGTCCCAAATACATTTAAGAGGAAGCTTTGCATTATCCACGCTTGAGATGTTCTAACTTATTGACATAAATGTTTCAATTTATTTTTTGGATAAATTATTAATTCTTTCTATTAATTTTCATTTTCATAAGTTACTACTATTACTAAAAGTTCGACTTTTTTGACTTGATAATGATTTATTATTTTCTTCGCATCACCATATTCATTAAGGCTTAAAATTCTGCAAGTAATTCTTATTTAAGGTTCATTCGCTACCGAAAAGGGTAAATATTCGAAAACTTCGAAAAAGTCTCGGAAGTATTGGATGAAAAATACCACACGATTAAAAGATAGGAGAGAGACTCGTGCAAACTATCCGCATCGCAAAGCAGCCCTCTATAAAGATGAATGCAAGCACAGTGACCCAGATGCGTGCAAAGGAAAGCTGATTGTGCTAAATTAATCTGATGGACACCCTCGCAAAATGAGACGTTTAAAGGCACGATAAATTTCCTGGGTGTTTCACAGAAGAAATTTCACATTCCAAAGTAACTTGCAACCTTGCAAACGCTATTAAAAATATCTTAAATGAATCTTCATAATAAATAAATGCCCTGTAAACGATTCGACCCCCAATGTTTTACTTGTTCCTTGAGGATTTCAAACCAAATCTTGATAAAAATATTATGAATAAATCATCTTCAAATTAAACAATTAATCAATAGGCTAGTTATATTTGAATAATTTTAACTCCGAATCCCAATCGTGCTCGAAGAAGAACGTCCTTTTAGCCGTCCAATTCCATTTTCAGTAAAGGTGAGTGAAGAAGCATGTAAAATACTTTAAACGAAGGTTTTTGTCTCACATTGTTTTATATATAAACAAGAGTTTCATTTTTTTAACTCTCATTGTTTTTCTCTTGTTTCATGACTCTTATAAGCCTATTTATATTTATTGGGAAAGTAAATAAATCACAAAAAACATTATTCACATCTCTTTAGATCCATGAGAATCCCTCATGTAAGCGTCAAGATTTTTCCAAAATCTTAAGGTGAGCGCTCCTCTTTGATTTCGCCACTCTTCAAATGCATATAGACAACAAAACTGTTATGCAGTCGAATAAAAATAACTCAAAAATGCTTTAATTATAAATACAATCGACCGTATCGCTTTTTAAATGACTAAAGGCATGAAAAAAGAGCTCCAAATCTTGCTGATACATCATCTTTAAAACTCATTACACCGAGAAAATAAATTCCCCAATCGTTTAAAAAAATTTCCGTCTAAATTCTACATTTAGAAAAATTAAAGTCATATGAAAAATTAACATTTTAATAACGCGATTTACGTCAACTTTTATTCAAAGCCATTAACAATATTTTCCTAGGATCATCCTTTCCTCACTTGAATTTTCACGTATAGATTTTTAGAAGTCGAAAGTAAAATTCGAGCAAAGAGGGAAACGTAAGACCCTGTTCAGAAAGAGTTCTAATTCTCGGTGGGATGTTGAATAATTAATAGGCAAACAGAACCACGAAGGAGAATAAACATATCCTTCCCTCGCCTTTCTACTGCTGACTGAGGTAGTCGAGCGAAAATTCAAGTAATGCCGAATTGCGCATTCAAAATGTTTATATAGGTCCTGGTAATTGCAGAAACAAACGGGAAGCTTAGTAGAATGTGTATATGGCCGTGGTATCAGGTGATGGTCAGTAGAATTAATTCCCTTTCTTTTACATTCATCTCAATAGTCTAGAGGTGTTTCCATCTAAAAAGTCATGTCCACGTCACCCTAACGAAGACGCAGTAAATTAAAATGAAAAAGGCCGGAATAATCTGAAATAAACTTTTAACATAACGAGTTTTTAGTTATAGAAGTGTGGATTTTTTTTCAATGAAACGAGGGAAAACGAATTATCACAGAGTTTTAGTCATATTTCTACAATTCTGCGTGTATTGCACTTGCCTTGCTTAAAACAAGCAATTTATAAAATAAAACGGACGCCTTGAGATATTGTTTTTCAGACATAAGCCTAAGTAAAGACAAAATTTTCTCCGATGTTTTTGAAGCTGACATAATGTCAGAAGCATTGAGCGAGACCTCTTTGAATCCCATTTCAAAAAATAAAAGATTCTAACTTTGAAAGCACTTTCTATTTGCTGAAAATTTTCTCGGATTGAGCTTTGGTTTATCATTTGTCTGAATCCATTTATATAAGTTAGGCGATAAGGTATCACGGCAGCATAAACGGTTATAATTCTATTTATTTTGTTTTTAAACGTCTTTAATAGAAAAATTTTGAGTGGACAAATTAGATGAATTTTCATCGTCTTTACTCGCTCAAATACGATTTATTACGATTCAATTTTATATTTTTTTAGGATTAGTAACAACAACAAGAAATAAAAGAATAAAAATTCCCAAATAAAAAACACTAATTATATTATTTAAGAAAATTGGCCGCGTAAAATACCTAAGAGCATGTAAAATATACAGGAACGATAAAATCAATATAAAACAGTTCGTCTTATGTTAAAGCAATGTTAGTTGTTTCTAAGCGGGGAATTTTTATAGTCCCAATTTTTTTATTTTTCTGACATCAATTTCATAGTATCAGCATCTGGTTTGATGCATTCGCGATCAGTAAGAGAAACTGAAAATACGGATACTATATAAAATGAAGCTGAAAGATTTGGCACGTAATAAAATTGACAGAATAGTCCATTAAAAGTCAGGCCTCAATTTTTAAGGCGAAATCATTTGTTTTTTTTTCGAGATATATTAAATTGTGTAGTCATGTGATTCTTAAGATTTGGAAACAAATTTAAAAGGACATTCAAAAAATTCGACTGCTGAGTTAATGCTAATGCGGTTTTAATACGTGCGGCAGAGGGTTAAAAAAATTGGACCTATATTAGAATGGATTAATTTCACGCAATAAATGGCCAATCAGCTTCTATCAATAGTTAATAACGCTTCCACTTATTTTTCAACCAAAGCCTTGCGTTCACTTTAACCCTTAAGTAGGCGCATGGGGTCGTTAAAGACCCCACAACTTTAAAATATGCTATAATATTTCTGTACTTGTTCGCACAAAGCTGGTTTTTCAGTACCTTCCTACAAAATTTCTCTCCTTTTAGTCTTGTAAAAATTTCGGCTTTATTTTTGTAGCATTTCGTGTAATGTTGCATTTTTTTATCGCTGGGGTCATTCAGGATCCCACGCGCCTACTTACGTAATTACTTAAGGTCTTCGGATTTTTTCTCATTTTTTCCGGCAAATTTATTGCAATTTTATTGTATCTTATTGTAATAATGAATGGTTTAGTTTTATGTTCATTCAACCAAATATGGAAAAATAGGGAGTTGGAGGGCTTTGGTCCTAAGAAACGACGTCTTCCTACCTTTGCTGTAGCTCCAGCGGAGGATGAAGACATCCCTATCCACCCGCGATGAGAGAAAGTCCTCTTGATACGCCAAAACACACACACGCACAGCATTTCATCGTAGAATGGCCATAGCACCTCACAGGGGCATGGAAAAGGGGAGAAATGAAACGTGCTTTGGGGCTCACGATGGAAATAACAGTAAAGCTTTGTTAGTGAGAATGGAAGAAATAAGTGGTATTCGCAATCGCATCGCACCTGGAATGGTAAAAGAAATTAAACTCAACGATGATGCTTTGAAACAATAAATTAAAAGCTATCTTAAATTTATTTAGCTTGTATTACGATTCATTTTCGTTCCCAGCAAAAACATTTTAACTTTCATAAAGATTTTAAATTATTTCTTTACAATATAACGAAATCGCAATCTAATATATAAAAATCTGATGTGGCCACCACATTACTTTCTCCATATCTGTAAAATTTCTAAAAATTCCAAATAGGTTACATAGTAATAAATATTTTAAGAAACTGCGAGAAAATTTGAGACTTGACAAAGAACAGAAATAAACTCAAACCATAGCCTTCCGATATTGGATATAGCCACAATGCTCAAACAATTAGGAAAAGAAAAAGGAACGTTACTAAGACGTATCTAAGCGTCAATTGTTAACAATAGTCGTCGGTAGGTGGCGTGGTGGTGGCAGCTAAAAATATAAGATATCTCTTAAACAATGCGTTATAGGGGAAAATGTTTCAAACAAAGGTTGTAAAAAATTAAATTAAGTACCTACAACTTTTATTCCGATATATTTTTACATTTATCATATATTAAAGCAAATATTAAAAAATAACGGATAAGTGACAAGAGTAAACACCCATTTCTGGGTGACCGATTTTTACCAAAAACTAATCAGTTCTTCTAAATTTTGTAAAAATGTTAAATATAAAATTTCGCGTTGACCTGATTAATAGTTTTTGAGTTAGAGCACCCACAAAAAGCTATCACATACACACACAGACATCGAGAAAATGGTGAAAATGTTTTCAGGTTATCTCAGAATGTCTATTTCCGTTGAAATCTCGAAGGCGATTTTTACTTTCTCCGTATACGTAGTATAGGGGAAAGTATTGTTTTCATGAAAAAAATCGACTTCGAGATTTCAACGGAAATACACATTTTGAGGTCCCCTGAATACGTTTTGACCATTTTCTCGATGATGCCTGTGTGTGTATGTGATAGCTTTTTGCGGGTGCTTTAACTCAAAAACTATTAATCAGGTCAACGCGAAATTTTAAATTTAACATTTTTATAAAAGTCACAAGAACTGATTGGTTTTTGGTAAAAATTGGTCAACCGTAAGTGGGTGTTTACCCTTGTCACTTATCCGTTATTTTGAAATATTAGCTTTAATATTTGATAAATTAAAAAATGTAATAAAATAAAAATTGTAGGAAATGTAATTTTCTACAACCTTTGTTTGAAACATTTTTCCATATAATGCATTACTTAAGAGATATCTTATATTCTTAGCTGCCACCACCACGCCACCCATCGGCGAATCTTGTTAACAATTGATGCTTAGTTGTCTTATTAACGCTCCTTTTTCTATTTTTAATTTTTGGAGCTTTGCGGCTATATCCAATATCACAAGGTATTATTTGTGTTTATTTCTGTTCTTTGTAAAGTCTAAAATTTTCTCGCAGTTTCTTAAAATATTTGTTATTATGTAACCTATTTGGAATTTTTAGAAATGTTACACAGAAAGTCATGTGGTGGCCACATCCGATTTCTTTTCATGAATACAATACTTTCCCCTATACTACGTATATAGAGAAAGTAAAAATAAATGTGTTTATATGTGTTAGTATGTCCCTTATACGTTTTTACACCGTTGAAGCTATCGAATTCAAAAGTTTCATAGGCCATCCTATGGACAAAAGGAAGAACTTGGTCTAGGTTTGCAGACCGTGGGGTCTCTTATACCCCGTGGGGTAAACTAAATACTATCCCCATAAGAATGCATGGGAAATGGTGTGGAGAAACCCCAAAATGCCATGCAGCCCTTCACTGATGTAGATATAAATGTACCTTAATATAAACTTACGATCACAGGAAATGGCTTATTTTACGCATGAAAGACTGAATATTTTAATTCTATTCATTTTTAGTCCTATTACATGTTAAATCGCTCGAAATTATCCTTTAAGCGAAAACTTTATTAACATTTTCCAGGCGGCAACAAAGTTAAATTTCTTAATTGTTGTCCTCTTCAAAGGGAGAGCCACGTAAAGATTAATGCAAGGAAAGTCCACGCCGTGGCACGACGTCGAGGAAGAATAGCCAAATCCATGATAAAGGATACAAATGGATTAAATATAGTCTATGAATACTTTTAAAGTGTGTCAAATGATTTTTAAGGAATATTAGAACATTGTTATCTTTCACCATTAACATTGAAAAATTTATAGCAACATAAATCGATAAATTTACTTACATTTGTTCGGTAACCAAGGTGTTGTTTATTGTTTACGTTTTGGCTAATAGTATTGACATAATCCACATAATTTTATTGCTGCTTTAAAGGCTTCGGTGCATCTATCCATGTGGATATTAAGCAAGACGTTAATGCGTAAATATATTAATGGTAAAACTTGACAATACTATAGATAAAATAGTAAATGTTAATGTAAACATCACTTGCGTAATTAAGGAATGAGGAACAAAAATACCGGGCTCTTGGTGCACTCGGAGTAATATCTATTTTAATAAAACTGCTCGATTATGCCAAATATTCTTGGAAAAGCAGTCTGCCTTGATTATGTGATGGATTCGCCATTGAGATACACTCACGAGCACAAACCTGACTAAAAATTTTCAGTGTTTTCTTTAGGTGGTAGTTAAAATTCTGGGTGAACCGCTTCTCCGAAAAAGGCATTTGAGAAATTTGGGGGCACCGACAGCGCGGGGCCCCGAGAAATAAAAAGCATTTGCTATTTAAAAGAAAATTCTCTCCCGAGCGAAGCCGGGTACTCCAGCTAGTCTTTTATATTTTTCAACTTAACAAGAAGTCCAAACCAGGACTAATGCAGGCTGGCTTCCCAAATTTGACGTCCCGAATTGATTACTTATATTGACAGGAACTTTTGCAGTATCTGTTAGTCATTCCAAGGAATTCTCATACCATAAATACCAATTGTAGTTCATAGTTTATCAATGATCGAGAAAAACTGGAAAACAAATTAATAGAGCATTATTAGGTTTAAAATACTAAAAACAATGTAAAAATCTCTTTCTGACATATTTTGCATGTATTTTTTTAATAAACGAGTTTAATAAATGTTACTGTTTATAAGCCAATATGTCTGGATCAACTGTCAATTGCTGAAGAGTAGTCGAGCGGGAATGAAAATAACACATTTGTCCACTAGTCTATGCTCAAGCCGAGTTCGGTAATGATCGTCATCATCTGATATATGCGATTTAAAACGCAAAAATGCTGTTTTAGTAGAAGTTCAAGAAAATATGATCTATTATCAAATTTATGCGATAAGAATTAGAATCTGCATTCTTTTCCCCTTATACCAGTACAAATCTCGCTCCGATATCATAATTTTAAGATATTTTAAAGTATTAAAGAAAACATCTCTGTACGATGTATTTGAGACTTCCTATGTAAAACAAATAGGGAAAAAACGTTCCTGGAATCGAACCCGGGACTTCAATCTTCGCCAAATAAAATACAACCCGGAGGTTGGCCCTGACAACTCGAGCCTGATACCGAGTTTCATGAAACTTGGTCCAATTATGCAAAAGTCGTTAGTGGGACACACACACACACACACACACACACACAGACACGACCATTTCATAAGGCTATGTTTCCTTCGGAAACCAGCCTAAAAACGAACAAGTTATTTACTTAGTTCTCGTAATTTTCTACATTGATGAATAAACTGCAAATTATTTACCAATGCTACAGAACGTACTTACTATCTTGAGGAACTGCACCGCCTTCTCTTTGAAGCGGGGATCGCTAATCGACAACTTCTGCCGGCACATTCGAACACTATCACGTCTAAATTAAAACTGAGCTGATCGAAGCTAAAATATCCCGCCAAATCATGAGACGTCATGAGTTTTCACCTGAAATTTAGGAGATAAAGTATGGGATAACGAACTCCTGGTAGGTGCGAAAGAAATGCTGGTCCCTTGGCTATTAATTTTAATGCCATCAAATGCATGCCGATAAATCTTATAGAAATATATTTTTTGCGTGTAATTTGCGGTTGTGTGTGTTGTCCGGTGAATCAGTCTCTTAGGTAATTATCGCCATTTGTAATTTGCGCTCAGTATCTCTTTTGATTGCTTATAAGCCAGAAATCATTCAAACAAAGCAGCCTACTTAAATTAAGTGGGAATATCATAAAAAATAATAAAAATTTTAAAATTTGAATTATTAGTCTCTGATCATTGCATAGAAATTGATATATATAATTTAGCATAACAAAATAATTATTAATATTCGATGTGTTCGCTTCATCCTCAATAGAGAGGATATGTAGGATCACCGTATGTAATATCATATTTAATCTTACGGAAACTGACAAAAGATTGTCTGAGTCAGATAAACATATATTCAAATCAACTCTTCTCGAGATACGTTGGCACCAAAATTGAAATAACTAGGCAGAGATTTTAATTATAACGGAGAAAACTATTGCCAATTGTTTAATTTGACCTCGGCACTTAATGCGAAGTAAGAAAGAAAAGAATACGATGAAAAAGGCACGCAACCATTTAACCGTGCTTCGGCAGAGATATCAGCTTAGAAGAGGAAGTAAAGCGAAGAGGAACTCTCGTTTACCAAATGGCCAAAGTTGAACGTGCGTCATCAGGGGCGATTCGAGTCTCAACGTCTGCTGGCTGGGGTGCTTGAAGTCGAAAGAAGCAACTGATTCGCCAACTAATACGTCAAATTGTGACTATCGGTCAAAAAGAAATTCTCAAGAAAAAGCTTTTAGACGAAAGAATAACTAGAGATGTAAGAACAACAACCGTTGAGATAAGCGATTCATTAAAATCTTTAGGTGATGAAACAAATTTAGAAAAGTTGCTTTATTCGTCTTCTTAGTTTCTTTAAAATAACAATGAAATGCTGTAGCACTATTGATGGAGTGATTAATAATTTGCGATAACTGGCTCAATTTGCTTTCTTTTGCCCAAGCTAATGGTTTCGCGAGACTATTGCCGACCTTTCCTAGGATTAATAAGTCAGACTCGGTAAATTCCCAATGGAAAGATGAAAAAATGAGAAGTACGCTTTCAGTGTTATTACATCAGGCGATTTCCACTCGGAAATCACTTTCTAATTCGATCGAAAGTGTAAATAGATGGATAAGATCGTGTCTGACAATCTATTCCTCTCAAAGTATAGTTACGATTCCGGATCTTCGGGTCTCCTTTTGGTTCGACCTTCTCCACCCCCTCCCCCACCATACGATTTCGAAAGGCATAATCACCAAAACGACCGTCGTTACTTAAATAAAGCCTCTATTTACCAATGATCATCGTATGCCTTTAGTTTTGCGGAAATGTCAATTTTTGGAACTATGCTTTAAAATTCAGTACATTATCCGAAAGCTATATTTAAGTTACCCAACAATCGCGAGTGTTTAGAAGAGCCATTTCTTTTGTTTTTTAATTTTTCAGGATTTTCATTTAAGCCTAAAAGTTTTAAAGCAACAAAATTGTGATACACTAACAAAATAAGCACCTAAAAATCAAAATTGAAAGTATTTTTCTCCGGTATTTCCAACAGCCGTAAAAAGTCTATGAAAACCAAATACGCATTTCGGCTGCTTCTGAAAAAAATCTACCATCAACGGATACCACCCTAGTAGTCAAAATGTGCATCTATTTCTTTCGCGACCTTTTTTCGTTGGAGATACCCGAGAAAAGTATTTATTTATTCAATTTTCATTTTTAGTTGCGGATATTTATGTTTGCTTTATGCCGTAAGGAAAGCTCGATTAATCCCAAGTCGATTAACGTTGTGATACGTTGTCCAGGAGTAGGATCGGTTTCAATATTTGCGAAGTTTTATGAAAATGTAATGAGTAAATATGGATCTAATCAGTACCGTACATCAAACACATTACGCCCTAGTGCTAAGGATTGCACGTCTTGCGTTTTCGTCCTGAAATTTGTGATTTTGGCTTTGTATCATGCAGAGGTGATCGAGCGCCGCTCTCCTCTTGCCATTAAATTCGTGAAATTTTTGATGGAGTTAAAAAAGAAGGATTTTCAGTAAATTTTCAACTGGAAGCAAAAATTTCATACGACTGTTACACATACTCGTAAAAAAGATAAACAACTGCGCTTTGTGTTATCTTAAAAACTAAAATCGTGCATTTATTTTTTAAATCGACAGTTACACTTTCTTTTTCCAATTACCCGAATTTTCGATTGCCCAAACAACCTTAGGTCTTAATTAGTTCGGATAATCGGAGTTCTGTCATTAATTCACAACTATTCCACATTTCGAGGTTTTCGGATTTTTCCTGGTGCTTTCGCGTTTATATTTACACTACGTTTAAAATTTGAAATGTTACCCGCAATTTTTTAATATTTAACACAGTGAATTCCGAAAAGTTTATTAAATAATTTTACAAAATTTTTCATGTCTATAATACACTTTGAGGCCTGAATCCTGTATTAGATTTGAGGTACTATTGCGTGAAATTCATCTATATTATTGTCCTAAAAAAATTGAAATAGCAATTCCATCTACTTCGCAAGCTTTCAAAAATTCCATTTTTCAAATCACTCAGGGGCCTCATTCAATGATTTAAGAAGTAAGGAAAAAGTTATAATAAAAATAATAGATTTTAGGTCTGTGTAAATATTATGCTTACATATATATTATACTTAAGTATAAACAAAATATTATACTTACTGATATTTAGATGAAACTTCAATCTAAATTTTAACACTAACATCAATGGATTAGTTTATCAATATTTCAAATAAGAACACGTACAATTAACTGTTCGCTTTATGTAAACAAATAACGTAACCAAGGTATACAGAAATTTATGGAATGAAGCGATCCGAAGATCCTATGCAGAAGCGAGCCATGGTATGCGCGTGCGCAAGACGTCACTTGTCGAACAATGCTTTCGAGCTACTAAACGAGTTGGTAAGTTACTGGAACCATCGAAATGGATTCGAGCCCGAATTCGAAGTACTCGGACTCGAGGAATTCGCTGTTTACACTACTTCGTGCTTTCATTCAAGTGGACTTCGAATGCGAGCTCGAATTAATGTAAACCTATCTTAAGGGAGGGATACCTACCAAGTTTAAGATTGTCACTCAGATCTACCACATTCACACCAGCGTGATGCACGGACGCATGCAGCTACGCTACAAAATTAGTATACAGGATACACTTTCAACTGTATATTTACTTTTATCTTTCAAATTTAAAGTGAAAGTGGAAGTTTCGGTTGACAGGTCATTTGCAACCAGCGCATGTAATGGCTTTCCATCGCTTGATGCAGGTCCTCGCAAGATTTTTTTCTCGAATTAACACGGGCCATTTGCGGTAGGTTGTCGTTGCCATAAGAGCGATTTCTTTCTTTCCGCTGGTGTTCTGTTCATTGGCGCGGGAACCCAGGCTATATTTTTTCAAAGCCGTCACATTCAGTCTGTTGCGGCCCCCCATAAATCGGAGACCTCGACACATCGCCCCGGCCGCCCGGACGTTAGCTTCGCCATTGATGATGCGTACAGAGTAGGGGTGCGCAGCCGGCGGTGCCCGGGAGCCAGCCAGTTAGTCATTTATACGCGCGATGTGTGCGGCGAACAAGGGTGGCCGACTAATTGGGGCTATTACGTTACAGTTTTTCATATTTTTTAAAATACAATTACGTTTTTTAAATGTATACCGTATTCCTACTTACGTCTAAGTTCCGGAAAATTGTATTTCGGTGAAACATCGGAGCAGGAACCGAAGGGAAGAAGAGGGCATTGCTCCAACCTCACACCGTGAGAATTGGTGGGCAGCCCGGATGCATATTTATGTTATTAAGATTTTCTTGCTTTAGTTTTACAAATAAAATATACCTAAAATACCACCTTCGTCATTGCATTGCCTTCTTTCGAAATAAGGTGGCAGTGAAGGGACGTGTTGGCTATAATAATCCAAGAGGTTAATTAGCCAAAAATACACACATTAAGGGACGCGCACAGCCCTGACGATACCGTTGCATGCGGCCCGTGAAGTTATGATGAAAAAGGGAACCGTACAATTCCAAACACAAATCCATAGTTTTCAGTTAAAGTATGATAAGAAAACCTTTAATATCGGACTGTTAACCCTAAAAACCATATTTAGATTTGAATATCACTTATGTGATACCTCAGAATCTCTAGCTAACTTCCAATAAAATTATAATCCAGCCCTCCTAAGTATATGCAACTTCCGCCCAAGAATTCACAACCATTGACTGCGTGGAAAACCTCCACGAGTATGCTGCTTCATTCTTCAAAAGCCACATTCAGGAAAAAATGTTTTCTAACTTACGTGTATTGGAACAAATAAAACACAAACTATGTATAAATTCCACTATATTACTCAAAAACACGATCAGGTTTCAAGGTAACGTCATTATCAACATGATGATGTCGTTGTTAATTTGAAACCTGTTAATGTTTTTGGGTAATATGGTGGAATTTATACATAGTTTGCGTTTTATTAGTTCCGAAGTATGAAATTCCACATAGTTAAGGCCTCCAATGTGGATTATATTACTTGTATTTACTTAGTAACAAATTTTATAGTTTTATCATAACTTCTGCTGTTATAAAAACTACAGATTCTACTTTGCAGACTACTCAGGACTGTATTTACCTATACAAATATAACGAAACTAGAGAGTCTGTGACGCTTCGCTGTCGCATTAAGTTGATTTTGATTTTTTTAAATAATTAATTTGATCAGCTATTTATTTGACAAAAGATGTAAACTTCTATCTTCGTAAATAGAACAGAAGATTCTATTTATTATTAACCTGTATTATGATTAAGGATAAGTATAATTTAATTTTTATTTAATTTAATTTTTTCATTTTCCAAGTGGTGTGATAAATAAAAATAACTGACCTTGCTAAGTTCTTTTAAACTTCTTTCTTTTTAAATAATATAAAATAAACAGGCTCAACATTAAGACATAAATCAACATAAAGTAAACAAGCAAAATGACGTAATATAGTCAAGGGGCTCTATTTTAATCTTATACTGTTTAAAATGTTTTTCGCTTGGCTTAAAGAAATTAATTTAATTATTTTTTTTGAACGATGCTACAATATTGAATAAAATGATTCATTAATTCAAAGGGGAGAGGTTCACTTATATCTTCAAAAATGTTTGAAATACATGTAATCAAACAAAATGACGTAATATGGTCAAGGGGCTCAGGAGTATACACCCAATATTACCACTCGCTCAAATGAGGTGGCCATGGTGACTGAAAATTCTCATTGTTTAAAAGTCGCGTTTTTTCGTATTAAAAACAGATTTTCCGGGAAATTCGGAACATAATTGAATTTTCACGGTAACCAAAATGAACTTCTTTCTTTTTCAAACACAACCGTTTAGGTCCCAACTTCATATCTTGTTTCAAATTAATTTGAAAATGCGATTTTATAATGCCCGAAACTGATTCCAATGATTTTCTTATGGAGTGCCGGGGTGTCGGAAAACCCTCCTTTAAAACGAAAGTATTTAACGTTTCCGGTTGAATTTAATACAGTTAAAGAACAGGAGATTTCCGCATCTTTACAAATTATAGATGACGAAAATAACCCAAACAGCTGCGAAGATATAAGCTTCCCAATAGACTATCATCAACCTACCAAAAAGTTTGACTACGACGATTACGGTAATTATATACATAATACCCTTATTCTATCCGTTGGTCCGCCGGAATGCTCTATAGAAATCCCCATAAGAGAACACTTAAAAATACCTTTTTTCACTTGCAGGCTTTTTTTATTTTCCAAAATTAAATTAAAAGTAATTGACTTACGATCTTCGGACCTAGACTATTTTTAAAGAAAAATAAACATACATTTTTATTGTTATCGTCGACTTTTGCTTTCGGTTCGAAATCGCTCAAATTATACGTTTAAATCACATTTACTGGAAAATTTTAAGCTTTTTAATGATGCTGTCTTGCCGACCGTGTCATTGTTAAACCTCGAGATTGTATTGTAGTCCTTGTACTATATGCGAAAGGAAAGTGTGTTTTGAATGCTTTAGTACGAGGGAGAGAAGGCGCCCAAATTATTTATAACTAGCTAAAATTACCCGGCGTTGCTCGGGTCTTTAAGTCAAGATAAAAAATATTGAGTAAGATTTGAGAATAAAACCAAGTAATGAAACCAGGTTAATTTATTTATATAATGTTATATATACATATAAATTGCAAATGCAAACATGAAATTCAAAATGTCAGTTGTCGAATATTATAAGGAGAAATGGGCTATTATTACCTACTTTTAAACATGCAGATTTCTGACTGACTTCGCAAAAGTTTTTGCGGGTATTACTAGTATTTCTAAAAATTCCAAATACGCTAAATAATAATAAATATTTTAAGGAACTGCGAGAAAAATACAAAGGCCTTACAAAGAAATGACATAAACTCATACCGTAGCCTTCTGATATTGGATATAGCCACAAAGCTCCAACAATTAATCATAAAATGGAGGGATACAAAGTTGTAACTAAGCGTCAAGCGTTAACAAAAGTTGCCTCCCGGTGGTGTGACGGTAGCAGCTAAAAATTATAATTTTAAAAATCTCGTCAACAATACGTTACATGGGAAACTGTTTTGAACAAGAGTTGTAGAAAATTAAATCTCCTACAACTTTTGTTCCAGTACTTTTTTACATTGACCAAGTATTAAGGCAAATATTTGAAATAATGGATGTGACAATAGAATCACTTCCGATTGACCGATTATACCTAAAACTAATCAACTCTTTTCCTTTAAATAAAAAAGTGAAATATAAAATTTTGCGTTGATCTGATTAATAGTTTTTGAGCTAGAGCGTGCACAAAATTCCTATTACACACAAACAGACATTATCGAGAAAATGGTCAAAACGTGTTCAGGGGACCTCAAAAATTGTATACCTATGTTATATACCTATGGAGAAAGTAAAAATGCTGAAATTTTTCCAATAAATATGATTTAAACGTTTAACTTGAGTGATTTCGAATCGTAGGCGAAATGTTACGATAAAAATAAGGAACGTTATTTATTTTTCTTAAAAACGGTCCAGGTCGGAAGATCGTAGGTTAATTCTTTCCAATTTTAATTTGCAAGAGAGTAAAAGCCAGTAAGTCGAAAAATCGATTTTTACGGGTTATCTTATGGAAATGAGAAATTATCTCCTTGAGCCGAATTTGGGTCTTTTTTCGGAGTTTTTTCGTCATTGCCTTGTAATATCCACAACAAGCATTCCTACCAAATTTCAATCTTCTACCTGGTCGAGAAATTTGTTCAAACACGTTAAAGTGAATCAAAGCACCATTCCGAAGGACGGGCGGACAGAATTAGGATATTTCATACAAGTGTAAAAGCCCGTCAACATGACGGAAAGGAATATATTAAAGTAAACCTTCGTTAACGCGAACTCGGTTAACACGAGCACTCGGTTAGCAAGAAGAAATATTTTCCCCAGCCCTGAATGTATGGATTTATATATGAGAGTTGGTTGGTTAACACGAAATTCTCTTAAGGGGAGCTTTCGACAAAATTCGAGAACCAAGTACTCAAGTAATCGCTTAACACGAACACGTTTTGATATTTAGAACACTTGTAGAGAGGTTGTTTGTGTAAGCAGTTCAATAGACGGATGTGATTTTGTTCTGAGAAAGGTGATTCAGCTACTCTCTTCATTCTGGACTCGACCTGCCTTTGGTCGTGTTTCATCTGTTCCGAGTGCCTCAAACAGAGGAAGATGTGGGAAATTTGGAAACAGGAGAAAAAAATCTGCTATGACCGGGAATCGAACCTGGGTCTTCCACTTGCTGGATATTCTACCACCGAACTACCGTGACAGAGTAATTTTTCTGTTTCAGAACGGGAATGTGGAAGACCCGAGTTCGATTCGCAGTCACCACAGATTTTTTCTTCTGTTTCCAAATTTCCCAACACTCCAGCTTATGCCTGTAGTGTAACAAGTCGGGTAAACGGCTGGACTGTCCCTCTAGATTTATGGAGGGTAGTCGTAGAAGTGGGCATTAGAGGATCGTCTTCTTCTCCTTCTGCGTTCTTCTGGGGAGGCCTAGAGAGAGTGAGAGAGAGAGGGAGAGAGGGACACAGTGACAGAGAGAGACAGAGATTGAGGAGTGTACAGTCATTTGTAAAAGTCTGTGGGCAAGCTCGGTCGCGCCGCTCACGGCCAAACAGTGAAGTTAAAATATATGTTGGCACTACGTGATTCGCAGCGAGAGAGGGGAAGGGTGGTGTGGGATATATGTTTTGGAAGTTCGAGCGAATGAGGGGAAACAAGAAATGGCCGTAGAATTGCAGGCTACCGGGGTCGAATTGAGACCGCACCTCGCCCCTGAGGAAAGGTCTCGAAATTGAGACCCAAAGACGGAAAAGAGTTTTCCATGCTCATGTCAGACCCGGCTACGATTCAGCGCAAATCCTCCACGTCTCTGATATGGTTCACCAAGGATTTGGTTTTCTATTTTCGCCGATATACCGAGAGTGTTTGGAATGGAGAGGGAAGTGAAGGAAGAGGATTACGAGAAATGAGGTTAATGAAATTTACCAAGGGCTTGTTTAGCATCCAGCCGCATAACGTCAAATTAAGAATTATATTAATCCTTCAATTTAACTTTAATTTGTGTAACTCACGGATTGTATGTGGAAAGAATGAGTTGGAAACCTCGTGAAAATGAAAGCTATTAAATTCTCTAATACGTTTAAATATGTTTTTCTTATAACAAATTATTACTATTTTGGTTTAGTATTAACGGTTTAGTAGACCTGCTGTTTTGCTCAGTTTCTAACTTCCTTTGTCAAGTAGGCTTTTAAACGGGTGGATTGGGCTGCGGGGGCATTGGACAAAGTTCCGGTGGGCCGATGGTCTGTGAACCTGTAGTGCTGCCTTGGCCAATAGGTTGGTAGCCTGAGTGTTACCAAAATGAGCCAGAGGCGGGCTTTTTTTTGGTCCGTTTCCCACTTCCAATTCGCCCCTAGTTATACACTCGCAATTAGCATTCATCGGGCATTGGAAATGGATCGAGCTCCGTTTGCTGAGACTTCGCCTGCGGTCAGAGGAGAGATTGTGGGGATGGTGGCTGCTGGACATTCGGTCGCCGAAGTAGCAAAGCAGTTCGGTGTGCACCGAAATTGCGTGTACAGATGGGTCAAACGTAGCAACGATGGGGACTGTGATCTAAAAAATAAACCGCGAACGGTCCGGCCCAGATTCACGACTGAAGATCAAGATTTGACGATTCGGCAGCATGTAGCAGAGCATCCTCTCACAAGGCGTGGATTGGCTTCGGTGCAACGAGATTTCGGTTATGATCTATAGGGCTAGAGCGCTTGAGGCTGGACTGTGCCACCATAAGCCGTGCCGTAAGCCACAGCTTACAGCAGGACATAAGACATCCCGCTTATTCTTTGTGGAAATATATGCGTAATGGGCCAGGCCTTCTGGGATCTCGTCATATTTGCCGATGAAAAATCATTTCGGAGTGATGAGGATGGCAGGGTACAGTTGTGGCGTCCCCGAGGAACAAGGACATCACATTTTTTTTTCTTTTTTTTACTTCTCGCAAGATTTTGTGCTCTGCTGTAAATCTGTAAATATTATCACCAGAAATTTTTTATATGAAAGAAAGTTTTCCTGAAATATGTGTTTTCAGGTACGAGCCGAAAATATGGTTCGCACTAAAAAGTCAGGGCACGTAAGTGTAGGTTTTTGGGGTGCGATGACTGCAGTTGGACCCGGTCCTTTGGTGAGAATCCCGCCTAGAATGACGGCAAGAATTTACAGTGATATTCTTCGCGAGCACCTCCTGCCTTATGCGAAGGAAATCGTCCCTGAAGGCGAGGAAGTCGTATTTACTCAGGACAATAGCCCGATACATACGGCACGCATTACAAGGGATTTTTTAAATAATCGTCCCGAAATACGAATTCTTCCCTGGCCTGCGCGTTCTCCATATTTTAACCCTATTGAAAACCAAAGGGGCATCGTTGTTCAGGAGTGGTTCGCAGAATACGAGCGCACTCCTGAATCTCTGGAAGAACAAATCAGGGAGATATGGACTTCTCTTGGGCGGCGTCCGTAAATATTCCAAAATGTAGCGGGGTCCATGGGACGGTGACTACGTAGCGCAATGGAAGTTCATGGAGATATCACAGAATATTAAACTTGTTAACATTTCTATGTATTTTATTTATCTAAATACCCGCTAAAAATGACATTTTCCTTATGCATAGGGGAGACTGGGGCTAGTTGTTACACTTTACACTAATTATTTTTTTCTCTTTTATACCTGAGATGAATTGACAAAAGACTTTCCTTGCTATGTTATAATTTTGCTTTATAAATTATATTTTTATGCGCTATTTGCGTAGCGGCTGATTCCAAATTCAAAAATCCGAGCGACAAATTTAAAAAAAACGTAATATCTTCATGAACCCTCGAGGGAGAGGATTTTTGTATTAGTGAAAGATTGGTAACAAATTTGTTACAATTCTTCATATTCTTCCGATATGCACTAATTTAGGACATTTAAAAAACTGATAAAAAACGCAATGAAAATGCATTTTGCTTATAAAATAATTCAATTCTATTTCATGTATTTGTTGATAAGAAGAACTTCTCAACGTTCTCTGGCAATGGTAAAAATTTGATTAAGTGAAACAATTTTAATAATGCAACAAAATATACTACAATTTTCGTCTATTATGTATTTCTAGTGCCAAAGTCGACTTAATGTTTGCTTCCAGTAAACTGGAATACTTGTTCGAATGACAGATATTACTATATCTATTGTTATTAAAACTTACAATATTCTGCAGTATAAAATCATCTTTTCGGTTTTTATTAAAAAATAACTCTAAAAATACAACCTCAATTCCATGAAATAAGCGAAAATTTAAATTAAAAATTTTGTATTAACGCACGCGTCCACATCCTTTGCTCAGTTGTCGGTTCAAGTCCCTAGCGATCACAGTCACGCAGCCAGTGTTAGTCCAGCGGAAATGGAAAGCCATATCCTTCGGTGAACCATTTCAGACGTGGAATATCCTCGAGGATTTGGGCTGAGTCGTAATGAGCATGGAAAACACTTTTCCGTCTTTGGGTCTCAATTTCGAGACCTTTCCTCTGGGGCGAGGCGCGGTCTCAATTCGACCCCGGTAGCCTGCAATTCTACGGCCATTTCTTGATTCCCCTCATTCGCTCGAACTTCCAAAACATATACCCCACACCACCCTTCCCCTCTCTCACTGCGAATCACGTAGTGCCAACATATATTTTAACTTCACTTTTTGGCCGTGAGCGGCGCGACCGAGCTTGCCCACAGACTTTTACAAATGACTGTACATATTATATTGTGATCTTTCAATCGAGAACGTGTCGGACTGCCCGAGAGACATGGCCACCGCGAACATCGGGGATAGTGGTGGATAGTTTCTCCGGCGATGGGAGCGATGCGAGAGTGGGTGATTTCATCGACTCGATGGACCAGGTGGCGATGCTGGGGCAGTGGAATGACACGCAAATCGTGGCGATCGCCAAATTGAAGGTGAAAGGTAGTGCGCAGCTCTTCGTGAGAACCCATCAGGCGGAATTTACGTGAGAGCGATTAAATGAAGCTCTATTAGAACGCTTCTAGGCGAAGGAACCGCACTCCGTGGCGATGAGTAGGTTTACGGAGTGCTTACAAAAGCCGGGAGGAAACGCGCGGACGTATGCCACCTGACTTCGTTTAGTGGGGCAGAATACTATGTGAAATACGGGCGGGGACACATAGGAGAACGCCATCAGATATAAAATCCTCGAAGAGACGCTCTTGGCGCAATATTTAAAGGGAATGCGCGAGGGCATTAGGAGATTTGTTTTGTCGAGGGATCCTTCGACATTTGAGGAAGCCATTCGAATTTCCGCGCTTGAGGAGCAGAACGAGGCAATGGGTTTACCACGTCGATGCTTCGCAACCGCCACAGAAGAGGAAACGTTGGAGGACACGCGCCCCTCCCCAAGGGGGATAGACCCCCGACCGAGCGCAAGGATAGCTCGCTATACTAATGTGGGGGGACAGGCCATTCGGTAAACCTCAGCTGGTGGCAGCAATCACGCTACGCCCGCCAGTGCGTTACAGTACCATAAGGATCATATGATCCATTAATTCCATATATTTAGTGGAAGACGTGACAAACGCAGGCGTTTTCATTGTGTCATCATGGGTGTTTGCATTCCTTGCGGTAAATGTTTTCAGTCGGACAGATCACCGAGGAAAAAAGGAAGGTAATTAATGTTGTCTTATATCACCATTCACGATGGACAGCAGGGTGCCTTGCTGCGATAGCAATCATAATGAGAACATACGACTGCTAAATGTACAAATTCGGAAGGTAATGACAGCTTGCTTGCTTCTTCTAAAACTGTTGGTGGACGTTTCCGGGTTTCGCTGCGTTGAGGGCATTGCTGACTCCCGACGTTTCGCAAGCATTGCAGCCTGCATCTTCAGGAGATGAAGTGATTTCCGATGGTAGGCGTCTACTTTTTTTATTAAAGGCATTTGATTTTCGCTTGGGACTCTTATTAAATGTTAGTTATGCCAAAATATTCTCCTTAATTGGAAATGATTATTGGAATTCAGAATTCAAACATCGAAAATAAGCTCAGTGCCAGTCGAGATTTCTGATCCTATACATCGTATAAAGAAAGTATAGTTTTCATGTAAAATCCAAATTAAAGATTTAAACTGAAATACACGTTTTCGTGTCTTCTGAGCACATATTGACTATTTTTTCGACGATGTATTTGTGTGTCTGCGTGTATGTGACAGGAATGTTATAGGCGATCTAACTCAAAATCTATTCATGAAATCAGCATAAAATTTTACATTTGTGATAATAGAAAAATCCTTAAGACCTTATCATAAGGTTTCGACTTCAATGGGTTAAACGAAAGTTGTGGTTTATACTGGTAGAAATTTATTTTTTCTCGATATCTGGCTTAAAACTGATTTTTGCCAATATATTGTGACGAATCTTGTTGTCTCAGGGGTTGAGGGTTTGGATGACGAATTCCGGATCAATGCTCTCTCTCTCTCTTTTCGGCGATGGTTTTTAATTTAATTTACTTCTGAATTCCAAAAATCATTTCCAATTAAGGAGAATGTTTTGGCATAACTAACATTTAATAAGAGTCCTAAGAGAAAATCAAATACCTTTAATAAAAAAATAATTAATTAATATCGTATACCGGGACTCGAACTCCCATCTGTCTGGGAATATGAGACTTGTGCTCAGACGAGCGCGGCCACTTATGCTGCCCAAGTGCTAGAGTGAAAACCATAGCGATTAAGTACAGCATAGCTTAAAACAGTCTGCTTTGCTTCAATTCTAAATTACGTTATTATTCCTGATATCCATAACAATACAGAGCTATGAAGTGGTGTATAATACCACCAGACACCCAATACGTTCACAGTGTGTTTGAAGCTTAGGAAATGGCAGTTGATTTGCTTGAATTCAAAATTTCTCATACCGGCGATTTCGCAGGGTGTCGGATAGGCAATCCCGCATAGCCCTTGCATTTACTTTTGCACCCAATAGTACAGGGGTGTAACTATGTCCGCCACTGCGGGGGGGACCGAAGGGTCTGGGGGTCCGCGACCTCGGCCCAGGAGAGAGGGATACACCCCGAGCTAATAACCGGAGTCCGTAACATAGAGGTGCCCGAACTCGAGCAGTCATATATAAACATTCCTGCGTGTCTTACAAAACCATATTATAAATCCTGGGCTATGATAGACAATGGAAAATTTGAAAAAAACCAATTGCTGTATCTTGACCGCGGAAAATTATAATTATTACATAATTATGGTGGTGGTAAGTGCCCGAGAGCAGGAGAAGCACCGGGGACCAGGATTCTCTCCCGTACCCTGCAACGGCCCAGCATTGTTTATAAAATATTACTGAAATTCTTATTTTTCCCCCTCTATGAACTAGCAGGCCGCTCAGTCTTATGAAGATATATGTGTATTATTCTTCGAGAGTCATCTGGTTGACTCCAAAGGAAGATAAAAGGTCCTTTTATTCATTGGGAGTGAGAAAAAATAGGGAAGAAGGCTAAGCGCAGAACGGTAGAATAGTTGGTGTGTATAGCTTGAATTGTGAACGCGTTATTCTATGAGGATTATCGAAAAACTTGGAATAATTTTCGATCTTTTTGAAGAAAGAAATATTCGAGTAATTTGATAAGTAGAACACAACAATTTTTTCTTTATTTTGCATTATAAAGTGTGCAAGGTATTATTCTTTATTCCGTATTGCTGCTGCTTGGGCAAGGCCGAATCACGGGCCCCTATTAAAAGCATCTCGACTTTTGTGATTTCAGTGAAAAATGAAGTATTTAGTCATAAGTGCTTAAATATATATCATCGCAAAAGTTAGGATTTTTCACAGATGATCAACAGAAATTTTATATAAAATCTTGTTATTACATGAATAACAATCATCGCATTACTTGAACGCCATCGCCACAAGGTATGTTCCTACAGTCCCTGGTGAAAAATCTTCCCTGTACACACCTGCATTTTTAGAAAAAATACGGAATAAAAAACCCTGAAATCGAAAAATTCATAAGAGTAAAATTAGTTTATTAATTAATAAGCCACCCTGCAAGCATATTAATCATTTTACGTTATTATTGGCAAAAGGAGAAGGAAAAGAAAATTAGAAGAACTCACACAGAGAAACAAGAAAATCACATCATCCCTACAACAAAAAACACCTAATGCGGACAGTAAACCCAAAGTGTCATCTCCAACAGTTTCTCAGGATATTCCCATCGATGAAAAGGTGAAAATATGCCTTTTACTAGTTAAGTATCAAAAAATACAAATACAAGCGTATCAATGTCTGATGATTCTGGGGAAAATTTCATCAAGATTTGATTAAAGAAACTTATCCTACAGACAAAGGGCATTACGAATT
The DNA here is from genome assembly GCA_028673005.1 of Tanypteryx hageni. Taxonomy (NCBI): domain Eukaryota; kingdom Metazoa; phylum Arthropoda; class Insecta; order Odonata; family Petaluridae; genus Tanypteryx; species Tanypteryx hageni. The sequence goes on from CM054115.1 coordinate 39,196,036, forward strand.
TCCAGTTTTGAGTGACATATTAAAACAATTCATCATTAATCACGGCTCATGTAGACCTAACAGTTCTTTTCAAAAACACAATGACGACGAAAGTTTTTCGACTTACTATTATTATAAAACTACTCGGACGGGACGTGTGATCGTGCTTTGGTTATGCTATTCTCTTAAAGAAAATAAGCTCTATTTTGAACCATGTTGGTTATTTTCAAATCAATTACATTCGACTTTGGTAATAGGTACACAAAATTGGAAAGGACTGTCTAAACAAATATAAGTACATCCCATTCACATCTAAGCGATTGCTTTATTTATGATCAATGGAAGAGTAATGAACGCATTGACAAAGTGGTAGAGGAAAAATTCGTAGAAAGGAAACGTTTTATAGGTTAATTCACATAACGCTAAGTTTAGCTAAAAATGCAGCATATTTTAGAGAACATAAAGAAAGTTTTGAAGAAATTTATAACGGCAATTTTTTAGCTAATGTACGACTACTGGCAAAATATGATCACGTGATGAGCGAATTAATGTTTAAACCAAAAGGTTCGATAAAGTACTTTAAGTCCTCAGATTCAAAATGAATTAATGCATTGCCTTGCAAATAAACAGGAATAAAAAATGTTAACTAAAATCAAGGGTGCTTCCTTTTATTCAATTGGCATGGACACTACACAAGACATAACATAAATAGATCATCTTATTGTTAGTAATAAATATATTACTAACGTTTTTGTATACAACTAAGAAATGCTATTTCTCTGTAACTTTAAATAAAATTATATATTAAAAAGTACAATCATTTATATCAACATTTTCGAAGCGAGCGTAGAATTATTTTACTATGGCTGTTTTGAAGGGAGCCATTCGAAAATTTCGCGGGAGGCCAAAAAGTTGTAGTTACGCCACTGGTTACGTAATTTCATTTCTCGTCACAAACGGCGCCACTCCCTACTAGAAAGTTTTGCGGGTAGATAAAGTGCAAGTACCCAAAATTATGAAGGATATTCATAGTTCCATAAGTAACTAAAGGCATAAAATGGAAATCATCCTACGTTGAGATTTGAATTGTTTTTATATAAATTTAGCTTTTAAGTAGTTAAAGACAAACTGTACATTAAAATAATTACAGTATTTATTACTAAGTAATAGCACTCGTCTTTACATGCTTGTAATTCAAAAATAGGACGATAGGGAGACTGACAGAGCCAGGGGATGAAGAGGTGGCGAACCTCCAAGCGATGTGCTAAATTTGTTCAAAGAGCAACGTCCTTGACGACGGAAGATTGCTTAACCCAAAAAACACAAAACTTTCGTGTTCAAAACAAATATATGGTCCGGTTCGACGCGTATTTAAAAATCGACGGTAGGAAAATGAATTTTCAATGTTAAAATTCAAGTACCACATTCTTACGACGATTCTAAGTAATTTTATAATTCTAATTAAAATTATGCTTCATTGCTTCTTGTAAACGTACTCCCATATAAAATACGGAGATTCAGAGATAAATACCGAGGGAGATACCGAGGCGCAAAGATTTTATTCTATTAGTAATGCATATAATAAAATGTGGTGCAGCATTTGCTTATATTGGCTTTAATAGCTTTAAAATCACCGCGGATGAGTTGCTCTTTGTGTTCCCAAATTCATAATTTAGCGTTATAAAATACTACAAATACATTTGAACGGAAAACTAAATTGATCACGCATATATGTGTGGCAAAAATAACACTATGTACTAGACCAGTGGTGTCCAGCCTTTTAGGGCTCGAGGGCTACTTACCCTGGCCAAAACTCACGGCGGGCCCCCTCCCTCCCATAGCTCGGGGGATTTCCTCCGTGAAATTTATATAAGTATAGTTTATTTTTATTAATAAGGTTTATAAAAATGGTTTGCACCAAAATACAAAGTGGCCGAAATTTATAAAGTTTTTCATTCCGATGCCATTACAAATAAAAATTTCAATACTAGTGTGCAGGCGCGCACCCACAGGGGGGGGGAGGCTGACTGGCTTTAAACCCCCCAAAGTTCGAAATGTTCTTCAATAACAGTGCTCGCACGGAAACGCCGTGCCGTTCCACTTGATACAAAACGAAGCTCTGCGTTCCCACTGTTAAAAAAAGCAGATAAGAATGTTCTTGTTAAAATATTTCAGAAAGTCGTCTTCGCGCGTAAGAACTTGAAATTTACGTTGTCGATTTTATGTTGCACCCAGAGTCGGCTTTAGGGGTGGGCGAAACGGGTGGTCGCCCGGGGTACCGAAGGAGCCCCGTAAGGGCAGAAATTTTTCTCGAGCGACAAGTGATGTGAGCGGAGGTCCTAAAAGGTAGCGTGGGTGCCCAAGGCGTAGGCAAAAGCTACAGGCGACCTTCCTGCTGCCTATACCAGGGAATCGTATGTCTGGTGGCACATCTAAAGGACAATAGGAGAGGCGGAGTTGGTCCGCGTACTCTAAGGGTAGAAACATAGTGGAGCCTCGCACTAAGCATCGCATCAAGCATCGACTCGAGCATCGCATCTGTCCCCAAATCAAACACATTGTGTTGAATGTGCCCTTTCATAGTGAAGCGTCGACTCTCGCACCAAGCATTGACTCGAGCATCGCATCTATTTAAGGAATCAAACTTGTTTGTTTCCTTGCATTTAGTGCGATGGTCGATGCCTGAAATCTGGCTTCTGATTGGTGCGTTCAAGGACACCCCAGTCTGACTCACATGCACCCGGGAAGCTCCCCTGTGGCCCAGTTCATTGTGAGGTAAGGATTGACCTTTAAAAATGGAAAAAGAAAGATTGATAGCGGAGCGGGATAGAGGACATCACAATAGATTTGTATTATTCACCACCCACCATTTAACTGTCGTACTTGTCGACAAATCACTTTCACTGTCTGAAGACATTACAAATCTGAGAGATATGATACTTTTGAAGTAAATCAATGCATATAAAAAGTGTTACAAACAACACTACACACACTAAAATTTAGTACAGCTATAACAAGTAGAAGGATATGTTTCTATATCGAGTTCTAGAATCAGACTGGGAAGAAAGTCGTGAGTCGATCGATGCTCCACTATGAAAGCTCTGATGCGATGCTTGATGCGCTGATTGAGTCGATGCTTGATGCGATGCTTAGTGCGAGGCTCCACTATGTTTTTACCCTAAGAGAAATACTGATTCTGGAAAGAAGACACTAGAGACGGGAAATGCACCTCCTTTTCCGGAAACGGGAGAGTTTGTCAACAGAGAGGAGTAAGGATTTAAAATTGGCTAATTTATTCTATGTATAGAAAAGCTGTTTATTGTTTTTGTTGTAAAATATTTGGAGTCAATTCAAATTTATCTAACTTCATTGGCTGTAATGACTGGCAACATCTATCACAGATTTTAAGTAGACATGAAAAAAGTGGTCAACATATGAAATCATACGGGGATTGGATTCAGCTCTCCAGAGATTTAAAAAATCATACCAGTATTGACCATAAAAACGACGTATTATTGATCACGAAAAGAAGCGGTGGCACGCAGTTATCGGAAGGACTGTTTGCGTCATACAATTTTTATCTAGATAGAATCTTGCTTTACGGGGAACTTCCAGTACATTATATGAATCGAACAATGGTAACTTTTTAAAACTGGTGGAAATACTAAGTAAATTTGAAGCTGTTATAGCAGAACATATCAGTCGAATACAAAAAAGTAAAGAAGTTATGCCGCCTTACCTTGGCAATAAAATTCAGAACGAAATCATTTCAATTATCTCAACAAAACTAAGAGAGAGAATAATTCATTTATTGAAACATTGTAAATATTACTCAATAATATTAGATTGTACTCCAGGCAGGAGTCATACAGAACAAATAAGTATAATATTTCGCTTTGTTCTGTTGAATATGGAAACAAAAAAGTTTAAATTAGAGAGCACTTCTTAGGATTCTGACCTATTTTTCATGCAACAGGTTGTGGTTTAAGTGATTTTTTGATGAAATTTTTAAATGAAATGATTCTAAACATACAGGGCATGAGGGGACAAGGTTACGATAATGGGGCTAACATGAAAAGGAGAAATAGCGGCTTACAAAAAAATATTATATGTTAATCCCAGAGCTTTCTTTGTTCCATGTCCAGCTCATACTTTAAACCTTGTTGTGAATGATGCTGTTAAAGTCATAAATGAATCAATTAATTTCTTTGGTACAATTCAAGATTTGTATAACTTTTACTCTTCTTCAACGCACCGATGGCAGGTTATGAAAAAGCATGTAAACTTTACATTGAAACCGCTGTCAGACACTAGATGGGAAAGTAGGATTGAAGCTATGAAACCATTAAGATTAAACCTACCAGAAATTTACGATGCCTTATTTGAACTTTCTTCAGATCAAAATCGTGATCCAAAAACAGAATACATGGCACAATCACTTGGCTTGAAAATTCAATCATACAAATTTATTTGTTCCATAGTTATTTGGTAAAACATTTTATCAAGAGTTAACGTAATGAGTAAAGCCATGCAACAGTTAAGTTTAAATATTCTCCAATGCATTGATATGTTAAAAGATCAACTTCAATATTTAATTAAGTTCAGATCCGATGAAGGCTTTGAAGAAATTTTGATAACAGCAAGGGAAATTGCAGAAAATGTTGACATTGAATCGAAATTTCCAGAAGTGGTAGTCCTTAGGCAGCGAGTGAAGAAGAGAGATTTTAACTATAAATCACCTGATGAGAGACAACCTGATTCAAAGCAATATTTTAAGAGACATTTCTTTTTAGAATTTTTAGATACCGCAATTGCATCTGTTAGAGAAAGATTTGCCCAGCTGGAAGATCATAAAAAAACTTTCAACTTTTTATATGATATCCATAATTTTAATAAATTAAACAAAGAAAATAAAATGAAATTAGGCATAGACTTAGAGATCATACTGAGTTATACAGCGAGGAATGAATTTGATATACGCGCGATGGATTTGTTGAATGAATTGGAAATATTGCAAACATCTTTGGCCCCTAACATGAATATAACTGAGGTTTTGGAGTACATGCTCGAAAATAATCTAACTTCAGTATTTCCCAACATCTCAGTGTCACTACGAATATTGTTGACCCTTACTGTGACCGTTGCATTTAGAGAAAGGTCATTTTCAAAATTAAAAATCATAAAAAATTATTTACCGTCATCCGTGACATGAGAGGCTTTCATCTTTGTCTATTATTTCAATAGAACATGAGCTTTGTGAAATATTAGATGTAGATGATGTAATAAAATGCTTTTCCAATCTAAAAGCTCGCAAAGTAAATTTTTATTGAATTTATTACTGTACTAGGAGTTTATTATCTTTTAAATATAATTTAATTTATAACATTTCTTTAAATAAAATGTTATTTGTAAGTTTGTACCTGATTTATACCAACTATGTTACCTACGATGTAAATTTTATGATCAAACTGGAGGACTGTTATATTTTCAGTGTAATTTTATTTGCAGCAAATCAGTATATAAAATATGTTGTGAGGGTGTGTTCTTACCTGATATCTATTATCAATTGAAATTTTCACGAATATTTTTTAGCTCTAGGATTTAACTACCTCTAGAAATCGTGTTTCAAATGCCTAATTTCTTTAAGGGTTTTTCTAGTGAATTAACTTTTATCATTGCGTGTGATAATTGGATTGGGAATTCTCTTCGAATCATGTTAAATGGTGCTCAATCATCGATTTATTTAAGTTTGTTTACTGACATTATTTAACTATACATTTTTAGTAACCGTAACAACTCGGTAAAAGAAGTGTCGTTTCACCTAGTGCAATATAATATAGATATGTACTGTTTATTATAAAATAATAACATTTTTTACAATATTAAATTAAATTTTTGAATGCATAAATGTTTTATTTCTCTCGCGCTTCAATATTTTTTGTTCATTGGGGCGGCGAATTCTACTTTGCACACGGGCGGCAAACACCCTCGGCACGGCCCTGGTGGTTGAGTGTTTCAAATTTTATAAGTTTAGCTCTGTTTAGTGGTTCGTTCGTCGTCTTATAAAACTGCTATTGATAGCATAGCCATGATTTGAATTGAAAATATAAATTTAAATTGCCGTCACAGTACTTGTTTTATCTTTCAATGAAAATTTTATATTCTAATTTTCTTTGGAAATGATTTTGCCCGAAGGTATGTAGTTAACTTATTATGCTAAGATTTTGGTATAATAAAAATGGAAATTTCAGCTCATGGTTCGCTATATTTAATGCTATGATATAATCAACAGCTTTTATAAAACATCAATGAAGCAAATACGACAACCCTTTTGCCATTTATCAATTTAGTCCGAAGTCGTGAAAAAGTCGGCCGTGTGATTTATTTTCGCGCGTTTTGTTTTCTGTTCTGCATATCGCTCTGCGAATTAACATAAACTTAAATAAATGAACATGCCCCTGAATCGAATAAGAAGAAATTTGGACAACTTGCGCCTACAAGATGGGTAGAACGGCACTATTGGGATTGAGGTAAGGAAATCAAGGAGTTGTATAAATCGTCAACAGGGTGAAAATGTGCCATCTGAAACTACGAAATAATATTATCGGAGGTATGTATTTATTTTCTTCGCAGACCATATGTTAAGTCAGCTGAATGAGAGATTTTCGAAGCAACGGGAAATGCTTAAATTTAGCAGTATTCTACCTAAAGGTGAAATACCAAAACAATGTCAAATAAACGATTTTTTGGGACTTGTTGAGTTCTACACTACCGATTTTCTTTCAACAAATACATAAGTGTGTTAAAGGTAAAGTACTACAAGTACAAACAAGTTTGGCTAAAGGAGTACTTTACCTTTAATAATCTGAGCCAAAGTTATTGAGCTACCAACAATTAACATAAGTGTGTCTTAAAAACAGAGCTTAGAATGCGGTACAAACGTTATGAAAATTCAACATCTGCAATAGTGCCACCCAAGAACGCTACTAGCACAGTGTGATAAATTAATTTATCCCAATATTTTTATATTGCTAAAAATATTTGTCACACTTCCTATTACTACATGCAGCAGTGAAAGATCGTTTTTGACTCTGCGAATATTGAAGACATATTTGAGGAACACCATGCTTCAAGACCGTTTAAATGGTTTAACACTATGAAATATACACAGAGACATTAAAATTAGTCCTTAAGATGTTTTAAATGAATTACAGAAAAGAAAAAGAAAAACTGACATTTTAATTTAAAACTTTTAACATTGTATAATAAAATATTAGTGCGGTTTGGTGTAATTTAATGTTGTTTAATAAAATTTTAGGGGAAATTTTTTTTTTAGAGTTGAGAAAATCCTGGGTGCGCGCCTGCTAGTGTGACACTTGCGATTGAGTATTTTGACACTTTTTTTATTTCTGGTACGTACGGTGATACAGCGAGTGTCATACAATTCTTCAAATGCTTCTCGGAAAGACGATTATTTTGTTCAATTTTTATGACATTCATCTGCAAAAATGCCGTCTCGCAAAGGTATGAGGATCCATCCTACTGAGTATACATCGAACACTGTAACCATCAGTTTGCTGACATTCTATATCTTCGAATCAAAGGGATGCTTTCGATGATATTGCAAAGATTCTTTCCAAACACTTTGTCTCACTAAAAAGTTTTTTTTAATTTTTTTGAGTGAAATGATATTTTGTATTGACCAACTGAATTATAAAAGTAGTTTGCGGGCGCCTGAAAAAGCTACCGGTTGGACATCACTGTACTAGACCAGTGGTTCTCGAACGTAGGGTCGTGATCCCCAAGGGGGGTCGCGAGCAGTCTTCGCTGTGCCAACTGATTTTTTCCTCAATCTCCCAATCCTTCAATTTTGATTTATTGTTTATATGTCTATGTTTTATGTATGATTGAGAATTGGAATTTTCAGAATAAAACATTTGTCAATTTTACTATATTTAAATTTTATATAAGAAATACAGTTTTAAAATAAAAAATAATACGTCTACACATATTAGCTTCACTCATTTTATCAGTCCTCACTTTACTCATCTTTTTGTAATTCATGACGATATCTGAATTTTTGATGAGCCAATTTCTTTTTAACAATTAATTTTTTCTAATTTCTTTTAAATAACACTTACCGTAGCAAAAATTAGAGTTATGGTTAAAGATTAAGGGAAAATACGAAAATATTTTCGACTTAGAAACACAACTCCTAGTGATTTTTCCTACAACTTATCTTTGTAAACTTGGATTTTCTAGTTTAGTGTCAATTAAATGTAAAGCGTGAAACAAGTTGATTGATGTTGATAGCGGATTGTGTTGTGTTTTAAGTAAGCTGTCCCAGAATCGACAAGTTGTGTTCGAAAGATAAATAAAATTCTGTAACCTAAAAATACACAATTTTTAAATAAATAAATATATATAAATATATATATATATATATATATATATATATATATATATATATATATATATATATATATATGTCATTCCAATATAATAAATAAGAAGTAGATATGCCTCAGTAATGATAAACATCTATAAATGTATTTAGCACATACATAAATAAAGTAATTTCAGTGGTAACATTTTAGCTTATTATCATAAATTCCCATTTTTTGAGAAATTCTTTTTTTACATCTCAAAAAATCATGGAGAGGTCGCGGCGACCGAACATCCGCACGGAGGGGATCGCAGGGTAGATCTGCTGGAGAACCACTTTACTAGACTATACCGAATCCGAGTCCAACAATAGTCGTTGCAATGGCAACGCTATCGTAATGAGTGATAAAAACTTCAAAAAACGCCATTATTTACGCAAAATTAGAAAAAAATTCGATCGATAAGCAACATTCTAAGATAAAAATTAGAATTTCCATTCCTTTCCTCGGAGAACAGTACAAACTCCGCACCGATATTACAATTATAAGATATTTTAATGTACAAGAGAAAATTACTCTGCACGATGTATGTATTTCAGATTTTTCATGTAAATCAAATGGGATGGATAGTTCCTGGAATCGATCCCGGGACTTTGGAGCTAGGCCCCAGTAGCAAGAGATTTCCACTAAGTGTCATGAAAATCGGTCCATTGGTTAAAAAACTAATAGGGGTGACAGACAGACAAAACGAAGAAACTATTTCCATTCTGTAAAGTAGGCTAATAAGGCTTCTTTATGGGTATAGCCTTTATTGCGATTTCGTTATAAAATAGAGATTAATTTGCTAAAGAGTAGCTTTGGCGACAGGAATTGAATGAAACTTTCCGTTTGAAAATAATCAACAGAAAGATATTACATATTTATTTCTCTTTAAAAAGTCGGAATATAAAACTATTTTTTTAGAAAATGATTGCAGTTATAGTTGATTTCAAATTAATATTTTTCAACTTTAAACACTCAATAATGGTAAACAAATTTGGCGATAAATGTTGAGATCGCTTTTATTTTTACTGACAAATGCATTAGAAATTAGGTGCTAGATTCGTAATAGTGGCGCAATTTTTAACGAAATGAAAATGTACAATTATTTAGAACTACTTCCTTATTTTATATTTAATATTGTGCAATTAGAATCAACAAAATATTTTTTAAATAAGTAAATATGGAGACTACGGCGATATTGATGTTAAATAGAATTAACTCCTTAACCGTGAAATTTTGCGGTTAAGGAGTTAAATCTATTTAACAAAATATATTTTGGAGAATTTAATTTGTATTTATTTAAAATCGCATGGAGATGAATCCCTACGAATGCTAACTACAAATATTTTAATTGCCTAAACACCTCTCCCTCTACCCACGGAAAGTGTCGTTTTGCAAATGAACACGTGCATAGTATCAGAAATAAATTTATACACTGTAATTTTCCACTATTTTATTATATACTTACGACCATGGTATCGACGTGATACGGCATCCTAAAGTGCCGAATGAAATGCAGATCCAAGCATACATAGCAAGTGATGAGTGAAAGGAGGATCGGAAAGAGGGAATTTGGACAGACGGGGGAGGGAAGGGAAAGTGAAGAGGGAGGAAAAACCTGGTGTAGGTAGGCGGAAGGAGGGGGGGTGGGATTGGGTTATGGTTTGCGGAAGAATGATAAAGGTGGTGGCAGAGAGGTATGGAGAGTAGTGGGGAGTTATTGGGAAACGCATATTCGTTCAATAACACATTAGCATTAACGTCGGTGCTAAGAATTATTTCTACTTGTTCTAGGGCGTCCAGTCTCCCTCCTTTGCTTTCGCTATGCAGCACTCTTTAACTTTCCCTTCCCTCCCCCCATCTTCCCGATCCTCCTCCCACTCTTTACCCCCTATAAATAATTCGATCTGTATTTCTTTCTTCGCCTGAGGATGTCGTATCACGTAGAAACCATGGTCGTAAGCATATAATAAAATAGTCGGAAATCACGGTGCATAAAGTTATTCCTGATAATGGAAATATTCCACAAATTTACGCTTAGAGTGGTTAATTTTACATACCTAATAATTATCAACCGTGAAATGTCGAGCTTATACATCGTTCTACATTGTGTTGCTTATAGGGTGACCATAAGTCCGGGTTTCCGAGGACATGTCCTCTTTTTTAAGGTGTCCTCGGACGTCCTCGCGGGTTTTTAAAATTTGTCCTCGTTTGTCCTAGTTTTTCTATTTGCAACTCGAGATTTACATTCACTTTAAATTTTTACACCCTCTGTATTCATTTAAGCATCACTTATAAGAATGTGAGTGATACCCAAACAAATTATGGTACATACAGTACGGGTACTTTTCTGTTATATCCACCGTGACTGCTGCGCTATCGTCGGGTTTTAATTAAATATCACAGACCACACGTGCTGTCATATCTACGTCAATGGAGAGCGTTATAGCTTACGCGGCCGCCAATAGATAGCGCAGAAGTTACTGTGGCTATAACAGAAAAGTACCACAGTACGCACTATCGCAGCAAAAACATCGATAATATCAAAGTATCGTTTTATGTTTTTGTCCCTGGCAAGTAGTTGCTGCTGTTTTTCAAAAGAAAGCAATGCATGGTATGCATTATTGCTGCAAAAACATGGAATACTCGTTTTATGCATGTATCTGGTGATGTGCATGTTCAGCACTTTTTGGTCCATCACCACTAGTATCCCAGGCAAGTAGTTGCTATTGTTTTTCAATAGAATGCAGTGTCCGCCCATTAAGTATGTTGAAATAATGTAAATAAACATAGATATGGGTGTAAAATAATTAGTATAATCAGTAATAAATACATTACTTTTCTAAAATATGCTCAGTATATTACATACCTGAAGTGGAAATTATCTGTATACTACATTAACTTACATTTTTTATTTACAAATAAAATTACTATAATATAATTTATGGTTTATCACTTTTCAGATAGGAAAATTTTCATGCAATTATTTTTATTTTCTTAAATAAGTACCCTTCAGAATAGTCAAAGTGGGAAAAAGGAAGTGCATAGTAACTAATGAAATGCTTCAAGAACATTCAAGAAAGGTAAAACTAAACATGATTTAATCTGTATCATTTGCAATAGTGTTATTTCTTTTGCAAATAAATTAAAACATGATTTGAAAGAACATCTGAACACTGAAAAACATAAGCGTAACACCAGATGTGCTACAGCTTCATCAAATGTTTTGGAAAAATTTATTGTACCTAGCAAGGATGTTAAACTCATCAGAGCTTCTGAAGGCGTGGCAGCATATCATACAGTAATGCATCACCAATCATACCGCTCGCTGGACTGTTGGATTCCACTAATGAAAAGAATGTTTCCTGATTCAGATATTTGTCAAAAAATGTTGTGTGCCAGGACTAAGGCTGAGGCAATCATAAATAATATTTTTGGACCACATACAATAGATCTTGTAATGAATGATTTAAAGCACATACCATATATAAGCATTTCAACAGATGCTAGCAATCATGGTTCACTGAAAATATTCCCAATTTTAATTCAGTACTTTGACTATCAAAACGGTGGAACTAAATGTATATTATTAGATATAATTAATCAACCCAATGAGCAATCACACACAATTGCAAATATGATATGTGATGTTTTAACCAAAAAGAACATTATAACTAAATGTATCTCCTTTTCTGGTGATAACTGTAATACTAACTTCAGTGGTGTCAAAAGAGCTGGAAGAAATAATGTGTATTTTAAACTAAAAGAAAAACTTAATGATAAATTAATTGGAATTGGTTGTCTAGCACACGTTTTAAATAATACTGTGCATTATAGTTTTGATGGGCTACCAGTCAATATAGAAATGCTGGTTAGTGTAATCTACAATCATTTCTCTATTTATACTTTGAGAGTTGAATCACTAAAGGACTTTTGCAATTTTGTAGAGACAGAGTATAAGCAACCTTTATACTAGACCAAAACACGATGGTTATCTCTCTTTCCAGCCATAAATCGCATTTTAAAACTTTATGAAGGGTTTAAATCCTATTTTCTGTCGCTGGGAGATTCACCAGAAATATTGCAAACATTTTTTGAAGATGATATGAATGAGGCATACCTTTCATTCGCTCATTCATTCATGTCAGTGTTTCAAGGAAATATAAAACGTAATGAAAGAGACTGTATTTCAATAATTGAAGTGCGGAAAATCCTTAAGACTGTTTTTCATTTGCTCAAGGAGAGGAAAACCAATAAATTTCTTCCGTTAAAAGTGTGCTCAATACTAAAAATTGCAACAGAAAATGGTAAGAAAAATGAAGTGACACAGTTTAGAGTTCAAATTGAGAATTTGTATGGCCGTACTTTAAAATATATTGAATCATGGTTAAAACCATTAGATGAGTTTCAAATCTTAGAATGGATCGAGTTGGCAACCCAAACCCAAAAGTAGTCCTTCTTGGGACAATGTTCATTCCTGCTTAGAATATCTTTGTGAGAAGGGAGTCACAGTCGATGATGTAAAACTGTTTGATCAATGGCATAATTTAAAGTTATTCTTGGAAACACAACAAGAAAATGAGAGATGGAATACATTAATTGCAAATGAGAAATGGGTGATGTTTTTTAAACAATGTAAAACTTCTGAATTAACTTCAGAGTTACTAAAAATTGTACAATTCATCTTTTGTGTATTTGGCCACAATGCAAATGTTGAACGTGTATTTTCATTGATAAATAGTCAGTGGACAAAGGAAAGAAACCAATTAAAAATTGAAGCTGTTAAAGGAATATTATTTACTAAATATAATATGCAAATGACATGTGAAGAATTTTACAACCACATAATTAATAAACCAAAAGTTTTAGAAGAAATTTCATCTTCAAGTAAATATTAATTTCAATGAATTATTAAATGTTTTTTAAAAGAATACCTATTTAATTTTTATGTCAACAAGATCCATTTTATTTTGCCACTATTTTCTGTTTTTTATCTTTTGCAATAAAAAAATTTATAGTCCAATTTTTGTATTCTTCCTAAAATTAATATCTTCCTCTGCTATCCTAGTTTTCATAAAAAATATATAGTCACCCTATCCATTCTTCAAGGCTATTCAGTTAATTTCATGGTATAAAATTCATGGAAAAAATAAGAAATTGATGAACTACTGCATAAGGAATGTGTTTTTTTGTCAAACTTTAGAATTAAGATCTGAATTATTAAAAATTATAGTATTTATTCCTTCTATATTCGGTCTTCATTGATGAACATTCAATGAACAAAAGGGAAGAAACCTGTTACAGTTTGAAGTAAATAAAGGCTTATTGTTTACTAGACATAATATGAAAAAGAAATGCCAAGAATTTTAAGATCAAATAACTAAAGAGCCGAAAATCTTAGAAAATATTAATTTTTTAAAAGTATTAAATGTATTTTTAAAAGAATGTCTGTTTTATTTTATCAGAAGAAATTTCTATTTTATCAATAAATCATATAACTTTCATAATTTTTTGTTTATAAAAAAGTATAAAATGTCCTAGTTTTGTCCTCTTTTTAAAAATGGGAATGTCCTAGTTTCTCTAAAAAAAATATGGTCACCCTAGTTGCTTATGAATGATTCACTGAAAATGGTACTCCTAAAGACGCGACAACGAAAAACCCTCAATATTATGAAATATTAGGGACAATGGGCGCGGTATAATCGGCATTTGCGCAGGGCGGCAAAACAGGCGGCGGAAATGTTTGAAACGCATATCTTTTTCATTTCTATTCCAATTCTAAGTAAAAAAATTGAAGAACAGCGGTATAATATTTGAGAAAATGTTTTTCATCAAAAAACTAATCGCGTATCGTCAATACGATAGACCAAACTTTTTACTGAAAGGGCCACATGAGGCTTCATGACCAACTATGCGGGCCACATACGGCATTTCAAATGACTGATCGGGCCGTGTGAAAATTTCAAAGAGCAAGTTTTGAGAATTTTTTCGATTCTGTAATACGTAATTAGCTTATATTAAAAGTAGATTTCACCCAAGCACTAGGAAAATGTCATTTAGATATCGTAAATGATACCTAAGGAACACACTCGATGTACTCTGTAAACCCGCCAGTATCCTCTTCGGCAGCGGGTTCTGCCGCGGTTTTTCTCGCAGGGGAAGTTCCGCGGTGGGTCTACAGTTGTGCCTCTTCGTCATTTTGGGATTCCTATTCCCAATCATCGCCTCCTTTTCGCCGGAGGCTGGTCTTGCAGGTTTTCAGTAGCTGCTCTGGGCTTCAGGAACACTCCTGCTGATAAGGCGGGCCGGATCAAATCTCTGCGCGGGCCGTAGTTGGAGACCCCTGCGATAGACTTCACAGGAATAGACAAAAAGTTTTCGAATTCCGCTCCCAGTGCTGTAGCATGTAGGATGGAATGTCAGGTTACTTTCAAACCGGTTAGTCAAGACAAGTCAAGGTGGGCTTAGTCATTATGAGAGTTTTCTGTCTAATAGAATATAATCGTGTCTGTTTTCGCACCGATCAAATAAAACAAAAACACGCGACTAAATGTGTTTCGTCATGTCTGACACGGTCTTTAATATAACAGCATGCTCCATTTTCGTCAGCCAATCAAAACT
The DNA here is from genome assembly GCA_028673005.1 of Tanypteryx hageni. Classification (NCBI taxonomy): domain Eukaryota; kingdom Metazoa; phylum Arthropoda; class Insecta; order Odonata; family Petaluridae; genus Tanypteryx; species Tanypteryx hageni. The sequence goes on from CM054115.1 coordinate 39,211,062, forward strand.
GTGTTGGTTGTGTAGGAAGTTATGGAATTGAGTACTTTTTATGCAGAAATGTCAAAGTTGGGTGATATTATCATAACTTTATGCAGCTCGAACAGGAAAGGGAGGTTATTAACTACTCGAAGGTAATGGGGTGTCCTGATAGAAATACCTAAGCATTTTAAAAATTCATTGAATGAAATCTCGGATCAAATGAATAATAGTACGAGTGCTTATAATTTCATTTTTCAGAGACGTTTACAGTAAGAAGAATTTTTAAAAATTCGAATAGGCATCATAAGGTTTGTGGCAAGGGGACAAGCTTCGTAGCCTAAGGAGACAGGACCTTGTGTTTTATGCGGTGAACGAGACTCGGGAAGATTTGTTTTTTCAAGAACTTCTGCCCGAGTTTCGATTCATGAAATACATTGCTATATCTAAATTGCGGATGCACCAAGACGCACTTACTCATCGTCTGAATTCTTTCCTCAAACTGGCTAATCAGCATGAAAGAGATGTGCCGTCTAATTATGTATTTTCTCGTCGTCTTGACTAATCGGTGTGAAAGCAGCCTTAGCAAACAATCTGAAACCCTCTTGTCTCGTGGTGTATGGATAGAACTTTTTCATGAAAAGCCTTTCTACGAACATAATATTATCATATTGTATTCTTACTTTGAGAAAAACTAAGGATTGATGTGCAAATCACAACACTAAGTTGTTATTTCACATTTGATGAAGAAAATATATCGTAGCTGCAATCCATAAATGCAAAACAATCTTAAGTATAACTATAAATTGATAATGTATAAAATTCAAAAAGTTAAAATTAATTTTGAATGTCGCACTCCGTAATGCTCAATGACTTTATTCTAAATCTTACCTTAAAGAACGAATAACAGATATGAAGATGATTTCGTATAAACTGAAGAAATGTCTATTTCACAAAGGAACGCCGCACACTTCAAACAGGATTGGCAAAAGTTTTCGGCGTTAATGGCCATTAAGAAATTTGAATAACGGATCTGATTATTTTTTTAGAACAGATGAGGAACCTATGCAAACCTATGCCCCTATGCGCATCAATAAACCGAAGTTTTGATGTTATTTCGTCACGTCAGTCTCCAATTGTCTTACAGGATATCATTTTCGTTGAGCATAATTTACTGCTATTAAAAGAGATTTTAAATTGCTGTGGTTAGCTACAGTATAAAATTAATAATGACTAAATGAATTCATTTGACGATTTACTCAAAGATGATTATAAACAACTACACCTTTTTGCATCGTTTTATCAAAAGCAACTGAAGAGTTATGAATAAAGATTACATTTATTTATACCAGGCATTATTAAATAAAAATTATATTTCTGTATATGTAGAAATTTATTTCGTACATCTAGCATGATTGTCACAATGCATTCTCTCGTAAATATAATTTTAAGAATAACCAGTAAAGATAACTCAAGTAAAAGTAACGTACAAACCTTAAAATTATAAAAGATGGAAAATTTAGGCATTTCTTCAGTAAAAAGGAATATTTTCCCATTTTCCTTTTAGCAAATTTGCTCCTGATTTTTTATAAGAATCAATATCCCATGCATTCGTTTTTTGCATATTTAAATTAAACTTGAACTATTTTCATTACAGTTCTATTACTGGGGTAATAGCGGGAAATAATTAACTTATCCAATATGCTCTGATTTATTTAAATACTGAACATACTGCTACTTCCATTTCTTTGTTCATTTGGACTGTGAGGACTCTACTAGAGGATGCTGCTGAAGGATTACAAAAAATTATTTTCACAAAACGAGAAAATAATTATCATGCTGTTCTCTATTTACGCTTATGCAGGCAATGATGTATGTAAAAAGACATCATTAATAATTTATTTAAGAGTTTTCCAATAAATTAACATCCAAATTTTAGCCCTTAAAGTGATTTCAACAAAGGACAGTTTGAAGCCATTCTAATTGTACAGGATTTAATTAATTTTTACTAACAATAAGTTATTTATGACAACATGTAATGCATGGTGATATATAAACCAGAGTGTTACTAGAATAATTTTGAAAGGTAAAAGAAGTATCTTTCCTCATTCCTTTCAGAATACAAACAAAAAAACAAACAAAACATTTCCTTTGTATAAATTTTCACTGGATAGATAATCTATCCCAAGTATTGCTGTCCTGAAAGCAATCTCAAAACATACCCAATATCAGATGATTTCACTTTTTCAAGCTGACTATTATCTTGAACTACTTTACGAAAATTTCAACTAGACATCATAAATACCAATAGTTTTTTTGTCATTTTCTTTCTTAAATGATAATATTTAAACATACAGGACAGATATAAGCAAGTGCTTCATGATTTTTGTGCCACACAATCACACAATTTTCATGTTATAAAATGACCAAAAGTCTTTTATGTAGTAGAACTTTTACATTCAAGCTAAGAATTCCCTTAACGTCATTGTAGTTGACATCATTTTTTTAGGGTTTACATGTAACATGTTTGAAATAAAAATCCATTTTCTATAAATTGATATACAATGTGTCCTTGATTAACATCATTAATTCATTCCTGAAAATTAATACCTATTTCCCATAAGAACCCATGTTATCATGGGCATCTGCAGAAATGTCTCCAGGGGGGGCAAGAATCTTTAAAATAGTGCCATTGCTATTTTTTTTAGATAATGGGTGTGGCTTCTTAGAATGCATTTAATCAATATCTAGCATCATTTTTATTAACTGTATTTGTTACAAAAAGTAGCAATCTTAGGCTTATAACTTTAAAAAAATTCACATTTCCAGATTTCCAGGGGGAGCCAAGTGCCTCCCTTTGCCCTCCCCTGAGGACGCCCATGCATGTTATACAATATAAACAGTCCCAAAAACTTTTGAAACACAAAAAGACCTTATGTGTTGTATTTTATGGAACTTTATGGTATATGAATGGTATCAAACATAAATAAATCAATAAAACCATACATTACATAGAAATGAAATAAAATAAACAAATAATGTGACATAACTACATTTTAAGGCACCCAAAATCAGAAAAGGCTACATTTGACAATAGTACCTCTAGTTTCAAGAAAAATGGATTACGTAGTACCAATCCAGCAAAATACAGTTGTACAAGCAATAAAGAATTACGAGTTTTTACTAGAAAGTTTACAGAGAGCCACGGACACTTCTGTGAATGTATTGGTTGACATTGCTAGAAAAGAAATGCAACACACAAATTATTTCTTCCTCCAGTTACTGTATAGTTGATGGAAATCTACCATAATAGAGGTCAATAAAACATTTATTTTGTTTTTATTGAACTGTGAGTTTCATTAGGCCTAAAGAAGGATAACCACTCCGCCGAGCCACAGCTAGTAGAAACAAAAATGAAATCAGAAGATGTTAAACTCAAGTTATCCCAATAATACAGAAAATTTTCAAGTTTATAAATGGGACACTCAGCAGGTCTTCTTTTATGCACAATTCATAAAGCTTGTAATGCTTCTATTAAAGGGGATTAAGAGGATTTTAATGACTGCTGGAGGGACTTTGAGGAGGCCATAATTACCACCCTTTGGACCCATTGCTACAAAATATCACCATGCTATTAATTCAAATTTAATAAAAATACACAAATCCAAAACAATTCCCCATCTAAAATAAGGTGATCCATTGCAACTGGAAAAGCGCTAAGCAACAGATGCACATAGGTATGCAGTATTTTATTGTGCATTATTTCAGCACCTTGTCAGGATGATGTTAACTCGGACCATCAATGACATAATTCGAATATGGGTAATAATTTTTGAATGATGATAACAGGAATCAACGTTAATCGAAACAACATTAAACCGATGACACAGTATGGTGGAATAGAATGGAGAGATTAATGGAAACATAATGTTCTGCAGCATCTTTCATTATTATATTTCATTCAATGAAATTACTTGGTGGGAAATAATGAAAAAGAATAGTACAAATATGTAAGTATATATATGAGTACACATGGCATGTAGGACCAGCCCAAGGTAGCAGGGGCTGGCAGTATACATAATAGTAAAGACAGAATATCAATGACATTAGTTCATTTTTTTGTAGTGTTTTAATTTTAAAGGAGCAATGTATGAATAAAAATGTATGTTTAAATGTCTTTGTTTGAAGGGGGCTCTGAACTGAAACCTCGCACAGGGGATCGAAATTCTTAGGGTCACTCCTGACAGGATGGATAAATACGTAAACAAAAGTACTTTTTAAACACTTTCATTCCCAAGAAGCCAAAAATTTGATGTGGTGAATTGTTCACTTAAATACCGTATAAATATAATATGTACTAATGATAATATAGTACATAATATCCAACAAACCTTACAGAATGAAAACTGAAATCTTACAAAAACTAGCAGAAGAAAATAACATATTTCATTACAAATAAGAGTAAAAACAGCTGATTAATGAAATAATCTGACAGAGTTAAAAATAAAGTGAAACTTATAGGATTAACCCATTTTCTTTTTACTTTCTCCATACACGAAGTATAGAGAAAGTATTGTTTTCATGAAAAAAAATCGAATTCGAGATTTCAATGGAAATACATGTTTTAAGGTCCCCTGAAAACATTTTGACTATTTTCTCGATGATGTCTGTGGGTGTCTGTGTGTCAGTGACCGGAATTTTGTGGGTGCTCAAACTCAAAAACTATTAATCAGGACAATGCAAAATTTTATATTTAACATTTTTATAAAAGTTAGAAGATCTGATCAGTTTTTGGTAAAAATCGGTCAACCGGAAGTGGGTTTTTACTCTTGTCACTTATCCGTTATTTTGAAATATTTGCTTTAATATTTGATAAATGTAATTATGTATTAGAATAAAAGCTGTAGGAAATTTCATTTTCTACAACCTTTGTTTGATACATTTTTCCATATAATGCATAGTTTAAGAGATATCTTGTATTTTTAGCTGCTACCACCATGCCACCTACCGAAGACTATTGTTAGCAATTGATGCTTAGTTACGTCTTAGTAACGCTCCATTTTTTTCTTAATTGTCAACCGGAAGTAAACATTGACAATGATCCCAGAGCTAACAACATGTAATTTGCCATATAAATATGGAGAAAGTCATGTGTTGCCCACATCAGTTTATTTATTTATGTACTCTACAGCAGTGGTTAACCTTTTTCATCTTGAGTCCCACTTTCTCATCTTCTAAGATCTTCACACTCCCCTTCTGATCTTTTAATACCTCCACACCCCGTCTTTCTCTCAGAAAATATTTCTTTTATGTTTTTAAGGGTTTTTGACATAAAATAATTTGTAATAGTAACCAATTTTTTATGACATTGGTTTCTGAGCCGAGTTCTACTATGTGAATTTATATAGTGAATTCCAACCTGTTTAATTTTTGTTTCGACGCACAATTGACAGCTGACAAGCTAGCAACATTTTTTGGGAAGTCTGCAATAAATTTTCATTGCCTAAAAAGCTGTGTAGTTCTTCATATATTATTTCTACGAATAATAAATCTATTCATATACACTACATGTTTTTGGAGGTGATAAGTTGAGAGAGCATTTGGATACAGCAGTACAGGTTTCCTTCTCTTTATGCGAGGATTGCATTCCAGGAAAGTGACACATAAAGCAAATTCACATAAACAGAACCCATATTTATATGTAAAAGTTAGAGATATGTTCCACAAGCAATCCTAACTCCCCTCCAAGATGCTCTTCTTTTGCTCCATAACAACTTCTTATGCACTAAATACAAACTTAAATAATTAACACTGTTTAAAGTGCCAGAGAGTTGTCTTGGCCCAACGCAAGTTCCACTGGCAAGGAGACAATACTTCTCAAGTGTGCTAGAAAGTATCACAAGAAATTTCTGTCTCATCTCCACTCTACAATATCCTCTCCACTCTCATCTCTTTTACTGTGGTATTAACACGCAAAGCATAAGAGACAATGAGAGACTGAATGGTCACCTTGTGGCGTAGTGAAGAGCTATCTTGCATTTGTATCGCCCTGGCCACATAACCGCAAATCAAAGACACACAAAAAGGAGTCCCAGTAGCAATAACTTTGTCGCATAACAGCGAATTCGCATAAAGCGAACCCGCATAAAGAGAGGGAAACCTGTACAAGATTTGTATAATCTAAAGTTGTAAAAAAAATGAAAAAATATTAAAGCAGATAAATTGAACAACATTAGAAAAAGATGAGCGATGGAAATTTGAGGCAAAACTGATTTTGGTCCAAATGCTTCATGCCCCCCCCCTATAATCCTGATATGCTCCCCTGGGTGAGCGGGGGGCATGCACCACAGGTTAAGAACCACTGCTCTACAGAATCGGCCACATAATAAAATTTACTATGCAACTTATTATGCATAGATACTTTTTCACTGTCAATTGTTGAGATTGAGACTCCCCTATCGACAAAATACTGTATGCATTTTTATCGTATTTGCCCAAATCCAAGAAGGTTATTTTCCAAATTGCCGCTTGCAAAAATCAGGGGTCGTCTTAAATTCGAGTACGAAATCATCAATAAATCGTGGTCAATTGATTGCTCGTCAATTCATCATGCTCCAATTCATGGTGCATTAATGTCACACAACAAACTCGTCACACATCAATACATCACACGTCAATACATCGCTAGACAAATTCATTGCGAGACAAATTGAAAGGCGAGACACCATGACTGGTGTATGGCAAGGGATAGACTTTTGGTTGGGTGTCACCCCCTGCCATACACTATCAAATGTGTCTCGCGTAATTCTGGTATTATCGAAATATTTAAAAAAATTATGAGGAAAAGTGTCTCCCCCTCCCGTTCATCAGTCATGTGTATCATGACGAATTTGTCAAGAGATGAATTGACACGCAATAAGTTTGTCGTGCAATGTATTGACGCGCGACGTTTTTTATGCGATGGATGCATGACTGACCGCAACGAGGTGTCATAGAACCATAGGAAGTATGATTATGCTTTGATGTTTTTTAAATAAATGAAATATAAGATAAAATAATTGTATCTACCAAAATTTTTCATTGCAAACTTACGATCCGGGTATAAATTACCAGTATTGATTTTTTAAAATAAATTTTAAAAATTGTTTTTTTCTCAATCAAAAATTTGTAAAAAACCATTTCAATTAATGAACGAACTAATATAACTATACTGAATGTGTGTTTGAAATATACACCAAATACATTAGGTAAGAAATTAGGTCAAACTCTTTTCTGTTTTGACAGTCTGCTAAAAGGAGGTCTTATTGTTAGATTCGAGGTCATCTTGTATTTGGGTAAATACGGTATATGCTACTGCTTGGGGAACTATAAGCTTGAAATAATACAAATAACAATTTCTAATGTTTTCAGTTTTATTTCTCAAAACACTCATACATTCTCACTCAATATAACCTCTTTATGAGAAAACATTCTGACTTTTGGTCATATTAAAGAGATATTCAAGGAGTTACATTACCCATTAGAAATCCTCAGCCCATCATATAAAAAACTAACAATGGCTTGTTCAATTGAGGTAGATCTGTAGTGCCTCAGAAGGGCTACACCACAGAAACAAGTTTTTCAGTACACTACATGCAATATAAATCCATCCTCATGAGCCATTCAATAGAAACATTAAGAGCACTTTCTTCCAGATATAAAGACATTATTAGTTCACCTAGAAGATTTTTACCTTCATCCACAAAGACTGGAGGCTGCAGTCAACAAATTGACCACATTTTTCATTAAAACTTACACAGTAATGTACTTTTGCCCTGTAGAGTAGTAACCTTTTGTCATTTTTCTCAGTTTTTTCATCTTTCTCTACCAATAATACTATTCAAAGACCATGTTTTCAATTTTAACCTGGATGCTCAAAAATCACAATTAGTGGGATTTTCAGTCACCACAGCAACCATTGACACAACCAATGAAAAATGGAGGTTCACCACTCACAATATACACTTCAAGTACAGGAAAAATATTGAAATGCAAAAATGAGATCCTTCATCACCGTAAAAAAGTATATCTAAAAAGTAATACTGAAAAGTTGGTCAAAATGCCAGTACAATATATATTATTACATTGCAAACATATAAAAATTCAGTTCCTTTTTTCCCTTCACCAATCACGTTCATGAGTAGCCTATTAACAAGGCCTGTAAAAGACACACCATCCTATCTAGTCATTACAAACCAAATGGTTAAATGGACTATCAAGGTTCAAACAGCACCACTTGTCCAATAAAACTATCACTTGACAACCATTCTCTTTGTAAGCCATGCAAAGGCATGGTCAAATATCGGCACAGCACTAAAACTTAACGCTTACTTCCTTTCAATGATTGTTTTTAAAATACTATATTCTGGGCAGTGGCAAGTTAAACAGCTAGATACAAAAGAGGTTTGCCAATTGATATTTTCTATTTTGATCATAGTACTCAAATGCCTTCAATTGAAAAGGTTACTCAAAAACACACTAATCAAAGTTCACACCCTTATTGGAGATCAGAGATAAAAAAAGGTACAATTGTCTCAAACACTATGAAAGATAAATTAGGAGAGATAAAAAAGTGTATAAAAAAGCAAATGTCATTTACAATGGGATGGAATACAATATCTGGAACGCTCCATGAGTTACTCAAGTTGATAGAGAGCGACAAGGACCCCGAGGAGACAAAGAAATATAGAGGCCTTCAAAAATCAAAAAGGCAATAAGGGAGAGAGGTGAGAGGAATGAGGGATTCACACTCGTGTACTATCAAAATGGCAGGAAAAAATAATACCCACCCACACATCTCACCACTTATCTGTTGCATTCTTCCTTCCAACACTCATGAAAGAGACTGTTGAAAAATGGGACATATTCCAAGCAGGAGTATCGATTCAAAAAAACTGTTATGGAAAACTGTGGCAGTGGGATAGTATTGGACCCTCCACCAACCATTTAAAAAGGGCCTGTTACAACAGGAAACCAGATTTATAGAGAGAGAGAGCCTTTGACAGGCTCCTTGCCGGAATGTGCTTGTCTACAATCTTTCGTTGCCCTACTCGGCAGCCATGGGTGGGTGCTCTCAAATTCCATTGTGCTCTCAGACATTGTACACGGGCAGCTTCTGGATGCGAGCAGACTCCTGCTCAGTCTCATCCCTTGCGATCATCACGGAATGGCCCATTCCACATGCAACCTGTAATACGTGAACTCCTTCAAGAGACTTCACCTCGATTGGTGTGGTGGAAGACTTGCGAATCTCACCAAAGCCCTGTAATTCAAAACAAATAGCAATTAGAACTGTAGCTTAGTAAAATAGGTTGAGTTGTCCATTAAAATACAGAAATTAGGAAAATACAAAAAAATCACATTAAAATAATGATAACCAAATTCAAGATATACATAGACATTCTTCTAAACTATAAAATTTCTCGAGACAACTTTGCACATACATTTTCTTTAGTGATTATTTATTAACCCGGCAGTACTCGGGCGGGGATGCTGAGACACCCCAGCCTACTTTTTATGGTAGGGTTCTTTTCAGGGGCGTATATTCAGGGTGTGCTAGGTGTGCGGTGCACACCCACGGATTCGCAGTGTCACAGATATTATATTTTTGCATTTATTCCCGTTAAAGTCTCCCCTAATCGTTTTCTGGCTTCGCGTGATTCCTAAAATCAAATCCAATATACAATGTTTCATGAAGAGGAGAAGTTTCGGCGCGTAAACATTGTATCACATTCACGTTAATAGCCCGGGTGTGCGGTAAGTAATACGAGCAGCTTTGAGCCCTTTAAACATACGTACAGATGGCGCAGCGGGTCAAATTCTTAGTCTCCTTGTGGTTTTAAACCGTCCAGAAGGCGTGGCAGGGTGTGCGCTGAGACAACAGCACCCAGAAGTAGTTAGCGGTTGTGATTGGCTATTGTGTGAAGCAATCCAATTCAACGTTGTTACTTGTCATGAGATGCTGTATTTGTTTTATGAGTTTCGTCTGTTTTGCGTGCGTGGGGTAAGGTGTGAACCGACGTGTTTATGACACCGATTTAGACAAGTTTTTAACATATATTTATAATTTTTTAGATATAATTTATAACTTTTTGCCCATATTTACAATGGTAAACAGTGTTGACGATGTACTGAATGCCCCGTTTTCTGCCAGAGCTTTTGCGGATTGTATGAACATAGTCGAAGAAGGTAAGCCTCGTCCTCCTCTTCCAAATTTACTGTGCAAGCACAATGATGCAAAAACTGATTACATGAGACATTTCTCTGTTTCACAATACGGTCCAGTAGAATGGTTAACTGGATGTGAAGTGCGGTCAAGACTTTTTTGTTGGCCTTGTTTATTATTCTCCAAAGAGAAAAGTGTTTGGAATAAGCACGGGTATTCCGATCTTAATCATTTAGCTGCAGCAGTGCAAAAACATGAGCGCTCCCAACCACATGTTCAGTCATTTTTAAATCTTAAGATGTTTGGAAAACAAAGAATTGACACTCTCATTGACAGCCAAAGAAAAGTTGAAATTAGTCGTCATAATGAACAAGTAAAGAATAATAGAGACATTTTAAAAAGATTAATTGATGCTGTATGTTATTTGGCTAAGCAAGAGCTTCCTTTGAAAGGTCATGATGAGTCTGAAGATTCAGCCAACCGAGGGAATTATATAGAATTTTTAAATGTGCTCCGTGAGTATGATCCTCTTTTAGACAGTCATTTAAAGGCATCGACTATATTTCGAGGAACTTCTCCCACAGTACAAAATGATATCATTAACGCTATATCTGATGTGGTTAAAGATGCTATAAAGAAAGAAATTTCTTCCGCTACATTTGTGGCCATTCTTCTGGATGAAACTTCTGATGTCATGTCGAAATCGCAGGTATCAACTGTTTTTCGTTTTGTCCATAATGGGCAAACACACGAAAGGTTTATCGGATTTACAGACGTAAGTGATGATAGAACGTCTAGTGGTCTTTTTAAACATGTTGTAAACAGAGTTGAGGAATTTAATATTAAGGACAAGTTGGTCGGCCAAACTTATGATGGTGCCTGTGTAATGAGTGGACATATTAATGGGTTGCAGAGTAAAGTTATCGAGGCCTATCCTTTAGCAATATTTACGCATTGCTACGCTCACGTTTTGAACTTAGTTCTGAAGCAAAGCCTCTCGAATATCAAGGAATGTAGATTGTTTTTCCAAACTATCAGTGGATTGGCAGCATATTTTTCTAAATCATCGAAAAGAGTAAATGCTTTGCAAGATTTTGTTGCTAAAAAATTACCCTCCATCGCACCAACCAGATGGAACTTTACTTCCCGTTTATCAAACACAGTAAAACGCCACAGAAGTCAACTTATTGCATTTTTTGAACACATTGTGGAGAATTCTGGGGAATGGGACGTGGATGCTGTAATCAAAGCTCGTGGTTTTTTGTATTTCTTGCAAGATTTTCAAACAATTTTTCTGTTAGAAATTTTTTCTGTTCTGTTTGGCTATACTGATGTTTTGAATAATATATTGCAAACATCATCCTATGACATATTGTACTGTTGTAAAAAGGTGCATGATACTATGAAACAGCTTAGGAATGACAAGGAACATGGATTTGATGATATTTGGGTTTCTGCAAAGGAAAAGCATACGGTTGAGGAGTCGAAGCCTAAAAGACGAAAAGGATCTATAGAAGAGGAGAAGAGCGCGTGCCTTCGATTATACCAGAGAATAGTCGACTGCATGTGCCTGGAGATGGAAGAAAGATACTCTTCACTTTCGAAACTTGAGTTTTTTCAACTCCTTTGTAGCGAAAGATATGATCAGTATGCGAAAACTTTTCCTGATGGTATTCTAGAAAAATTAAAGGATTTCTACGGACCAGTTTTTGACTACGTTCGCCTAAAAAATGAACTAAAAGTGCTCTTTTCTTCTGATGAATTTGCGAGGAAACCAGTGCATCACCTATTAAAATTCATGCAAGAAAATCAGCTTCAGGTTGCATTCAAGGAAATTTATAAATTAGCGGAACTTATCATGACGATTCCGAGTTCTACTGCTACAGTCGAGCGTTCTTTTTCGGCTATGAAGAGAATACATACGTGTTATAGAGGAACACAAACTCAGGAAAGGTTATGCGGCCTAAGTTCACTCGCCATTGAAAAGACATTGCTGGTGGAACTGAAGAAAAGACCTTCATTTTATGATGATGTGCTAACACAATTCCTAAGGCAAAACAGGAGATTGGAACTGGTGTATAAATAAGTAAGTAAAATGAGTTTTTTAAGCCTTTCTTTGATTCAATCGGGAAAATAATATTTTCCCAAGTGATTACTTTTTCAGATTTCTGTGCGTATTATATAGTTGTACATATTTAAAAATCGTAGAAAAATACAGATAATTCGTGCTTCACTCTAGTATTTGCCAATGATATCCTAATCTTCTCACAACGAAGCGTTAACCCTTTTCACATAAACGGCGCGCGTGATGCATAATTATATCAGTTACTGAATTAAAGTATTCAAAATTATTCTACGATTAATTGCATTAGACCAATTAAGAAGAGCGCTGCTGCGCTATGCTCTCTTAAAACTTTCACACGTCGATAAAAATGCAATCGTACGCTCAAATTAACACGTGAATTTTGTAGCGCGGGTTGCATAATCCCCTCCCCAATAAAAGCACACCCAACCTAAATGGGCACGCGACGCCACTGGTTCTTTTACTATTTTCCTTTTTGTCCCCTACTTTTCAGTAGCTGGAAGGGCACGTGTTCTGAACCTTTCCCAGAGGTTTTCTTTAGTTTTCTGCTATTGCTTCTTGAGTTAAGACGTTTTTTCTGTGACGGTGACGCGCAGTGTTTTCGAAGTTGTCGTTGTTTTTCCCCTTTTTTACGCTGTTTACTGTATATCCGTGAAATTTCTCTGCACTTTGGTGTTGTGGTGTTGTTCTTCAACATTTCTGACCAAAATTCAACAGAATCTTCAGTGATTTTTATCTAAAAAGGTTGGTAAAATTTTGTTCCCTCTTATTATCATATTTGTATCAGTATTGGACGCTTTTTTTATAAAGCCGATATTTGCGAAATATTAATTTTTGATGTTATTCCATAGATGTCAACTTCACAATTTGAGAAAGAAAGAGATCAGATTGCTCTTCTTTTGAGTGAAACTTCCGATGAAGAAATTTTCGACTTCGATGAAGACTTCAGAAGATTCTGTTCATATGTCGGAGCATTACACCGAGAGTGAACAGGATATTGGCGATTCCGAAGATGATGAAGGGAGTGATAGAGATGGTGATTTTTTCATTGGTAAAGACGGTATTACAAAGTGGAGTAAAAGTGAACCTCGACCTAACGTTAGAGTTGCGAAACGGAATCTTATTTCCAGTGCTCCTGGATTCATAGGTAGTAAAGAAGACGCAAAGACCCCTATTGATTGCTTTCGGCTTTTCTTTGATAAGTATGTTATAAATATGATAGTTAATAATACAAATATAAAAATTCAAGAAATCGCAAAAAAATATTCGCGTGAGAGGGATGCGAAGAAAACCGAGGAGGTTGAAATTGATTGCCTACTTGGACTTCTAATTTTTGCTGGAGCGAACAGATCTGGACGACAGAATGTAAAGGATCTGTGGGACCAAGCCGGTTTAGGAGTCGAAATATTTTATACGTCCATGAATTATCAAAGGTTTCGGTTTCTTTTGCAATGCCTTAGATTTGATGACATAAATAATCGAGCTGAAAGGAAAAAAATAGATAAGTTGGCACATGCAAGGGAGTTTTTTGAAATGGTCGTAAAAAACTTTCAGAAATTTTACAAAGTATCGGAGTATGTCACTGTTGATGAGCAACTAGTGGGGTTTCGCGGAAGATGTTCATTTAGACAATATTTACCTAATAAACCAGAAAAATATGGCATCAAAATCTTTGCGCTTGTAGATTCAAGTGTATTTTACACATCTAATTTGGAGATATATGCAGGTACTCAACCTCAAGGACCATACCAAATTCACAATAGCCCTGCCGAAGTCGTAAAACGTATGGTAGGAGGGATTGCTGGTTCAGGGCGAAATATAACAGTAGACAATTGGTTTACGAGTGTGCCTCTTGCCGAGGATTTACTACAAAGGTGACTGACCATCGTCGGAACCTTGAGAAAGAATAAAAGGGAGTTGCCTGCACAGATGGTGAGCACCAAGGGTAGGGAGGAGACAAGCAGTGTTTGGGTTTAGGAAAAATATGACACTTGTTTCTTACGTTCCCATGAAAGGGAAAAACGTCATTCTGCTATCGACTATGCATAGCCGTATTAGCATTGACGCATCAACGGGAGAAAAGAAAAAACCAGAAATCATCACGTTTTACAATTCGACTAAAGGGGGAGTAGATACTGTAGACGAGATGTGTGGCACTTACACCACAGCCAGAAATACAAGAAGGTGGCCAATGGTGATTTTTTATCACCTAATAAATACCGCTGGCACCAATGTGTTTATTATACACAAAAGCAACAGTTCCAACAATACAATGCATAGAAGACAGTTCTTATGGGAAATTGCGAGGGAACTAACTAGGCCATTTATCATGAAAAGGTCGAGTATGAAAATGCTGCCAAAGCAATTGAAAAGGAAAGTAGAGGAATATGGGGAACCATCAACAAGTGAAAAAGAGACAAAAAGAAAGGCGGGAAGCATCAGCAGATGTGTTGTATGTCCCAGAAGTAGAGATGTAAAAACGAAAATTTTTTGCTGTTCTTGTAATAAATGGATGTGTTCACATCACATGCTCAAAATATGTAAAGATTGTTTTCATGAAAGAAAATAAATTCTTTTTGTACATTTATGATATCATGTTTATTTTTTAATTAAAAATATTAAATATTTTTATCTAAATATACCTAGCTCATCAGCAATATTTAATACGCAGTTCCCGTCATCAAAAGCAAAATGACAACTTAACAAGAATAAATAAGAATACAAATTACTATTGAGAGTAAAAGTTTTTGTAGCCATTCGCAACTTCGCAAAGACCACAGCTATGATCTGCCAAACCATGTGGTTGAATTAACGATTTCTATTCTGTGAGTACATTTTTCTCAACCTTTCAGATATATTAACAAATACAATTATAAAGCCCTCATCTTATTATTAATCAAATAAGATAGGTATCAAGCCAAAACTCATTCATTAATATCTAAAAACAAGATCGAAAAATTATATTCGCAAGTAAGAAATTCAAGAAATTTATGACAAATAATCTGGTACTAATAACTATAAAGTAATCGAAGATATTACAAAAACATTAAAAATGAGTAATTTATGCAAAATTATGAAGGTATCAACCGTAAAACAAAAAAATTCAATGGGGTATCTGAAACACCCCACGCGAGTAATGGCGTACCAAAAATTCGCGCGAGTACTGCCGGGTTAAGAACACATTAAATATGATGAATTCTAAATACGAAAATAATAGAGTTGTACTTATTCCAAGGAACATGATGCAACCATTGTTTTCTCCTTATAATATTAGACAACTGACATTTTGAATTTCATGTTTGTTTGTATAAGTTATATGTGCATTTTTAAATGCTTCTCCCTTACGAAAAAGGTAACATTCCGGTATTGAAATAAAGGAAGAAGAGTTTTTTTCTTCTTGTCAATCGTTAAAAATGTCCACAGTCCACATGCAGTTTACTGAATAATAATAATCTGCAATTATCGACACTGCAATCTATTAAGTTTGATGTTGCTATAACTATAATTTTGATGCTTCATTACAGGCTTAATAGACGATAACTCAATCGGAGGTAACAAGGCGGGTCGCCTTGACAACAGCCAGAAAGAGTACAAGAAAGCCATAAAATTTCGAAAAGAAACGCGTGTTTCTGACAAATTCTTCCGTGTAACATCTCAACATTGCAAGAATAAGATATTTTATAGTTTCAGTCGCCAAATAAAGCAAAAAGGAAAAATTCAGTCCATATTTACTCATTAAAAAAGTCCTTGATCTATACAGCAAGTTGCCTTTAGATAGAAAAAAAAACATTTCAAGTCATTTTACAAATTTTTTAGGTATTCCATAGCTAAAATAAAAGATCCTCACATGTTTAAAATCATTCAAATACTAAATACATGTTACCTTGGTTGTTTACTTTGTTTGTAGCATTATAAAAATGTGACAATAACATCAACTGATTGTTATCAGATCAAATACTGAAGGGAATTATCAAATCTTTTAGTGAAGTGATTGCCAAGTTTATTAAAAAGAGTCACAGTAGTTGAATATGAAATTGGAAAATTTTGAGGACCAATAGACACAAAAAAAATTAAGTGCAATGGTTTAGTCTTGCTAGAATAAAAATAAAATCATACAACAGTTACACATTTTTACATGTACTCTGATAACAAAATAAAACTTCAATATACCATTTCTCCATAAGTTGGGGATGGCCCCCAGGCAATTACGGACTCATCAGCAGCCACTACAATGGACGTATGAGAACAACCAATAGATCGAATAGCCCAACCTGCCAAGTCTTGCAATGGCTTTGGATACATGTTTGCTTCCCCTGTGCGCTTAGTTTGACCCCACAAGTAGAGGGTACCTGTAATATTCAAGTTAATTAATACATGAAAAGAGGAAGACAATACCAATTAACAACATCTTACATAAACTTTTCATTTAATGCAAGAATTGACAAGAAATCTTAACTTGAAAAAATAACAAGAATGAATGAAGCAAAGGATGCAATGTAAATATATTATGGATTACAAAAATTACTTTTACAATATATAATATAAATTATTACAAAAATTAAATATTGCATAACTAACCTTTAAAAAATTTCATTCTTAAAGAACATTTGATACCCGTAAATTATCACATACTAACTCAGTGATAAATCAGTTATTCAATAGACAATGAGTAAATAAAATCGTATAAAAATTACTTGTAAACTTACCAAATTTTATGTTTAAATGCACTTAAAATAAAAAAAACAAGAAAATAACCACAATTGTCATGTAAAAGTTGGGTGACTCATGTAGTAAATATTTTGTTTTCACCTCGTACATTTATATTTAGCTGAAATTCCACCCAACTTGTACATGAAAATTGTAATTATTTTCTTGTTTTTTGCTTTTTAGTGCACTTAAACATATAATAAAGTTAGTAAGTTAAAAATTAACTTTTATAGTTTTATTTTTACACTTTTTAGTCATCATTCATCTATATTGTAGCAGAGATATATGCAAATGTTACCATCATAAATGTTTTAAATTAATTATACATTAATTTCAATGTTGAATATTTTCATGATGTTGCATAGATAATTTTTTAAATTGCAAATAAAACGAAATTATAACTTAAAAATCATAAAGAAAGTCATTAAACATTTACCTTGATCTCTACAGGTGTAAATTATTATTAGTGAATTCCTTAGAGAACATTATCTTTCCAACAGTACTTATGCATATACTTGAACAGGTACAATAATATTAATTCACATTTGAATATAGAATGTAATTCATAGAGAGTTGTTCAAAGAAGAGATACTTAACTATTTTCAAATACAATAATTTAGATGTTAATATTACAAATACCATACAATATATAATTACATACAGGTGAAGAGAAAGATATGAGGAGGAGATGAGCGATTGAGGAAGCATTGTGTGAGAAGAGAAGGTTTATATAGAGAATTAAATGCACCTATATAGATAAATATACTAAAATTGATTCCCGTTGCCGTAATTTTGGACGAGTGCTTGCGATATTATGTACATAATAAATAAGATATACGCTGAAACTCAAAACGTAAAACGTTTCCAAGAAGGAGAAATTCAATTAAGTTGAAATACAAATCTGTATTTATTATGTATGAGCCTAGATTTAAGTAGTATATTATATTCTCTTTCTCATTCTGCTTTATGCCCATTCTCACTTGTACTCCCCTCCCTCTCCCTATTTATTCCGTCCTTCACATCTCGGGGAGATTCATCGAAGACGATTAAAAAAATAGTTGCTTTTTTAAATGCATGCATATTAAGCAGGAGAATGATGACAACAATAGAATCCAACTATACCAGTTATCAAGGACCTAAAATGATGAAATTAATAAAAGTGTGAATCTTTGAAGAAACGCGATTGAGAAATAAAATTCGATGATAAGAAAATTTCTCTACAATCTTTTATCTTTATGGTCATGCAAATATCGTGCCAATATCTTAGATATTTTAATATAATAATAACCAAAAAAGTCTGCATATCAGGACAGATGAAACCAAATTTACATCGCTGTACTAAATATCCTCTTGAAATCAAACACACACACACAGAAAGAAAATATGAGTTACATATTCATGAACTGTCTTTCTTCAAGCAAAGTCTCTAATGTGCGTTTTGCAGTAGGCAATATACTTCACTAAAAATAACAAATTCGCATTAATCCTTAATCCCTCTTCTGTTTTAAGCAATGAATATTAATATGTGTGCACATTTGTTTAAGATGCACTATATAAATGGAAATTTACTAACCTGTAACAAAGGATAACAGCAGTAAGAATACTTCAAAAGTACGATTGCGGAGTGATCCTTCCTGGATAAGTTTTAGAGGAAGACTACCAGAATATAAGGGTTCAATGCATATGGAGAAGGGATAAAAGTTTATGGGGACAACAACCTCCAAATTTAAGCAAGGTCCAAGATAAGAATCGTGAAACATTTTTAAACGGAACACTCCACGAGGTAGGCTCAAGGGGAGGATACCAAGACGATTAACGGCTGCCTTCAAAGTACCAGTAAGTTCCGTTTCACAGGGTTTTGGAAAGCCTCAGCAGGACGTATCCATACTTTGCTTTTGCCTTATTCAGCATTGAAAAGTGAGGCTTTTAAAAAAGACATATTAAAGCAAAAGGAAAGTACTCTTTTGCTTCCACCATTTATGTGAACCAAAAAAATGGAACGAAATAAATAACGGTTTTTGGTTTCAGTTTGGGTTCAGAAAAATTTATTTTTTTGGTTCGAGTTCGGTTTCACTCCAGCTAAAATAACGGTTTGTTTCAGTTTTCGGTTCAGTTCTGGTTCGATGCCCTGGTAAGAAGTAACTTGCATCTCTTAAACAGACATGCGGAATGTACAGTAATTTTTCCAAACAAGATTTTACAATCTTTTAAAATCACTAGTACTTGAATATAATGCGGGAGCTACTTTTAAAATTTCATATTTACTTTCTCCATACGTTGTCTAGGGGCAAGTATTGTTTTCAGGAAATAATTAATTTCAACGAAAATACACGTTTTGAGGCTCCCTGAACAGGTTTTTGGGAAACCCGTGTACACCCCTACTTGTTTGAAATATTTGCTCTAATATTTGATTAATGTAAAAAAGTATTGGAATAAAAGTCGTAGGAAATTTAATTTTCTACAACCTTTGTTTGAAACATTTTCCCATATTGTTTAAGAGACATCTTAAAAACTAATTTTTTAGCTGCCACAACCATGCCACCTACCGGCGACTATTGCAAACATATTGCGCTTAGTTATGTCATAGTAATGCTCGTTTTCATTTTCGTAATTGTTGGAGCTTCCTGGCTATATCCAGTATCAAAAGGCTATCGTTTGAGTTTATTTTAGTTCTTTGTTGTCTGAATGTTTCTCACAGTTCTTTAAAATATTTATTATCAATTAACCTATTTGGAATTTTTAGAAATATTATAGGTTTGGAGAAAGTCATGTGGTGGCCACATCAGATTTTTTGGAAAAAAATATCGTGTTATATTCAAGACCATACAGTATATCATGTATCCTTTATATGTAAGAAGCAGCTGTTTATAATGATATGCTTGCTATATTTTTACTTTATTTATTTCTTTATTTTAGCTCATAAACAGCCATTAATGGCCTTTTACATTGAGCGTAATAACTTTAACAAAGACGAACACATACAACCATGCCCTCGACAGGATTCGAACCAGCGACTCTTGGGAGCCAGACACACTAACCAGCCCCATACCAAGATGGAAGTTCTGTTGTCCACTGTCCAAATAATTTTTTAATGGACACACCATAGATCATATAAGAGTTGCAGAGAGAGAAATGTGGTTTTTTAATCTTTGTCCACCAAAATAATCCCAACCGATTAAGTAAAAGACCGGTTAACTAAGATAATGTTTCTATATCTCTGCAGCGCATTTTGCTTTTCTTTCTTAATATTTGCTCTTTCTCCAAGCAGAGCTGCAATGGGCAGATGTCTGATTTTTATTGACTGAACAATAACAAAAAAATGAATAAATCTTGATTCTTGTTTGAAAATATTAACAAATGCAAAATAAAATAGACAGCCAAAGAGGGTGACAATGCAGTACGTTTTATGAATTACATAATTTCATACTCTAAGAAAACATAAAAATCTGCATTTTTCAAACTCACTCTATATATAAGTGGTGGTATGGATTCCAATTCCCCCTTTGAGGATAATAATTTTTCTTTTTTTTTTCTGGTATACAAATGTACGTCCTAAATGTGCATGTTGATTCTAACTTATTTAAAAATAAAAACTTAGAAAATCCTGCAAAAATTCTCATACTTTTCATTAAGAATATGGGCATAATTTGACTAAAATCTGTACCATATAAATAAATACTTTTAAACTTACCATGCTTCTATCCTGACCTAAATATTCAAATGAGTTATTCATTTTTAGAAATATTTCCATTATTCTATCAGTTCACAAATAAACATACCAATACATACAAAGGTACATGCAGGGATTTACTATAGATAGAATACATAGAATACATAAATCACCAGGTGATTAAAACAGCAACAATCAAATGTTTTCCAAAAATATCTCACCAAGTTCAGTAAGGGCCATGCTGTATGAGTTTCCAGCAAAAACTGAACGCACACCCCGAGACTGGGCATCGAAGACTTTGATTAGGCGTGGAATCATCTCATCCTTTGGCTCTGCATGCCCCAAACGGCCATAGCCACCAAATCCCCATGAGAATACACGCTTCTGTGCATCTACTACAACCTGAAAAAAAATCCATGCAATGAGTTAAAACGTAAAATATTTTGTAAACAATGATAAAAGGATACAATAAAGAAGCCTGTTAATTATGACATATTTAGTGAACTAAATTTACCTTACTTTACAATGAAATTGATGGAAAGATAGCAAATAGCAAATTGAATACACGCTGATGTAAAGATGATTTGTTTGCCAATCTTCACCTTGCTAGATAAGTGTCTATGAAACTATAAAGTGTAAAAATTACAACTCCCATGCAAGCCAATGCTGGTTCTGAAGTTGTTCTGTGAAACTTCTAACATAACAGACCCAAGAATCAGCATTACTTGCTTCACATGTTCAATCACAGGTTAATTAGTTTCTCATACTGACCTCTTTGGGCTGGAAAAGACAATACATATGAAACTATAATTATAATTGTTGTCAATTAGAAACTGCATACTTCTTCGTATGTTGGCAACTGTTATAAGCTGTATAACTTGAAATCCTCACAAAAATTCATCATAATAGCTGCAAATTACATAGCCACACAAGCATGTTTGTGCATCCATGGTCTACAGTAGTGATTTTATAAGGTGATGACTCTTTCAGTTCATACATCAGAGTTTGGGTGATTCATGTACTTGCTATTTGCTCTCAAACTTGAATGAATTACAAGTGTATGCCACATGCCTAACAATTTGACTTTTTTAAGATTTTTAAGTTTCAACTTTTTTATTTACTGCCACATGATTTTGACTTTTTACAACCTGTCAGTTCATATGCCAGTGTTTGGGTAACTCATCGGAAAAGATCATCTTAGTTATAAATTGCACGGAAAGTCAGTCTGTTTATTATGCTGTATTTTATGGCTGAGTTTCACTATTGTTATACAGTAAAACCTCTACCTTACGAATCCCTTAATAGCGAAGACCTCCGAATAACGAACAATTGACGGGGTCCCGCCAAACTTGTATACAAAATCCCTAATTATAACCTCTTTACTACGAACTTCCGTACTACGAATACTTCCCAACAACGAAGGAAAAAAGTGGTCCCTTCCGTTTTTATTTACCTCTTTAGAACGAAATTTTGCTCGCTAAACATTTTTTTCAGTTACATAAGTACGGAAAACTATTGAAAACAGTCGCCAACGCGCCAATTAGCGTTAAGCTTACAACAAGCCAATCATAGCACGTTTTCTAGCATGATGACGTATTTCCTGTGTTTCCGGTATTCTCGCGCCATTGACCGGTGTGTCCTAGGTGAGAGAAGGTGTAAAAGTGCGACAAGTTATTGAGTGAGAAGAAGTGCGTTAAATATCAATTCCTTTTGATATTTAGTGCTTAAGGGTGGTTCACAACAATGGCGGGAAATGCAACCCTCCTTAATAGAACCTCTTGCAGGCAATGCAACGGCTTTGCATTTCATGGAAAGCCGTCTCACCGTCAAACGTAAAAAACTGCTATGCAAGGGCGGGATTTTTTTGTGATTCCATTGCAAGTGAGGAGTGTGTGGAACCTGAGGGAGAAGGGTGGGAGGAATTAAGGGCAGGTTTAAATTTAAACTCGGCGTCTTTTCAAGATTTTGCCCATGTAGACGACAATTTGTTGACCTGCTCTGTGGAAAGTGAGGATCCCGAAGGGGTAGAAGTGTCCAATATGGAGGAAGACGGAGAATTGGAGTAGGTGCGGCCGAAGTCGAGCGACGTATGTGCAGCACTGGATGTAGTGGAAAGATATTTACTCTCCTCCGAGAGTTGTATTGCTGCAGCTATGCACGCTTTCAGGGAAGTGGAGACTGCCGTTTCCCGAGAATTTACGAAGAATTCAAAACAGAAAAAAATAGACTCGTTTTTTAAAAAATGTTGATTTATTAATAAATCTTTTAAAAAAAGTGTTGTATTTGAAATCATTCCCGATTAAATTAATCCCCTAATCCTTTTAGAGAGAATTTCAACAAAAGATTGCAGCAATGAGGTATGTATTGTGGTGAGGTGGTTCCTATGCACTTTTTTGTGATAGATAATTTATTCGTCAGAGACGGAGCTGGAGTGTTGTTAAGAATGTTAGTGAAAAATATTGGAGTCTTGATTTCGAGTGCCAACGACAGTTAGTGCTTTCTTATGGGGAAAATGCTTTCTTTCATTTCGTTTTGAAATATTTGCAACCCGCTCCGTGGTGGTCAAATAGTAGTTTATTAATTGGCGTTGCTGTCAATATTTTTTATAAACTTAGCGACTCAACAGATGCTTTAGGATAGGCTCAGCGAGTATCACACATTGCAACCTCGAAAAAAGTCGCATAATAAAAAATTGCAGAGGATGTTTTCGTGCAGAACCTGCCAATCAATGCTAGAAAAAATAACATTGCATTTCCGAGTTATTTGGTGCATGCCACTGTCAAACATTGCAAAATGAGATGAATGAAAGTGGCCCTTTTTCCCATAAGAAAGCATTGTGTCGTCTGAGCTTCAAATCAATATGGCCGATTATTAAACATTGAGGGCGCGTTTTGAATATCGTCCACTTATGTGATACTTTTTCCTGAAAAGATGTAATGGGCATAATTTAGTAGAGTTACTCTGTTTCTGAGCATATGCCTTCATTTGGATAGCCCCGTTGCTCCCGTATAATCTAACAGGCAATGTGCCCCTGAAGTTATGCAACGCCCAATAACCTCCGATCAACGAATTTCTGAATAACGAATAGACGAAAAATTGGGTCCCTTGATATTCGTTAATGAAAGGTTTTACTGTATATGTAAAAAATTGATGGAATAATGCAATTCGAAAATCCTATGCAGACAGGCATAAGCTGTAAAGTTGGAAATAATTTTGAAATGAGAAAAAAGTCTGCTATGACCGGAAATCGAACCCGGGTCTTCCACTTGCCGGGCGGATGTTCTACCACTGAACTATTGTAGCAGATCAATTTTCTCGTTTCTGAATGCGGATGTTTTCTTAGTTGGGACGGAACTAGCCATGCTACTAAAGTAGTTTTCAAATGAATTTTCAATGTGAACTATTCCAAGAAGATCGCATTATTGATTATTAATAGTAGAGCAATACGAATGTGATTATAATGAAATAATAATAAAATACATGTATAAGGCAATATTATAAGAGGAGCAATAAGAATTTAATAATAATAATAAAATTCATCAAAAGCTTACATGTACCTTGATTTTCCAGACGTAATTCTTAATGAAACTAATAGGGAAAACGGTTTTTAGAATAATCTAAATGTTTTTAAGCCTGAAAGTTATGTTAAGCTGTGGTTAGGAAAGGGACAACATGATGCAAACTACATTTCTTGTCCTGCTCGTGCTCCTGCAGAGAAATTACACGAACATATTTGGAAACTTTTTTGAGAGTGAGTACTTTTTTATTTAACTTTAACCTCTGCTAAGGTTAAAATAAAATGATTTTTAATCAAAATTTAATAATTTTTACTTTCTCCATATACGTAATATACAGAAAGTATCGTTTTCATGAAAAAAATCGAACTCAAGATTTCAATGGAAATGTTTTACGTTTTAAGGTCCCCTAAACACGTTTTGATTATTTTGCAATGTCTGTGGGTGTGTTGTGTGTGTGTATCCGTATGTTTGTGATAGGCATTTTGTGGGCACTAAAACTCAAAAACTATTCATCAGATCAGCATTTCATTTTATATTTTTGATTTTATATATATTCTTAAGATATGAAAAGATTTTGATAACAATTGGTAAACCAGAAGTAGCGGTCTACTCATTTCAAAATTTAGTTTTTATCAAATATTTTGCTTAAAACTGACTTTTTGTTAATATATATATATATATATATATATATATATATATATATATATATATATATATATATATAAATATAAAAGTTGTAGATATTATTTTTTCTACAACTCTCGTTTGAAAAAAATTTTATATAAGAAATATTTCAAGAGATATTCAATTTTTTTCGAAAATGACGGTTATTGGGCAACTCACACTCATGGTAGTGATGGCAAAGGTGAATTTACCCTCGTTGTAGGCAGATATTTATTTGATTTTAGTTTACCACTTATGTATGGAGAAAGTCATGTGATGGACACATCAATTTATTTAGACATAGATTCATCTAACCTAAACTTAGTTTGATTAGGTTAGTTTCGGTAAACCATCCCACTTGCTTTTTTTCCCAC
Organism: Tanypteryx hageni; assembly: GCA_028673005.1. Classification (NCBI taxonomy): domain Eukaryota; kingdom Metazoa; phylum Arthropoda; class Insecta; order Odonata; family Petaluridae; genus Tanypteryx; species Tanypteryx hageni. The sequence continues at coordinate 39,236,248 of CM054115.1, forward strand.
TTCAAGCACTGGTTATAAGGATTACAATTTGATAACATATGAGCAGCAAAAAATGTATGTAGTTCAAAATTATACTAATAAAATTAATAATCTAAGATAATAACAGCACATGAAAGCATAAAATGAAAATGTAAAACTGAAACTTTAAATGTGAAATGGAACTACAGTAAAACCTCCTCCTAACGAACTCCTTTACTGCGAAGACCTCAGATTTACGAACAAATGATGGCGGTCCTGCCAACCTTGCATTAAAAAGCATACATTGCAACCTCTTTAGTACGAACTCCTGCACTACGAAAACCTCCAAGCAATGAACAGGTGAAACAGCCCCTTCTGCTAACGTTGACCTCTTGAGAATGAAATTTTGCTCGCCGGATGCATATTTTTCTCATACACATGGGTTGGAAATACCAAGGACCAATTAGAATTGAGCTTTCAGTAATCCAATCAGAGCACCCTTGTAATGACGTTTCTCTGCGCTTCTGTATGAATAAAGTGAAAGGTAACATTGTGCTTAGTGGTGATTGTGATTTGAAGGAAAGGTTTGAGCGAACAGTCGTTGCATTACAAGAAAAGCATCTATTCTGGAGATATTGATGCGGTCCGATAATAGCTTGAAGATATGAAATTTCAGCTATTCACTTTTCAAGGTGTTTGTCACTCATCAGCATATATATGCTTGTGTATGAAGTAATCATGATAATATTGCCTGTAGACCAATAGTTTAATATTAAACACCATTATAAAAATATGAGTTGTTATGTTTAAAGGTTACTTAACGAAAGCCGTTGCAATAGAAGCATCTACACCTGAGATATTCGAGGCAGTGGTGGGCTTGTTAAGGCAACGCTTTTTTGCGAGAAAAACTGCTGCAGTACAAGATTACATTTCAGCTCTTAACTTGCATTTCAAGGTATGTATCCCCTGCTATCATCATGTAGATGTTAGTTTGTAACCGGTCAGCCAACATGGCTACATTTGCTTGTGATGTGAACATGATAATATTAAATTTAATAGTACACTTATCCTTCGCTATACAAGCAATCGCGTTACGAGTTTTGGCTTATATGAGATAGGCTTTTACATGCTAGTTTTTCATTTAATGAGCTAATTTTTCGCTCTTACGAGAATAATTTTTTCGCATCAAAGCTTACGATAGAAAGACCAAATAATTTTTTATTGGCGTTCCTAGGGTGGTTTATAGATTTTAAGTTTACTATTTTCATTTGCTCTTTGTTGCCAACCTCCTTTTGCATAAGGGTTGGGTTGGGTAGTATTGGACTGTGAGTTTCTTCTTTTGGGGGTCGCGTGAGAGTGAGTACAGAGCGGATGAATGAATCGTGATGCTTGATTAGGATGACAAAGTGGGGGAAGAGGAGGAGAAAGGTCATTAACTGTAAACAACGGTAAACAAAATGAGTCAGGTGACGCTCAGCATAGATCTGGAGTGGGAGGAGAAGGGAAGGGAACATAACTGTCGCATAAATGGAGGCAGGGCTGGCCTGAGCTATGGGCGAGCCGGGTGGCTGCCCGGGGCGCCGAAGTTTTGGAGGCGCTTTTTCGATCATTTATCTATGCTTTACTTGCAAGTGAATAAATATTGGATACCAATTTATATAGAGGAACAGGCTAGAATCTCGATGGCATTCCTTTTAATTCTTCATTATCAATAATTTTTACGGAGCAATGAATAAATTAAAATGTATTTAGTAAATATCTCAATGAACATTAATGTACAATACCTTGGAATGCTCCTGAATGGAGGGCTAACTTTAATTCTATGTCCCTTCTTTTACAGCATCACTTATTAAAAATTTTGTTTCAATTAGATTCTAAAAGTTTTGCTTGTATACTCCCGTTATTTTCATTGAAAATAATTAATGGTAATTACGCTGTTGCAAAATTTCACATGTATTGTTATTTATGTATTTATTATGATTTGAACTATTAAGTGTCATTTTTGTGGAATATTAACTTTTATTTATTCATAAATATAAAGGCCATGTTCACTAATTGTGGTTCCAAGCGGCGACAGCTTTCCGTCCAACAGAAAATAGAAATATTAGAAGCTGTTGACCGGGGAAGGAAGAAGGCAGAAGTCGCTCGCCGATTTAACATTCCGGCTTCTACTTTGTCTACAATTATTAAGCAACGGAATGAGATCATCAACGCTCAGCAGCTAGATCCTGCCAGAAAACGAGTCCGGACTGGAGTTAGCGATGAGCTAGATCCGAGGGTTTTTAATTGGTTGTCCCAAGCACGGTCAAAACTAATTCCCATCTCAGGACCTCTCCTACAGGAGAAGGCAAGGGAAGTAGCCCTTCGTTTGGGAATTGAAGATTTCCAAGCTTCCAACGGGTGGCTACATAAGTTTAAAAAGAGGTGGAACTTGGCCACTTTAAAAATTTATGGGGAGGAGGCAGCTGTTGATCCTGGGATTGAAGAGAGTTGGAGGGAAAGGTTGCCGAGATTAATGGGAAATTACCAGCCAAAAGACATTTTTAACGCAGACGAGGCGGGATTTTTTTACAATTTGCTCCCCGACCGCACCCTAAGTATGAAGGGAGAATATTGCCATGGGGAAGATGAGCAAAGAAAGGTTTACGATGCTGTTTTGCACCAACAGCAATGGGTCGGTGAAGTTACCACCACTCATAATCGGGAAATTTGGCAAACCCCGATGTTTTAAAAATGTTAGGCGACTTCCATGCCCCTACTACAACAACAGGAATTCTTGGATGACGGCCGTCATATTTCAGGAGTGGCTCGTCAGGGTCGATGTGCGAATGGGAGGACAGAACAGAAAGATTCTGCTCTTCCTTGATCGTTGCTCAGCTCATAATTTGGAGGGGATTAATTTAAAAAATGTGAGGGTGATTTTCCTCCCGGCCAACTGCACAAGCCAGTTACAGCTGCTGGACCAGGGGGTCATATCCCAGGTACAGAGGGCGTACTGGCACCAATTGCTGCAGTATTTAATGTGCAGAATGGATGATTGCAGTAACCCAACTCGTCTTAAATGGAATACTGAATAGGACAATGAGGAGGAGGAGGTTGTGAGACCCAAGTTCCGTGAAGTGAGTGCTGCTTTAGTCAAGATAGAAGCATTCTTACTGTCTGCTGAGGGATGCTCCAAGAATGCCATGAGCGCATTCAGGGAAGTGGAAAGGGCGGTTCTTCGAGAGGGAAGATATACTTTAAAGCAAAAGACGATAGATTCGTTTTTATAAAAAAATGATTTTTTTTGTTTTAAAAATAAAAATTATTTTTAAAAGATTTTCTCAAATTATTATGTCTGCTTCCAGAATCTAGTTGATAGGACCGGAGTCATACTGCTGAGGATGGAGTCACCAAATTAGATCAAAGCCATATTTTATTATAAGATCTGGATGTTAGCTCAAAGTTTCTACAAAACGTAAAGGTAACACATTGAACATCAATATTCCTGCGACTTATGCGTACATTCTAACGTAACATTTTGTCGAGAAAAGGCATCATCGCTGCATTTCAGTAGAGGTTTTTACATAGTTTCTTCTTAAAACATGGTGGCAAACAATATGGGAATTGTAGGGGAAATTTAAATGGTATGAGAAATGTACGGAATTTGTAGGTTAGATACGGGAAATGTTACGTGGCAGATTATTTTCAATGTCTTTTGCGGCATCTTTAGCTTATCCTTCGGGCCGAAACCAGATCGCTTTCAGCCGCACTGAGGAGTCACAGATAGTTGTGCTCCCTGCGAAAAATCTAATAGCCCCTTAAGGTATGCGGTGCCGCAATACCCTCTGAGCAACAAACTCTTGATTAACGAACAGGTGAAAAATTGGATCCCTTGACATTCGTTCATATTTAACAAAGGGTGAGAAAAACTGAATTTTTTCTGAATAAAAACAATGCATTTCTTAGTTTATTACTTCATCTAGCAAAGGAAAATCTCATAATTATAATCCAAACTTGAGGAATCTTTTGATTCATGTTTTTAAAGCAAAAGATAGATACAGTGTGTCCTCGATTAATGTCGTTACTTTGTTCCAGAAAATCGTGACGTAAAATGAAAAAACGTTAAATGAATCAATATTTCCCATAAGAACCCATGTTATACAATATAATTGATTCCAAAACCTCAGGTTAAAAACCTCATGAAACACAAAAAGATGTTATATACTGTATGGTACTACATATGATATGAATAGTATCAGAGCATATATAAATCAATGTAAAATTATTATTAACGTAGAAATGGCATAAAATAAACAAATAGTACAATATGATTTAATTTCAACGCACCCAAAATTGGAAAAGGCTATATTTCACAATAGTACATCAAGACAAGAGAAAAGAACTATGCAATACCAATCCAGCAAAATATAGTTGAATAATCTATAGAGAATGATAAATTTTTACTAGAAAGTTTATAGAGGCAGGAATACTTCTGTAAACACGAGTTCATGAGTTGACATTGCTAGAAAAGAAATGCAACAAATTATTTCTTATAACAGTTACTGCATGATTAATGAAAATCTAATAGAGGTAAATAAAACATTTATTTCATTGTTTTTAATGAACTGCAAATTCCATTAGGCCATTGAGCCACAGCTGATACAGTGTTGCCAATTTTTTTCAGTAAGTCGATAGGTTGGACGCTAAAAATTTGTTAGAGAATGAACAATAGTGCTCTCTGCAACTGAGTAGGAAAACCTGTTAGATTAGGTCATACATTGATTCATAACTTCATATTAAATTTTGGAGTTTTTGAAAATATGGCAGTTATCTTATGAAAAAATCTTTTCTGAATACGATGTTAGGTCAGTGTTATTCCAGCAAATTTTAGTCATAGAAATATACTCAACATGTTGTCTATAGTAAAATAGCTTGTGCTTTCCGACGAAAACTTTCTTCTCTGATTGATTAATCTCCACTTTATTTTGAAAGCACTCTCTCTCTCTTCCTTTATCCTTATGGCCAACAATACCACCATTCCCATAAATGATATCCACAGTTCTGGTGTTGCAGTTAATTGCTCAAATTACAAAAAAGAAAACAATAAAATAACAAGATGATCCAAACAGAACTTATGATGCCTACTTTCCACACAATTATTTTAAATTAAATGTGGTGCAGCAATTACTTATATTGGCTTTAATAGCTTTAAAATCACTGCAGATGAGCAGCTCTTTGTGTTCCCAAATTTCATAATTTAGCGGTATAAAATGTTACAAATACATTCTAACAGAAAACTAAATTGATCACACGTATTTGTGTTGCAAAAATAACATGTATGTACTAGACTATACCAAATCCAAGTCCAATAATAGTTGTTGCAATGGCAACACTCTCATAATGAGTGATTAAAACTGCAAAATTTGAAGAAATACGATCGATAAGCAAAATTCTACGATAAAAATTAGAATTTCCAATCCTTTCCTCAGAGAATAGTACAAATCCTGCTCCGATATTACAATTCTAAGGTATTTTAATACTCAAGTTATCCCAAAAGTGCATAATATTTTCAAGTTTATAAATAGGGCACTCAGCAGATCTTCCTTTCTGCCCAACTCACAAAGCCTGTTATGTTTAATGGGGATTAAGATGACTTTAATGACTGCTAGGGGGATTTCGAGGAGGCCATTTACTGCTTCTATTTGGACCTAATGCAACAAAATGCCACCATGCCAATAATGCAAATTTAATAAAAATACATCAATCCAAAACATATTTCCCACTCAAATAATGTGATCAGCCGCAACAGATGCATGTGAGTCATCCACACAATATTTTTATCATGCTTTATTTAAGCGCTGAGTCAGGACGACATTAACACGAATCATCAATGACATTAATTTGAATATGGTAGTAATTTTTGAACAACATTAAGTCGAGTTGACATTAATCAAAGAGACGTTAAACTTAGGACACACTGTAACTAAACCAAAAAAGTTGGTATATCAAACAGTATTTCATCTTTTGCAATATACAATGTAAAGCTGTGATTAACTATGATAAATATAACATTAAATATGGCAGCATCAAATAAAATTTTTTGGTCAATGATTATGTCACTAACTTCTTCAAGCAAAACATGAACTTAGTAAATTTCAATTAAATAAACTTGCTCAAGAAAAAAAATAAGCAGACTTTTGTTTTCATAAGTAATTGCCTTAGGGTATTACTAACCGTGTGATTCGTTCCACATGCAACATCTTCCACCTCTACCCCATCCACTGGAATGACATGGCCATCTCGTCCTTTCTCAATAAAGAACAAGATACGCTTTGGGGATGTAACACAAGCAAAAGAGAGCTTGTTACTTGTGGCAAAGTACTTCCCATCAGTGTTGTGGCCTACAGAGCAGAAAAGAAAACCATCAATGATATATGATATGAATATATATTACAAAGTCCAAAAACTAAAAATATATTTAAAAAACATTTTTTAAGCTTTCCATTCCTAAAACTCAAGAAAAAATTAAATTATTTACGAAAAGCCCAAGTACATGAAGCTACTCAAGTTATAATATTTTCAAAAAAACGCAATGTAAGAAGTGCAAAAAAGTTTCCTTTATTGAAAATCTAATCACTAGCAGCTGAATGACAAGAAGTACATTATCATCATGAGGTCCTTGCTTGGATATATTACTTTATTCATAATAAAACAAGTAAATAAAACAAGTAATATTAAACATTTCTATGAAGTCATGTCTAAAGTAAGATACATTACTTTGTTGTAGCACAAGAAAAATAAGTTTGGTACAGAAATAAAAAAATATTATTCTATATTTTCATATTTTATTTTGTTTTCCTTACTCCAAATGAACTGCATTTGATAATTCGTGGTTAGGTCATATTCATAAATAAATTCCAAAATCGAAAACCTTCAGCTCCAAAGCTTGCTGGGTTTTGGTCTTGGTTTATCAATTATAATGGGCTAGAGAATTAATGAACTTGACAATAAATTCATGAAAGACTTTTTCAGCAATGGGGGACTGTCAAAATATTTAATTGATCTTTTTTTAATTCTTTGTAATTGACTTAATTACTCCCTGTGAACATTTGTTTGTTAAATCGTCTTCATTATGCAAAAAAATATTTAAAATAACTCTTTTAAATATCCCGCGAAAACGGCATCCTGGTTGGAGAGAGGGTAGTAAGGGGTACGTGACATCATCGCATGCCTTACGATCGTACTGAAAGCACGTGGTTTTGATACTTCGTCCTGTTGCTTTTCCTGATATTGTAGCTAAAATGGAGAATATGGAACTTAAGAAGAGTTATAAGTATTGTCTGGTACCTCAGTGCTTAAATACAATGATTAAAACTCGGAGAAATTTGTTCCTCATGCTACCAAGCTCCTTGGGAAGAAATAAGAAGGGGAGAATATTGTGGTTACGCCATGAGGAGATACGCAGCTGATATTTTGGAACGTACAATTGCATTTGTCTGCGAAGATCATTTTAATCTAAGTACCAGTTATATGCATGTAGGCAATTTTATTGCTTCGTATTTTAGTTTATGACTTATGTTGGCATTACATTGACATGATGCATCTATTTCTGGAGAACCTTGAAAGAGTAAATTATATTTTTATGTTTCAAAGATTAGCATATATATTTTAACAAAACCTCCATAATGTAATATACCTATTCTAAATACTTAAGATCAAACTTACGGAAATCATTGGGCTATGAGGTTTCATGTTGAGCAGTGTGTAATTTATTAACGAAAAGTTTTTCATCGAACAATTTTCAGGCAGAGTGAAATTATCCAAACAGGTAGGTCAAAACCTTGCCTAAATTTAAATATAAAAATTAAAACATGCACAATACATTTTAATGTAAATATTAATATTTATAACACTGTCGAATGGATGATTGGATGTGATAGCAAAGCAAAATTATTTTGTTAGCCGTGCTTACTTTTTTCAAACGATAAAAATGTTTGGACTAAAACGGAATTTTCTGGTTAAAATAATCTTCATAAGGTAATAAAGAGATATTCGATAAGTAAGGAACATTTACAGTCAATTCTTCAAGAAAAAACATTTGGAATAACTCGAATAGAACATGTTTTAGATAAACAGTTGGAAATTAACTCATCGCCAGCATAACGAAGCAGTAAAGAAAAATCGGGAAATGTTAAAAAGACTTATTGATATTGTTTGTTTTTTGGGAGAGCATGAACTTGGCTTTCGTGGTCATGACGAATCCAGTGACTCTGTAAATAAAGGTAATTACATGAACTTGGTTGAATTGGTTGCTAAATACGACAAAACTTTGCAAAACTATTTGGAACATTCCAGTGTTTCGCGACACGTTCAGTGCAATACAGAATGATTTAACTTCTTGTGTTGCCCAAGTTGCACTGCAAAAAATTAAACAAGATGCATTTGAATACCTCAAGAAAAGTTATGGAAATTATTTCAACATAGTTGCTTTGCGTTGTTAACTTTTGGTTGTATATCAAAAAGAAGATATTGATAAAAACAGCATTAGCGATTTATATCATTTCATTAAAGAAAGCTGTTTAGACAAAGCATACTCTCAAGTGGCAAAATTATGTGAATTAGTATTGACAATACCTGCGACCAGTGCCTCATATGAACCGAGTTTTTCAGCTCTCAAACGTATCAAAACATTCGTGCGAAATTCCACAAATCAAGAGATTAAATTATCAATTCTATCAATCAAAAAAAGCCCTCATCAAAGAACTTGCTTGCAGAATTAGCAAAGAAGAAAATAATTTCTCAGCATTTCAAATAACAAGGTAAGATCTGATTTTCATCATTAATCATCTGTATCAAAAAATCTCAGGATTCATCACTGCATGATAGGGAAGCAAGTGTAACCAAAATGATTGAAAGTCTGGATTGTGAATCTTTAAAAGAGAGAAGCCACATAAACTAATTCTAGTTTCCTTGAAGATATTTTTGTTGCTTCAAAGATCAAGTCATATGCTTTTATAAATGTTACATTAACACATATAATAAATATAGAGAGACAAACTTATCAGTCATATGAAAAGGTTAACAACTTTCTTTCTAAGAGATAATGAATAAATGGCTATTTAAAAATAAGGAAACAGAGAATGTCAACTTAAAAATGAAAAACTCACCCAACTGTCCATATTCTGGGCATCCAAAAGAGTAAAGGCTGCCCTTACAGTCAAGGATCATCCCAAATTCACCACCACAGTCAACTTTCACAATAGGGGGGCCTTTATATGCCAACTGCAAAAATTTTTAATTTAAGCTAGTAGATACTGCAGTAAAATTAAATTTAAAAATTGAACATTAAAGAGAATACACTTTAGAGAAAAATTAAATACTGTATATGCCGGTCTACAAGTCGAACTTGGAAGCTTAAAAAACCCTTTTAAATCTTGGGGTTGCCATACACACCGGGTATAAAATGTGAACCATAAACTAAAACTAGCGTATTCTTCGATATAGATGACCAACATTTTGAATCAGCTGTTCAACTGTTTACCATTTATTTAGCAGACATAATTTAGAATATTTGTAAAATGATAATTTAAAACAACAAATAACTAAGGATTAAAAATTTTCGTTTTGATGCATGAAATAATTTTTGAAAAAATAACTATATATGATCTATCTATCTATCTATCTATCTATCTATTCCAAAAATGGCCAAAGGAAATTTTTTAAAATAATCAAGAATGGTATTTTTCTACATTGCCGTTTAAAATTCGTGAAATCCCTCGCCTTCTGCATCCGACTCATAGAGATTTTCAAATTCATCCTCTGGAACTGATGTTACAATATCAGGCTCATTGTGAACCGCAATAAATGAAGATCAGATATAGATATCAAACAGACAATTCGACATAAAATTAATTAGAAGGTAAACAGTTATTATTTTGTCATGACCACTTTACTGATTATAAGATTCATTAAGTGAAAAAGTGACGACTTAAAAGGCAAACGTAAAAAATGAATTTTTTAGTCAAAAAAATTGTGGTCGACTTAGACACCGGGTCATCCTAGAGACCAGCATATATAGTACTTTGATAAATAAACTATAACATTATTTTGATATGCAAGCATAATGTGATGAGTAAAGAAAAGTTTGCAATTTCCAAAGTTATTAAATGAATTTTACACAAAAGGCTTCTGTAACACAAGTACCTAAACCACTTCACCTAATCACCTTTAAATGCTGAAAAAAACTGCCTAAATGCTCATTTACATGTAGTAAACTTCAGCCACCCGTAAAAACATTTGTATCATAGTTTCATTATAATAGACGTTGTTACCCCTAGCAATGAAAACTTCTATCTCTAGAGCTCTATGTTAACTGCTTCCCCGGCAGAATTTTTTACAAAGCATGGAAAAGAATGTCACATTTTTTAAATTTTAGTTTAAAAAATATCAGAAACAGAGACAGAAAGAAATGCTTTCATTTTTTGTTTAAATATTTCATTATATATTATATCTAATCTTCACTTATGTTCAATTTTGGGGTATGTAAAATGATATAAAATTAAATATAATACAGTATAAAACCTTTTATCCAGATTCCACTTATTTGGAAATTCAGTTAACTGGCTATTTTCAAAACTAATGCATTTTTCTAAAATTTGCAGAAAGATTTTTAAATTATCTGACTCACTACCATGCTTTGGTTGCGCTCCAGTGCTGCAAGCTTTCGTTTTTTCAGTTCCTTGTTTGTCTGTTTGTTTTCTAGTGTTAAATATCCCCTTTTCTATTTTGCCCCATAAAATGTCTAAAAATCAGAAGCCCAAGTACTTTAATGGATTCAAGGTTTTCTCTGCGCACTATAAGGCCAATAATAGAGCATGGATTACATCTTCAATATTTCTTGAGTGGGTCACAAAGGTGTTGAAACTACATATTATGCATGTTCACATAATGCTGACACTAAATTTTGACATTTTAGGAGAAAAATTCTGTACTTGACCGGGAATCGATCCCAGGTCTCCCCACTTGCCGGATAGGTGAAAAGGAGAATCAGGCTGGTTTGATAGCTTAGTTGGTTCAAGCACCTATCCGGCAAGTGGGGAGACCCGGTTTCAATTCCCAGTCAAATACAGAATTTTTCTCCTTCTAAAATGTCAAAATTTAATTTCTTGAGTGGTTGGAAAAAATTTATTTATATTGTTAAGTACCTGATTACTGCAGCATTTTTATTACTGTACAGTACAGGTATAGTTTATAGAAATGTTCAAAATAGAAAATATAACAAATGCTTGTTCTGATAGTGGAACCAAACACAGTGGGTGCAAAATAAATGATACAACATTTACGATTGAGCTAAATTTGCATTTATTTCTTATTTACTACGATGAAGAAAAGTTAAATAAAAATATTTTATATCATTCTTATTAAATGAAATTAACACAAAAGTATTACTATATTTTTGACCAAATGGAACAATTTAATGATGCTTGTGATGAATTGGAATGTAGTTCCTGTGCGTTCTGGCTCATTCTGAGCACTGTTTATGAATATATTCCAGATAACTGGAATTTCCAAATAATGAGCTATCCCTATATCCCAAGCTTGCTGGATAAAAGGCTCTATACTGTACAATAACAACGAAAAACTCTAAGGAAAAGCAAATGTCGCAAAAGGCTCTTTGAAATACCCGGTCGCGAAAGGGTGCATCATCACCTCCTGTAGCATCTTGAATGACTTTCCAGGAACTGAAGTAAAGGAAAGGCATCTGGAAATATAATAATATGAGGGAGAAAGACCAGGCAGTTTATGGATACTTCACACAATAAAGCATATCGGGAGTTGAAATCAAACCAGCTAAGTTGTAAACAGTCAACTTTGCCATTAGCTGCATCAATGACAGTGTGGTTAATTTGCACATGGATTTAAAAAACCCGCTTGGAGAAATCCAAACTGTGCCTACTTTGGACTCCTGGTGGCATCTGAGTGTAATTAGAAGCAGAGATTGGTTCATCTACCCAACTTTATCACAGAAACACATTACAATCTTTTCCTAATTCTGACTCAATTTAAAATACTTTATAATCCTGAAGTAAGGCACTTTTATAATTTATATATTTTCTACGAGCTTTCTGCAACTAACTTTTAATTTTCATGTAATTAATAGCTACTAATTAAACTAGAGAATCATTTCCCTAATCCCCTGTCCCTCTATATTATCCTTAATTTATTTATCTTTAAGTTTTCACTTTTACTCTAATGGTCTTTCAGCCTTCTTTTCCTGCATCCAAGTTATTTTTTAAGCACTGCCAAAAATATTTCCACAAATAACATGTAATTTTAATGCAAAATCAAAAGACAGGCACATCACATTAGGGTAACTTGCAGATTTATGCATTCCCCTAATCTAATATACATAAATAGGAGCGATAACATATCATAGGTGACACAGTAGAGTTAGAACGGAAGAATAAAAGTTTGAAAGCAAATTCAATTTTAAAATTATCTTCACATTTTCAAATAATACCTACATAACTTGACAGTAAAAACAATAACATGGAGAACAATGAAAAAATGTACAATGATGAAGAATTAATGTACAGAACATGTGCAAATTTTTATCACTCTACACTTGGTTGCTCTTTCATATTAAAAAAACCTATTTGAATGTTAGTCATATCAGTAACTGTTTGATTACTCCCATTAATAGTACTCACTAACTTCATATGTACTGCCTTAACAGGCACACTAAAGGTTGCCCCACTAATGGGAAATACTTTTCTTTTGAAATAGTTTCTTAATCAGAGAAATTGTAAAATTGTTCTTTATTTTACCTTCAGCTGCAAAGAAGGCTCTATTTTAGTGGTATCCCATCAATGGAAAAGTTACATCAATTTATTTTTATTCATGTCAAAATTTTCCTTGAATACATTCACACACCACCCGTTTCAAACATGATGACAGAGTATGGCTTGATACCTGTCTGTATCCTACAGGTAGGTTCATGGTCTTTGTGTCATGATTGGCTAACTTTTGTTTCTATTTCTTGCAATTGGGCATTTAAAAGCCTTATTTCACACATAAAACCAACATTTATAATGCTATTAAAAAACTGGCAATTGCCAATTCTAAGGTTAAAAAACAGCTAAGAGTAATCATAGTTACAGTAATCAATCTGAATAATTAGTGTCTTTAAATTCCAATACATTTCATTCGTGCGAAAAATAGAGGATGTACTCTCATAAATATGGCAACTAAACAATTAATGCATACTGGTGGAAAGCAACCTTCAAATTATACTCTAACAGACAAACACATTATCAGTATTGGATGACATAGCTTCCAATTTAAATATGCCATATGTGTGGAAATATGACACACCTGTTGGGTACTCACAGATGTCTAATCCACAATGAAGCTCAAAAACTGTTTCATCTTCAACAGTATACAATTTTCTTAGATTTAAGAGCATAAGTTGGATTTACAAAAAGCAATTATATGTAAACATTTGCACAGCTAAGTCATGCTAAATTCAAAATTTACATGCATAGTACTTGCTCCTACACTCCAGCTTCTTTGAAATCATCGTACATGTCTTCTCTTTGCTGTTATGTCACAACCATAGCAAACTGTTGGTGGTAACAGAAACGGCTATGACATGACATACACCCAACAGTAAGTTCAGCATTTGACATGGAATTCATATCTAAAATATGGATTCTGAACAGATAATAATGAATTTCAAATTATTATTGTGTAATATTTCTACATGGGGCAATAAATTTGGTCCACATACATAGGAAAAATTGGTAGCATTTCCTACATGGTATCATTATAGCAATAATGGTTTTAATAGTTTTGATGTTGATCCAGGATGCATGCTACCAGGAACCTGGATTTCACATGAGCAAAAGGATGTAAAAATGTTTTTTGATAATTGAGTAGTATAAGCATACAGTTAAAAACAATGTAGTAAAAAAGATTAGTCAAGTTTCACAGACAAAGATACAACAATTACCTGTGTAGGAGTAGTGACGACTGGATGCTGGTTCCCAACACCACATTGTCCCATCTTGTTGTCACCACAACCATACACCACACCTTGATCTACAATGAAATGAAATCATTCATAGCAACATACCATTACAGAAATGTTAATAAAACGAAGAAAAATATAAGAGGCAAGGCTCATGTTAACTAGCTGACCACTGTACAGACCTTACAACAGTCATTAACTTGTATTAGGACTACGGAACTCGAGGGTTCGAGCTAAAACTGAGCTTTCATACCTGCCCCCTTGCAGCAGGAGGTCTCTAGCTGAGCAAATCATTTGCAATAAAATTTAAACTTTTCTATGTTGTTAAATTAGTGAGAAAGTAACTCAAGCGTCGAATCCAGGTAAATGCGCTGATTAAGAGTGTCTTTTAAACGTAATTCTATGATAAATAATAAGATACTGAAGCCCACATGTAATCTTGATGCCCAGGAATAACAACCTTTTAAGTTTCTGCGACAGGATTGTATTGAAAACAGTTTATGACTAGTCATAGTAACAATTCTGGCCCATTCTGTTAATATATTTGGCCACCGAGTTTGTACTGCAACCAACCCAACCAACCAACCCAACCCAAACAACCAACCCCACCCAACCCAGCTCAACCAACCAACCCAACTTCCATATAATACATATTTTTCATGTTTTTAATACAATCTTGTCCCAGAAACTCTTTAAAGGTTGGTATTCCTGGACATCAAGACTACATGTAAGCGTAAATATCTTGTTATTTATTGTAGAATTACGTTTAAAAGACACTCTTAATAAGCACATTTAACCAAATTTGACACCTCAGTTACTTTCTCATTAATTTAACAACATAAAAAAGTATAAATTTTATTGCAAATGATTTGGTCAGCTAGAGACCCCCCTGCTGCAAGAGGGCAGGTATGTGAGCTCGGTTTTGGCTCGAACCCTCAAGTTCTGCAGTCCTAATCCGAATTAATGATGGTTGTGAGGTCTGTACAGCAGTCAGTTTCGGATGTGGTCCCAGCTAGTGAACATGAACTGATGGCAATATCATAAATACGATATACACTTTCATAATTATACATCTTGCATAGTATATACTATCCGTGAATTATCACTGATCACCTGTCACAACCCCCATGTTGGGAACCATTGGTATAGTTCATAAGCAAATTTTTCAGTTAAAATTATCTTTTTGGTAGTTTTATTTATCAACTTTAACTAAATGGATATTAAACCTGTCAATAATTAGATTAAAGCAAAATATGCAGTTGATAAAACTTACTTGCTTGGTAATGAGATGCTTTCTGTATCAAACTTAACACTTCTCATTTTAAATGTAATTTTTTATTATAACTCCAAATAAACATAACTTACATTTAATTCCTATTAAAAATAAACTATATATTTGAATTGCAAAATACAATAGTTGGCATCAAATTAGCTCTCACATCAACATCTGGCTTTAAATCATTTACAACCCAGCATCCAATTGGAGTCTCATTTTTCAATTAAAGTAGCTTGAGTGATGATTCATAAATCAAAAGTTCAAATATCAAATTTTTCAGTTACAATTTATCAAAATAAAAGAAAACTTTCAATGTACGATGAAATGGAAATATGTAGCTATTCACAGACCAATTATTCAAACCAGTGCAAATAATAATTTTCATGAGACATCTGATGTACTAAGGTTTTCTTTAAATAATTTAAAACAGCACATATTGCTGTTTTTGTACTGCAGTACATTTTGTTCCTTTAACATGTTTTACAGTCATGAACTTACAGTTCACATAGGAAATTTAATGATTCAATACTTTTTATGCTCTGTATACCTCTTCTCTCAACTTAAAATTTAGAAATTTCTTCACAATATGCAGTAATAGTATTAATATGCATCTGATTTGCAAGTCTATCCCTTTTAGGAAACAATGGGTCAAGTGAATAAAAAATTAGCAAATGCTTATGCATAAGATTTCTATCACTTTTTAAGCAAATGCTTGATTTGGGGTGAATAAAAAAATAGCATTTGCTTTTGCTAGAAAGAATAAGCATTTGCTTAAAATTGTGTGAATAAAACAGAGCTTTTGCTTAATGCTTTAAGCATATGCTTAAACTTTTTTAAGTGAGGTCAAGGACTTGCTAAGATATTTCTAAGTACTCTATTTTCATGATAATTGATCCTAATATAAATATGGCAGTTTATGGTGACACGAAAGGTTAAAAAATATGAGAAAAGTTTCAACAACCAACGGTTATAAAAATTTATATCGTTTCTCTGAAGAAAATGTTATGTATATTTCAAATCTGTTACTCAGAGAATACCAAGAGAGACGTGGCGGAGCACTGTCTTCTAAACAGAAGATAGAAATATTTCTTAGGTACTTAAGTGATCCCGGATTTCAAATAGGAGTCGAGGAAGAACACACGTCGTATTCTTACCCAACTCCAATGCACAACTGTATGTAAGACAGTAAAATTTGTGGCGTTCAAAATCACTATAAAGGCAAATGACTAAATAAAATTACTATAACTAATTGAATAAAAATGCACCCATGATTTGTGATATTATTGAATTCAGTTATAAAAGAAATAGTTTTAAAAATTATTAATTAACTTGTTAAAAAATATTACACAATATATTTATGTTTTTAGTTTTAAATTCAGCTATGTAAAACTTTAAGTGTAAACAAAAACAAGTGAGGGGAGAGTTGCAAAGAGCTTTCTTCCGTAAAATTTAAGCATTTGCTTAAAACTGAGTAGCAAATGCTTATAAGAAAAATCAAACTTTTATTCACTTTTAGCATTTGCTTATGCTATTAGCATTTGCTTATGCTTTTAGCAAATGCTTTTGCTTTTACTGTTTGCTTTAAGCATTTGCTTAATTTTTATTCACTCAACCCAATATTCCATTTAGCTGATGCCATGCCATGCCAAATTACCACATTAGTCCAAATATAAGGCACCCTTGAATATAACACAATTTCAAGATTTTGGAAGGATTTTCAAGGAAAAAAGTAAATGCACAAAATATTAGAAACTTGCACTATATTGCAGCAATGTATACACAGCTTCATAATAGTATATCAACGTCAGGGAGGCTATCGAGAAAAAACCTAAAATATGAATATGCAAAACCAATGCCTTCCTATATAGACCGAGAACTTTTCAGCCAACCCTTTTATTAAAGTCACTTGACCTTGAATATAACAGGAGAGCTAATTTTTTAATGCAATTTCAGGATGAAAACATCATGTTATATTCAGGCTAATATGATATATAGGATTACATATTAAATTTCTGCTGGCAATTTTGTACTGCTAAAGAATTGCACTTGCCAGTGCAGAAGTGTGTCATCTTCCTTGACAAAAAACACTGACCAATGTGAAGTTATTTCATATTACACAAATATTGATGAATTTCACACAAAAAATACCACATATGTTAATATGATATACAGTAGAACTCTGATTATCCAAATATCTTTCTTTATAATCAGTCAGTTTTTCATACATATCTGCTTTTCAGCTGGTATCTTGGATTTTGTTGGCTTATTATAAGTTAAATTATTATTTGCAAATGATACCAAATTTGTTCAAATAATGTATAACAGCATGATTAAAAATTGGGTGCATGACATATGGATGGTATCATGCCTATCGACCAATAGCAGAAAAATTTCACATGGCTACCACCTGTATTCATATTAAAGTTAATCTATTTCGATTTGTGTTACCTTAAAAAAATCATGCTTATTTTTTAACTCACAATTTCCTTTTCCAATTATCTGAATTTTTAATTATCCGAACCCCTCTTGGTTTCAGTTAGTTTGAATAATAGGAGTTATAATGTATTATACTTCTGATGTTGTCAAGCTAAATACCAAAAAGAAGTAACCAGGACAATAAATTACAGATTAATGAAGCAATTAAGAATAATTCCTGATATTCCAGGGGTATAGGCTGCTCAGAAACCTCAAAAATGGCGATACTACAAACCACAAGAATGTAAGTCGATGAAAAATAGTGTTAAGAGTCAAGGTTTATAAAATGAAGACCATTGGTGGGTGTCTATAACTGTTCGTGGAAATGAATTTTTAACTCTGAACACAAGTACAATTACTGTATTAACCCAAAAGAAAGAAGTTTTTTCCAAAGATTTCTGCAAAAAAATTAGGGAGTCTTAAAATAGAGTACAAAGCTTTAAACGCCACATGGAACACCTCAACACTGATTCTATGTCCATGAAAATATATTTATTTATACATACACAATACATTATATTTAATTTATTACCTAATACAATACATTTATTCATATTCTTGAAAAATAAAAATATGAAAAAGTATTTTTAATGAAAAACTTTAGCTAATTCAATTAAAAATACTTTCTTGTATTGCTATTTTTATTTGATTATAGAATTCCACGAAGTCTCAGCCTCATACATTAACTTTGAAGTTCACAATGTACAAACAAGTGGCATTCCATTTAGTAATTACCGATGAAAGGGGAGTGTTGACAAACCTACCGCAGAAATTGTAATCGGCTGGGTAAGAAATTTGATACATAGTGTTGAAAATGGCAACACTAAGATTGCCGGCATTTTACGTGTGTTTCGTTACAATTTAAACATATTTGTTAATTTTCGATTGGTATGCCAGCGGCAGACGACAAGTAAAACTACAGTTTGAAGAGTATATCCTCTATGAAAGCACACGATTGGTACAAACTTCATTAAGTTTTATAGTGAAGTGAGGACTGTTTATTATTTTTAGAAGTTTTAAATAAGTTATCCCAAATCTTAGGTCTGAAATGACAGATTTTGTAGAGAAGAGAAGCACCTCTGTAAAAGAGAATGTATCACAGGGTATAAGATGAAGTTTTGATAGAAATTTTAAGGCAATGGTAGTGTTGCATTATGCTAAAAAAACTAACAATTGTGTGGCCGGGAGGAAATATAATGTGATGAAGGCAAATGTGCAAAGGTGGAAGCAAGTAAAACAGAAACTTTAAGAAGCTAACTCAACATGGAAATCATTTAGTGTATCTAAACAAGGTCAATTTCATGAATTAGAAAAAGAAACTGTAAAATTTGCACGTATTCAAAAACCAGTGTGGCAGGAAATCATTAAACTAAAAGCTCATGAATTATCACAATCACTAAACATTCCATGGTAAGAATTATTCCATGGTAAGAATTATCCCATGGTAAGAATTCAAGGCTACGGATGATGTGTCGTAATGGTTTTTGCCTGCATGTGTCTTTTTGGCTAATCAACCTCTTGGATTATTATAGCGGTTTTTGCCTGTGATGAAGAACTTCTTATAGCCAACATTTACCTTCTGACATCACGGACAAACTTATTGCTTTCCAGAAGCATGTAATTGCGTTGCAGAAAATTCACAAATACCTTCTAAGTAAAATGGTTAATGCACATGAGACACCTATTTGTTTCGACATGCCATCCAATTACACAGTTAACAAAAAGGTAAAAATCTCCAAATGCTGTACTAAATCTAAAGTTAAAAAAACTCCCTCAACTTTAGATTTAGTACGGCATTTGGAGATTTTTACCTTTTACCATTTTAATTGTGCCATGGAGCTCGTTTCCATAAACAAAAAGGTGCAAAACATGTCATTATAAAAACTTCAGGGAATGAAAAAATGGGCATTATTGTAATCCTGGCAGTATTAGTGGAGGTTACAAAGTCACCACCATCGTATGTTATTTTGAAAATTGGTATTACAAAGTTTTTTCCTGAATAGACCTTGTTTTTTATTGTGGTCGTCTTAAATATGAAGTTGTCTTCCTTTCGGGATAATACAGTAATAAACCCAACATGTAGTGCAGTGGTTCCCAATCTTTTTTAATATAAGGCTCCCTTCTTAACCAAAAAAAATTTCACAGCCCCCCACCTGCTATAGACTTTGGTAATTATGAAAATACATAATAACAAGAGAGAAACTTGGATAAATTCAGTAGCAGTTGCCGGCCTTGGTAGGGGGGTGGTTAGTGTGTCTGGCTCCCAATGCTAGGGTCGCGGGTTCGAATCCTGACCAGGGCATGGTTGTATGTGTTCGTCTTTGTTCAAGTTATTACGCTCATTGTAAAAGGCCGTTAATGAGCTAAAATAAATAAAAATTCACATTTTAACATTTTATTCATCAAAACAACACAAATTTAAAAAATAGTATGATTGGTCATTCCAAGAAAAAAGTTCACATGGACAAGTGTCCTATTCTAAACAGAGTCCAAGATAGAGCTATTTGAATGTACAGTTGCAAAATTATTGATAAGAAAGAGATATTACGTACAACAACTAGAGGATGTTCCTTTGGTTATACGGATTGCCATGTACTTTCAGCATGATGGACTCCCTCCTCATCATACCCGAATTGTGATGCAACATCTAAATGACACGTTCCCTAATCTGTGGATTGATCGTGGAAGTACCATCCACTGGCCACCAAGATCTCCAGACATAACCCCGTCAGATTTTTGTTTATGGGGTTGGATGAAGAGTGAAGTGTACACAAGAAAAGTGGATACACGAGACGAACTGCTCGATCACATAATGGGTGCTATTGCCCGCGTAAAGGAATGTCAAGATGAACTCAGACGAGCAACACACCATGTTCTCACATGAGTTGAAAAGTGCATTAATGTTGACGGTGAAATTTTTGAAAATTTATTATAAACTGTAACAAATTTTTCACATGAATAATAAATATTAGCAACAGTACGTAATATCTCTTTCTTATCAATAATTTTGCAACTGTACATTCAAATAGCTCTATCTCGGAAACTGGAATTTTTTCTTAGAATGACCGATACTATCACCTCCCAGAATATTGACCTTTCCTCCTGGGACACCCTATGTGTGTGTGTATATACATATATCTATATTACAATTAAGAACATAGATATATAGTCACTCAGTGAGATGGCTGATGCTGTTTCACAGATGTCAGAGTTTGAATGTCTGATTGAAGTGATGATAGTTCCAACCTTAAATCTGGTTCCACATGTAACTTGTTTCTGTACTTTGATTTTAGTGCAAGAAGCGCAGACCATCCACTTTTACAAACATACGTTGTGGGAAAAGGCATAATTACTTCACAGTACTCAGAACGAACGTTTGCATTATCCGGTAGTAAAACATGAGAATTTCAAAAAGTTTCACACTAAAGCAAAAGAAAAAATTTCTTTCATTCACAGTTGGTGCGAACCAAAAAAATGGAATGAAATAAATAATGGTTTTGGGTTTCGGTTCAGGTTCAGTAGTAATATTTATATTGGTTCTGGTTCGGTTTCACCCTGAGTAGAATAGTGGTTTTTTCAGTTAAGGTTTTCAGTTCGCTTCTGGTTTGATGCCCTGGGCAGAAAGGTGGAGGAGAGATAGGTCCCCTCATATGTCGCCACCCGAGTGTGATGCACTCCTTGTACCCATAGGCTGGCGAGGCCCTGTGGGCAGGTTTAGAGAGGAGCATAGCAGCCAAGAGCTGGGCATGCATGCACGGCCTAGAATACACTGTTCGAGATCGAAGAAATAAGTGGGAAATGGTTTAATTGCTGACATTTGAAATAGTACTCCAATTAATAATTTCATGTTGTTGAATAATGTTCCACATTCAGTGACGATCATTTCATTCATCTCCATTTTCACAAAAAGTCAAATAAAGGAATAGCAACTTCACCAAGATAATTTTTAATCCAAGTCTATTTCCAATGAAATTAGATTTTGCATTGCCTTAAGAAATTGCATTTTTATAATTATACACATTCCATGTAAAGTTTTACCGAAATTCAAACAGTTAAGCATCAAAAGCTATCATCACATTTTGCATAATCGTCTGTGTAGTCAATGTACGTAATTTTAATAGATTCCTTGAATGAGGTTTTAACATGCATACAAACATTACAATGGCTATAGGAATAACTACAATAGCCAAGTAAAACTAATAGGAACATCTTTTAATGACTAATGAAAAATAATACAAATTGCTAACTATTCTTAATGATACATATGCATAGCCCTGAGAAATGAAAGAAAATATCCAATAGCATTTAGAAATGAAAGAACAGGTAACAACGGCAACAAAACACAGGTACTGCTAAATTCAATATTCTAGCTTTATTATTTATTCATTAATATTCATCGTACGTCAAATATTTACTTTTTGAAAAATATAGTACTATCATTTGAATGCAACGGCAATGAGAAATGTGCTGTTATCTATGGGTGACTACGAGACTTAACCCTAACCCCAAATTTTTTCTCGGACTCACATTTAAGCCAAGGGGTGATTTTTTCATGATAGATTTTGACAAAAAACATTGGCTTATATTCGGGCAAATACGGTATGAAAGATGCAGTGGCTCTTATGGTTATCTTTTTAAATACTAGGGGGCTCGGCCCCCTACTCGCTACCGGTTGCCAACCCCCGGCCTCAGGCTCAGGCTGAGGTCAACAACTGCATTATCTACAATTCGTCAGTGGCCGCGTAAAGAATTACCAAAGACATCAGTGGACAGTATGGTCTACTTTTTTATGTAAAAGAGAGATATCACCATTTAAAGCAGAGGTGGTCCTGTGTCCTTGGTGGAAATGTTCCTCGTCACAATTCTTATTTTGTAAACCCTTAATAACAATTTTATAGTGAGGATGGGCAGGAATACTTTGAGGGTTTCAGCAGGTGTGTTAGGAGAAAAAGATTAAGAACCTATGCTCTATAGAATAAAGAATCCAAAAAATTAAAAATACGTTTCATCATAACTATCACTCAAATTTCCCTCAAAATTAGAATATTGCCAAGAAATTTATGTAGGGTATCCCGTGAAATGTGTGTAAAATTTCTGGTGGTGATTCCTTGGCTTATTCTATGCAAAACATGGGTTGAAATCTCAACCATTGCAGAACTAGGAGTACTTCAAGTTCGAGCTCTGATTTTTGTTTGGTGGAAAAATGTGTAATGTGCATCACATAGACACATTATTTACACCTCTAGATGTAGATTAAAGAGAGACATCTTTCTGTATATGGAAATGTGAGTTGCAAACAATAATGCTGGAGGAATGCTTAGTCAAAGCCTGACCTCAAAAACACTAGTTTCTGTTACGCTGATTTTTGCGAAAAGTTAACGGCACCTTCACATGGAATGCCTACACCAACCATACAAATTTCACATGCTGCCAATTTCCTGTTCTCAAGTTGTAATGGAAAAATGTTCACAACCGCATCCTAGCAGAGCAGCCCGAGGTCTGCAAGGAACAGGGAGGCATACTGTACAATGCTGTGCTTACTGTAGTTATACCTGTTCTCGCAGAGCAACACCAGTAAGTACAGCGTTGTACAGTATGCCTCCCTGTTCCTTGCCGACCTCAGGCTGCTCTGCTTGGACATGATTATATGATTGTGGACATTTTCACTTACAACACGAGAACAGAAAATCGGCAGCATGTGAAATTTGTATAGTTGGTGTAGGAATTCTGGGTGACAGTGCCATTATCTTTTCGTACAAATCAGCGTAATGGAAACTAGTGTTTTTGAGGTCAGACTTTGACCCAGCATTCCTCCAGCATTATTGTTTACAACTTGCATTTCCATATACAGAAATATGTGTCTCTTTAAACTATGTCCAGAAGTGTAAATATGTATTTGTGCGATGCACATTACATAAGTTTTTCACAAAACTAAAATTGGACCTCAAACTTCAAATGCTCATAGTTCTGTAACAATTGAGATTTCGACCAATGTTGATATAGGCATTTTCATGCAGAATAAGCCAAGGAATAACCACCAGAAATTTTGCACACATTTTGCAGGACACCTTATTAAAAATTCTGTTTTTAAAATAGATAAGGTTGAGAGACACACTTGAACTAAAAGAACTTGCAAAAAACTAACTTCACCCTGTAAACATAGCTTCCCCAATTAAAATGTAACTTTAAATGACATATAAACCCTGTGTTGTGTTGTAGGATCTGTATACATAAGTACTTTAAAGATTTACCAAGTTAATAACAAAGTATTATTAAACACTACAATGCACACATTAATAATTACCACCATTTATGCATGTTTTCATACATCTTAACAATAATAGAAAAGTCCTCCACAATAATCCTATATGGAAGAGAATTTTTAATTATAACACTGCCAATAGAGAAGAAATAAAGATTTTAAGGAAAAATGCAATTTTTTAGTGCATCTGGTAAACTAAAATAAAATTCAGCAACAGCATAAACCTCATATATATAGTAGAAGTATTCAAATTGATAAAGACTAAGCCAACTTACCAGTGAGAAGAAGGGTATGATTTCGACCACATGCAGCACTCACAATAACTTCATCTTTAAGTGCAACAATTTCATCCGGTGTATCCCTTCTGAGTGTGTCTCCCTGTCCGAGTTGTCCTTTCTCATTCCGTCCTAAAAATTAGAAATTACAGATAATTATCAACTGCATTAACCAAAATAAATCATTCTTCCATTTACTAAAACACATAATATGGTAAAAGCTGCACTTAACTGTAGAATGCATATACAGAAATGGTTGAAAACTTTAAATACTTAATTTTACAAGGAAATGTGCATTTACATTTCATGAAAAGATGAGTAAAAGGCAACATATACTCCCAAAAGATAATTTGCGCATTCAGGAGTAACATACAGAGCAATCAATGAATCAGAAATATCAGCAGCTGTCAATTTTTTATGTTGATGCAGCATAAGTGTATGTTCTGTTATCACAAAGGACCAGTTTTTGAATGTTTCAGAGATTAATATAAACTAAATAACATTGGCATTTTTCTCAACCATTAGCACAATTTGATAACATTTATAAATGATATACCAAAGTGGTTCAAGTATCCATTTAGCATTCATACATAAAAACAAATCTGGTTAAGACAAAGTAAATTTAAGAGACACTTTTTCCTTTTGTTTTGTTTGTTAGCATAGAAATCCATTGTCTTAACCCATAACCACAGGCACAGGTCACGCTGACTTTGTAAACGCTCATTAGTTGTTGATATATCATCTCCCACTCCTAGGGATTCTATTACCTTTGTAGTAGATGTTTACCACTCAGTATAGAATCTTAGCTTTAGTTTGGTTGTGACTGTTGAGCAAGGAAGCACTTTTAGACTTTCGTGGCAGTCTGACAGACTACATGCATGTGTTGTCAAAAGTTTTTTTATAAATAAGTTTTTTCTTTTTCGTTTCGTAGAAGTACTTTTGTACAAATGGATGACAAAAACAAACCTGAACCCCTGAGGATTACTTTCGTACAATTAGACAACCCTAAGTGTAATGAAGTAAAATGGGAGAAGGTGGAAGAGCCAATAGAGATTTCTGTTGCAGAGGAAAGTGTATAATCAAGAAAATGAAGTGGTTGTGAGTGACCATGACCCCAGTCAGAACTGAGTTCTTGCAGTGATGGGGAGAACAAATATTTGCCAAGTACTGCCTCTGAAAATTATGAGTCAGAGTGTAATACTAAAGATTTTTATGGCAAAGGAAAGGGCTATAAATGGATGGCTGAAGAATGGTATTGCTGAATACGAGAACTCAGAGGCATAATATCATCATACAACTCCTAGGACTAAAATCCACAACCAAAATTGCTACGCAAGCTGATCCGGTGGCGATATGGGGCAAAATGTTAGTTACTGTATTTCTCGGCATATAAGACGCACCAGGGTATACCACCCACCCTGGTTTTTTAGAAGATTTTTCAGGAAAAAAAGTATTTTGGTTCACCAAGGCATTTAAGAAGAGCCATGTCATGTATCATTTCCAGCCGTGATTAAGTCAGTATCCGACAACATTTTCAGAAAATATTATGACGTGATAACAGTTAAATATAACATTTTAGATAAACTTCATTTGTGAAATAAATAGGGATGATCTAAAATATATGTAATTGGATCAAGGCACGTATAGCTAAATGTCCCTTGTGTGAACTTGGATACCCTTTACTGATAGTACTTACTTAAACTTAAGTTCAAGATGACATTTTAATAAAATGGGATAAATAATAAATGGAATGTGTATGTAATAACAATATGTATGCTCAACTAGTCCTTTTTCTTCTGCGACTCTTTTTGCCTTGTACATAATGATTTTGATCAATACAGCAATACCAAACTTCCTCTATTCTACTATCAATCACTTCCTCCTCTAGTTGTGGCTATTTAAGATCAACCTTATGAAGACTATGTTTCTCTTATCCCATCAGCTTCAGTTTTTCCTCGTTTTCTCCATTCATGGATCATTTTTTCGGTGGGAGGTGGACCGAAATGAAGTGCTGCTGCTCAGTTTCCGTGTGTTTTTGTGTATTGAATCGCCTAAAGCTTATAACTAATAGTTTAGGCATATCTTTTCACTTTTGCAGTAATTGCCATCTCAATACATGTAATGTTATGTATCCTAGATATGTATAAAATATTTATGGCATCTACGCAAATTCTACTGTTCCATGGAATTAATTGTGCTATTCATGCGGACATGTATTAAAGCGTAATAATGAAAATGCATCCTTGGAATTCATGTTGCATAAGGTATTACTGTATATATTAACAAATGTTTCACTATTAATTATTAATAATGTATATTTTATTGTTTTGCCATGAATGACTGCCAATTATTCCATTTTGGGATGACTGTGCTTGTTAGTGACAGTATTGAGAACAGTAATAATCTTACCTTCTGCGTATAAGACAGGCTGATTTTGGAAGTCATTTTTCTGGAAAAAAGTGCATCTTATATGCTGAGAAATACGGTAGTTTTCGTTGTCAATGCCATTTTAAAATGTGCATCCTGAACAAGCCTGACAAATACAGAATAAAGATAATGTGCTTGACAGATGCTAGGAACAATTAATAATTCAATGCTTATATTTATTCAGGGAAAAATTCGAATGGATTGACCCTAACACCTGAAGAGCAAAAATTCTCAAAGCTGTCCTGCGGTTATCAAAACCTTTGTGGAATACTAACAGGAACATCACAGCTGATAATTGGTTTAGTTCCATTCTGCTAGCAGAAATTCTGAAAAAATAGGGATAACATATGTTGGGACACTAAAAAAAAAAAAAGAGATCGAAAAATCGAGAAGTTTGATCTGTATTATATGGGTTTTCGAAAGACATAACGATGGTGTTGATCATGCACATACCCAGAATTTTACTTTGGGGATGTCGGAGGCTGAAAACCAATTTCCAGCAAATGATTAAATAAAAGTCTTATTCAAATAATATAAACTTTTATAACGTTTTTAGTTCTCATAACTCAACACAGCAAGTGGAAGCGTAGCAAGAGGTAACGTAGCAAGTTTGTAGCGTGGTTATCGCAGATTTCACAAATGTCTGTAGACCGTTGGGGGGAGGGTCCAGACCCTCCCCCTGGGTACGTCCTTGGTGTCAATGGTGTCTACAAAAAGAAGGTTAACATACTTATCTCTTCGATGCATCATACCAAAAACATGGATGACGAAACAGGAATACCTGAAATACTGGCATACTATAATAACACAAAAGGAGGTGTTGATACTTTGGATGAGAAGTGTAAGAATTATGGGACAAGACAGTGAACGAGAAGAAGGCAATTTTCTTTAGAATAATTGATATTGCAAATGTCAACTCTTACATTTTACACCAGCTGCAGACAGGTAATAGAAAAATTAAGAGTTGAATTTTTTAAATCAGTTGCCAAAGAATTAGTAGCACAAGAAATGAAAAGAAGACTGGCAATTCCTCGGGTGCGCTTTGACGCAAAAGCTTGTATTTAATGCATTTTGAAAATTCCACAAGATAAGATCTGAGAAAATCTTGTAAACATATTTTTATAGAGAGTTAACTTTTTCTCTTTTACTCATATTCTATTTCAGAATCCAAAAGACCTATGGTGTTCCTGGCTAGGTTGGAACCACAGAAGATACGTTCCTCTTGTCCACCAAAAAAGAAAAGAAAGACTGCCTACCAATACTATCTTTGCAGCAGCTCATTATGTTTGGAATGCTCAGAAACAATATGTAGTGAGTGTGCTGGAACGAATGAAGGGCAACTTGAAAGCATGAGTTTTCCTTGAAGATTTTTAAACAAATTAAAATTTTTGCTTGAAAGTATTTTTAAGAACCTTCCTCAAGTGCACATAAAAAAGTTATTTTTAATTAATTGTTTCACATGCTAAAAAATTTGAAAATATGAAATGCACATTCAACTTTTGTACTCTCAAGCATTTAGCCTTTTGAAAAATACTGAATTATTAATGGTGGCATAATTTTTTTAAATGGACCTGAGATCCTATTCTAAAGCTATTACAGCATTAAGAAGGAAAAAAAGCATGCTAAGTCAAAAAGTTATTTTATGCCAGGAGTCTGTGAGACCGCATACCTGCGGTACAGACATAAAAAATTATACCTGTAGTTGTGGGTTAAAGGAGCAATCCCGAAATTTTTTTTGCATAGGTCAAAGGAGATGGCAAAATTAATGGGGGTCTTATTCTCGATAAAATCACTTAAGTAAAATTGACTGAATGCAATATAAATGAATAGTAGTTTAAAATGGGATTTTAAATTGTCTACTGAATATTTTGTTAATAAATTACGAGTTTATTAATGCAATACAAGGTTAGATGTTCTATTTAAGGAAATAACAATGTGGTGAAATTATATTTTAATATGCAGCAATATAATATCAATAAACTTAATAATTTATATTTAAAGAAAATTTACTTAACGAACATTAAAAGTTCAATTAGAATCATAAATTTTGCCAATTAAAAAATAATAATAAATAATGATGTAAAATTTTAAGCGAAAATTTCTAATCTCCGGTGATTTTACAAAATTACTAAAAACTTTCAAAATACGAATATTCGAAAATCCTAAGTATATAATCTTAAAATCACGAAAATCTTGTCAAGTTGTTAACACAACGATGCATTGAAAGTAACCTAGGTTAATGTTCTTTAAAATAACAATATTTTATGCAACAAACCGCAAGATCTTGTGGAAATATCAGGTTAAATCACTGTGATAAAACTAAAATTAAATTTCGGGATTGAAAACTTCGAATGCGCAATTAATACGGCCTTTTTTATTCTTGATACCAAAATTACTCGGCAAACTTATGCGCTGTCGCATGAACTCACCCACTCAGCTCGCTAGGCTATTAAACGACAAGTAGAAGCTTTAAATTAATATAAAATCCTAATTGACGGAAACAAATGGAACAAACGTTCAAAAAGCTTATTAAAATGCGAAATTTTTGACAAGATGATCCCACTCCACTGTGAAGGTTCACGAAAAGCAACACTCCTCAAGCACAATGTCACTGATTCACGAAAATTAAATGTTATGAAAAACTCACCCCAGCTGAGAAGTTTTCCATCCTCTGTTACGGCAATATTGTGTGCGCACGTGTTTCCCGTGGCAACAAACCGAATTTTGACTCCATTTAATGGCCCAAATCTATGGGGAACCCACAAATTTCTCCCAGACGTCCCTTTGCAATTCTTAGGAAGCTCTCTTCGGCCAATAAGATCCCAATTAGTACTTCCACAAATCAAGAGAGTGCCGTTGTGCTCCGATCCCTTGACTTTCTGTTAAGATTCGAGAACAAAAATTAATTTTTCCAGTTATAATTCAGTAATATTAAATAACACATACAAATATACATATTTGCATAAAAGTAAGCCCATTAGGTCACAACACAAAACTTAAAGAAACATTTGCGGTAGTTGTATCGAAACTCGCTGCGGCGAGGCATTTCTGTTTACCACTAAATAACATGCACCAGGTAGTGGTAATGTAGCATCACTTGTTTGTTTCAACTAGATTATGTGATGGGCATGGTTAAAATGACACGCATGCGTATCAACCTACCAACTTGTTTTTGTCAGCTTGATCGACGCTTGTACCAAAACCATCGCGACTTCCTTCTCCATTGTCTGAGGGTTTAGGCGATTGAGATTTGTCACCTTCTTCGTTGTTTTCCTTTGAGTCGTCCAATTTTATCTCCTTATTGTTAGACTCGTCAATCTCTTCGTTCTTTCTTTTTTCAGACATAATAAACCGATGTTACGATTCAATACTGTTCTGATAATTCAAGCTATTGATTGCCCGACTCTTCAATATCTTTCAGGCGCTTACCGGTTATTGTTCCTTTCGCTTTATTCTGTGATATACACGCCGCTACGTGTTGAATAAACGAACTACTCCCGGGTAAGAATTGTCCGAACATTTAGGCGATGTGAAGTTTGCGATTAGTGACAAGCGCAGTTATAAATTTTACTAATTGATTACGGATTTATCGATTTCAGTTTGAAGTTTTCTATCGGAAAAAATCTTAATTATCCGTACATGCGTAGAAAGATATGATTTCTTCTAAACACATCGTGATAAATCTCATATATCATCGAAGGTCATGTAACTCAAAATCTTGTGCTAAAGCGTTTTCCTAGTCCATGTAAATAAGTAAGCCCAAGGAAGTGCGGCCGATCAGTTTAGCGAGATTTTGTAAACACCCTTCGGGGTGATTGTTATTCTGCGACAATTACTTCTCAAACATTTTATTTGTCAATTTTACATTACATAGTGAAAATAGACGACTCTATGAAGATGATAGGTGAGGAAAATAACTCTTCGATATCCGAAAATGGTGATTGTGAATCGGAAAATGTGTGTCGTGATTTCCTCCGCAATGTTTGCCGCCGAGGAAAGCGTTGCAAATATTTACATCCAGAAGAAAGGGACGCAAGTGCCGTAGGTTTAAAGCCGGAAGGAAACTATCCTGCCAATGTCTCAGCTCAGCCAGCTGTACAGAAGTTTGAGTATACATTTTGCCATGATTTTCAGAATAAGCAGTGTACCAGAAGTGCCTGCAAGTTTGTGCATTGTACCCGTGAGGAAGAAGAGTATTATAAGGTAATAGTGAACTTATTATTCATTATAAATGATGGTTAACGCACGTTGATGGAGACAATGTTATGACGTTATTCGGGTTTTAACTTTTATCTTCTATTCAGTTCCTTCATGTTGGATTAGATGCCCTTGCGAGTCAAGGGCGAATCAAAACACTAATTATTAGTAGAAAGCTGTAGGTTTTCGTTTCCGAAGCGTTAATAGATCGATGATTTTATCTAAAGTGAATAAAATGAACACCATATTTACGCCAAAACTTGTAACCGAGCATGACCATAAGTTAGTATATGCTTTTCATAATATTAATATTATTTTTACAATTCCATTTTTTAAATAAATAGAATATAAAATCTCACGTAAAGACTTAAAAGTCTTCTATGCTATGGTTTATTTAATCGGGCGATTGTTTTGTAATGGCAGCAATATTTACGCACAACCTTAGCTGCATTTTCAATATTGACTTTAAGAAGTTTTATCAGAATAAGATTATTTTATGCTGTGAGTAAAAGCTATTCTTTGACGGAAGAAATTGCTATAGTTTTATATGCAAGATTTATTGATTTTTAATTTTTACGTAAACTATTTCTAGTAGCTCGCTGCTCTTTGGCAGAACCTTCAACTTCTAGAAAGGAAACATTCCTCGTGTGACGCAAAATTCTGTTCTGTAGGCCACCGGGGAAATACCTCCTCATCTCATAACAGAAGTTGAAGTTCCCATATGCAAAGATCACATCAAAGGAGAATGCCGAAGAGGTCCGGCCAGGTGCCGCTTCCGCCATCTACCTCCTCCAGCACCTGCCCCAGACGCTTCCGCCAATGCTCCGGTTTGCGAAGGAGTGGGGGGTGTTGTAACAGAAACCGTGAACCGAGTTCGGGTAGACGCTCCTGGAGGAGTTCCTGCTGCAAAGAGACGTCGCCGGCATTGCCCCCCCGTTCCCCCGCCCCCTCCTCCACCGCCTCCGCCGCAGATCTTATACTATCCCGATGCCGGGGCTGCTGCAAGGAGGGCGGAGGCAAGGATGTTGGAGGATGAAAACGCAGTGCTTCGAAGGAGGATAGATGAGCTACGGAAACAGGTTTGACAACCCAGAATTTCGCTTTTTATACACTTCATTTATGAAGAACTCTCAGGCTTTATTTTGTTAGAAATACTCGTAAATGGGAAACGATATTTAACATTTTGTAAACACTCCTGAATGTCATTTATTCGAAATGTTCTTTTGTCAATGCAAGGGGAATCTTATAAAAATAATGAGATTAAGTATTTTTGGAGCATTTTAGAAACTTAATTGTGAATCAAATATGTACGATATTAGGATGTTACACTTGGGAGCAGTACCAGACTTAAGCTTAATCTAAATAAGCTATAGCTAAGGGTCCCACAATATGAAGGGCCTCAAATAAAGAAAAACATAATGCATTTAAAGTTTTATCAAAATCGGCAAAATGAATGAACTGCGGAAAACAATGCTGCAAGAACAGCTATCTGCCCTAAGCACCGAAAGTGACAAACTTCGTAGCTTATCATTTGAAGACATCATCAGTGACTTTGCTCTTCAAAAATCATGAAGAAAATGTTTTTATTTTGAAATGAATGTGATGTGCAAACTGACATACTGCAGGTTGTAGTGTTTCCATTAAGTAAAATATAACTGCTTGTGTGTTGCTGTAGATATAAAGTTTTCATATATACTAATTAAGAATTAAAAGTATTAATTTGGAAATATTTATAATGCAAACAGACATATTGCTATACATGTGGGATAGACCAATAGACAGACATCATCGAGAAAACAGTCAATACGTGTTCAGAGGTCCTTAAATCATGTATGTTGAAATCTCGAATTCAACTCTTTTCATGATAACAATACTTCATATATGGAGAAAGTATAAATAGGAAGTGTTGAGCTGTTCTATGAAGTAAATGTAACTCTGAAGCGTAAATCTCTTAACATCTCTTTTTAAGAAAATGTAATTATCTACATATTGCTACTAATGTAGATGTTATCCAGTGCTTAGGTGAGCTGGGACTATAAAATGAGCATCTATAATTTATCACAAGAATTCTCAACCATTCAGCCATTGGAGACATATTCTTCTGTTTGGTATCTCACATAATCTTACATGCAAGCTTTCATTCTTTTGCTCTTAAAAATTAGAAAAATTGACCCTCGATCTTCAAACTGGGACAGTTTTAAAGGAAAGTGAACATTCTTATTATAAATTGTCTCCCTCAGTTGAATTTAACATTAAAGGACTTTTGGTAAAATCTAGCGATTTCATGAGGATTTGCCTTAACAACATGCCATTGTTGAAATCGAGACTACATTATTATCTCAATTCTCATATGAGTAATATATACATGCACATTGACTGCCTTAATATGAGCCATCAAGCATTTAAGTCGTCGTCCAAAGAGAGGGAGAGAGATGCATGGAAATAAGGAGGGAAGGAAAGGGTTAAAAGGACGTCAAATTAAAATTTTAAAAAATACAAGTCAAATGTGTGTGGAAATATCTTAAGTAATGCACATTGGTTTTCTATGGCAAAACATTACAGTTTATGTTATACATCCAGTATGTTAGAATTTTAAATAAAATTTTTATATGTAGATATCAATATATTATTACTTTCTCCATATGTAGTATAGGGGAAAGTATTGTTTTCATGAAAAAAATTGTCTTCGAGATTTCAATGGAAATACATGTTTTGACCATTTTCTCGATGTGTGTGTGTATGTAATAGCTTTTTTGTGGGTGCTCTAACTCAAAAATTATTAATCAGGTCAATGCAAAATTTTGTTTAACATTTTTATAAAAGTCACAAGAACTGATTAGTTTTTGGTAAAAATTGGTCAACCGGAAGTGGGTGTTTACTCTTGTCACTTATTTGTTATTTTGAAATATTTGCTTTAATATTTGGTAAATGTAAAAATGTATTGGAATAAAACTTGTAGGAAATTGTATTTTCTACAACCTTTGTTTGAAACATTTTTCCATATAATGAATTGTTTAAGAGATATCTTATATTTTTAGCTGCCACCTACCGACAACTATTATTAACACTTGATGCTTAGTTACCTCTTATTAACGTTCCTTTTTCTTTTCTTAATTATGGAGCTTTGTTGCTATATCCAATATCAGAAGGCTATGGTTTGAGTTCTGTTCTTTGTCAAGTCTAAAATTTTCTCGCAGTTTCTTAAAATATTTATTATTATCTAACCTATTTGGAATTTTTAGTTATTACAGATACGGAGAAAGTCATGTGGTGGCTACATCAGATTTTTTCTAAGAATATAAGTATGAGATTTTAAGTTAAATAATGTATTCCTTCCCGTCGTATTGACAGGCTTTTATACTAATATATACAGGGTTTACACAAATTATCTTTTCAATTATAATCTGAAATACAAAAGTACAGAAACGATCTACATATATAGGGTTCGTACCATCTGTGAGAGAAACTCATCAGGTTTATGAGACATGAATAGTATCTTTGAGAACATGATTTTCTTGAAGAAATCGTTGTCATTGTCCAGTAGCACAAGCATGGAACTTGTAAATTTTGTCCAGGATGGCCCATCATCTAGCATGATAGCATACAGCAGTTGCAACTTGTATGCATCCAGGTGTATACATTTATGCAAAACCTTGTGCACTGTTGACTGCGGCATTTGTAGCTGATGGGCTACAATTCTCACGGACTGCGGGCAAACACTTGTCATACATGGTCCACATTTTCATCTGATACATGCAGACGACCACCTTTCCCATGAATAAGACTTACAGTGCCCTTAAACTGTTCATACCAAGCACGTATCGATGGCCTTGAAGGCGGCAGCCTATGATACGTTGTTCGGAAGTTGCTTTGGACCTGCATATCCAATGTTGTTATAACAAACCACTCCATGCACTGCGGCTTCTCCTGTGGCAATGCTATCATGACTGATCTTCAGATGATTCTCATCATTATGGTTAACATATCACCGGTGACACATACTGGCGTTTTACTCAAACTTTATGAGTTTCTCTCACAAATGGTGCAAACCCTGTATGTGTAGATTGTCTCTGCATTTTCATATTTCAGATTAAAATTGTAAAGATAATTTGTGTATAGATATGACATATAAAAACATTACCTAACCATTGCAAAAAAGTAGCAAAATTGTTATTATTGATGAGAGAGTTTTGAATTTTAGTTTTTGCCCGGAATCACCAGGGGCTCACAAGAAAGATGCCGAAGTTTGTCAGATGTCAAGGCAACTTCACAGTTTGCTCTCATATTCCTATAATTCTATCTGGTGAGATATTTCAGCTATTTATTTTGGATTGGAAGCCATTTTGATTTCTCTTCTCTCTGTAGTTTATGTATGAAAAACTGGGGGAAGGGGAGGTGGTCTGCACATTCAAACTGCTTATATTGGCATTCTGACCGCATCCCATGCATAAAGTCATAAATTAATAATAATAGGTATGCGCAATGAAGTCGGCAATGGTAGACTGGTGGTTCGAGTATCTGCCAATGGATAGTAAGGTCGCGGCTTTGAATCCCGCCTTGGACATGGATGTTTATGTTTGTTGTGTTATAGATTACATTGTAAATTGGCCCTGTGTGCTGTATGTGAAATATTAAGAAATAAATAAAAAAATATTAACCCTCGAGCCACATATTCCATGTGCAGCATATTTGAAGAAAATAATGTACATCACTTATGGTCGTATTTTCCTTGTATCCCACAATATGAATACATTGCTGATTGGGTCCTAGTAATTCACCTAATTGATTATAAACAATCACAATATTTATATACATTTAATGGTATTTTTACTTTCTCCATATACAAAGTATAAAGTATTGTTTTCACGAAACAAATGAAATTCAAGATTTCAACGGAAATACATGTTTGTAGGTCTCCTGAACACATTTTGACTATTTTCTCGATGGTCTGTGTGTCGGTCTGTCTGTCAATCTGTATGTGATAGTATTTTGTGGTTGCTCTAACTCAAAAACACACTCATTCAATATCAAATTTGATATTTAGAAAAGGTACTATATAAGGAAGACCTGCTTAGGTTTTGGCAACAATCGCTCAACCGGAAGTGGGTGTTTACTCTAGTCATGTTTTGGTTTTTGACAGATAACTTTGAAATCTTCATAATTGTAAATGTTGTTTATTATAAACTTCATAGATAATATTATTCTCTATAACTTTTGTTTGAAACATTTTTTGTAGAATGGTTTGTTAAGGAGATATCCCATTTATTTAATATTTGCTTTAATATTTTATCAATGTAAAGCAGTACTGGCATAAAAATTGTAGGAAATTTAATTTTCTACAACCTTTGTTCGAAACATTTTTGCATATAAAGCATAGTTGAAGAGATATCTTAAAAACTAAATTTTTTAGCTGCCACAACCACACCGCCTTCTGGCGACTATTGTAAACACTTTGCACTCCTTTTTATTTTCGTAATTGTTGGAGCTTTGGGGCTATATTGAATATCAGAAGGCTACGGTTTTAGTTTATTTCAGTTCTTTGTAGTCTTTAAATTTTTCTCGTAGTTCCTTAAAATATTTATTATCATTTAACCTATTTGGAATTTTTATAAATATTACAGGTATGAAGAAAGTCATGTGGTGGCCACATCAGATTTTTTGTTTTCCAGAATGTTGAGGCATATATGCAATATGTTTCTTCTGTTATTTATATTCCCTAGTTCGCTATATTTTTAAGATTGTCTTGTAAAAACATGGTATACAGCCTATATTCAGGTACATTTTTTCATAGTTTTAATCTGGAAAAAATCTGATGTGGCCACCACATGACTTTCTCCATACCTGTAATATTTCTAAAAATTCCAAATAGGTTACATAATAATAAATATTTTAAGAAACTGCGAGAAAAATTTCGACTACTAAGAACGGAAATAAACTCAAACCATAGCCTACTGATATTGAATATAGCCCCGAAACTCCAACAATTAAAAAAATAAAAAGGATCGTTACTAAGAGTAACTAAGCGTAAATTGTTTAATAGTTGTCGGTAGGTGATGTGGTGGTGGTGACAGCTAAAAAATAAGTTTAAAAATATCTCTTAAACAATGCAATTATATGCAAAAATGTTTCGAAAAAATATTGTAGAAAATTAACTTTCCTATAACTTTTATTCCAGTACTTTTTTACATTTATCAAATATTAAAGCAAATATTTCAAAAAAACGGATGTGACAAGAGTAAACACTCACTTCCGGTTGACCGATGTTTACCAAAAACTAATCAGTTCTTTTCCCTTTAACATAAATGTCAAATATAAAATTTTGTGTTGATCTGATTAATAGTGTTTGAGTTAAAGCACCCACAAAATCCCGGTCACAGTCACACACACCCATAGACATCATCGAGAAAATAGTCAAAACATTTTCAGGGGACCTTAAAACATGTATTTCCATTGAAATCTCAAATTTGATTTTTTTCATGAAAACAATTCTTTCTCTATACTTCGTATCTCGAGAAAGTAATAAGGTTGAAGCTTACATGCAGGGGCAGATTATATGCGAGTGAATATGGTAATTCAAGCCAATCCTATTGTTAAATTCTTAGCAATTTTTTTCATGCTTGACCTATAGTATATTCCTCATTACTTCCATTACTGTTAATCACCTATTGATTTATATATGTATAGTCTTTAAAAGGTAACCTGAAGTTTAGGTATTTTAAAAACCATTTTTTACACTATAGATAGAGCAATTTTTCTCATGCTTGAACTATAGTATATTCCTCATTACTTCCATTACTGTTAATCATCTATTGATTTATATATGTATAGTCTTACAAAGGTAACCTGAAGTTTAAGTATTTTAAAAACCATTTTTTACACTATAGATACTTATTCTTAAGGTGCATTCACACTATATACATGTATGATATATACAAATCTTATACATGTATAAACAGGAATCTAGAAAAGTATAGGATTTGTATAAGGCAAGTCTAAGATTTCTTCATATCCTATACTGTATGAGACAAGTCGTATACAAATCTGAAGCTTCTGGACCGAATGGGAAACTTGGATTTATCCATCAACTCACGCATGTGCTGTTGGATCTCAATCACCTGTCATTGTCACTTTACATTGTTTACGTGCGGTAGTGTTGAGTTTGTGTGTGAACTAAAATAGTGTTTTTTATTTTTAGGCATTCTTTACAAAAAGTAATATAATAACGCTTTATATTAAGTTCGTGTATGTCCCCATGTTTCATCTCTGAAACTACTGGATGGATATTCTTGAAATTTGGTTTTTAGGACATAAAGGCGAAGAAAATAAGAAAATGATATAAATGGTGTACATAGCCTAATCAGGAGTGCCACTTGACTAGTGACAAATAATGAACTTTTCTTTATATTTCATAAAATATCACTTATAACAGAAATCTTCAACCAAAAATTGTAGAACTAATCAAATAGCATCTGTTTTGTTCAATAAATTTTTGTCAAGGGAGTAGCTGATTTCAAGAAAATTAAACGAGAAAGTCGTAAATCACTTTGAACTTTGAAAATTTTCCTGTATTTTTTAACCATTGTCAACAAAAATAATCTTCATGACAACTGAAGTAAACAATATCTGCTGTAAATGCCTAATTAGTTTAATTTTCTTACGTGCGCACGCAACATTTGGAAAATGAAGGGAAATAGATTATCGACGATGAAGAAATGAACGTTTGTAGATTTATTTTCTTTACGTATACACAACATTCATAAGTGAAAAGAAATGGGTAATTTACGACGAAGGAATCAATGTGACCATAAAGATTATATTACAACTATTTTAGTGGGATATGTTTTAAATAATTGTCGATTGTTTTATTAATTACAACTGATTAGGAAATAAGTCTGAATCAAATATTCGTTATTTCCTTGGCATCACTATTAGCCCATCAGTTTTCAGTTCTTAGACATAATACTAAGCCATTAGTATTTATCTTTTTTGACATGATTACATAAAACGTAAAGAACGCCTTTGCCTCGTATGTATGCACGCATGCTGTGCGCATCTTTCCTCATGTTAAATCATTCATTATTGATTTAAATGCACCATGGCTACTTATTTTGCACAAAAAGTTTCTTATCCACCATTGACGTTTCTTCTTTTTTGCTACTTTGTTATTAATTACATAGTTTGCAGCAGCACAAATGGACATATATTCCTCATTTGAAGACACATTGTCCACTGACTTGTCTAAGAATATGTGAATGCTTAAAAAATTTATACTTGTATTATACCTGTATTAGATTTGTATATACTATATCGTATACAAATCTAGCACAAGTCTTATACTTGTGCATACAATTAAAGTGAGGACGAGTGCGTGTGGGGCGACAGGTCTTCTCTGGAGCCAACCCTGGATGCAAAAATAATTTGCAGTGAATATCCTCTACTAGAAGAGCTAATCTGTGACATTGTTTCTTTTTTCTTTCTACTTTATTTCACACCATGATGAAGAAAGTAAAACACAAAACTTATACTTCAGAATTTTGTATAGGAATAAGTTAGCTCACCTTTAAATGGGAATTGTAGCGATAACTGCAGGATCAGAGCCATTTACTTAACTACAATCAGTAGACTGCTGCATAGTTTGCCACCTGGTTCCACTAACTCGACTGACAATGAGGCGAAGATAAAGTCTTGCCAGTTTTAAAATGTTAGGGATATCCCCAAAATATAGCGTTACCACTCGTCTGAATTTCCATCCCTGATGCTTCTCGAGTTAAGGATTAGTAAGTTCGCAAACAACGTAATGGGGAACTACTTGAGAAGAGAGGCCAGCGCACATTGTTGGCAGTCAAAACATTGGTGTAGGGTTCAGGAAAGGTAAACAAGACTAAGCTTCTCTCTACAAGAGAGTCCAATTTCACTTTATGAGAAAATTATTGCAATAGGGATTCCTATTTCTCAGCAGAACTGATCAACGAATGATATGTTTATTACTATAAATTATTTTTCAATTTTTACTTACTTTGTATGCCAAGTATACAGAAAGAAATTAAAAATTTAACAAAACAATTTTAATGTAACAATTGAACAAATATTACAGAAGGTGCCAAAATAGCCTATTCAAGCATCAGATGTACCATTTCTGGCCTGTCACGATGTATAATAAGAACTACAACATTTTTCTTTAATGTATACAAGTGTCACAGTATATGGAGCTAACAATTATTGAAATAATCGCAGCTGTTCTGTGCAATCCGGATAATTGGAGTCCGGATAAATGAGTTTCTACTATATAGGGATTTGTCATATGCATGTATATAGTGTGAATGTACCTTTAGCCTGGCAGTGGTTGGATGGTATTTTGTCATGATTTTGGTTGCACAGTATGTAAACACCTTCCATGAAAAATTTATGAAATATGGCATAGTTAACATTTACCAATGTTTTTACATTTTAGAGACATTGGTTCCAATAAGGAATGTAGTTAATGTTATAAAAATGTTTTTCATTTGATGAGTCATATTTGAGGAAATTAAGATGCTTTCATTTTTATTCAGCGTGTGAATCACTATGATAGCAATGCAGACTTTTGTAAATACAAAGAATTCTAAAAACTTACAAAAAGAATAAAATAAAGGAAGGCTAATATTGACTCAGTATGTGTGACTGTTGGGTCCTTGGAGATGAGCAACATCCCATAAACCTATGCATGTTTCTAGAGCAGAGGTTCCCAACCTGGTGCTTGTGAGCACCGCAGTGCTCATTGGCAGCTTGATTGTGCTCTTCGGCAGCTTGGTTGTGTACTTCTGTGATTCTTAAATCATGTTTCCTAACATCATTAATTTCATATGATCAGTGTAAATGCATATAAGAACATTATTAATAAAATAGACATTGGTTTGATTTTAGTATTTATGATCATTATTTTTTTATTGTTACTTGATATTGTAGGATATAGCTTAGTGCTCACTTGATATACATACAAGATAACAACTTGGTGCTCAACAAATGGAAAAGGTTGGGAACCCCTGTTCTAGAGCATGCGTCCACAATCTTTTCAAAGTGGTGAGCATCAAGTTACATTCTAGAGCACCCAGCGAGCACTACTATACTTTTGTAAAAGTAGGAATAATCATAAATTAAATTTACATCAAAGTGGTTGAAAATTCCTTTTGTACATTCAGAAAGAAAACAGCCAAACAGATTGAATTAATGATACTAGGCAAGATGATTTTTTAGAATCGTAAAAGTGCACGGTAAGACCGCTAAAAAGCAACATAATGCTAGTGAGTACCAAGTTGTTGACCCTGTTCTTGAGTGTGTGTATTCTTCCTCTATTTTAATTTTATGGCAATTAGATTTCATTATTTTCAACATTGACGTTTGGGTCAAGTTGATTCTGACTCTTTAACAGCAAAAGCTCTACTTATTCCCATGTGGAGACAAGATATTAAAAAATATTAAAAATATTGCTGATATATACAAGAATTATAAAACAAATGGATTCTGATGATGAAATAGATGGGTCTTATTATTCTTTAAATGGCTTCTGTTTATTTATACTTGCTGGATTTTTTCATAGAAATTGTCATTATTGCCATCGTGCCATGCAAATCCTGTTATTTTAGAAGGCAATCTTATTGCTGTTTTTAATTACTTTGGAATTTTGCTTGTTTCTGTTTAAGTTCCTCCATATGTTATAGCATATATTTTGAAAATGTACTGATAATTAATTGCCTTTTGCCAGGTGACTGGGCTGTCTGCTACCAACGAATTCCTTTTAGAACAGAATGCTCAGTTGAGATTGAGCAAACAAGCAGCTGCTGGCACTGTTACTGCTGTCACTGTGCCTGCTATGGCCATAACTAGTGCTACAGCAGCTTCAGCCACAGTTCAGGTGCACCAACCTCTTGGAGGAGCACCTGCAACCAATGGTGCTGGGCCTGCTCCTCAACCTACTGCATTGGCTCTACGGGCTGTTGCTACAGTACCAGTTTCAATTGCAACTGTTACTCCAACCCTGGCTCCAGTTTCGATGGCTCAGGTAATTGGTTTCATAATCAATTTACTCTTCTTTGCTACAATCGTATTTCTTTGGTAATTTGGCATATAAGCTTCATTCCAAAGGCAGCTTGCTTATTTACCATATTTACCCGAATTCAAGACGAGATTTTTTTCCAAATTTCACCTTGCGAAAATCTGGGGTTGTTTTAAATTTGAGTACGAAGTCGTATACCATCAATACATCATGGTCAATTGATCGCGCATCAATTCGCCGTGCTTCAAATCATGGCACATCAATTTGTCACACGATAAACTCATCATCAATACAGCGTTCAACAAACTCATCGTGCATAAATCCATTGCCAAACAAATTCATCGCATAACAATTTCGTTGCAAGACAAATTCGTCACATTCGTGCCAATGTCCGGAAGCTGTGTGAAGTTGCAATGGAAGTCGTGTGAGCTACATTACAATTTTCTCAATTAGCTATATAAATTGCCATAGGTCAGTCCAACTTCGATGAAACTTTATTTACTCTAATTTACTCTACATTTCTAACATTTGTGAAGTGTCAAACAGAAGTGGAAGGAAAAGTATGTTACAGTTACATCAGTCTGACTTCGGTGAAACGAATTATAATACTCAGTGTTTCTGACCTTTGTTAAGTATGAAACAGACATGGAAGAAAATATTTTAAACAAATAGAAGTGAAAAAAGTATTTTACATCTTTACATTATTACTATAAATCATTATTTCTGTGGTTAACTTAGAATTCCTGAGCAATGCCAGGTACTTTCAGCTAGTTATCCCTTAAGAGGTCGTGCGGTAGTTTGTGACGTGGGAGGTTGCACACGGTC
Organism: Tanypteryx hageni; assembly: GCA_028673005.1. Taxonomy (NCBI): domain Eukaryota; kingdom Metazoa; phylum Arthropoda; class Insecta; order Odonata; family Petaluridae; genus Tanypteryx; species Tanypteryx hageni. The sequence continues at coordinate 39,278,986 of CM054115.1, forward strand.
TTTCTGACTGTGTAGGATAAAGAGGCAAAAATACACAAAGATATATTTTTTATTCAACATTTTATTTATTTTTAAACGCATTTATGTTCAAACAATGGTTTTGCATCAATAAAGATGCATTGAAATAGTTAAAATATTATATATATATAAATACATACGATAAATAGCTGTATCAAACACCATGCCGGACAGTTTTTCACAGGAAGAAAAGTAGGTGATTTCTTCGTAGAATGTTGGATTTTTATTATTTCCTAACAAAAATAATAAAGAGTGCGATAAAAATTATAAGTGGTCTCAAACACACTCCCTTGAAAAGGACTGTGTAGTCGCCAACGTACATTCTCAACCAGACATAAAGAGACCAACTCTACCTTAGACGGGAACAACTAGTTATTGCTTTGTGTATTCAATCAGGACAGTTGTAAGAGGACAGCGCTTATCCTTGCACATTCTCGAAGGAATAACATGATATCACTGCAGAGAGCATATGGCGTGCCAGGCTGGTGCTGCTTGCTTACTCACAGGGAATACAAATGTAAACACAAATAATACTTATGACGGGAGTCTTCCAGACCAAAAACCTGATTGATAGTGAGCTCGAGGTAAAATAAGGATGCCAAGCATTAGATATTACTGATAGAGAACCCGGTCTTTTAAACCGTGCGCAATCTCTTTAGCATTCGGTCGGAAAAAACCGATGTTCAGTAATGAAAACCCACAATATAAACAAATAAAACTTAATTGGAGAGCCCTACAAATTCGTCATATGATACATAATGGACAAGAAATAAGGTACCTAGGAGTCCAGAGATTAAATGATGCAGAGAGGTTTAAAAATTTTAAGAATGTAATCCACCTGGTCTTTTTGATCGTGTGCGACCTCTTAAGGGTTAATTATAATCAGCAAGATTGAGTAGCAAAATAATGTCAGAGTTTAAGAGTGATTTAGAAATTGGTGTATAGGAAGAGGGAGGGAGACTTACCAGTATTATAACCATTTCTTTACAGCAGTGTTTCTCAACCATTGGGCCACGACCCTATGGTGGGCCACAAAAGGAATTGAGGTGGGCCATGAAAATTTGAAACAAGTTAAGATTTTTTGACAATACACCACTGTTTTGAACTTCGCGAAGAATTGGTTCTGGAAAACTGATGCGAAATGCAAATTTGCGAAGTGCAAGTCATATTTTCCAATAAGATGTAATGTTATTATGGGAGTATGGTTCCCAGTAAACCTAAAAAATTCATTTTTTATCATAAATAATGCAGTTTAACAGAAAATAAAAGAACATTGCAGCAACATAATAGCAAATGAAAACCTAGCATCATAAAGTGAAAAAAATTCTCTTAATTATCTTCAAAACATGTAATAGCAAATGAAAACCCAACGTTACAAAGCGATTACACTTCTTTAAGCACTTGTGCAATTTACCTCAATCTCATTTTTGCATGTGATTTTCGTTCTTCTTTTGTTCATTCCAAAGAAATCCTTTAATTTAAATTGATGAATTACTGATATGAAATGTTGAGTATGTGATGCACAGATGTATTCTTGGGTTCTGCAACAAACATTTCCAAGCTGCAAAAAAAAACGCGCATTAAAAAGAGGTAACATTTCTTTTAGTAATCACGTTCAATATAAGTGGCAGAAAATCTTACGTTACAAAATGATAGCAATTCTTAGATTTACATTAAAAATTCATAATAAAAAATCAAAACCTAACAAAACAAAATAACATTTCTCTAAATTATGTTCAAAATACAAAGATAATAGTAAATAAAATCCTTCCATCTCAAAATGATGGCATCTCTTTAAGTTTTAAACTAAAGTTTCACGTCGAAAATTGGCGGTGAAGTTCAAACTGATTTACAAAATAATTAAGTCGAGAGTTATCACATTTGTTTACTTTGAAAACTGCTAATAATGAGCATTATAAGTATTATGTACATAATACCCTTATTCTGTCCATCTATCCGCCAGAACGCTCTATAGAAATCCCCATAACAGTACACTTAATAATACCTTTTTTCTCTTGCAGGCTTTATTTCCTTTGCAAAATTAAATTAGAAGTAATTGACATATGATCTTTAGACAGGGACCAATTTAAAGAAAAATAAACTTAGATTCTTATTCTTATCGTCGACGTTTGCCTTCAGTTCGAAATCGCTCAAGTTATACCTTTAAATCACATTTATTGGAAATTTTTAAGCTTTTTAAAGAAATGTTGTCTTGTCGACCGTGTCATTGTTAAACCTCGAGATTGTATTGTCATCCTTATACTATATGCACAAGGAAAAATTTATTTAAAAGATGTGAAACTATTTCATTCACTCAGTAAGCATCTATACATAAGTCGTAGTCATAAAAACAATACGTCACATGCCTATCTCTGCCTTCGGCTCCTCTGTCAGTCACACTATTACACACTGCATGATTATAAGATGACTAGCGATTTTTCAGCCATAAGAATTGGAACAAAACCTCGTCTTATATTCAGGTATATACGGTAGTTAAAATAAAAGTGTGATCTTAAAATATAGTTAAAACTCATTGCAGTTCACCTATTTAGTTAATAGTAAGTTGCTACACAATTTTCCTTTGATGGTAAATTGATTGTTCGTTCACATTTTATCGTGTTTTTTACAAGTTAATAAGAGTAAAATAATTCATTTATTAAGTTAAATTCTATATGTTTTAAATAACTTATTATTTCGATTTTCCTCTTATTTTAGCAAATATTTGGATAATCATTTGGCCTCTCTGCTAATAATTACGTAAACAATTTAATCAAAACAAAGATAACTTTCAGAAACACTAATTTAATTGTGTTTGAAAGCCAAACCAGATCATAGAATATCTTACTGATTTTTCATATCAAAATCATATATATTTGGAATACCTTTATGATAATCCCGTCATATTTGACGGGAAATTACGCTAGTAATATAATAATAATAAGCCCTCTTCTATTGCGCCAAAGTTTAAATTGAACTTCTAAACAAAAAAGTAGAGAAGTTCTGCTTGTTGGTATCACATTCAGATGATGCAAAATGCAAATAAACGGCACAAAACAGAATAATGGTCATAAAAAAATTTGTCACAAAGTGCAAATTCGCGAACCGCAAGCACGCGAAATTAAAAAAGATGATGTATTTGAAAATTGTTGCAGAATTATAGCAAAAACTTAATATTTTGTAAAAATCAAACATTGTATATAACTAATGACAATTTAAATAAATTGCTTTATGTTTTTTATATATAACCTGCTACTTTTAATCAAGAATATAGGATTTTCTCCTGTTTATATTGATAAATAGGTGGGCCATGAAAACTGGACCATGTATAATTCCTGTAGCTTAGGTGGGCCATGTTATCAAAAAGGTTGAGAAACGCTGCTTTACAGGAGTCCCAAATTGCAAAGTGTAAATATATAGGCCCTCTCTTCCGAATACTATTCTCTTCCATTCAAGATTTCTTAGAAATGCTTTCCCTTGGAATTGCCCTGTGAACCACCTGGCGATACAGAATATACATTCTAAGTACGGTCGTTTTCTACGAGTTGTACCCTTTTCTCAGTGGGGTCACCAACCAAGATTATTGTTTATGCTAAATGTTCGAAATGAAGGCAAGAGAGGATGACAGGCGGGTTGGCATTGTAAAATAGGTGAAACATATTTGTTAAGTAAAAGCTTTTGAAATATAAATCCCCAATAAAAACAGAATATGGAAATTATCTTCAATCATTACTAAAAGAAAATATCATGAATAAACAATAAAATATAGGTTCTTGTAGACGCATAATTATATTAATGACAAAAGTTTAGAACACGTGTATTCACGTCTACAAATATAACCTATTCAATGTTTATGTTACATTCTTTCACTTTATACCCATTTTTAAGACAAAAATTGTTGCGGCGAAAATTGTTGCTCAAATGCTCTTTAAGGCCAACGTTAAGAATGAATTGTTATCCGATCATATTTTGGTGACACCAGAAAGCATGAACATGGTTTACTCGGATCTCTTAGCATAGAACTCCTCTTGTATGCAGCTACCATTGAACTGAGCGAAATTACAAACTTGGCAACATAGCGTTGTAGCCAAAGTGAAATAATCTGAAAGCAAGCGGAATACTTCGGGTCTCAGCCGCACGAGCAATTAAAACATTATATAAGGATCACGAATACTTAATTGAATCAAAACCCATTAAGTGGTTCAAGAGATGAAAGTTGCAACAGAAAAGACATGCTCATTAGGCATTTCGCTACTGTTACTTTGCTTGTAAAGAGCATCTAAAAATGATTTCCATTAGTATCCAAAGATAAATTCCCATGTATAATGCATACTTGATACATTGGAATTTAATTTACCAATATATAAAGTATGTAATATGTTTTACATGAAAGTCACAGTGCGCATTGTATATAAGAAATTCGATTATGCAAGCAAGTTTATTCTAATACAGCATTTTATTAATGTAAGAAAACCATTGAAATCTGTCAAAGTTCTTAAACTCAGATTCATGATTCAAATGATATTCATCAAGTGCCTAAAACATGAGGATTTCTGAACAGGTTATATAAATTTCGAGTTTTGATATTAAATTCACTCCCACACGCATCTATGTTTATACATACAAAAGATGAAGAATTCTACGAAGTATATGCGTGGACCTTGTTTCATAGAGGGGAATCTGTAAAGAGCCTGACTTTTTTTAAATCTTAGTTGTCAACTTATTCCGGCACAAATTTATTTATTTTTTCCTCCGAACTGGCCAAAAAATAGGGCTGCACGAGGGCGCATGGTACATGAGTAAATACGGTAATTTTGACGTGAGGGCAACTTTAGTTGCTTTCCGATGAAACATGCTTTTAAATGTAATCCTTTATACCAAGTTGACAGCGATGTGACATGACAACCCAGAATTGAATCAATACATATGTATATATGTTTTATGATTGAACTTACATTCACGGAGCGTTAAAATGAAAGAATTATGTTTTGGCAATATTTCTTAACGTAGTTCTGCAAATGTTCTTGTTTACTTGAACTTGATCTTTGGTTAGCAACCGGCCCATTTCTAGCGAATCATCAACACATCTTTCAAACAGGCACGAATTAAATATCGCATCATGTCAAAATTGAATCACTTTGGAATGAAAGTTCAGATGACAATAACTTTCTAGTGACTGAAGTTGCTCTAATATCAAACTCAAATCACCGTCACAAGTTACCTTGGTATAAAACTCCCTAAGGATTAAAAACAATGTTTAACCTTGAAGTAATGTTGATTTGTTTCTACATATGATTGAATTGGATTGAAGGCAAATAAGGGCCAGTGTGGTACCAGTGCCGACACAAGTATTTACACGTCCGCGCATCAGCCGTGCCACATCCGAACAGTGATCATATTGCCGTTGGCGGATGGCATGCACATTGCCGGTCTGACAACAACAATACTGTCTGTGTCAGTGACATGACCCTGGCCGTGAAAACTGGAAAAATATCATTGCTGACGATATCTGTAAGTACAGTATGGGCACTCTCTGTTTCAGGATGCACCAGCACTGCGCCAGATACGTCTAAATGATAGTACATGTAATGATTCTCAAGGGCATTTCATTAGCTACTAATTGTAGATTATCAAGTGGGTGGCAGGCCGGGCCCCAGAGCACTGCACGTCTAGTTCCGCCACTGGTACAAGCTTGGTCAGCCTGTGTATTATACATTAGTGCATGTCATGCATAGGAATTTAGAGTGAACCATTCCAAAAGGTATGAAATTCTATTATTTTAGAATATTTGACTTCAGCTTGTGTTTCTATGACAGCAGCAAGTTATTCATATAAAAATTTGCTACAAGTGACTTTGATATATTGTCTGCATTTCAGGTGAATCTCTTAAAAGATTTTGGGTTGTAGGTTTCTGCAACAAACAGCATTGTTAGAAGGTACTTTCAGGAGAGATGCCCACTGCAATGTGTGCATTAATAATGTGGTGAGTGAAAAATGATCAATGCAGCCCCACCTTAGAGCACTTTCTAACTCCTGAAAGATGAAATTCTGCTATGACCGGGAATCGAACCCGGGTCTTCCACTTGCCGGGCGGATATTCTACCACTGAACTACCTTAGCAGATAATCTTTCCTGTTTCTGAATGCGGGTGTTTTTCTTAGTTGGGTCCGGGCTAGCCCCAACGTACGTCCTCCAAGAGAACGTCAAAGAAAACCCCTCCCTCTCAAATGGTGAGATTGCCAAAGCCAGAAATTGATGGAATAATAGGAAACTATGCAGAATGGCATAAGTTGTCATTTGGGAATAACTTTGAAACAAAAAATTCTGCTATGACCTGGAATCGAACCCGGGTCTTCCACTTGCCGGGCAGATATTCTACCACTGAACTACCTTAGCAGATAATCTTTCCTGTTTCTGAACGCGGGTGTTTTTCTTAGTTGGGTCCGGGCTAGCCAAGCTAGTATCAACCTGCCCCAACGGGCTGTTTCAAAGTTATTCCCAAATGACAACTTATGCCATTCTGCATAGTTTCCTATTATTCCATCAATTTCTGGCTTTGGCAATCTCACCATTTGAGAGGGAGGGGTTTTCTTTGACGTTCTCTTGGAGGACGTCCGTTGGGGCTGGTTGATACTAGCTTGGCTAGCCCGGACCCAACTAAGAAAAACACCCGCGTTCAGAAACAGTTTCATAGTTCTCTATTATTCCATCCTGAAAGATGGTTTAGTAAAAGTTAAATCATAGGGCAAAAAAATTTTTGTATAGGTAATTTATTTTATATAAACTGATGTTTATCAAACTACATTGTTTCATGGCAATATTATTATTTTAATTTTTTTAATAGTTTAAAATTTACAGAATAGTGACGATAAAAATATTTTTACCCCATATTGAAGAATATTGCACATTTCACTCAAATATATCAAAGATGAGTAACAACTCAATTTACTCCTTACTGCAAACTTAATAAGTATGAAAACCCTTATACAAACTTTAAATCAAAATTATTAAGAAAACCGTTAAATATGGTTTTGTATAATAATTTAAACATGGTTAAAAGGCTAAACATATAAATTACTAGCTTTGATTCCATGTAAAAATAAGTTAGTAGATAACAGCAATATGTAAATTTGCTAATCAAGTGAATTACTGTATTTACCCAAATGCAAGAAAGACTGTCAAAACAGGAAAAAGTTTCCTAATTTTTCACTATGTATTTTGTGTATATTTCGAACACACGTATTCAGTTCATTCATTAATTGAAATGGTTTGTTACAAATTTTTGTTTGAGAAAAAAAAATTTTTAAATGTATGTACATATTTTAAAAAATTAATAGTGTTAATTGAAATTTGGATTGTAAGTTTGCAATGAAAAATTTCAGTAGATACAAGTATTTTATCTTATGTTTCATTTGTTTAAAATAACATCAATTAAACGCGTAACCATATTTCCTATGATTCTATGACAACTTGTCATTCATTATGCATCAATACATTGCAGGACAGTCATCACGCGTCAATTCATTGCTCCCATTGTGAAACGATGAATTGACGGGCATTGAGTTCGTCGTGTGATGTATTGACGCACAATGAGTTTGTCATGTTACGAATTCACATGCGAGGAATCGACTGTGATGTATTGACAGTATATCACTTCGTACTTGAATTTAAGATGACCCTCAATTTTTGCAAGCTGAAATTTGGAAAAAAAACGTCTTATATTTGGGTAAATATGGTAAATAGAGTTGTTAACATGCTGACTGCCATTTCAAACACTGGATGTTTTCAGCATGTGACTTGCTCCATGCAAAGTGATGAATATGATTAAAATATTACTTACAAGTTGCTCTTGACAACCCTCTGTAATAACTATCAGCAATTACACTGAATAATTTTTAAACACTGAATCATTTTCTCAGTGAATAATACTTTGAACCACTTTTCACAGTGAAAATACAGTAAGTAATTAAAATTATCATGTGTCATGTATAACAAAATATTGATGCACATTGTACTGCTAATGTAAAATTATTGCTCAAAATATGATTAGAATTATTACTGGCAGCAATGCCAGTCCTGCCAATATGTACAAGGAAATTTGTTTACAAAATATGATGCATTGGGATAATTTTTGATTGCGATTAAAATAAGTATTGGCAGCAATGATGTCACTATCAGCAATTTAAAAATTTTATCATAACTATGGAAATGAAGCTGTCACATAATGACATTGTGTAGTGAACGAATTCAGGATAATTGAAATACCTCGGAAACATTTCGTTCCAGGAAATGTTTCAAACAATATTTATAGAAAATTATACCAACATGGCAAATATTTACATAAGTCCCAAAGGAGATATTTTGCAAAAATGGAAAAATGACAAGGATAAACCTTTACTTCAGGTTGATCAATTTCAGCCAAAATCTGATTTGAATTTATAATAAAAATTGTAGATACAGAACTTTGTTGATCATATTATTAGTTTTTGAGTTCGAGCACCCACAAAATTCCTATCATGCAAAGACATCATCGAGAAAATAGTGAAAACATATTCAGAGGACATTAAAACCTGTTTCCGTTAAAATTTCAAATTTTAGTTTCACAAAAACAATTCTTTCTCTATACTGCATATGAAGTAAAAATGCTATATCTTCTTCAGGAGCCACAGTAGACTGTTATGATATCCTTTCCATGCATGGTTTCTAGCTTCACAGTATTGCTTAAGAAATTCTTTACATGGACCTTACAGGAAAAAATTGATGTCCTGTTTGCAAGGAATGAACTTTTGTGCATTAATCTTTGTTAATAGTTCATTATTTATCACCTCAATAGGGCATATATTAAAATCATTGGTGAACTGGACATCAGCAATCAACATGTTAATCTGTACATGTACAGGGTGTTTAAAAGACCCATAACCTCACTGGAATATTTACACATCAATTGTAATTATGTGCTATACATCAGCTGTACATTATATATCTGCTACACATTACCTCCTCACCCATGTCATAGCAAGTTTTGCAAGTGGCCACCACCAGGGCTCTGGCATGGCCCCAGGGGTGCAGCACATGCACACAGCGGCAGTTTCTAAGGAGCAGCAAAATGCATGTCAAATATTATGTATAGAAACAAATTTAAGTTAAGCATTAAACTAAGAAATTCAGATATAGTGGGACTAGCATTCACAATCCTTGTCATTCGTTAATAATATTTTTAGGAATTCTTTACAAAAAGTAAACAAGAATGCCTTATGGTCAGGTTATGTCCATCTGCATGTTTCATCTGCAAAACTACTGGATGGCTGTTGATAAAATTTGGTATTTAGGACGGCAAAGAAACTAAGAAAATGATGTAAATGATTCCTGTAGGATAATCAGGAGTACCATTTTACTGATGACAAATAATGAACTTTTCTTAATAACTCGTAAGATATTGCTTATAACTAAAGGTCTTCAAACAGATTTGTAGATCTAGTCAAATAGCATATGTTTTGTTCAGTACATTTTTATTGAAGGAGTAGCCAATTTCAAGAAAACCAAACTCACTTTGAACTTCGAAAAATTTTCTTGTTTTTTAACTGTTGTCAACGAAAACAATCCTCATAGCAACTGAAGTAAACAATATCTGCAGTAAATACCTAATTAGTTTAATTTTTCTTTTGTGTGCATGTAACATTTGATAAACGAGAGAAATTGATTATTTACAACAAAGAAATGAATGTAAATATATCTATTTTCTTTACATATATACAGCATTTGTGCATAGAAATGGGTCATTTACGATGAAGGAATAAACGTGAACAAAAGATTATATTACTACTATTCTTGTGAGGTACTTTTAAAATAATTGTCAATTGTTTTATTAAGTGCAACCAATTAGGAAATAAATCTGTGAATAAGAAATTCGTTATTTCTTTGGCATATCAGTTCTTAGACATTATACTAAGCCATTTGTATTTTTTGGCATAATTGCATAAATGAAAAAGAATGCCTCTGCCTTGCATGTATGCACACATGATGTGTGCATCTTTCTTGTAACAAATACCTAACAATAAAGAAGGAAGATTGATTGATTTGGTCTTTATTTGAGGCGAGATTGAGACTAGGAAGTCCCATCTTCCACCTAACCCCTCGTCGTGATACATATAGTAGTACATAAAACATTAACAATGTAAACACAGGTAACAATAAAAATATAAGTATTTGAAAAGAAAATATGTGATTTTGTGGGGAAAAATATGAACTGCTGAGTAATGGAATTCAAGTAAAAAACCCACTGCAGGAAAACACCCACACAAGAAGGGGGGAGAAGCAGAGGCAGCATAGTTAGCATTCCTACAGGACAGTAAAAGACTTGGCATCAGTCCTGGTCTCTACCTTCTTTAAACTAAAAATCATGTGTTGATAATACAATGAAATATACAGGGTCGTGCAGCTTTGAAAACATCCTTACAAAGAAAAAGTAAGAGCCTTATAAAAAATATCATTTAACAGGTATCCATGGCATCTGTCAGCATAGCGCAGGCACTTCCAGTGGTTACCATGGCAGCGGGTCCCCCAGCACCAGGAAGGCCTCCACCTCCACCGGGTGCTGGTCCTGGGGTACCACCTCCTCCTCTACCCACAGCAGGCCCAGCTCCAAGGGTGGTGGCTCCGCAACCTGGGCCAGGGCAGCAGCAACCCCAACAACAGTGTCCCCTTTCGATTAGTGCCTCTTCACCCCTTGTTTCATATTCTATTGTGACCCAGGGAATGAGACCAACACTTCAGAGTGCCATGCCACCACGATGAGCTCCATCTGAAGTCTCTCAGAGCTACGACAACAGTATGTAGATGAATTTGGTAAAATACAAAGGTACAGATTTCATCGACTATGAGATGGATGATTGGATTTCATCATCTTAAGCAGTGCAGTCGTTTTATCATTGCATTCGTATTTAAACATCAATGTGACAGTTGTTGACCGATTCTGCATTTGGGATTTAAGCATAACTAGGCATTTAGATGAGAAGCATAAATGCCATCAATAAGAGAATCTCAGGGTTTTAGTCTCTTTTTTTTTAAGGGTAAATTGATTTTCAAGTGGTGAAATGATGCCAAATTTATTAACACAATTGTACAATTTTTTCTTGAATGGTCTTCTTTTAAGAATCTAAATGGAAGCCTAAATTTATTCCATGTGGTATAATATTAATGTTGAGTGATATATTTTTATTTTGAATTGGTCAACTTTAAAATGTTTAATTTTGCATGATAATTATCGATGCTAAAATGACTGCTTAATATGCCTAAATAGGCTTTGAGATTTAAAGAAATGGATTATCTAGAGTTCACTTGTATAAAAAGAAATCATTGAGACCAGATGAACATTTTGACGATAAAAAATGCTGAACTAATAAAACTGATGAGAAGCAAGCGAAGTCTCCAGTAGGCACGAGATCTTTGCAGCACTGAAATAATTCCTTCAACCTGCTGTCTAGTATCTTCCAAAGTACCAGAGTTGTTAATGACAAAATGCGCTCTTTCACACTTCTGCTCAAGTGGCAACTGCGCATCAATCCTGCTTAGAGCAGCAGACTTAGACATTCCCTCACCTCTGGCCACCAATCGTGACAGCTGACTCTCCTTCTCACTGTAAAATATTGTATGCCTTGTGAGTAGGATCCAAAAAGTTTCTCTATTTTTCTTTGAAACTGACAATGGTTGTTCACATGAATTGCATGTTTGCATTGGTGTAATACTATATGCGATAATGAATGTTTTTTGTACAGTAATTGCTAAGAAAATGAAAAATAAATGCAACTTTAATAAGAGTGAAGGCATATTTTTTTCACTGATAACCCTCCAATATTAAAAGTCTAAGGTCAAGTGTTTTGTAAGATATTTATATAAGATGGCAACAATTTCTAAATTGCCACTTTATATGTTTTTGTGGTGGCTGAATAAACCTCAACTTGCCAATGCATATTTATCCAGGTGCCAGGATATCTTAATTAATATTTTTCTTAGATTTCTTAATGAACTTGATAATCATTTCATCATGTACAAACTTTCTTTACATGATTTCTGCAAATTCATGTGATTGAAAAGCCATAACAATTCTAGGAAATTGGTCAAATCAAGTAGTCCCTTGCCAACCACGATACGAGGTTTCAAGTATCTGTGATTCAGGCACATTGTTTTTTACTGCAATGATTTTCTTAAATCTAAATAACCTTGATGTGTTTTAGCAGTAGAACTTCTACATTTACTATTTGTTTAACCTTCTGGTACTCGTGTGGGGTAGGTTTCTACCCCACCCCTCACATTTTATGATGGTTTCCCTCCTGTTCGTTTTTTGCTGTCTCCATTTCAGTAGCTGGAATGACATGTGCAGAAGGTTTTTAGACAAACATTTCTAGTGTTGTGTAATCCGTTTTTCAATAAGGATGCTATTTCTTAGGCAGTGCACAGTAATTTCAGATGAACAACTATGATAGGTATATCTCCTGTAGAAAATATTGTTGCTGTTTTGGTGAATTAGTTTTTAATGCAACAACTGAGTTTTTTTCATGTTTCTGTTCCCCACTGAACGAATTTTAACCTATACCTATAATTTATGGGGTGAGGAAAAAAACTTATGCTCTTTTCACTTTCTCCATATGCAATATTGATAGTAAATACTTAAATTTTTATACATTAACTGTCTCACATTAACCGATTAGGGACGGAGCACCACCACGGTGGTGTTAGGGTACCGTCCTCTTCTGCCCTCTTGTGTGGGGCGAGCTAATTACCTGTAGTTCCTTCTTTTTGCTAGCAGCTTACGGACAGTTTTAAGTTTCATCCTGTGAAGTTGCACCTGTTTTTCTTAAGCGGTTACCATCTTACATGTTTTTAAACTTAGCCCTTTTTTAATTTGACAATGGCGACCAAGAGAAAATGGTGTGAGGATCACAAACTGGATTTATTGTTTTCTATACCAGATGATGGAGTAAAAAGTGATATATCCTCTATCAATAGTGATAGTGATATTCAAGAGGAAGAAATTCCTGAACCCTGTAAAAATATTTCACCTATAACTTTAGACGATGAATCTGATGGTGAAATTGAAGAGGCAGTTCAACAGGCTAATAGAAGCAGATTGACTTGGTCCAGAAGAGGTTTGATAAATTTAGGCACTAGTCTCTCTCAGTTTACACCTGGTCCTAATACTTACTTACCAGAAAATTCTTCACCTTGAGATTATTTTATGTTATTTTTTACGGGCGATATGTTGGACCATTGTGTCAAGCAGACTAATTTGTATGCCTCGCAAAAAATGTCAACTGTGGGCGGAGGTGGAAATATTTGGGAAGATCTTACATTAGATGAGTTGAAAGCTTGGTTAGGTGTTATTTTTACAATGGGATTTCATGATCTTCCAAGTCGGAAAGACTATTGGTCCACAGATAGGGCACTGAATGTACCAGGTGTATCAGAAATCATGACGGGATTTTTGTCAATTTTGCGGAATTTTCACGTAAATGATAATTCACGGCAGCCTCTACAAGTTAGCTTACATTTTGATAAACTCGACAAAATTAGACCTATTCTGGATAGTTTAAATAGCAATTATAAAAAATATTACAACTTTTCGGAGTATCAGGCAATAGATGAAGCGATGGTGAAATTTACTGTTTGCTCTTCAATGAAACAGTATATGCCAATGAACCCCATCAAAAGGGGATTCAAGTGGTGGGGAAGAGCAGATGGAACATCGGGATTTGTTTTTCATTTAGAATTATAAACAGGAAAAGGGACAATTAAAAAGAATAATTTGGGTTTGGGTGGAAATGTCGTGATGCAACTTGCAGAGCCTCTCTTTGGGTCAGGCTGCGCCCTTATTTGCGATAGATTTTTTACGTCGCCAGATCTATTTATGAAACTCTCCAAAAAAGGTTTGAGAGCTATAGGAACTGCAAACACCAACCGTGTCAATTATCCCAAAGAATTGGTAGCAAACACAAAGGACTGGAAGCAAAGTAACCAAGGGGACTGTGAGTGGCTCTCCTCCGCCCCACTCGTTTCCTTAGGCTGGCGAGACAAAAGGTCTATATTCTTTTTGTCATCAGGTTATGATTCACCCACATACCCAATGCAGTCTGTGAAAAGGAAGGAGAAGGATGGGTCAAAGGTGGAAGGGTGCTGTCCTGAGATTGTGAGGTTATACAATCAATTCATGGGAGGATTCGATCGAAACGATCAATTATGTAGCTACTACAGTTTGCACATTCCTTCAAAAAAGTGGTGGCATAGACTGATGTTTGATTTAATAAATAGAACGGTAGTAAATTCTTATATCTACTACAAACAAGCTACCAATAAGCCAACTTTTCCCCTTGAAAAATTCTATGTGAATATAATCGGAGACCTCATTGGAGGCTCCAGTAGCAGAAAGGGGCGTAGACGTAGAGCTACAGTTCCTCCTTCACATAATTTTGGAGTGTGCCACTATCCAGATCAAGTGAAAAGAAATGAGATGAATAAACTTTTGCATAAAGAATGTGTAGTATGCTGGGGAAAAGGAATTAGAAAGAGGCCAATTTTTGTATGTTCTGTTTGTGAAAAAGGGCTGTGCATTGACACTTGCTTCAGAGAATTCCATCTGAATCTCCAATAATTAAGGAATAAAAAGCCTCGGTAAGTACTTTAATAGTTAATATAGACTCTTAGTATGAGCCAGTGCAAGTTTCAAGAAGATTAGAGTTAACATTCTTTTTCTATCGTACTTTTCCCAAAAAGGTAACAAATTGGCTATTTTCTGGCATTTAATTCCGTCCTTAATGGGTTAATTAATTTATACTTTGTGGTTGTGTATGAGACATCATAATAAAAATAGATGTGTATGAAACACCTGACAAAACGAGGACTTGTGTAAAATAGTAAAATTATTACAATTTACTTTTATCAACTTTTATTTATTATATATTTATATTAGAAAGTAATTGTAATTGAACCATTTTTCACCAAATTTCATTTTTTATTTTGTTTTTCACATGCCAAAAATATATCTTCGCTATTTTTGACAGAAATATTGTCTTAAGTTTGGTCAATTTTTATTTTAAAATAATATATTGTTAAAAAATTATGTTTCTATTAAATTAGATATATAATTGTCATTTTTTGTTGACGAATGAACTACATTTGGCAGGCATTTTCAATGTAATTCATATGGGGTTAAAATCTACCCCACACGAGTACTGGAGGGTTAATATATAGATTCAGCAATTTTATTTTCTAGTAACATACTACAAGTTCTATGTCCTCCCCCTCAGGCACATGAAGAGGGTCATGCCCACATCCTGCTAACACCTCTCCAAAACCATCATTTTTCTTTGTTAAATTCCTACGTAACATGTTAAATGGGAAACCACCTTTTTTATCAAGAATATCCTCCATCACTTTTTCTCCATAGGATATTGAGAGGGGGACTATGCAGGCTAGACAGCATTATTAGGGGGAATGTGGACCCAGGCAGCTGTTATGATAAATTTATTTAAGAAGTTTTTTACTTTAGTTTTATTATTAAACACTTATGGCAGGTACAGGTGTTTTTTAATCTTTGGCCATTTCTAGACCTTCCTGTATACTAGCCTTGGAAGTGGGTTCCCTTAACCCCCATTTCCCATATGCACTGGGTTTTATCAATTGTGGTGTTTTCTGGGAATGTAACCCCTGTAGTTGGCGAGGGACTACTGTACCACATCCTTTGTGATGATAGATAAGCTGCACAGCCGATGAGCATAAATTCCTTACTATTTGATAAATAACGCAAATGACCGAAAATCTTCAGCAAAGACTGATTAAATCACATCATAAGCTAAATATTAATAAATAATTAAAACTATCTCCATGGAATAATAATGAATGGAATAGTAGCTAGCTCGAACACTTTGGCTTCGATTACTCAGTGGTGGAAAACTCCTTCAGCCAAAAAATATAGGAAAATACCTATACATTTCACCCACCAAGTGGGCATCCTCAGGGGAGAACCTGACCTGGCAGTGAACAGTTGAACCCTGTTCACTGCCAGGTCAGGTTCTCCCCTGAGGATGCCCACTTGGTGGGTGAAATGCATAGGTATTTTCCTATATTTTTTGGCTGAAGGAGTTTTTCACCACTGAATGAATGGAACGATAAAGAAGCCAGATGGGGCAGTTTAAAATATTAAGGGCTACAAACCCCATGAAAAAATTATATATAGCCTTGTTCTCAATATATTTTACATTACGTAACATCTTGAATGTTTTTCCGTACATGGATCATGCAAAAAAGGTATTACCCTTTTGAATTGCAAGTGGAATATGTATATTACACTTAAAGAAATCTTATTATGCTAAAACGTTTGCATTTGGAACAAACAGCTAAGTTGCCGTTTGCATAATTTCTAAATATAAATTGCCTTTCAAGATCAACAAAACATCAGATGGAGTTTTTTAAAGGATCGAAAACTTATTGCAAAATTAAGATTTACTTATCCAGAATTATTGCCTCAATGAACAAATGAAATAAATTACGTTATAATGATGAAATAGTGACCGCACTACAACCAGCTTCAAATATTGGCTCTAGTGATATATTAAATTATAGACAGAAATTCAGCAGATTTAAATTATTAAGTGAAACATGGTAAAAAAAACTCACCAATCCACTACAATGATTTTGTGCAAATATTTAACCATTTTTCCACTCTCAAAGAGTAACGGCAAGTCCATGACAATAAATTTCTCACCTAGAAAGAAACGACTGTTGAAAAAAGCTTCAAATAAAATTGTTTACTAACATCGTGGTGCATGTAATACCTTGTAAGAAACATTTCATCGCTGCAAATGCCATTTCCTTGTAGATTTCCGGATGAGTTATTTGGTTAAGCTTAATTCTTTTATTTTTATCATTGAAAATCAGATTCCCCAATGCTTCTCGATCCAATTCTCCATTAGATTTAAAAACCTCATCACCGAACTCCTTCCTAATTTTATACCAAGCTTTTTTCCCAGGTTCCACCACTGGAAAATGAAATATAATTTTAAGGGGGTTAGCTAAACTGATGGAAAAAGTAAATATTCACTTTTCAAAGTTAACCTTTTCTTGCGATTACATCCGCATCTATAACATAAATCCCATGAGCTTTAAAGATCTCGCTAACGGCACTCTTTCCCGTGGCAATACCACCAGTTAAACCAACTATGAACATGATAAATTTTCGGGCACAGTAAAACGTCTAGATGTAATATATTATTAGCAAAGAATGCGGGAGCAAAAACTTGACGAAATTAACGGGAAAAATCTTTAGAGAACGAATAAAATTACATAATTCAATCATTAAAAGTTTGCGTTAACAGAAAATACATCAACAAAAAAATATAAACTGTTAAGAGGAAAATTCTTTAATTTCCCATATAAATCCAACACAAAAATTGTTACACTTCATGTATTGTATACATGACTACTGACGAAGACTATTCCCCTAGCGAACTACTGCCATCATGACACTAATCATTTAATGTATGTCGCCGTATATAGAGCGCTGCGTCCGTGTTAGAAAATAAAAGAAGAACGAAACTGAATCTTCGAACAAGGAATCAATTTGAGTAACAAAATTGAGATAGCATACAAATACAAGTTGTCTAAATATTTTTTCCCGGTATTCAGAGACTCCTGATTTCTTAATAAGCAGTGAAAAATATTATATGATAGAAAAATGTATCTTCTAATCAAAAAGAATCTTTATGCGATATAAAATTATTTTATACGAGGCCAAAGGCAACGCTCCATAGTGACAATCTAGATAAAATTTGTCTCTGATTTCGCACGATTTTGTTATGGATATTGTGCACTAATTCACATCTTCATGACCAAATAACTCGCTGTCCTAATGAATTACACATGTCAAACCAGAACCAAATCCGCAGGTCTTGAAACGAAAGCAATGGGCATCCGACTGTATGAAGTGACTGTAAATGTATCCAAGACCTAAAATTATTCAAAAGTAAAGTATACAAATCTAATACTTCTGTTCAGTGGGGTATGTTCTGAATGATACGGTGGGCTGTGTGGCGTATTTCACTATCTCTGTGATATATTTATCATAGCATGACTTGCCATATGCCATTTGTATGATGATCTTACGGATAAAAATTATTTTTCTATTATTGTCATATTTACCATCGATTTTATAAGTTTATTTTCTGTATTTGTTATTTATTCTTTGCATCCGTATCATATGTATTCTACTAATTACATACATATTTTCCTATCTCTAGGTAACACTGTTATTCACTTTGTTGTACTTGCAATTATAGTATTGTTACGTGCTCGTGGGTACGGAGGGATCGACGGGAATGAAACGACACAGACTATCCGTTCTTTTTCTTTATTTTCCGAGCTTCCTTCGCTCCACCAAGCCGTTCTCCGCAACCTTCCTCTTCTTCCTTTCTCCTACCGCCGCTCCGACAAGCCTTCCTCCGATCTCCTCCGCTTCCTTCCTCTTCTTCCGCTATCCTGCCGCTGGTCGCTTCCTCGTGTTCCTCGCGCTCGCTTTCTCTTCTTCCGGTCCCTCACTTCTCGGTGTCGCGGGTCGACTCTCCCCCCTGCCTGCAGAGCGGGTGTTAGGGAAAAGGCAGTGGCCTTTTCCCCATTCTAGGCTGCCAGCTAAGCTATAAGCCTGCCAGGTTTTGAGAAGGTTTCTGCAGGTTGTGATATTACAGGTTATGTTGCGGCGGCAGGAAGTGCTGCCGCCTCAGCCGCTTGGGCAGAGGAGAGAATTCCGCCCCCATCGACGCTATCGGGCGCCTGAACCAGTCCCAGGGCATCACGCGGATCCCTGAGAGCTGCCGTATGAGGGCATGCTGTGAGCTAGCGGTCTTCCGGTAGAATGTCCTGGCCTTCTTTTCCAGGTCGCGTTCTACAGGCTCAACCCCTGTTGTGGCTTGGAGCTCCGTCACTCGGACGAAGCTCCTCCAGCTCACCCCTAAGATCATTCGTAGCGCATTGTTTTGCACTACGGCAATCTTCTTGATGTGGGTAGCTGCCGCGCCGGACCATATCGGCGAGGCATAGGTGAGGATCGGCAGTACGCAGGCCCTATATAGCCTAACCTTGGTTTCCAGGGTGACTTCCCTGGAGCCAAAGATAGGGCCAAGTCTGCGTAATGCACCTGTTTCAGCCCCTCTCGCGCCGGAGATGTGGAGGCGCCAGGTTAGCCCTCTATCCATGGTCACTCCGAGGTATTTAGCCTCAGAAGACCATGGGATAGCGTGCCCCTGCAGGGTGAGCGTGGCTGCCGGTTGCACTCGAGGGAGGGCACGGAACATGACGGCGACGGTTTTAGATGGATTTACTGCGACTCTCCACTTGCAGTACCAGGCGTTGACCTTATCCAGAGCTCGCTGCTGGTATTTGACTGCCTGTGCCTCGTTCGTAGATCTAGCAAGGATGTCTGCATCGTCGGCATAAAGGCCAACTATGACCTGAGGCCCATGGTCCCTAGGGAAGTCATGGGTGAAGGTGTTGAATAACATTGGACCTAGGACGGATCCCTGGGGGACGCCCGCCTGAATCAGGTGAGTCCCGGATCGCTCTCCCTCCCAGCACACCCAGAATTTTCTGTTCCCAAGGTAGGACCTCAGAAGAAGAATTAGTGGTAGAGGCATACCAGCCCAAAGCATTATGGCCATCAGTGCCTCCTGCCAGACTCGATCAAACGCCTGGCTAATGTCCAAGAAAACCGCCGCCGTCCTATGCCGGACATTAAAGCCGTCGGTGATGAAGCCGACGACCCTGGCAAGCTGATGCGAGGTGGAATGCTGCTGGCGGAAGCCGAACTGCTCTCCAGGGATGACATTCCTATCGGAGAGGTGTCTCCGCAGGGTTGGGAGGATCAGCCTCTAGAACATCTTCCCAAAGTTATTTAGGA
This sequence comes from Tanypteryx hageni, assembly GCA_028673005.1. Lineage (NCBI taxonomy): Eukaryota > Metazoa > Arthropoda > Insecta > Odonata > Petaluridae > Tanypteryx > Tanypteryx hageni. The sequence goes on from CM054115.1 coordinate 39,298,940, forward strand.
GGGAAATGGGGCGATAATTCTCGGCAATACCCGCAGCCTTATTAGCTTTGGGAATCCTAATTATCTTCGCCCTTTTCCACTCCTCAGGGAAGTGCCGTATGCGTAAGCAGCCATTGTACAGCGCTGTAAGGAACTGTACAGCTGCAACAGGGAGCTGTTTAATCACCAACCCGCTGATTTCATCATCACCTGGAGAGCGGTGCGAGGATAGGTTCCTCATGACAGCAACTACTTCCGCGGTGCCAATCCGAGGAAAGAAGTCCCGATCGTCATCAGCAGAATTCTGAATAGCATTCATGGCTATTTCCACCGCCGCCTCAGAATTCGCCGAGTCAGCAGTGGAAGGGTTAGGCCGGAAGGTGCTAGCAAGGTGTTCTGCAAACGCTTCCGCCTTTTCCCTGGAGGAGCAGGCATGTCCTGTAGGAGTTGAGAGGGGAGGGTCCCTCCGCTGGGTGGTTTTTAAACCCCGACAAATCCGCCAGATGGAGTGATCAGCGAGGGACACCTCCCCCAACTGTTCCTCCCAGGCGTCGATTTTAATCTCCCGGATCGCTTCTCGGACCTCCCTGTTAAGGCGGTCGAGAAGGTTCCGCAAATCCGGCGTGCGGTGGCGCTGCCACCTCCGCCGCACGCTGTTCCGGTGGGTGATGATCCGCCGGACTGGCTCAGGGAGCCGTCGGGAGATCAGCCTGGGAGTGAATTTCCAGGGAATATTCCCCTCCATTGCTTCTCGGGTGACACCAGACACAAAGGTCGCCATGGCATCAGCTTGCTCAGGGGATTGCGGCTCCTCAGCATTAGCCGGGAGGGCAGAAGCTTCTTGGGTACGGAAGGCTACCCAATTCGCCTTGGCGAAGTCGCACCGCTGAAGGGGGGGAGACTGACAGGGAGGTTGCCGTAATGAAGGAGTATCGGCAGATGGTCTGACGATAGCTAGTTCAGGGTGGACACGTTTAGAGACGACTGAGCATTGCAGGAAATGACAATGTCCAGAACGTCAGAAGTAGGAAGGTAGGTCGTGGTTCTGGGCCCCAAGACAGATAACCCCGCATCCTCGATGAGGCAATAGAGCTTCCGCCCCCTGGGGTTAGACATCCTGGAGTGCCAGGCTCTGTGCTTGGCATTAACGTCGTCAAGCACAACCGTCGGGACTCCATCAGGGGGAAAAAGAGCATACATATCATCCTCATCAAGGTCTTGTCCAGGAGGGTAATACGCGGCCACCACTCGCAACCTCCCTTTGGTCATGCGAATGACCGCGGCCACTGCCTCGAGCTGGTTCTTCTCCGGGAGCTGGTACTCGTAGAACTTTCGGGACGTGTGGATCAGGAGGGCGACGCCCCCTCCAGGGCGGCCTGTCCTGTCCTTTCTGAGCACAGCCCACCCTCGCAGGTTCAGGGGGATGTTGGGCGTTAACCGCGTCTCGCCGATGGCAGCGACCGAGGCACCAAGGTCATGAAGGAGTGGGAGGAGTTCGTCGGTACGGTGGCGAATCCCGTTGGCGTTCCATTCCACTATCGAAAAACACCCCCTTTTACGGCGTATCTCCATTGCCGGACTTAGAAAGGGCAATTTCCTCCAGCAACGCCAGGAGAAGGAGCCCTTGGCGGCTGGAAATGTGCTTCTTCAGGACCTTCGTTATAGAAACTATGGTATCCCATAGCTCCTCATCGTCAGAGGGAACAGGTTGGCTTCGAGTGGCGGGAGGGGCGCCATGCGGCGCAGGTGGCACTAGCTGCCCCGCGGAGGGTGTTGATGCCTGTGGTTTTGCCGTAGGCGGAAGATCCCTCTGAGGCTCGGGCGCCGCTTTTGTGCTGGCATAGCTTGGAATAGCAGGCTCAGCCCTCGTCAGGAGTTCGGGATCGGGGGTCGTGCTGGCACTGGCCACCGCGGCCGCAAAGTTTCTGCCCGGGACGACAGTGGAGGATCGCTTGGCAACCGCCATCGGAGTCACTGTCCTGCCTTTGTTGGCCTTGCGCTGTAGCGCATCATTGCGCTCATTTGCCGCCAGCGCCTTTTCCAAAGCTTCAAGGTAAACAGGACATTGCCTGTATGTGGAGGGATGGTCACCATCGCAGTTACAGCACTTCCTGGGTGCCGTGGGTGAGCTGGGGCAGTCGCGGGACCGATGATTTCCCGCGCACTTGTAGCAGCGGGCCACCATCCTACACACAAGGAAGGAGTGCCCGAACCTCTGGCAGTTAAAGCAGGTCTGCGGCGCTACTCCTCCCTTGAAGTACTCCACCTGCACCCAACAGTTTTGTATGTGGGTGATCTTGTGAAGGGGAGGGATGCCCGGAGTTTTGTCCACCACGGCGATGAACTTCCTGGTCTTGTCAGGTTGTGTCCTCCCCTCTGCCGTTTGCACCATGTGCTTTACGGACTTAACCGTGATTCCCAATGCCGCCAACACCGCGGCCACTCTAACTGGAGGGAAATCACTGGCCAGTCCCTTAATGAGCAGTCTAACTGTTTTGATATGCTCTGTCGGGTGCGAGAAGTACTCGAGCTTTTTCTCGTCGAGGATCTGCAGGACTTTCTCCTGCTGTTCCGGCGAGGTAACGATGACCCTGGTAGAGACATCTCTGATTGCAAGCTCGAATTCATTGCCACATCTCTCTTGGAGATAGTCAATGAGGTCGGGGTGGTTCCATACACCATAGACGTTAATCGGCTTCACCTTAGGTCTACTGGGTTGGGTGGCGTTAGAGGAGGGATTTTCCACCTTCTTTCTGGAGGTTCTCTTCCTCCTCTTCTTACTCACGATCTCGAAAGGCTCATCGGCTGCGGCCTCCGCCCCCTGGGTAGCAGGCTCCGGGGGGGTGATGCGATTGCCCTGAGGGTACTACCTCCAGTGAGTCCGAAAGCTTCCGCTTCAGTGTGGAGCAAGAAGTTTCGGTCTCCATATCCTCGACATTCCCAGTGAGTGACACAGGAACGTGCATGGTACACTCAGAGAGGGGTAGGGAGGAATCAGTCGTCACTGGGGCGGATTCTCCAGCATTTTCCTGAGCACCCTGGGTGGCGGACTCCTTGGGTGCATGCAGTGCCAGAGAGTCGTCTTCTATGGATTTAGATAGCTTCCTCTTTTGCGAGGGAGCATCCAGGTTTTCTGTCTCTATAGGGTGAGTATCAATTGGAGAAGGGAGGGGTGCTGGCTGCCCCGATACGGGCTTAGGTAGAACCACCGCCACGTGCGATGGGGCCTGAGTCGTCGATGTGGTAGGGGCATTTGGGTTTTGAGCCCCATGGAAAGAGCATCCTTCTTTTTCTTCGGGTTTTCCTCCCCTTGGACTTGGCAGCGCCCTGTCCTGCGGTGGATGACTGAATGGTGGAACAGGCAGCCGTGTCAGTCACCAAGCAGTCCTTTCGAGAGGGGCGGGGTGTATTGCGGGGATTCACTGGATTCTCCAACCGAAGGATGGAGGCGATTTGCATCGTTCTCAGGCGGTGCTGAGAGACGTACTTTATCGCTCCATCAGGGGTTTTGAAGGCTATTAGGCCGTCGCATGACATACTCCGCCTGTGCTGCCCGCGGAGAATCATGATGGCAGGCGCATTTCCAGGAGGCGAAGACGACATTGCGAGTGGCGGAAGAAAGGCAGATGGATCCATTCAGGCAACGACCACAAGAGATCAAACTGCGGAGCAGGAATGAGAGGCCCCCCAGCGGGGTCCACGACCGGATCCGAGGCGAATTGGGTGAGAAGGAGGAACTGCGTTAGCCTCCCCCCGGTTCGCGACAACGACAGAAGCAACGGAGCCACAGACCCTGCAGAAAGCAGGAAAAACCGAAGCCCTTTACAGGGCGAAATGGGGAGAGGGAGGACAGCAAGGGCCCTTTTCAGGGCCAATGCACAAGAGCGGAAAAGACAGGTCCTTTTCAGGGCCCAGCTTCCGCAGTTGGGGAGAAGCGAAATAGGTGAGAAGGAGGAACTCTGTTAGCCTCCCCCTATTTCGACGGGAAAATACGAAAGAGCAAATCCGTTGGCCAAAATTAACGTCCGAGAGAAGCAAGGTCAAGATCAGGGTGGACAGGATAATGAGGTAAAGCACGACGAGATGTAGTGCAAGGAAGTAGGCTATAGGGACGCAAGTACCCAATAAGCGCATTACTCTCAGCGAGCTATCTCCCCTGCCTCACTTTAGCCTCCCTTTATACCCGACCGTGGCCGTTAACCGTCGTCTGCCTGCTCGGGAGCCTTCTCGAAATTTCTATCCACGGCCAGTTAAAATGGGCCTACGCGCCGCCCTATTCCCGCTGGTCGCTACACTGCCCCCAACAAAAAAAATAGACAGTTCGCCTCGAAATGTGTTATTGCTGCGCTCCATGGTATGGAGCGATTCTGTTGATGTGCACAACCTTCATTTTCGCCTTCGGACTGCACTGTATTCTATACACCACGTCATTGATTTTTATTATGACCGTGTACTGACCTTCCCATTTTGGTTCCTCCGTTGTGGGCTATAAAGCCACACGAGATTTCCCACAGCAAATTCACTGGGGTTCGCCCAGGCGTCATATCGACTTTTCATCCTATCCGTGGCTAGTCGGAGGTGGTTTCTTGCATGGCAGTGAATATACGCCATCTTTTCTAGTAATTCCGATAGGTAATCACTGGTATCTGTTTCCGCTTCCCCTGGCTGACCGAACTCAATGTCACAATGGAGTCTAATCTCGCGACGAAACACCATACGTGAGGGAGTCTCCCCCGTTGCCTCATGAATGGCCGCTCTATAGGCCATTAAAAATAGTGGTATGTGGATGTCCCAGCAGTCTTGGCGCTTGTCCACCACTCTGGCCAAGTGCTCCAACAGCGTTCGATTAAACCGCTCTACCATCCCATCTGACTGCGGGTGGAGGGGTGTGGTCCGCGTCTTCCGCATTCCCAATATGCGACACATTCCTTGAAAAACTCCGGATTCAAAATTACGTCCTTGATCCGTGTGAAGTTCTCTAGAAACACCATACCTGCTAACCCAGTGCGTTGTCAACACTTCTCTCACCGTATGCGCTTCCTGATTAGGTATTGCAAAGGCCTCTGGCCACTTAGTAAAATAGTCAACGACAACCATTACAAACTTGTTTCCGCTCTTCGTCCATGGAAATGGCCCAGCGATGTCCAAGGCTACTCGTTCAAAAGGAACACCTACGTTATAAGTTTTTAATTTCTCTCTATTTCTTTTACACGGCCCTTTTGTGGCTGAACAAGTGTCACAAGTTCTACATCACCTCTCCACATCGTATCGGCAGTGGAGCCAGTAGAAGCGTTCTCTGACTTTCGCCAAAGTTTTATTAAGTCCAAAATGCCCCCCTGACACTCTGCCATGGATTTCTCTAAGCACTTCTTCGACCATGGATTTCGAAAGTATCAATTGCATCCTATAAGACTTGCCATCTGCAGACTCCCAACGCCGCTTAAGTAGTCCGTTTTCTATGGACAAGAAGTCCCACTGCGCCCAGTAGCTTTTCACGGCTTCGCTTGTATCAGATATGTTTGCCCAGGGTGGCCGATCGCCGCCTGTCTTCCATCCTAGTATTTGTCCAATTTCCTCATCCTGCATTTGTGCCCTTCTTATTGCGTCAGTGTCCCACGTCTCCGGTGTTTGAAGCCGCATCCTGTTCACCATACCGCAATTTTCCTTGTCTTCTATTCGACGACACTGACGACATTCTACCATACATGGACGACGGGAAAGCGCATCAGCATTTGTGTGTGCTCTTCCTTTCCGATGCAATATAGAGAAGTGGTAATTCTGAAGTCGTTCAATCCAGCGCGCGACCTGGCCCTCAGGATTCTTTAACCGCAGTAGCCATTTCAGCGCAGCATGATCTGTTCTTATGATGAACGATCTTCCGTAACGATAATGGTGAAAATTTTGCACCGCCTTCACGAGCGCCAAAAGCTCCAACCGTGTAGTGCAGTAATTGCGCTCCGGTTTACTAAGTCCCTTGCTATAAAAAGCTATGGCACGTTCCTCTCCATCCTGTTTTTGTGACAATACCGCCCCTATGCCGACCTGACTGGCATCAGTATCCAAGATAAAGTCTACCTCATCTTGTGGGTATGCCAGGACTGGTGCCGTTGTTAAACTAAGCTTCAGCTGATCGAACGCCTTTTGACATTCATGGTTCCAGGCAAAGGATCGGTTTTCTTCCGTCAACCGATGTAATGGTTTCGCGATTTCAGAAAATCCCCTAATAAACTTCCGGTAATAGGAACAGAACCCGAGAAAACTCCTTATCTCCGTTTTGTTCTTGGGGAGCTCCCAGTCTTGCACAGCCTGCACCTTGTCAGGGTCCACCTCCACTCCTTGACCGGACACCACATGGTCCAAATATTTTACCTTTTTCTTAAAAAGATGGCATTTCTTTGGACTAAGGCGTAAATTTGCACTATGGAACCTCATGAGAAAGTTCTTCAGACTCTTGAACCCCTCCTCGAAATATTTTCCTAGAATAATAATGTCGTCGAGGTACACCAAACACTGAGACCAGGTCAACCCTTTGAGCACCAATCCCATCAATCGTTCGAAAGTGGCTGGGGCATTGCATAACCCAAAGGGCATCACAGTAAACTGCCAAAGTCCATTCGCCATATCAAATGCAGTTTTTTCGCGATCCTCGGGGGCTAACTAAACTTGCCAGTATCCTGACTGGAGGTCTAGTGTAGAAAACCACAATGAGCCAGCTAATGCGTCTATTGTGTCCTCGATATGGGGTAGAGGGAACGAGTCTTTCTTCGTCATAACATTAAGATCCTGTCGTTCAGTCGGTGAAAGTTCTTGGGAAGCATCTCGATACAGTGCGTCAAACTCTGCTGGAAGAATCTCATCAGAACGTTGGCTAACTCCCTCGCCATCCTCCGATCTCCTCCGCTTCCTTCTTCATCTTCTGTTATCCTGCCGCAGGTCGCTTCCTCGTGTTCCTCGCGCTCGCTTTCTCTTCTTCCGGTCCTTCACTTCTCGGTGTCGCGGGTCGACTCTCTTCCCTGCCTCACTTTACCTCCTTTTATACCCGACCACGGCCGTTAACCGTCGTCTGCCTGCTCGGGAACCTTCTCGAAATTTCTATCCACGGCCAGTTAAAATGGGCCTACGCGCCACCCTATTCCCGCTGGTCTCCACAGTATTTACATTGTCTCTATTGTGGTTCATTTGTATCAATCATATATTCACCACCTGTTTTCTTAAATTATTTTATTTATCATATTTCTTATATGACATTGCTAATGAGTATTATATGTAATTTTAAACTTTTATCTTATACTTTACAATCTAAAAGCTTTTTTTGTATTTTATTATACATATATTCTTCAACTGTTGCTGTAATACTGTTATTCACTTTTTATCTATCTTAAGCTTATTTTTCATATTTTCTCCTGACTCATCCTATTTCAACTCTACAATGACCTTTGGACTAATAAAATATACTAATAAATAATAATAAAAAGTGCTTGCATGAAATTTGTCCATTTCCAAGGTTGAAGTATGGACTATATTTAAAACTTTCTTGGCTGTGGTTTTGTATTACACTACAACTTTTTCAACTTAAATTCATTCCTGATCAGGAAATGTTTTCCAAAACATCAATATCCTAGGAAACAAGAATTATGTACTACGATGGATTAGTCATTTCAATGCTTCTCTTTCATTGTCGCTGAGGTTCTTGAGTGGCGGTGGCAGAGTGGTTCAAGTGTTGGCCTTCCATGCAGCGGTCCCAGGTTCGAATCTGGTGGAGGCCAGGATTTTTCAACCTGGGATCATTCCCTTCTTGTGTGTTTTGAGGAGACCGCACAAGTCAGTGAAGGGACGTTAAGCAGTTGGCCCCCTTAGTGCCCTTTGTATAGTGTAGGCTAATGCCGGCACCAGGTTTCCCTCCTCCCTTCTGTGTATTTACAGTGTGGAAGGAGTTATGGCTATATGGATACAATCTAAGAGGTTGATTAGCCAGAAATACAAGCACAAAGTTTGTCTACTGTCTGTTAGAATCTTAAAGCGAACTATACACAGAATTCAAGCTAACCATCTATCCAGTCATCCCTGCTCCTTTCATTAGTCTGGCATTATCAGAAAGTGGGCAATGACATCTGGCAATAATCGTGTTCAATTCCTTATGTATGACCAAGATCATTTTTGAAAAAAACTCCTGCTACACTTAATAGCCAGAACAAATACCTGATGCAGAGATTACATGAAGTTCAAGGTTTTGTGGGCTGCTTCAAATCATCCATATCTCCTGTCAAGCACCTTGATAAGACCTATATCAGTAAATTGCAGGAAGTGTCAACCACATCAAAAAGAGTTGAATGAGGTCATTGATACTTAATCAGAATTCGTAGCAGATGTTGGTCCCATTGGTGCTCTTCGTTAAGAGTAGGCTAATACCGGTGTCGGGTTTCCCTCCTCTCTTGTAGCCCAAGAGGTTGATTAGCCAAAAATACACATACATACAATACATTCAGATGCAGCATTCAAGAAAGCTAACTAATTGTCTAGTAGTGATTTAAAAATTATATTTTCAAATAGCTGTGTAGTGCAAAAGTAAACCTTTCATTTAAAACATTTTTTCATAGAATAATAGTTATATTTAAAGAATAATAACTTTTTCATTTCATCTTATTTTTTAAAACAACCTAAACATTCTTCTTATCACAATTGCAGAAATAAAATATCTGAAATTCATTTCCAACTCACATTTGGTTAAAAAAGTTGACATCCTCAAGCTGAAATTTAAAGCTGTGATTGCATTGGAAGTATCATGAGAAGAAAATGTCATCACCTCGTCTGCATAGCTGTGCAGCAGATAGTTTAATAAATGGCATGTTGTAACTGAGCTAAACAGGGTGAGTAGAAATTTCTTTAATAAATTAAGGGTGAGATCACAGAGTGATAGTAAACTGTTATTATCTTTCAGTATCTCCTTTTGTGATTGTAGCTATCATGACACTACCACCATGGGAACACTGATAGTTGAGATCGAAAGTGGTGAGATAATTATATCATGTTTAGGTTGTGTTTCAAATTGTGATAGAACTTCAGCAAGAGTATAGTGCAGTGTATGCATATCAGAAATAGCTGCTGACATCTTGATTTTGAGTCTAGCCCTTCAATTTACTAAATAATATATCAAATTGTTCCATTCCCAGACAAAAACACAGATTGGATTCTCCACAACCAACTCTTTCAACAATGTATTAAATTAACCCATTAGCTTACGATTTTTCATTATTTACTCCACCAAATATGATTTTATATTTGCATTTCACAATATATCTTGTATAGGTTTCTTTTTGCTTTCCAGATTTTTGAGATTTTGATCCTCTGTTTAATGTTGGATGTAATTTTGAAGTTCAGTATGTACGTAGAAAAAGAGGTAGAATATATATCCACAGTATTTTTTGGTTGAAAAATAATGGGAAAGAAATTTATAGTACACAGCAAGATTTACTTTTATTTAGATACAAGGGAAGGTTGGAAAGTTTTTTACCTGACTATGAATGGTTATAGAAATAAAAACAAATGGATTATTTTTTCTATATAATCTCCGCCAAGATCATTACAGGACTGATATTTCGAAAGTACTGAAAACAAGCCATTATAAAAAATCTTTTCTTGTTCAATTCTTGGAAATCATTTGCCCATTCTGCTTTTTCAAATTTCTGAACAGGAAGTAGTCACTAGGGGTCAAGTCTGGACTGTAGGATGGGTGGTCAATTTGTTGGAACTTTAATTTCTGCATTGTCTGCTGACAAATTTGGGTGTTATGAATGGGTGTGTTGTCCTGCAACAGGAGAATGCCTCTAGACAACTTCCCACGCTGATTCTCCTTGATGGCATCTTCAACTTTTCCAAAATGTTGGCATAATAGGCACCTGTAATAGTACTTTTTGGAGGGAAATAGTCAATTAAAATAATACCTTTGGAATACCAAAAAAGTGGCCAAAACCTTGCTGGCCGATGGTTTCACCTTAAACTTCTTTGGAGTCGGATAACCTTTGTGTTTCTGCTGCATTGACTCTTATTTACTTTTAGGGTCATAGTGATAGATCCATGTCTCATTCCTCTTAACAATTCTTTAATCATTTCCACCTCACGTCCCTTGCACAAATGCAAAACTTGTTTTGAAGTTTCTACTGGTCTCTGTTTGTGCAGTGGCACCAGCATTCTGGGTACCCACCTTGCACTCACTTTGTATATCCCCAATTGTTCATGATTTATATTTAAAACTCTTTCCTTGCCTATGTCCACTTCCCTTGCTAGCACCCATGCCTTGGTTCGCCAGTCTTTGAGGATTAGATGTTCAACTTTCTTGCTGTTTTTTTTTTCAGTAATTGCAGAAATGGGTAGACCAGATCAGGGGTAATCTTCAAGAGACTCCTGGCCCTGCTTAAACTGCTTGGACCAAAATTTGATGACACCTTCAGATGGAGCAGACTTACCATAGACCATGAGCATAACTTCACAAATTTGCGATGGCATACTTTTCTCCTTGGCGAGGAATTTAATGATTGTTCTGTACTCCAACTTAGGTATTTTCACTGGACACAACTATCTTAACAACTTCAACCTTTCACTAAGACTAAGTTTGTGGTTCGGCTGGGATAATTATGTGTTTATATTGTTTAAAGTAAAGGTATAAACACCAACAATGTAAACAAACTTTTTCATTGTCAGGTAAATAACTTTCAACCTTCCCTTGTATCTTATTAGCTGAAGTACCCAGCATTGCCCGGATAAATCCAATATACTTCATGTATGACAAACTCTTACTTGATCTGTGAAGCACTGATTAGAAACTTAATTCAGAGACAGTACAATAATTCTCACGAAAAAGTCAGTGAGAGCATATAATTAGAACTTATGGTTTTGGAGATTGAAATTCAAGAAAGTGCCAAACATTCCATTATGTATTTTTTTGACAGGAACATACCATATATATGGACGTATAAGTCGACCTCAATTTTTTGGATTGTAAATACATGACTAGACATATTCACCATATAAGTCGACCCCCCACTTTTTCTCTAAAAAAACTTCGAATGAAGAATACGAGGAATTTTATGGTTTTTAAAACCTAAATGAAACCTTTTCCAAAAAATTCAGTGTCAATTTTTGAGTTATTAAATCATTTGTTTAATTTAACAAAGATCAGTCATATACCATATTGCCATCTATTGGCAGAATGTATTTCTAGTTATCCTTCATTCCTGTAATTGCAAATAGATCGTTTATATTTTTGAGATTCTGTAATAAAAACCAAAGTTAAAATTTTTATTTTTATTAACTATTAAAAATAATTACCGTAAATCTTCTAAAATAGATGACAGAATATGCAAACAATGGAGCAACTGATTCAAAATGGCGATCACCTATGCCGTAAGATCAAATGTTTTTGTAAATATCAATGCTTTTAGTCTGTTATTTAAAGGCCACGTTTTATATTCGGCGTATAAATCGACCTTAAGTTTTCAGAATTTTTTTGAGTTTCAAAGGTCGACTTATACACCGGTATATATGGTACTTCTGGTGAGCGCAATAAAAAAACATTTTCCTTTTCCAGAATCTTATATGACCTGTGAAGTAGCAATTAAGCAATTTATTCAGGGATTAAAATTCAAGAATTTCCCAAGATTGTTTCACATACAAAATTCCATTCCCATAAATGAAGGGAAATTTGCACCTGGACTCGAACCCGGTTACTTTGGAGAAAAAGTAATGCCTTGTTGCCCTTCAGCTTGAAAGGAATAACAAAACAGAACCAAATTTTGGCATGTTCAGTGGATACTGTGAGTGCCAAAGAGTATAGGGGAACTAAGGGATGTTAAGCTCACCAACAGATGGCTCATAACCTTCCTTTAACCCTAGAGCCATCAAGCCTTCGAGGCCCACAACTTTTTTATCATCTATCATTCGGTAAAAAAATCGCGAAAGTTTTGATAGTTAGTTACATTGTACATAGACTTATAGAAAAAAATTACCCATAGTTTTCAATTAATTTTATACATATCCCTATTTTCTGCAATTTGTTTTGACAATAACTGCATGTTATGATACTTGGATGGCCTAAATTTAGGGGTGTCTGCTGGTCAATTAATTGTATTTTCACAACCCCCACCTCCCAGTATTGCTTTTCCAGACTCTTTATGAGGAATTTCATACTCCTCCACATCCTGCACCTTCTCCTTAGCAAATTCACTTGCTTTCTCATGCAGCCATACATTGTCATTGAAAATGATGCTGGAAAACTGTACCAGCAAGCAAGGATGTGGGAGGATTTTCATTTTGTTTCTTCTAACTTGAGGATGTTATGTAATTGGCCCATTCTGTTAAGCAAGATAGTTAAGCTGTTGCTTTAGCATAGCATGAAGAAGAGGCAGCAAAACTGGTGGTCTCTTGGGACCTAGGATCCTGGTAGCCAAGAAAAGAATGTCCTTTCACAGATGAATAGCATCCCAATGCAGGGCACAAACTGCATGGGGTGAAACAGAAGCATTTTATGACATGTTAACTTTAGGCCTTCCTTGTTACCAACTTTTTTATTAACTTTGCTTTATATATAGCTGCTTGCAGGGTCAAACCACCTCACCATTGCATAAAACGAGTAATTTAGTCACCTCAGCCACCAGATGCTTACATTGGTGCTGTGATAAGTGTGCATTTGAAGTCACGTGGGAAACTAGACAAGCATTCATCATAGTAACAAGATTAAACAAACTATTGTCATTTTCTTATGCAATAGAAGTCTCTTTATTTTAATGTGGATTTATATTGATACAAGAATTTCTAAATTTTTTGGAGGATATTTCTGCTAATAATTGTAAGTTATTTATTTATTTTTTACTTATTATTTATAGTAAGTTTTTATTTATCTTAAAAACTTTTTATATTTATTCATTTAAGATTTTTTTGAAAACTGTTTTCCCCTATGAAAAGGCCATTTTAAATGTCATTGGTGAATTGTGATTGTTGCAATTACTGAGAATTATTCAAAAAACTGTTTTCCCTATGAGTTTCATTAAGAATTAAGTCTGGAAAATCAAGGTACATGTAAACTTTTGGTGAATTTTATTATTATTAAATTCTTATCACTCCTCTTATAATATATATTATTAATGAAACAAAAGATACAATCAAACTTTTTACTACTTATATACCATACATTCTTACATTTGTCACTGAGTTCTCGGCTTCTGCCTACCATTCTCTCAACCATAAAAAGATCAAAGGTTAAATATAGAGACCCCCACATCACTCAACAGCTGGTAGACACAATTGCAACTTTTTACGCCCATGCAAGCAGAAATGTTATCATAATTATATTATAGAGTTTATACATATTAAAGTATTAACTATATAAAAGTTGGTTATAAAAATTCATTTTTATATCTTCACTTGTTATTATTTTTCTTTTTGATGGAAGCTGCCACATGCCATTAACTATTAGGTCGAGTCTTTGGCAGTTTGTTTATAACACTGATGCTAAAGACAATATAATATCAGATTAATAATTAAAATTGTATATTTATATTTCTATGATGTCTTTAAATATATTACAATATGTATATAACATTATTATGATTTTTAATTATATCTTAGACAGTGGGCTTTTGAGACCCCCTCCCTTGGTAGTGCATCGGAGTGAAACTGGCTTGGTAGTCAGGGTTAAATGAATAGAGACAAAAAGATTTAAATATTTTTTTGAGAAACCTAGTAGGAAAGTTGACCACTTCATGTTACTGCTGTAGATCATAGGAGTCACCATGCCAATTTTGGTGGAGATTGGTCAAATAGCATGGCTACGTAAAATTGTCACGTGATAAACTTAGCAGTCATCCCAGGTAGGTAATTGCCAACCCTTGCAAATGCATTACAGGCTTTAGGGCTTTGTCAGTGTTAGTTGGTGTTGATACTGTGGGCCTAGGTGTAAGGCAAAGGAGTGGAGAAGTGAACTCTCTAGTAGAGTTGGTAAAAATCACATAAAAGCAGGAATGTGACGACACGTAATGGCTATCTAATACAAACTTGAAATCTTATTTGTGTTTTGGTCAGCACAAATAGAAATATGAACAGAAAAGCAAATAGTATCTTCCTTGTAATCAGAAGTAGCTAGGAAAGGGAAAGGAAGGGAAGAAGGAAAAGTGTTCTTTGATGGAACTGAACTCCAGCCCATCAGTAAACAGCTGAACAATCTTGGGTCCAGTGGGGTGGGTAGAAAGAGGACTGCATGGTCAGCCAGTAACTTCCCAGCTGGGTCTGAGGTGCTGGCAGACAAACAGATGATTTTGATTTTATATAGATTGAGTACTGCACAATACAAGGAGATAAATTCGTTAAACTAATCTTTGGCTGTTATATGGTTGCATATGCAAACCTGGAGCAAATACTTTAGAAAACACAATAAGAAATGCCTTGAAAACCAACAAAAATTTTATATTAAGATTATTTTAAATAAAATTTTCAAGGATTTCTTAGTGCTTGCATGTGTACTTGTGGGAAGCCATTAACATTGCAGAAGAGAAATTTTTGTAAGGAAGAATAAAAACAGATGAAATGCTGAATCTGCTGTAGGTCATGATTGCTGAATCTTTAACAATGAAATTAATGTCTTTTTTTTCGTTATATAATTTATGAAACATAAAGTGTTTGCTTAATTTTCTCTTTTATAATGTCGAATATTGTGTAATATGTGAGCAAATGAAACAATTAGTGAGAAAAATATATAAAGTTGTTGAAATTTACAGGATTATTGTGAAGTCTGCTAGAGAACTGAAATATTGATACTTTTTAATTACTTGAAGAAGAATGCTGTTACAATGAAACAAAGCCTTCATCATCACTGTAACTGTATTATTTAACTGCAATATATGGAATGACAGAGTTGAATCTGTGCCAGTATATAGGGGCGTGCTGGATCCATTTTGCACCCATTTGGCTTAATCGGTACCTAAAAATTCAAAACAGATGTAAAAAGTGCCCTGGAAACAAGCCTGGCCTGGTCAGATGCTACAAAGCAAGTGCACTGCTTGGAGAGGTGGCCTTGGCTCACCCAGTCTTGTCAGTTGTTGCCAAGCCAACTTAACTGACAGACCATTTCATCATCAATCCCTACCAGCCTGGTGGCATCAGGCACCCCTCCCCATCAACGATATTGTTTTTCATGTTGCAGTCGGGCATCAAATCCAGTGACTCCATTCCAGTATTGTTCTGGCATGTACAGTGTACTGAATCTAGTAATATTTCATTTATGCATGCTGTATAATTTTTTCATTTCCCACAAATTTATTTCATTAAAAGCGACAATCATTTGTTTTTTATCATGAAAAGGAGTCAATTAACACAAAGTTTGTTGGCACTGTCAAGGATGAAAGAAAAAATAATAATGATGATTTGATTCTGAAAAGTGCTACTTATGTTGTAAAAAATCTTAAGGAAGCAAAAACTGAAACCAATGGTTATGAAGATGATGAAGATATTCCAGATGTTGGAACGCAGAACAAGTAAAATATTTTCCACAAAAGTATGATTGATTAATTATAAGGAATAAGAATTTGGGCTGTAAAAGTTGCATAGAAATAAAATTTTTAAGTTCTGAGATTACCAAGGGAGTGTATATTTTTATGGAATGGATTTGTTTTTCTTTTACACCAAGCGGAGAAAAATGCAGGTACAAGCTTCACAAAGGAGAAAAATTAATGAACATTCATCAGCCAAAGTACACAACAAGTTAGCAGGTATATAGGTATTCTAAAATGAGAAAATTTGTATATTTCCACTTTTAAAAATTTTTATTTTGACCATGGTTTTGACATGTTAAAACATCATCTTCAGGGTAAAGACTGGGGAGAGTTGCACTGAGGGAAAGAGTGGGAGAGGAAGAAGAGGAGTGGGGGATGAGAAGTAGGGGGAGGGAGGTTTGGAGTAACAACAGTTGGATAATTAGGGACAATAGAATATTAAATGATGGGTGAAGGAGTAGGAGATGGGATAGAAACATGCTAAAGTATGATGAAGCATGTCAATGGTGAGGTAAGGGAATGGAGAGCAATGGGGAATGAGTTAGGAAAACATACTCATTTAACAGAACAGTACTACCATTATAGGAATAATTTATAATTTTTATATTCATATAATTATATTTATAATTTCATATTCATGTATATTTTACTATAAAAAATTACCCAGTGTTGTCTGGGATATGCTGGATGTCTTCAGTGCTGATCTGCCCTAGTGCCAAGGCTATCGTCCCACCCACCCACCATCACCAAGTCATTTTTATATAGTAGATGTTGTAGAATATGGAAAGATTCCACAAATTAACACCTGCAAATGTAGACTTTGTTAAGTTAGCAGGTATCTCAAGTGCAAGAAAAAACAAAGCTCTACCGAAAGTTGTGGATAAAATCAACAAGGCCATTACTACAACTATCAATATTTTCAATGCTGTGTAGAGCTTGTGTAAAAGGAATTGACCTCTTTCTGACATCGACAGCGAACTTGAATTGATAGTTAAAAATTGAGTCAATATAGGCAATTTGCACTCAAGATATTCTGCCACCCGCATTGTTGAATATGTATCAAAAGAAATCAAAAATACAATATTCAAGAGAATTATAGATGACGATATGAAGATGTGTGTTATAATAGACAAAGCGTTAACAATCTTCAAGAAAAGTGCTTTGATTATGTATATGCGATGTGTGCTAGGGTCAACACCACATCCACTGATGATTTTTCATTTCACCACATCAGATACTATACACCGAGAACTCATGCAATGCTTATCTAACAATGGATTTGACAAGGAATACAAGTAACCCCACTTAACATGCCCTGGGCCAATGCAGAATCATTAATGCCGAGTTTTTTTTTTTTCAAATTATAAAAAAATTATGAAGCAAATATTTTACATATAAAAATATCATATGCCTAGTGCGATTGTAACCTAATATTATGCAGAGTGTGATTGTAGCCTAATGTCCCTCATGGGAGGGGGGTGAGCAGGCAAGCAATATGATCCTGGCAAGTCCTGGTCAATGGCAAGCACACTATAGTCAAAACAAAAGTTGGTGGCCGATAGATGCATTAATCTTTAGGCGAAAGGGAGGGAGGAGCTCACTAGATGAGGTCATCAATTGGGCCAACCCAGATGTTTAAGTCTCTCTGTAGAAATAACAATGATAACAGTAGTAAGCAAAGTGGTTTGGTTAGCAGCAAGGGTACGAAGGTCTCGGTAGAGAGTGATAAGTCCCCAAAGGGATTCTGTCCCAAGAATGGACTCGTCCTGACCAAAATTTGTCTTCTGCACATCAGCACTACGAACAGCCTCTCCCCTCAGTTGCTATCTACTCTCTGCATCATGAGGTTGTTGCTGTCTTAAAATTAAATTTATCCTTTAGCCTTATATTTTATTTAAATTTTACAATGTTGAAAAGGCTAAGTAAAATCAAAAATGATCAAAGTCATGAAAAGAAAACATGCAATATAGTGAGTTGGGGAACAAAATTAAAAATTATTGAAACAGTAGATGCAGGCGATGGTGTTACAGCAGTAGGCTGAGATTATGGGTTGTCAGAGTCCACAGTAAGGATGATTATGAAAAATTAACTGATGTGGGCAACACATGACTTTCTCCATAGTTATGTAGCAAATTACATGTTGTTAGCTCTGGGATCGTTGTCAATATTTAGTTCTGGTTGACAATTAAGAAAAGAAAAAGGAGCGTTACTAAGACGTAACTAAGAGTCAATTGTTAACAATAGTCTTCGGAAGGTGGTGTGGGGGTGACAGCTAAAAATATAAGATATCTCTTAAACATTGCATTATATGGAAAATTGTATCAAACAAAGGTTGTAGAAAATGAAATTTCCTACAACTTTTACTCCAATACATTTTTACATTTATCAAATATTAAAGCAAATATTTCAAATTAACGGATGTGACAAGAGTAAACACCCACTTCTGGTCGACCGATTTTACCAAAATCTAATCAGATCTTCTAACTTTTATAAAAATGTTAAATATAAAATTTTGCCTTGACCTGATTAATAGATTTTGAGTTAGAGCGCCCACAAAAATTTATCACATACAGACAGACACAGATATCATCGAGAAAATAGCCAAAACGTATTCAGGGGACCTTAAAACATGTATTTCCACTGAAATCTTGAATTCGATTTTTTTCATGAAAACAATACTTTCCCCTGTACTACGTATATGGAGAAAGTAAAAAGGCTGGTGAAAGTGTTATGTCAGTAACAGCCAACAAAGTTTCGTGCACTCGGAGTTCATTAATGACAGAAATGGAAAATTTATTTGGGAAATGGATGGATGATCTGAATCAGCGCTCTATGGCTGTGAGTACACAAATCATTATGAACCAAGCACTTTTAGTCTTTGGGGTGACTTAAAAGCCCAGCGTGATGGTGGATCATCTGAAGATATTTTTAAAGCTACTAAAGGATGGTTTGATCACTTCAGAAGGCGATCTAATTTGCACAACATTAGAATAATTGGCTAGTGCAGACATAAAGGCGGCTGAAAAATATCCCTGAGTTCCATGAAATTGTGGAACTGACAGATTTTACAGCAAATTTAATTTTGAATGTAAATGAAATGGGACTTCTCTGGAATCGGATGCCATCCTGTACAATTATTTCTAGGGAGGTGAAAAGTGCCTCAAAGCTGCTAAGGACCAGCTAACTCTGTTAAGTAAATTTTTATGTTTGATTTTCGATTAATTATATCAGTTTTGTCATAAAAATCGGATAAAGTATACTGGAAAGTAAATCACTGAACTATCATCATATTAAACACATCGAAATTCCTGCTGTGGCACAAACATTACTTTTTATCTTTTCTTTTAGAATTTGAAGTTAGTAAAAAATAGTCCATAAGTAAAATTTTTTATTTGAATCTCTCTTTTTACAATAATTCTAATAATCATTGAGAACTTGAAGCTTATTACTATCCAATTGATTGTGGACTCTGTTTGTCGTTGGGGTTCAATCAATTCGAAGTTTGGTGAGGTATGTTTTACCTAAATCTTTTCATGAAATGGTAAAATATATTTTCAGAAGCGGTCCATGAAGGTTCCAACGACGTTATTTATATGGTGTCCACGACTTCCAAAATATCTAGTAGAAAGCAAAAAGAGCATATTATAAATGATGTAAATAAATACTAAGTATAAAATAGTTGAACATTCATGGTTAAAATTGTGGTATTGAAGTAATATAGAAATTATACGTGTAGTTTATGTAAGTCACAATATGCAGTATGATATTCAAGTGCAATACTAATTTATAAATATTATTATGCAGGCAAACTTAAGCATAAAACTGTTATTCTTTTGAATATTTCAGTAATTTCATAGATTACTTATGGATTAGGTTAATATTTACAATTTAAAAATAATTTGTAATCTAAAGGTAGCGTGTGCTTTCGGAAGTTTGAAAAGAAACTAATTTTGAAATTTTTAGGCACTGAAAGTCGATTGCCTTTACGCAATTCGCATTCGAAAAAATCAAACTATTTCGTTGCGGTAATATTTACTCGTTAGATAAACAAAAATGAACCGATATGCTGTGAACCCCGGAGCCAAATCCGCTTGGTTAGAAAATTTGCCGTAGATCAGAGGTCTCAAACCATGCGTGAATCACGTGATGGCACCGCACTAAATCCGCATTAAGCCCCCGTACTAAATCCGCGGGCCGTACTCCATTTTAAGAACATTTTTCCGTGTCCTAACAGTATAGAGTGTTTTTAATGGGAATGAGAAGTAAGCTGCGGATAATTTAGAAGTATTGATTCAATATATTTATCAAAATTCTTAGATTGTTCGAAAATATTGCATGATAAATACTTTTTAGCTTCGGCCGCATCATAGTAATTTTAAAAATCTTATTTCTCGAACCGCATAAATGCCGTACGTTTGAGACCTCCGTTAGTACGTCGTTTAAAAGCACTCTTTTCGACACAAATACATACGGTGAAAGACCCTACGGAAAAAGTTAATCTTCCTCATTCTTCTTTTGTTGGATGTGGCGTCATGGGATACATTCGCAAGCGGCGTTGATAGTGCGCTCTTCGTAGCGCCAAGACGATCGCAAGCTTTCCGGAAGTGAATCGTCCTCTACATCTGCAAATTTTTCTTCTCCAACACCGTCTTCCCCGAAGCGTCTCCGCAGTACACGGATTTTGTAGCGGCGCTGGCGGCAACGGCCTTCGCGTCGACATTGGGCGGTCGTGACGTGACAGTCGACAGAAGGCAGGTAACGGGGAAAGCTCGATGATCCGAGATCAAGTATTGTCATTCGAGTGTTGCAAGCACACGGTGCCGAAGAAAACAGAGCTTCAAAAAAAGAAAGAGATGGTTAAGATTACTTATTCGCCTGAGTGTATCTTAAGTGTTTTCAAAACATTTGAATGATTGCACACTTTGAAAAAGTGGATTGTTCACACATTTTTATCCACCCTATACATCTTAAATACATCATCATTTAGCAGCTTTCGGTTGAGTGTTTGAAGATATTCTTTACTATTTTATAGTTTAACGAAAATTAATCTCGAAATCCAGGTATCGTTGTCTCCTGCATAACTTGAATCTGTATTCTGCAAACTTACTAATTTACGCGTGTGAGGCGTTGACCACCCAGAATCGGTGAATAAGTTTTTTTTCTGGGACTTAATATCAAGGCTACTGCTTTTATTGAGTTTCCAACGCACATTTTCCCTGAGCCTGTCATGTTTTTACATTCGCTTGAAGTTTTATTTTTGAAAGAATGAGCGAATTACATACAAGCCCTAGGTCTCGACAAATATATATAACCCTGAAAAGGCGGATTAACAATACGATTCCTGCATTTTTCGTAATAATTGTTTTAATTGTGAAGAAGCGATAATTAAATTAACATATACGTTTAGATGTCTTCTTAAATTATCTGAAGTTGGCGCTGAAATATATTTTCTCCCGGGACGCCCAAATACCTCGGCCTGCTTACAAGCACGATTATGATTATAGATCTATAAATGCTTATTTCACCAATATATTAATAACATTCACGGTAGTGGGAGCAATCTTGCGGAACTGTTCCATGATGAACAAATAAAATGAAAACTTTGTAATTTCCACAGTTTTTATGTTTCGCCTGAAGATGATGTATCACATCGAAACCTGGGTTGCATTAAAATATTCAAACTATGGAAAATAAAAAGTTTTCATTATATATATATATATTCCTCCAAAGAAATTACTTTAAAAGTGACATGTAACATGATGAACTCGATTACACGCGTTTTACTTCCTTTAAAAAACCACAATGGCTCGGTATTCGCGCCGACAAAGCGATCGTTAATTAATAAACTATACGCACCGGCAGAGGAAGCTGCGACGACCGAAGTTGGCCCTGCCCTTCCCCTAGTCTGCATTTGCTGCCCCCTTTTGCCGACCAGGTTCTCCGAGGAAGTTTTCGGCAGGCACTGCGTCCTCCTGAAGGGCGGCCAAGGAGGTATCTGCAGCAACTCTTGGGAGGCCGGATCTTCGGAAGTCAAGCAACCTTCCGTGAAGACCGCCAAGTAGAGGAGAATCGCCGTCACCATCAGCCTGTTTTCCAGCTTGGACGTCGCCGCAGCGGGTGGTGCTCCGTGAGCTTGGGTCTTCGAGTTACCGTCGTCAGCCATTCGTCCAAGTGATCTGTGGACGTTGGACGTCGGGTCGGGGTATTTATTGGAGATTTTCCCGACCGTCTCCAAGGCGACAGAGTGAGAAATACCCGGATTCCCTAATGGAAAAACGCCGACGCTTTTTCGCCGAGATGGGAAGTATCTTGTGTCCCGAGTCCATCTACCAAGGGTGCGGACAATGGACGAGAGACAAAAGGGAAGGCCGGGGCGAGTGGGTGCTTTAGAATGGAAGAGCTTTCTTTACCGGATGAGACCCTCGCACACGCGGATTATTTCTCGCGCGTCTTTTTTTAACGTGAGGAGGATGGGAATAAAAGGATATCGTTCCTCCCCTTTTACGACGTCATTCGGTAATGAATCCTTATTTTTGGCGAACTTTTTTGTCCCCGTGCGAGATAACAACAATAACTGCTCGATTCTAACTCTTTTGGGGACGTTTTTCGGTGACGCATCTGAAATTGGTTATTTTTATCATAAGTTTCGCGTTGGCTTTACCGCTTGGGTTAAGTGTTGTCTGCTTTACTGAAAAGGTTTCTTCCATTTTTAGAAAGGATAATTTTTCATTAATTACTTAATTCCACATAGAAATAAGAGCTCCTAGGAGATTTTCTAATTGCTTTATCTTTTTCTTTGATTTTATTTTTATTATTTTATTACAATGTATTTAACAAGTCACCGGTTTAATCAACAAGTTATTCCCCTCCGAGGGGCATAAAGAGGTTAGGAAAACCACATACTCAGACTATAAACCGGACGTTTTTAGGATCTACTATCGGTGAGTCACCGCTGATGACGGCTGCTTTGTAGTCGGAATGTATATATGGTTTTCATATCATTCTTATGGCTATTGGAGAGGAATAGTATGTCAATTTGATATTAGACATAGGGTGATTCTGATAATTTTCTTATGAAGGCTCTGATTTAGTAACGAAAAACAAAACTGTTAATTCTTTGATCGCCAGTAAAAAGGACACAAGTCAAAAACTCACATTTTTCAGGAGAACTTCCACCAGTTTGTAAAAAATATCCTGCAAATCGAGACAAAGATACTTAGAGCATTTGTCCATATCGTAAGATGTGAAGGAGACCGAATTATGCCTTTTATATAAGTCGAAAGAGGTACATTTTTGCAACTAAAGACAACCCAACCCAATAGTGGAAAAACACGACAAGCCTCATACTGAGTTTCATGAAAATCGGTCATTTGATGCCAAATTTGTAAGTGGGGACTGACACGCGCGCGCGCACACACACGCACACAGACACGATCATTTCCTAAGGCTGTTTTCTTCGGATACCAGCATAAAAAAGAAAAAATTAAAGCCTTAGATAAATAGGGCGCGACATTTTTTTGAACCATGAAAATATTCGCGAGAGATACCCGGGAATAAAAAATCACGACCGACATTGTGGTTATATCTGCCCTGTATTATATGTTATTCAAATGCGTATATAAGGATTAGATTCGGAACGTTTTGGCGCACAGAGCAACAACCGTCATCCGTTGAAAGTCGATCGGACGGACATAACTCGTTCGCAAGATGCAGAAGATTTTGGTGAGTTACATCATCATACTCTCCATCTCTCATTCCCTTTTCGTGGCTGAGCAATCTTCAGAACATTGCGGAGGGGGAGATTTTTAATTGACCCTGATTGGAAGGAGAAGGGAAGATACGAATTGGAACACTTCCTATCACCTAGACCAGTGTTTCTCAGCCAAAAATCCCCGTACCCTTAGGGGTCCGCGCGTTATTTCTCGGGGGTTCGCGAGTTGAGTAGAACACAACATTTATTTTATATATAACTAGTTTGAACCAGCACAGAGCTTTTATTAATATTTCAAACTGAAAATACGTGACAATAAACGAAAAATGTATGAACTTTTGATAGGGAAGAAAATTGTGGGATTGCGTAAGGGGTCCGCGGCTCTGAAAAGGTTGAGAAACACTGGGCTAGACAGCCCCTCCTGCAACGAAACCGACAATTGGAAATTGATCGTAGAGCAGAATGTGACGGAATTTGGAGGGATGAGGGATATTCACTTGCGAGGATTTTTCACCTGTATAGTACGCTGAAAATATTACGTGAAATCTACCTTCATTGCTTAATAATATCAGTAATATCATATTATGAATCTCCAAACGAAATTGAAAATTACTTGGAGGAGATTCTGACCTAAAAGGTTTTTTGCGTGATATTGAATTCCAATTCCAACATACTGTCATATAACGTGTGTTACTATCTTCCGTATCAATTGTATGACACAAGACGCTACTTCTTTGCTTTCATCCCCGCCATTTGAAATAGAAATTGGATATGAAATTGATAGTCTTAAGCGTGACTTGGTGGAAAGATTCCATAATTATAAATCAGGAAAACGGAAAAAACAACGTATTATTCCACATATAAAATAGGAGTTTTACTTTCGACCGGTTTCGTTACAAGGTATCATCCTCAGGTGACCAGAAAACAGAGACCATTCAAATATATAGGAAGGGTAGAGGAGGAGGAAGGGGAAAGAAATTACAGGATTGATTCTCAATGGTTAAGGAAGGGAGGGCGAGAGGGGAGGGAGAATAGGAGTATGGGTTTGTGGGAAGAGACGGTGGTGGTAGGGGAGGTATAGGCGAGGGAGAAGTCGATGCTGCCATTAATTTTCTAGATTTCAAAATACCCATTGTAAATAACAAGCATGTATTCTCGATTTTCCATAAGTCCACATTTACTGATCATACAATTCACTCCGATTTTAATCATCTTATTTCCCACAAGCTGGCTGCTTTCCACTCAATGGTCCATAGATTATTAACCATCCCAATGTCTGAGAAAAATTTCGATGATGAGTTAATGATAATAAAACAAATTGCGGTGAATAACGGATATAATAGTAATATCATAGATAATATTTTAAGGGGAAAAACAGTTTAAATTAGCCTCATTAGCAATTTACTCTTCCCCACCCATTTCTTTTGTAAAATTCCATTTGTAGAAAAATTGTCATATAAAATTTGTAATTTATTGCCCAAAGAAAATCTCAGAGCAGCTTTTTACATTAGGTGTAACATTCGGAATCTTCTGTCTTCCCCTAAGGATAAAATTGATGTCAATTGTAGAAGCGGTATTTATAAATTAAGCCGTAACAATTGTAATGGTGTGTATGTTGGTCAAACTGGCAGGAACTTTATTAGGATAAAAGAACACAAAAGTTGTTTTTTGAATAATCGGAATCAGTCCCACTTTGCCAATCACCTGTTAGAATTGAAACATGTTAATGATTTTGTATCCACTGTGTTACCTTTTATGACCAAAGGGCCGAAACTGGAAGTATTGGAGCAGTTAAAAATCATATAATGTTTGTCTGATAATGATTGCCATTTGGTTAACGAGTTTCTATACCCTTTACATTCCCCCCTGCTGGATATCCCTCACCTATACCTCTCCCACCGTCCCTTCCCCAAACCCTTACTCCTATTCTGCCTCCCCCTCCCTTTCTTAACCATTTAGAATCAATCCCGGAATTTCTTTCCTCTTCCTCCCCCTCTAGCCTTCCTATATATTTGAATGGTCTATGCTTTCTGGTCACCTGATGATGTTACCTTGTAACCTAACCGGTCGAAAGTAAAACTCCTTTTTAGGCTGGTTTCCGAAGCCTTATGAAATGGTCCTGTATGTGTGTGTCCCCTACTAACAACTATTGCACCAATGGACCGATTTTCATGAAACTTGGTAAGAAGCTCGTGCTGCCAGGGCACACCTCCGGGCTATATTTTATTTGGCAAAGATTGAAGTCCCTGGTTCACTTTCTTAATTACGTAGTATAATGAGAAAGTATTGTAATGGCGAAAAAATTCGACATCGAGTTTTGATGGAAATACACGTTTTAACTGTCCCTGAGTCCAAAAAAGTGGTTTTCGCCAAGCCGTCTGTCTGTCTGTTCGTCATCCTAGGGCCCAAAGGCGTACATTAATTCGAATGATATTTCGTATTTATGCAATATATCATCTTTTGCAGACCCTTTTTTCATAAAAATGACATTGCACAAAAATAAATGGTAGTCTATTTTTGGTGATCTATAGAAAAATTTGATTTACTCAAAAATGGCTCCATAGAATTCGATTAAAATCAATCCAGTTGTAGAGCCTGGTGTTACAAATAATAATGCGTAAGCCATAATTCTCAAAAAAAATCATCATATGGCGTCCAGTGACATTACAATTCTTCTACAGCTTTCAATTTCTTTAAACAGTTTCGTTTTTGTTTTGCCAACATAACGTCATACAATTTCTCAATTCATCTTCTCACGTTTTTTTGTGCTTCATTTCGTTTTTTTTAAGCATGCATTGTGGAACTTAGCTAACCAGAAAACACTTTCTCATCTGTTGTCGGCATCATCTTGCACTATACCCAGGATCGGCCAAAGGGGATGCGAGTCTACAGGCCCCCAAATATTGGAGCCTCCCGAAGTTTGGAGATCTCAGTTATCATAATATCTGGTGTAAATTTTGAAGAAACTTTTACTAAAAAAATCACTGGCCAAATTGATTTCTCAAAAAAAACATCCCGAAAAAAATAATAATTTTAAAACTGGAAGCTCCATAAATCATACAATCATCTTCTGTTTACTGTCATGTTTGTCGTTTTCTTACAGCTTAACAATGTTTTTTTACCAACCAATGCATACAATAGAAATTTATATAGCAATTTTTAGATTGTGGTTATAATAACTCATAATAAGTACCAGTAATCAAAATCTGTTTTAAAAATAAATATTTCGTTCGTTATTACTATATTAAACTCGTGGCCCCCCCCGTGGTTATTCACATCCGGGCCCCTTTCAGTGCTTGGCCGCCTCTGACTATACCGGGATTTAATTTTTAGGTTTGTAATGAAACTTTGTCATGATAAACATAACAACAATAACCCTATACAATTAACAAGAATAGAAAGGTGTACTCCATGTCGGAGTACACAAAGTTTCCAAATGCGTTCTTTGAGATCGACAAATTTTAGTAAAACTCCTCAATACCATATTTATTAATATACGCCCAGCGGTTACCGAGTTGAAACGGAGGTACGTTGTAAAATACATGTAGGTCTACATTTAAAGTGGTCGTTATTTTCGTCCGATTTCTACCAAAATTGGAATCGGTCGACAAATTTTAGTAAAACTCCCCAATACCAAATTTCATCAAAATACGTCCAGCGGTTCCCGAGTTTAAACATGCGGACGGGCAGACGGAAACGACCTCCCCTACATGCGTTCACTTGGTGCAAAGAACGCATAAAAATGTAATATTAAAAATGATTAATTTTTGACAATTTTAACGACAATAATAACTACGAAAGCACTATTCCAGTCACCCGCATGAAATAAAAAAATTATTACCTATTATTTAAATACATGTATAACCAAGCTTCCCCGGACGCGGCTTACCGCACCGTGGATTCGATTTTACGCGGTACCCAACATGCGTTGAACTTCTCCAAACGCGGTGGCGTAATTTGCTTTTACGCGGTTCGATATCAAATGGCAAAATTGCAAATAATTACAAAATTTTCAGATTTAAATTACTGTATTTTCGGCATATAAGACGCACCGGGGTATAAGATGCACCCCGATTTTTTAGAAAAAAGTATTTTGTTTCACGAACGCATTTAAGAAGGGCCACGTCGCAGTGGCGCAGCTAGGTTCTCCTTCGCCCGGGGTCAAGTCACAGAAATGCGCTCCCTCCCTTTGCTCCCTGTACAATTTTCCAAGCAAATGTCATGTGGGGAATGTGATGGAACCCCAAGCACACTATACAAGCATTTTAATTCGGCATATATTATAGTATTATTATTGTTTATAAAGAAATGTTAATTTTCGGTCCATGAGTTTGCGCCACTTCAGCTCTGCGTCCGGGAAAAATTTTCCCCCTCTGCTCCTCTTTCGCTACGTCACTGCCAGGTCGTGTATCATTTCCAGCCGTGATTAAGCTCGTATCCGGCAACATTTACAGAAATTATTACTGCGTGATTACAGTTAAATATAACGTTTTAGATCAACTTAATTCGTAAAATAAATAGGAATGATCTATAACATATCATTGCTTCGAGACTTGTAT
Source organism: Tanypteryx hageni (assembly GCA_028673005.1). Taxonomy (NCBI): domain Eukaryota; kingdom Metazoa; phylum Arthropoda; class Insecta; order Odonata; family Petaluridae; genus Tanypteryx; species Tanypteryx hageni. Next base: position 39,326,728 of record CM054115.1, read on the forward strand.
AGTTATATGTGCCCTGCGTGAACTCGGCAGTCGTATTAATTAAAGCTGTCGGAGTGCGCCGCACACGTTGCACGTATAGATACCATTTACCGATAATACTTCCTTAAACTTAAGTGCAAGATGCTATTTTAATGTTATGGGATTAATAATACTAAATAGAATGCTTATGTAATAGCGATACGTACGCTTAACTAGTCCTTTTTCTTCTGCAACTCATATTTCCTCGTACATAACGATTTTGATCGATGCAGCAATACCAATCTTTCTCTGTTCTACTATCCATCACTTTCTCCTCTAGCTGTGACCATTTAAAACCAACCTAACGAAGACTATGTTTCTCATATCCCATCAGCTTCTGTTTTTACTCGTTTTCTCCATTCAGGGATCATTTTTAGGCTGGTTTCCAAAGGAAATATAGCCTTATGAAATGGTCCTGTCTGTTTGTGTCTCGCCCACTAGCAACTTTTGCATCAAAGGATCGATTTTCATTAAACTTGGTATGTGGCTTGTGCTGTCAGGGCCCACCTCCGGTCTATATTTTATTTGGCGAAGATTGAAGTCCCGGGTTCGATTCAAAGAACATTTTCCCTATTTGTTTTACATAGGAAGTCCCAAATCCATCGTGCAGAGATGTTTTCTTTAATACTTTAAAATATCTTAAAATTGTGATATTGGAGCGAGATTTGTACTCTTCTAAGGGGAAAAGAATGTAGATTCTAATTCTTATCACTTAATTTTGATAATTGATCGTATTTTCTTGAATTTCTACTAAAACAGCGGTTTTGCGTTTTAAATCGCATTTTATCGGATTGTTGCCATGGAGACGAACTCGGGTTGAGCATAGACGAGTGAACAAGTGTGTTATTATGCGTTCTTTGCACGAAGTGAACGCATATGGGGGAGATCGTTTCCGTCCGCCCGCCCGTCCGTATGTTAAAACTCGAGAACCGCTTGACATATTTTGATGAAATTTGGTATTGGGCAGTTTTGCTAAAATTGGTCGATCGATTCCAATTTTGGTTAAAATCGGACAACAATGTCGACCACTTTACATGAAGACCTACAATTTTTCTTTGTTTCAACTAGGGAATCGCTGGACTTATTTTGATGAAATTTCGTATTGTGGAGTTTTGCGAAAATTGGTCGACCGATTCCAATTCCATTTACTTCATTCCCACTTGTTTGCTAAATAACTTCTTTTTCAGTTGTTGTATGGAGAGTGGATGCCGATGTGGGGACAGGTGAGTGGTACAATTCATACAATACAATACAATCTAGAGTTGTAGTTATTTTTTAGGATAGGTAAGTTGCCAGTTAGCAAATCATTTCAAAGGCAAGACATCTGAACATTTCGTAGAGAGCATTGGATGAAATTTGGAGTGATGCAGTAAATATAAGAGTAGAATATCACTGCGTCATGTGGTACAGCATTCTAAGAATATGCTGTACCGCATGGCTTCTAAAGGAAAATTCATTTTTATGACATTTGAATGTCTCCCAATGTGTTCATATAGCTATCAGTTCAGGGGTAGAATTGGTATCTTCCCGGCAAGTGGAAGACTCGGGTTCGATTCCCGGTCATAGCAGATTTTTTTCGTTTCAATAATATTCCCAACTTTACAGCTTATGTCTGTTGGTATAGGATCTTAAGATCACATCATTCCATATATTGCTAAAATGTACCACATTTTCCGGCATATAAGACGCAGTTTTTTTTCCAGAAAAATGACCCCCAAAGTCAGCCTGCATGTTACACCTTGAAGGTAAGATTATTACTGTTCTCAATACTGACACTAACGCACACATCCCCAAAATGGAATAATTGGCAGTCATTAAAATATACATTATTAATAGTGAAAATTTTTTATACATATATATATACTAGTAAAAGGTGCTTGCATTCTGCAAGCATTGCATCTCACTTTGAAGAAACATTAATTTTTCAGAGAGATATTTCATCAACGGAAATATTTTTTTAATTTTAAAGATTTCGTTTCTGCACCGATTTTCGTTCTTTCCTAATGTAACAATGATCAAGTAAAACAATCCCTAAAATTTGCAATTTTATGAATATTATACTTTTTTCACAGTAGAGTACTAAAGCCACACATTTCTGCCAAATTTTAAAGTCGTAGCTTATCTAGAAGTGAAATTACATCAATTTGTTTAAATTAAAGAAAAATTTTACTGCCACAACAACATATCGAGATTTTCAAATGTTTATTTGGGTATGTGCACTAAGCTCTAAATAACTTTAAAATTTCAGCTCCAACACGACATTACTTTTTTCAAAATTCTCTAATATATCCTGTTTTTTTATTTTGACGTCGTTATAAGTTTATGCCATAGTTTGAAATCAATTGCATTATAATACAATCCACTGATTCTCTTTAGAAGCACTAAATTAAAGCTATTATTATATACAGTTCATCAACCCCCCATAACTGAAAGGAGTAACGTTCATTTATTTAATTATATATATCGCGTTTTAAAATTGACGTTATCATATTATACGTCTTTGGTTGAAATCAATGGGACAATAAGAATTTTCCTATTAAAAAGCATTTAAGCGATGCTATTATAATATGGTTTGCCAATTCCCATTGAAAAGCATTGTCCTGAAATTATTCCGAAGGCTTCCGTGGTATTTTCGTGCTCCTTCCATGTTTTCCGGGTTTCTACCGCGTGTTGATTCTTTCAATGACGACTGTTTTGCAACCATTCCAGGTGGCATCTTCAGGTCTTGTCGTTTGTCAAAGTCAAATATCCTTTATTTTCTTAGAATAAAATTTTACATTGCATTTTACTAAATAGTTACATGCTATGTTATTACATTTTTAACGACATGATGTACTAGCCCGTAGGCTATTTTATCATTTATTTTTATTATTTTCTATATTATATCTAAGCTATTACTATAATATTTTGGAGGGAAAATTTTTAGGGAAAAACCTTCCTTTTCTTATTAAAAATTATTTACACTATGTACAGTTTGCAAAATTATATACATTTTGCTCTCCCCCCTCTCTATCTTTTACTTCAGATGCCTTGTTGTCTTTGTGTTTCTTGTCGCTCCCTCCTCTCTGTCGCATTGTCCTTTTTGTGTCTTCTTCGTCGTTTCATCGTCCTGTTTCTTTCCTGTCTCCCTCCTCTCCGTTTCTTCTATTGCTTATGACGGTTTTCCTGGCGTTGCTTTCCCTCCAAGTGTTTGGGATAACCGTTTATCTGGAGAGCTCTGATGAGATGTTCTTTCTTCTTGTCCAAGAAAGTCGCATCTGAGATGGTATAAGCGCGGTGGACTAGGGTGTTAATGACAGAGGTCTTCTGCATTGGGTGGTGATGGGAGGATGCATCCAATTAACGGTCGGTATGAGTTATCATGCGGTAAACCGAAGGTCCTAAGGTTCCATCCGGTCTCTTTGTCACCAAAACGTCCAAGAATGGTAGTCGTTCATTTTCTTCTATCTAGATTCTTTATGATGGAGATTAGTTGTTTTGAATTTTTTTATGGTGGTAATATTTGCAAGTATATTGGAGAAAATGGATGCCTTAACAAAATTTTTACAGGCAAATCTTGCGATTCACAAAAAAAGCTTTCGATTTTCTTCGGACTTTGGAAGAGCATTTAACCAAAATTAAATCGGATGAGGAGTGCCATAAAATTAAAGAAAAAGCTAGTGAAATATATCTGTTTTGGAGAATTACACCAAAATTTAAAAGTTCGAAATAGAGCTCTTTTGGAAAATCCTACGTTTAAACATAATAAATTTAAATACAAAATATACTTTGGCACACTAAACAAATTTTCAAAGCAAATAAATAAGAGATTTGAAGGTATGAGAACAATCATGGAATAGTTTTCAATAATAACACGAGCATTTATTACCAAACACCACCGAAGAGATTCACACAGAATCAAAAAGATAGTAGAAAAATATAAAAGTGATTTATCACAAGATCTAGGGTCTCAACTGGTTTTTTAAAACCATTTTTGAAAAGGATTTAAAAAATATTACAAGCATTAAAGAAATGGCAGACATTCTTCTCATTGATAACAGTGAACTATCCCCTAGTATTCCAGATATACATATGTACTATATTCATGCTTTTCCTAACAATGCTGGTAACAACGAATAACAATGTACGAAGTTTTATGAAACTGAAAATAATAAAAAGTTATATACTAAGTACCATATCCGAATAACGACTAAATGGCTTAGAAGTTCTTTAAATTGAAAATGAAACAGCAAGAAAATTGGATACTTCCAAAATTATAGAGGTTTATGCTAATGAAAAGGATAGGGAAAAAATATTTAAAGGTTTTAAGTGAAACATATTTTAATATAATGCTGTATTTCAAAAATTCATATAAGATTTATATCAAGCAATATGTTTCATCTTCATTGAAAGGTTTTCTTTTAAAAATTCCAAATAAAGAGATTTTTGTCAATCAATATTGGAAAATGTTTTATTTTCATATGTACAAAAATATTTAAATGTAATTTTGTATTTACATAATGTTATAAAATGTTTATAAAGCAAAATGTGTTTCGTTTTCACTAAAAGGTTTTGTTTTTAAAAAATTCAATTAGAAGTAAATGTGCTAGGGGCCCACTTTCTCAATTTTGCACCTGGGCCCATGAAAGGATAGTTACGCCACTGGTGTAACATCGAAACATCGCAAGAATAAGATGTTTTATCATTTTAGCCATCGAATAAAGCAAAAACAGAGAAATTCGGTCCATATTTACGTATTTTAATGAATCAAGGAAAAAAACCTTGCACCTTGAAAAATCGAAATTGCTGTGTAAACAGATGGGAAAATACAATCGTCTCCTGGAGTCGAACCTGGGACACTTATGTAAAAGTTTTCTCGAGGTCTCCTATTTGGCAGAAACAAACAGCATTTCTCTATGACAAAAGGGGGACGGACATACAGATGGACAGACAAACAGATGGACGGACGGATGAACATATATGGAGTAATTATATATAAAAGATATTACTAGATAAATTACCCAGGCTTTTCCCTGTTTTTCAGTTTAGAATTTTTCATGCACATTTCATTCCATAATATTTTAATTCAAACTCAAGGTACTCTCAAGATAAGCGACTAATATTCCTCCTTAATTGATATGAACAAATTAAAAATATAGTTTTAAATTTGATACCTTCTCCCCCAAGAAAAAAGTTTTTGCACCGAGGTGCACATCTTCAATGTCTCTTTAGTGTGTGTACCAAGTTTTAAGTCTCTCCATTTCTTGTTTTAGCATTGATATTGGTAGAAGATTCATCAAAATTGGTCATTGGATGCTGAGATATCTTTAAAAAATAATGAAATTTGGACCAACCATTCCATGGGGATCCCTTGACCCCATGGACTGCTTTAAATTATATTTGGCCTGCAACTCTCATGATCATCCTGAAGCTGCATAATAGTTCTGGAGATAATCTGGAAGATCTATTCAGAACGTTAGGAACTTAAAAAAAATTATGAAAAAAGGATAAACTTCTAATTATCACTCAATGATTGAGAAAAATTAAAACTTGTTCATGCCTTTTATTTACAGCTCGAAAATGTATCACATCAAAACATTGATATTAGTGAGTTTCATCAACATTGGTCAATTGGTTGCTAAGATATATTTTTAAAAAATAAATTTGGACAGCGCCTTACATTAGAACCCTTCAACCCTGTGGATTGATTCTGTCCATTTTTAGCTCGAAAATGTGTCTCGGTCAACTGGCAGTTGAGATATCTAAAAAAAAATTTGGACCATCTGTTCCATGGAGACCCCTCGACCCCGTGGGCTGATTTAAATTATATTTGGCACTGCAACTCTCATGATCAACCTGAAGCTGCATAATATGCCCTACATATCTTAACCAGGTGTGTGGAAAATATTTGAAGGTAGATTAACAAGTTGTTTCGAAGTGGTTCATGAAAAGGTCTCCAATGAATAGTGACAGTAGATTGCCCATCATTGTTCTGTCATTGTATTTGTATACATTGTTTTCTATTATGAAGTAGTTTGTTTTTATACATAGTTTTGTAAGTTTCATGTATTCGTGTCTTTGCTTTGTTTGTTTTTGTTGGTTAACCAGTCACTAATGTATTCAACTCATCCCACCATCACAAAACGCACATGGCACCAATAGAAATTCCGCATCCAGTGAACTGTTCATTCCCTAATTTTTCTTACTAAGGATGACATTGTGAATGTCAAAATGTGCATTTATAGGATAATAATAAGTACTGGTGTAGTATCTGATTTCCTGTGTGTATGCAAGCGCTTTAGTCCCTGGTACAGACAAACTCCCACACATAATACTTCAGTCCCTGGAGAGAATTAGTTTTCCATAAACCGGGTGTCTGTGTGTATTATCACCAGTATTTATTTATTCATATATTTCTATTTTTTGGCATATAAGGTATTACATTTTCATATACCTTCACACCAAAGGCAGCACATACTTATTTTTACAACTTAAACATTTTTACAAAACCAAAAAATTATGTTTGCCAAAATGAAGAGAGCATTTATTCACATTCAATGAGAGTCAATCAAAAAAAATTGGGCTCCTTTGCTAATAACAAATGCTTCCTCCTTGGTCTTCCTTTTCTCTAAATGTCTCTCTCTATCCATGGACTGGAGAAAGGTGAGAGTCAACCAGCCATTTTAAAACATCTTGTATACATTTGTGCTATCATTTCATCTTATTTGTAATTTAGGTACTTGACCATCAGTTTGACTTACAAACGCCTCATTTTCTAATATGTACCATTTAAAAAATATTCATCACATGATAAAATATTTGTTAACTTGTTTTTAATGTAGTGACAATATGAAAAGCAATATTAAGAAAACAAGAGTATTTTAATGTTTTTGAAACTTCCCTTATCCATCTCACATTTGAATAACAATTAAGTACAAATCTTACATGGTTTAAATGTCTGACAACACCAGCAGTACATGATAGTCATGGAGACCAACCTATGAAACATGGATTCTCCTGACCAGCATTAAACTGTTAATGCAAAAACAGAATCAAGGTGAAATTAAATTTTTCCTTAAATGTATGGCTCATTTTAGATAAGTAAAACAAAATTCATGTAAATTTTGAAGCAATATTGAAATAATTTCCATCATAAAAGCTAATTTTGACTTTTAAAAACAAATTATTTGAACTTTAAAGATATTAATAAATTTATAAGGCAATATCATAGAAACTTGCATTGAAGACATTTTGATTGTGAAGTTATCAAATAAGAAACTGGTAAAAACAACTTTAAAATAGTACTCTAAAACTAGAATAGATGTGCAACTACTGAAAGCAAAAACATCTAGTTTGATTTGACAAAACTTTCATTTCATAATTAATAAATGAAAAACTACTCCAACAAAATTGGGTGAATTTAAATACCTATTTACAAATCCATTAAAAAGATAATGCAATGAGATGTCACAAGTTTTACAAAGTGATACATTGAAGAAAAAATTCAAAATTATCTATAAAACATTTTTCTTGACTAACAGGAATTTAACAGACACATGATATTAAAACATATCAAAATTAATACTTGTAATTACAAACAGCAAAAAGATAACCAATTTATGTTTTTAGCAGTGAAGGAATGATTAACATATAACATTCATTAGCTTGCAATGAAACTAAACATATTTTTCTATTCTGAATAATATGGTTTCAAATTCAAATCTGAATTAGAGACTGTTTTCATGTATGAAAAATGAATGAAAGAAATCTATCTTTATTTTAATAGATTTTTGTGAGCCTTTGAATATCTTGGAGAGAAAGGAAGATGGAATGCTAGAAAATATGTATAATCAGGCTATTAAGGACATTCATTAGAATGCTCATTGTACTGTAAACATTTCACTTGTGATAAAAAGCATTTTCAGAATCTAAGACTATGTACTTAACAACTTTGTATATATTTGGCCACCCATCAATAAGTAAAGTAAGTACTAAATTCCATGATTAACTGGTTAAATTCTATTGTGAAAAATATCTGGTTGTGTTTTTGAATACACATCCAACATTATTAAAACCCTCTTGAATTCTCAGAAAATTTCAGATGCAGTGAAAATGAAATGGCTTCATTTTTTCACGGACTGGAAGACAATGTTGGCCATAGACCTATCTAAAAAAATGTTTTTAAGCAAGTCATTTTCAATGACTGAAAAATATTTTATGTATAACAACAATAATAAATGCTACAACATATAAAAATAGTATTATTCAACAAAAACTGAAAAAAATTGCAGCAAAAATACTTAAGAGATAATGGTTTTTATAGCATCATAGATATCTGTACCCACACAAAATGCATTTGGAACTCGTGCCATTTAAGTATCGATTTAAATGTTATTGATGTGATATAACTAGTTTCTTCTAGTTATCAGTCTTAATCACAACTGTTCAACTTAAAAAATATACCCTCAAACAAATACAATTAGTCATTCAACAAGGACTGGTGTGCAGTGAGAGATCTTCTGTCAAACATCGTTCAGAGGCCTGATATGTAATTACTTTTATAGCTTTCTTCGCTGCATTTGACAGAACCATTACATGGATCTTGAAGTTCACAATCAGCAGTATTTCCCTGCAATTTTACAATAAATTGTTAATATATAACAATTATTTCCACTGAGTTAATTATAATTCCTTAAAATCTTAGATAATAGACTTATGCAATTAACGAAACTACAGAAATAGGTACTACAGGATGATCCGTTTCAGTATGGTTAAAATAAAAACGTAGTGAAAAATGAAGCAAGAAGTGATAGAGCGCTCATCTGTTGTGTGTGGTCATAAAACTTTGAATTTTGTTATGTGATATTCACTGTGCATGTGCGGCATGAGAATCATGGGAAATCAAATATCACCACAACAAGCGAAGTGTGTGCTGTGGCTTGCTAAGTTTGAGAGTGAAACAACAGTGCAGTGTTAGTTTCGCTGTGTGTATGGTGTTCAAAAAGCTCCTAAATATGAATCTATATAATGCAGTGGTACTGCACATTTGAAAAAACAGGGTCCATCGCTAAACCACATGCCTGTGGTCATGTCAGTCCGAGACAAGCTGTTGTTGCTGCTGCAATGATGAGGGGCTCCAGGAAGAGCCTGAGAGGACTGCCTCTGGAGGTGGGTGTGCCATACACGACATGCCAACGCATCATCTGGCGGTATTTGAAAATGTACCCATATTGTATCCAGTGTGTTCAAGCATTACGCGAACGGGACCATCACACACATTTGCAAGCATCATGTGAGAGCGAATGGAGTTGAACATGAATTTTTTGAACAGATGGCTGTTCTCAGATTAGGTGATATTCTACATCAGAGGCAGAGTGAATACCCATAACATTATCATATGGGGCAATGAAAATCCCCATGTCACCTACAAACTTAAAATGGCAAGTCACAAAATTAATGTTTGGTGTGAAGTGACTCACAACGACGTGTACGCAACCTTTTTTCGCTGAAGAGACAGTGCTTTTGGGACCATACCTTAATCTGCTGCTACAATTCCTCGTGCCACAACTGCAACAGGAAAATGAACATGATCGTTTTCCAGCAAGACAGATCACCACCACACTGGTCGTTAGAAGTCCATACTTTCCTGAATGACATGTTCAACGATAACTGGTGTGGTGGGTCCATTGCTTGGCCTCAAAATCCACCAAACTTAATGCCACCCGATTTCTATGTGTAAGGGTTTGTGAAGAATATTGTGTATGCTTAATGACCCAATGACATTGATGACCTGAAGAGAACGATTGCCACATCTTTCATGCAAATTATGCCGGAGATGTTGAACCACAGATGAGAAGAATTGACCTCTTGTTACAAACTCTGTCATGTCCACAACGGGTCGCATTGAGGCCTACTCACAATTTTCTGTCTTTGTAGGCAATGTGGGACAAACATTTAGTTATAAAAGATGTTTCCATTTCCAAACATTTTTATTTTATCCAAGGCCAAACGGATCACTCTGTATATCTTTCATAGTTAGCAATTTTTAACGTACCTATTATAAATAAAGGGGAATAAATTAAAAGAATGATTATTTACAGTAACATGAACAAAAAGACCGAAAACAAACTACGTTTCCTGATATTCAGGCACTCCAGAAGGCTTTATTTCCAAGTTATAAGTGCCTATCATTGGTTGATCTTTTTATCTAGTTAAGGTTTCTTTTTGTATTCCATCATATACTGAGTATTTAAGCTAATAAATAATAAAAATATATCCCATTGTTAGCATATTTACAGAATGAATCCTTTGAAAACACATTCTCATTTAACAGCATTTTTTCCACCTTTTTAATATTTGTTATTTGAAGTAAAGAATAGAAAGATTTATAAACATTCAACTACAGATGAGATCAGAAGTACTGATGCAGAAGTTTCAACAAATATGAGTCGAATTGATAACCCTAGCTTACAAGTAGGGTTTGGATTTTTCAGTTTAAAAAAAAAAATTATTCGGAGGGTAATTACCGTAAATACCCGCGTATAATGCGCACTTTTTTTTCGAAATATTTGAGTTAAAAATTAGGATGTGTGTTATACGAGGGTACATAATCTTGCTATTTTCATTTGACCCCATATTTCCACAATTTCGGCACAGTAATTACTGCCCGGGTATCCTCATAATTTTATTGGTGATTTTTACGAAAAGTAAGATAGATAATAGTTAAAATTTATTAATTAATTTTACAAACATTCATTAATTAGATATGAAAAGAATGAAATCAGTATTTATTCATTTTAAAAGCCAAGAAATACTTCGTCACCGGACCATTCTTCTTCGATGTTGTTATCGGAATCGGCATCTTACGCATGACGTCAACCTACACCGGCGCCCGGCCTGGTGATACATGATTTATTCTTGATTCTTAGTCTTTAGTTAATTATGGTTATTTGCTATCGTGTTTACGTGCTCCAGTGTTCTAATAAGGGTAAAACTGAAGGTTGGGCGAACCCGTCCACCTTAGGCGTGACAAAAACGTATGTAAAAAATAGGATTATCGTCATTCCTTCATTTTATTAGCTCAAAGAATGTCATATGCCATACTATAAAATTAATATAATTCGATTTATTGTGTATATCCTAATATCAGCTTGTAATTAAACATCGAGTATGTAATGATTGAGTTAGCTGACGTTCTTTTGGAACGTTATTCGAAAATTTCATTTCGCACTTATATTATGTTACCCCCTCCCTTAGGACTGCATAACCTTACAGAGGTGGGAGGGTTTGTGTACTCTTATGAACCAAAGAGCTATGCTGGCGGGAGATAATTCTTCTGGTAGGACCATCCGAGCCGGAAAGGTCTGAGGGGAAGAGTCAGACTAAGAAGCAGTCTTGGGGGTTTTACATCCCCCTGTGCAAGGGCAGCAGCTTGCACAGTACCTCTGTAGGTGGTGATCATGTGGATCTGAACAGCTACAGATGGGTAATCACTCTGTGAAACTGCGATGAGGAAAGCAAGGGGAAACTACCTCATTATATTTCCCATGGTAGGCTGAAAAGCTGAAAATACCTCTATGGATCTCTCTGGGGTAAAATATTCTGGAGGTAAAATAGTCCCCCAATCGGATCTCCGGGTGGGGACTACCCTAGGAGATGCACAGAGGAAATGTAAGATTAATAAGAAAGCAAGTAGTGAGAAATTAAGAATAGGCACATGGAATGTTAGGACTATGAATTCAGGGGGTAAACTAGAGAACTTAAAAAGGGAAATGAGAAGGAATAATGTAGGTATAGTAGGTCTTAGTGAAGTTCGGTTGGAAGGAGAAGGCGAGATAAATTCAGATGAATTTAAGATTATTTACTCGGGAGAGAAAAAGGAAAGGGGAACGGGGATTATAATGAGAAAAGAGATAGCTGAAAGAATTAGCAAGGTAATGACAGTTAATGATAGATTAATAGCCGTAAAACTTCCGATGGAGCCAGTGGAAATGCTTATAATTCAAGTGTATATGCCAACAACTAATGCCATCGACGACGAAGTAGATGAAATCTATGAACAGATTATGGAAATATTGGAGGAGGAGGGAAAAGGAAGGATCACCACCATAGTAATGGGAGATTGGAACAGTGTAGTCGGGGAGGGACAGGAAGATAACATAGTGGGAAAATATGGGCTAGGGAAGAGAAATGAAAGAGGGGAGAAACTTGTGGAATTCTGCCATAGAAATAGATTGATTGTAACTAATACATGGTTTAAGCATCACCAGCGGAGAATTTACACATGGAGAAGCCCAGGAGACCAGAGACAATACCAGATAGATTACATACTAGTCAATGAAAGATTTAGAAATAGCATTAAAAATGTGAAAACACTACCATGGGCAGATATCGATTCTGACCACAACCTTTTGGTGGCAAATACACAATGTAGACTGAAGAGCGTTAAGAGAAACGTAAGAGTTAACAAGAAATGGAACTTAGAGGAACTCCTTAAAAACAAGGAGGCTATCATGACTGAGCTGGAGGAAAGGTTGGGGGAGAGAGCTGAAGAAAATAGGAAGAGTGTAGAAGAGGAGTGGAGATACATCCATAGCAACATTAAAGATGTAATGGAAAAGAAGGTAGGAAAGATAACGGGTGAAAGAAACAAAAAACCCTGGATCCTAGCAGCCATGCTGCAAAAAATGGAAGAGCAGAGAAAGTGGAAGAACATAAACACTGAAGAAGGCCAAAGAAAGTACAAGGAGTTAAATAATGCTTTAAGAAGGGAAACAGATAAAGCCAGAGAACAGTGGATAAATGAGAAACGCGAGGAGATTGTCGAGTGTGAAAGAATTTGTAGAACAGACCTCATGCATAGCAAAGCAAGGGAACTATTCAAGAAAAAGGCAAGAAAGATAGGACGTAAAGGACTCATGAACAAAAGTGGTAAAATAGTCTCGGAGCCAGACAATGTAAAGAATACATTGAGGTGCTGTATGACAAAGAAGGAAAGCCAAGAAATATAGAATTAAATGAAAAAGAGGATGTAGAAAAAGATCAGCTAGGACCAAGTATTCTCGAGTCTGAAGTTAAAAGAGCAATTGATGACATGAAAAGAAGGAAGGCTGTTGGGAGTGATGATATACCAATGGACATTCTTAAGGTTTTGGGATCGAAAGCAAACTAACAAAGTTTTTTAACCAAGTATATGATACTGGCATATGGCCTGAAGATTTTTTAGACGTTGTAATGGTACCACTGGAGAAAAAGAACAATGCAAAATGTTGTAAGGATTACAGAACTATTAGTTTAATTTCTCATACAGCTAAAGTTCTAACCAGAATAATAACCAAAAGAATTGAAGGTAAAATAGAAAAGGAGCTGCAAGATAATCAGTTTGGTTTCAGAAGAGGAAGAGGAACTAGAGATGCTATAGGATGTATGAGGATGATGATAGAAAGAGCGCTAGAAGTCAATAAAGGTATGTATTTTTGTTTTGTAGATTGGGAGAAAGCTTTTGACCGAGTGAAATGGGATAAAATGCTGGGTATTTTAAACAAAATAGGAATAGATTGGAAAGATAAAAGACTGCTTAAAAACCTTTACTTTGATCAAAAGATTAGAGTCAGAGTTAAAGAAGAAGAAACAGAAAGGGAGGGGAGTGAGGCAGGGATGTCCTATTTCACCAGCAATATTTAATATTTATGCAGAAACAATAACAGAAGAAGCGTTGATGGAAGAGAAAGGATTTAAGATAGGAGGTGAAAGTATTACCACCATTAAATACGCAGATGAACAGGGCTTAATAGCAGAAAACGAGAAAGAGCTTCAGAGGATGACAGACAGACTAGTGGAGGTTGGCCAACAATATGGAATGAAGATCAATGCAGAAAAAACGAAAGTCATGGTGGTTTCAAAGGAACATAAGGAATTAAATATAATGGTAAATGGCCAAAAATTGGAACAAGTAAGTAGTTTCAAATATCTTGGCAGTATTTTAGCGCAGAATGGAAGTAGTACACAGGACATCAGAAGTAGGATTGCAATGGCAAAAGCAGCATTTAACGAGAAGAAGGAGCTTCTCACAAGCAAGAAAATAAATTTAGAAACAAGGAAGAAATTAGCAAGATGCTACATATGGAGCATAGCTCTTTATGGTGCAGAGACGTGGGCGGTAAGGAGAAAGGAGGAAAAATATTTAGAAAGTTTTGAGATGTGGGTATGGAGGAGAATGATGAAAGTAAAATGGACAGAGAGGAAGAGAAATGAAGAAGTATTAGAAATGGTGGGAGAAGAAAGGATGCTGATAAAAACAATCAGGAAAAGAAAAGCAAATTGGATAGGGCACATATTGAGAAGACAGTGTTTACAAAGGACGATCTTAGAAGGAAAAATTAGTGGAAAAAGAGGAAGAGGGAGAAAAAGAATAGGAATATTAGAGAATATAAAGCAGGGATATAATACTTATAGAGGTATAAAAGAGGCTTCTAGGGAGAGAGAGAAATGGAGGCAGCGATTCAGTTAAAACCTGTCTTCGGACAGAAACATGATGATGATGATGATTATGTTACCAATTCATAATACCAATAATTCGATCATTGCTTTAGAACACGTTACACCATCTACTTTATTCTGGAACGGTAACGCCAAAAAAAATCTGTGCGCACTATACGCGGGTATATAGAAAAATCATAGCTTACGAGGCTGAAAACCCCCCTGCGCATTATACGAGGGTGCGCACTATATGCGGATATTTACGGTATTAGGCAATGTTCTTTTTTTTAAATTGGGTAAAATCAGGTTTAAATTAAAAAACTTATTTAAAAAAATTTGGGTCTTATTTTAGCTTTTATGATTCACATATTACAACATCTGTATGGGCAATGTTTCTTCGGTTATACTTATTACTCCTTTCCAGCATTTGAAAATGACTAAATGGACGCTCTATATCATAGCTACCTATTTGCATACATAGCAGAGCTAAAGCAAACCTATTTAACTGAGGATATCAGACTAGCACCGATTGAAAACAATATCCAAATCTTTGTTTAGAGATGAGGGCCCTAATGAATAGGCTGTGAGTTCGACTTAATTTGCTCATTCACATCTCCATATATGCCCAAAAATTTGAAATAATCATCAGCATCTGGCGCATGCATAGATTTATTAAAATGACAGACAGATGTCTTTCTCCAGAAAGCTTGAATGGATTCATGAAGATTTCTATTAAGTGTAGCATAGGGTGACCAGATTCTTGGGAAGCAAAACTGGGACATAAGAGTTCTAAAGAAGAAAATCCGAGACATAACTGGGAAAATTCAGGGACAATGTGAATTTTTGTTTCTTTCAAATTTTATATACTTAACACCTTGCGTACTGGATGTAAATCTCCATACTATGCTTGTTTCCCGGGCATTTCCTGTAACCCTAAAAACTTCATGCATGAAATTGGAAGGAACAACGTATGAAATAATTTATCATACTTTATTATCAGTGCTCAAAGTAAACAGCTTTGATGACAAATATTGACTTGAAAATCTCATCAGGTTTTGTTCAGATAGTGTGAGTGTAATGCTAGGAAAAAATCTGGAGTTTTAACCAAAAATTTAGTAAAAATTTCCAAACATATTAATTTGGCACTGTCTAAGTCACTGTATTCAGTTATCTTTGGATGATGCTATAAAAGATGTAAATCAGGTAAATCACTTCAAATCTTTCCTCGATTTAATTTTTGTGTACTACAATACATCGAATAAACATCAAAGAGAATTAAATAATATATCTGAAAAACTGGGAATAGAAATAATGAAAATTGGGAGAATATTCAGACCTCGATGGGCAGCCTGCAGTGTGAGAGATGGAAGAGCAGTCTGGAAATCATACCAGGCCTTATATATTCATGAAATGGAGATAGTTAAACATTTGGAAAATGAAATTTTTTTTTAGAGATTTGGCTTTATTGAATGACATTCTAGCAGACAGACAGCATTATTTGTGGCAAATTTTTTTAATGTGATTGCAGTTAGTTCAGCGGAGGCTGAAAGAGGATTCAGCAACATAAACATCATAGGTGACGATAAGAGAAATTCTCTTCTTATTGAAACTCTAAGTCATATAATGACTATCAACTTAATGGGAGAACTGCTAGACAAGTTTGATGCCATTCCTTATGTAAAATCCTGGCTCATATTGGGGCATCATTTAGCGAGTGACCCTCGAGTTAAACAAAAATCCAAACCAACTGTTTCCAAAAATCAAGAAGGAATTTGGAAATTATTAGAATATCAAAAGGTCCAAATGTGATTTGTGCATTTACCTGCATTAAGACAGCCCGAAAGTGGGGTGAAGCTAGACCTTGGGATAGAGCAGGTTCCCAACTTAGGGTCCTAGGATAAAAAAGGATCCACAGGGATGAGAAAAGGTCGGGAACCACTGAGATAGAGGACAGCTTTCACTTTTCATGTGGCAATGGACACAATGCTCAACACTAGTTACAAAATTAATTATATAGATCAGTGTTTCTCAAACAAAACATTCGCATACCCCTTTCAATACTTTGGCCTTATCAGCATACCCCCTTTTCCAGTGCCATAACCATATCTAGTTTTTTTTAGAAATTTTAAAATTCAACACCTGTATACACAATGTACAAAAAATAAATTAAGAAAGTACAGAAGTTTATGAACTTTATTAATATTGTCAGTTAAATGTAAAGTAACAATCATTAAATTCAAATTCACATATTTATTTAGAAATGAAAAAGTTATTCAATACGAGGACTGAAACTGCTTTGGCTTTCACTGGCAGCAGCTGTTATAAATTCATTTATACAAGTGCTGCCAGATGTTGCCAAACGTGTCATATTGCTTGCTCATAATGTAAACCTGCATATTTATATATATTTCTACATCTACACCATTCTTTCTCCTGGTTATTAATAATTTTTCTGCTGCATACCCCTTGAAATCTTTCATGTACAACTGGTGGTACGCATACTACACTTTGGAGAACACTGATATAGATGATAAGAGTAACATCCACAAAAATAAAACTGAGAATAAACAAACCATATCTCGTCAGTTGTAGAAAAAATATTGTAGAAGTTATGAGTTAACATCCTCAATGATACTTACATCAGTATTTTTGCTTTTTTCCCTCCATCGTTTCTTCATCCAGCTACTTACAAAAGGACAGAATAGATCAGGATCCTGCTTTTTCAGACCCCACTCACCACACCGTTCATTAAAGGCTAAGCTAACCAACGTTCCAACAAGGACTGTGATCACAAATGCTATTACCACACACCAAAGGTAAGACAGCTCATAAAGGATGAAATAATCCACCTCCCTGTTTGCAAAGATAGTAAAAAATTAGTTCATAAGATTGTCAAATTACTTAAAAACTTGTCTGTCTACTCACATATATACAGGATGTCCCCAGGTTATGAACCAGTTGTGTTCTGAAAGTTTGTTCATAACTGGGAACTCAAGTTTCCATTAAAATTTTATAAATGATGGTTATGTTCCCAGGCCATTCCACAAAGCCTATTTAACTCACAATTAAGTTGAAATTTTGTAAATTTGTGAGAAATAATAGAAGAAAACAATACTGTTCTAAATTCTAGCTTTGTTTTCAGTTATAATCTTGATTGTTGAAAGAACAAGTAAATGAGTAAGAGTGTAATGGACCACTGCGTCGTAGAACATCCTGCAAAAGGTGGACAATATGCTACACCGGCTCAAGTAGCTCCTGAGAGCTATGAGTGATTTGTATGTGCAGGTTGGCATTCGTATGCCCAATTTATTAAAATATTAATATCTTACGGAGCTTCATTCTTAACTACTGACATTCGGTAGTCAAATCTTCATAAGTCAGGGACCTGCTGCACTTGCCTAGTATCATAGCTACATGTCAGTGGTGCTCAACCCTATACCTATTGTGTTGCATTTTTCCAGTGGCAGTGCGTTGATGTGTCACTTAATTCTTATCGTGCAATAAATGTTTCAACAATAATAACAATAAATTCTCCCTTTAACTCACTAGCCAAGACAGTATAGCAATCAAACTACAATAAAATTTTTATATCATAATTTTAAACTCCAGATATATTTTACCTGTGGAAAAGTGAAATCTAATATAAAAATCTGATGTGGCCACCGCATGACTTTCTCCATATCTGTAATATTTCTAAAAATTCCAAATAGGTTAGATAATAATAAATACTTTAAGAAACTGCGAGAAAATTTTAGACTTTACAAAGAACAGAAATAAACTCAAACCATAGCCTTCTGATGTTCGATATAGCCAAAAAGCTCCAACAATTAAGAAAAAAAAGGAGGAGTTACTAAGACGTAACTAAGCATCAATTGTTAACAATAGTTGGTAGGTGGCATAGTGGTAGCAGCTAAAAATATAAGATATCTCTTAAACAATGCATTATATGGAAAAATGTTTCAAACAAAGGTTGTACAAAATTAAATTTCCGACAACTTTTATTCCAATACATGTTTACATTTATCAAATATTAAGGCAAATATTTCAAAATAACAGATAAGTGATAAGAGTAAACACCCACTTCCAGTTGACCGATTTTTACCAAAAACTAATCAGTTCTTCTGACTTTTATAAAAATGTTAAATATAAAATTTCGCGTTGACCTGATTCATAGTTTTTGAGTAAGAGCACCCACAAAAAGCTATCACACACACACAGACATCGAGAAAATGGACAAAACGTGTTTAGGGGACCTCAAAATGTATATTTCTGTTGAAATCTCGAAGTCGATTTTTTTCATACTACGCACATGGAGAAAGTAAAAATGTCTTCGTCGTCATCAGTGGGTGGGAAAGTGGAACTGTAATGTTTTTTAAACAAACTTTCCGAGTAGCTAGAAGATTTAAATTTGATGAGAATGTTCAATTCTTAAAGTAAATGACATTTACAAAAAAAAATTTACAAAATCGATCCTGGTTCAATTCCTGATAATGAATTCCATTTTCCATAAGATAACATGAAGAAATCAATATTTTGACCTGCAAGCTTATTTTGTTTTGCTTATTAAAATTCACATATTTGACCTTCGATCTCCGGACTAGGACTGCATTATAGATAAATGACAATAGTTTCTTATTCTTATCGTCTTTTATCGCCTTCGAATAGAAATCTCTCAAATTTAACATTTTAATATCATATTTTGACAAAATTTAGCATTTTTAAGAAGTCGTCTTGCCAACTGATTGCTTTGTTGAACTCATAATCCTATTACTCTCACATATGCTCCCTTTCCCTCTCGACATTCATGGACCCTCCCGGCCCAATTCATAGGTATCAGAGATATCTCAGAATTAGCTTTTACTTTCTTCGTATACATAGTATACAAAAGTGTTTTCATGAAAAAAAATCGAATTCGAGATTACAATGGAAATACACGTTTTGAGGTCCCCTGAACACGTTTTGACTATTTTTGCGATGTCTGTGTGTCTGTCAGTCTGTAGGTGATAGGATTTTTACTTTCTCCATATGTAGTATAGGGAAAAGTATTGTTTTTATGAACATGAAAAAATGTGCAAAATTTGAAATAATTGTGTTACCATATGACACACATAATTTTATTCGCCAAAGGCATCTGGTTTAACCCAGGCATCGCTGGGTACTTTCAGCTAGTTTTATATAAAAAACACCATGTGCCCATTCTGGCAGGCAGACATACCACAATTGGCACATATGCCACAGGCTGGGTAACCTTGCTCAATGTGCATACTTATAAGATACTGGGAGACTTGAGTAATTGTGTTCATTCTGCCAAGAATCTGCTCTTCTCTACTTTTCACACATAGAGGTTGGTTTTCAGAATTTAGTGTTCTTTGCAAATTTTAAATGAATACATAAATAAATACATAGGTGTTACAGAAATCGTATGCAATGACACAAAGTTTCTCTAGATAGAAAAAAAATTACGACAATCTAGTTCTGTCACTCTTCCAATATGTCATTGTTCCACATGTTATAATACCAAATGGCGTGCTGTGGCACAGTGGTATACTGTCTGCCATGAACTGGTGTTTCAAAATTTTGAGAGAAGCTGAAGAATTACCCTGGAAAATGTAGTATATAAGAGAAAGTATTATATTTGTAAAAAATAAAATTCAAGATTTCAACAGAAATACACGGTTTGAGCTCCTCTGAGTATGTTTTCACTATTTTCTTGATGATGTCTGCATGTGACAGGAATTTTGTGGGCACTCTTAATTCAAAAACTAATAATCAGATCAGCACAAAGCTTTATAATTCAAGAGTTTTATTAGTAATTCAAGGTCTGAAAAGATTTTAGCTGAAACTGGTCAATCAGAAGTGGAGGTTTACTCGTCATTTTTTCATTTTTTCCCAAATATCTCCTTGAAGACTTAATTTAACTTAATTTTTACTTTCTCCACATGCAGTATAAGAGAAAGTATTGTTTTTGTGAAAAACTGAATTTGAAATTTCAATGGAAATACATATTTTAAAGGCCCTTAAGTATGTTTTCATTATTTTTTTCATATATTTCCTTTAGGAATTAATTTATGTAAACATTTCTTTTATCAAAGTAGTCGACAATATAATTTTTTACAAGTTTTGTTTGAAACATTTTTTCAAAAAATGCATTGCTTAAGAGATATTTCAATTATTTGTTTGAATTTGTTAAGTATATTGCTAACATAAGCAATACCTTTGCTTACATTGCTATGATAAAATTTTGTAATTGTTGATAGCGATGCCTATGCTGCCAAGGGTAATTTTAATTGCGATCAAAACTTTCCCAATCCCATCTAGCATCATATTTGGTGAACAAATTATCTTGTAAATATTGACAATGATCCCAAAGCCACCAATATACATTGTCATTTTGTTATCTATAGCAGCAAATGACAATTTTAATTACTTGTTTTTTTAATGTGAAAGTTAGTGTTTAAAAATAATTCAGGAGTGTAATTGCCAATAATTATTATTGAGGACACTGATGTCGAGAGCAGCTTCTTATTACTATTGCATTCATGCACTGTACACATCTGATTTTTTTATTTGTGTATGCTGTGGAACAAAAATGTTTCGAAAACCATGATATAATCACATTCCGATATAAAAACTATATCTCTGCCATATTTAGCAATAATAATATTA
Source organism: Tanypteryx hageni (assembly GCA_028673005.1). Taxonomy (NCBI): domain Eukaryota; kingdom Metazoa; phylum Arthropoda; class Insecta; order Odonata; family Petaluridae; genus Tanypteryx; species Tanypteryx hageni. Next base: position 39,347,869 of record CM054115.1, read on the forward strand.
ATTTTAATCATAGATCTACGACCAAGGTTTCTCAACTTACCCTCTCCCTACTTTTGTGTCTTGAGGAGAACACTCAAATAGAAGCACTCCATCCTATGAAAAGGAACTTAAGCTCTTGCCCCTCTGGTGCATGTTTAATCTAATTTAATTTAATTTAAGTGCATTATTCTTGGTTTTTCTTTCACCATAGGTCCAGATAGTTGAACACAGTTTGCCCTACTTTGGAAAAACCACTCCTACACTTAATCCTTCATGTCAGCATGTTTTGCACTTTGAATTATCTTTGAGCACCCAAATTGGTCCTATTCAATGTTTATTTTTCAATCACAAAGATTTTTCAGATACATTGAAAAAGGTGACAGTGGAATACAGTGTTGTTTAGCAATTTGACTTTTTCATTTTACACCTTTTTACTCGTATATCACTTTCACCCCTGCAATGTCTCCCATTTCTGAAGGTTTAAATAACTTTCTTTTCAAAATTCCCATAGCCCCACAAGCACCCTTTATGGAACCCTACTCACAAATAACCTGTACCACATGCATAAAAACAAAAAAATATTGCCACCTGTTCTTTTTAAAAATCTACTTTCAGTGAATCACCACTGAAGATGGCTGTGTTAAAGTCAAAATGCAAATCTGGTTTTTCATTACCTTGTTATGGTTATTGGAGATATGTAAGATATTTATTTTTCTAATTTTTATACTTGAATGCTTATTTTTCAATTTCCTTTCAGCCATAAGACGAACTTGATAGTTCTCTAGTGAAGCAACAATTCCCTTAAAAAAATCGTGTCATTCAACTTCATGATGGCAAAGAACCTGTTATACAATAGTCTTCCAAATACTTCTCTAGTCAACTGAAAGGTGGTAGGGAACCCATTTTGCAACAACTTTTATTTTCTGACGAATATAAGTTTGTATTCTATAAGCCAAAGTGTCTGAGATACAGTGGCATAACAATAACGTGGCATGGGTGGCCAAATGACATGGACCCTGGGGGATCTCGAATTTTTCTGAATACAGAAAAAATACAGATATTTTAGCGATTTTTCCTTTTTATCCTAATTTCTGAATGACTTTCCAGTTAATTATTATATTAGGACAGAGTAATTTAATAAGCCGAACCTTTTCAGAATATTCCTGTTAATAGATTAATAAGCATAACTTGGTAGGTTTTACAATGGGTTTCAGTTTTAATTGAATATATGCGATTGTTGGGGAATAGGGAGAGGAATAATCAATAATATTTCGCCATAGTTATTCCACTGCTGAGATACCCATCCCATTTGCAATTTCCTCATATGCCATGTGTTGGTCTGCTTCCATAATGGCGTTCACATTAGCCACAGATGTGCCATTAGACATTGTGCATGGCTTACCAGATTTTAGATCATCTGCTATGCTTGTTTGACCTTAATGTAAGCAATATGTCCAAGAGAACACCTTATTTAAATCCACAATATCATAATAAACTTCCTTCAAGGAATTTTGGGTGCAAGTGGAGGTTTGAACACAAAGCATCTCAATTTTAATGTATAATTGCTGATCTAACTGTTATCTAACCCAACCAAATTTTGACCTCCGTTTTTCACTTTCAAACTCATGCAATGATGCAACAGAGCCCAGTCACTATAACTTGAAACTTCCTCAGCCAGTTACTCACAAATGAAAAATATGCAATGCATTTAAAATAACCCTTATATTAGTAATTATATATGAAAATTGAAGAAAATACTCACCCACTAGGAGCGGAGGAAGTTGGAGGTTCAACTGTTGAAGAGTTGAATATGTTTTCATAGGTAGTGGTGGTTGCAAGACAGCCATCAGTGGAAATAGGAAGTTGAGGTATTGGAGGCTTTGGTCCTCCAAAACCAATCCACAAAGAGATAATGACAGAGGACACCAAACCAATAATTGCACCCTTTGATACAAGCAGGGATGATAGAAATTAATGCAAGCAGTTAAATTATCAAGGACAAAAAAATTCACAGCATCTGATGTCTAATAATGATGACTACAATACTAGAAAATATCATGAGAAAATATACAATCTGAAGTTAATACCAAAAAATTTTTTACAAGTAATTAATAATCAATTACCCTAATTATAATAATTCCTTACCATTTGATTAGCGATTGGAACAAACATTCCAAGTGTAAAAACTCCAAGAAGAGGCCCTCCCACCACACCAAAAATGGTGAGAGAGGCTTGCAAAACACCGCCAAAGGATTTTGCAAGGAAGGCAAATGCCAGGCACAACATTCCATAGTTAAAAACCAGGATTTTAGATAAGATAACACTGAGCTTGTCAGGAAATGGTCTCCCCTTAATTGAGAAGTACAAAGGCTGCAATGTAGAGATGCAAATTAAAATAAACCTTTTGGTTTAATAGTGATACGATTCAAATTTTTAATTAAAAACAAGAAAACATTGATGGCAAGAATAATAATTTAGGTTAGAAACCATAATATCATCATCATCACATATCATTATCAAACCATGAGCTCTAATTTTCTCATACATAATTTTGGCAATGAAATAAACTAAAATATAAAGTAGTAATAAGGAGTGGAGACTACGGCGAAGATAATATAAAGTAAGGAATCAACTCCAATGCCATAATTCAATAAATAGAGTGTCACATAAAGGTTGAAGGAGAGGAAAAAAATGGATGCTTTCTACTTCGTAATACACAGTATTTTAAATGTGCCTCTTTCAAAAGAAGACTTCCACAAAGAATTAACCCACATCAAAAACTGTTCAAAACTCAATGGATATGACACACAAACTATTGATAACATTCTACGAAAATGTAAGCACAGGCTCAACCTAAAAAAACAGACCACACTTACGAACACCTACAAAAACTCCAAATACATCCAAATTCTTTTTGCCCCTGGGATTACAAACAAATTTCAGATCTTTTCCAAATTTAATTTACATGCAGTACAAGTAAATAGCAGTAAACTTTTAAACCTTCTCCATAATCCTAAAGACAAAATACCAGGCATACAAATCCGAAATATAAAAAATATCTTGTGCAACATAAATCAAATCAATGTAAATTAAAGCTGTTTGACACAACCAATTGTATTAACCCCCCTTAATGTTGACACTAGACAGTCAACAAACAGAGTCCGAGTTTGGATGGGAAATAAATGCAGGTAATGGTTCAAATGGGCATGCAGAGGAGAATTCCCTGTCCGAGTAAACAGTAGTGCTGTGTCTCAGTGCCACCTGCAAATGAAGTCCTCTATCCGAATATTTTTTAAATCTATACCTCAAAGATCATATAAGAGAATGGGGGAGAAAATTATGGATTTTTAATTCTTGTTTGCCGAGAGAACTGTCTTAGCGATTAATGCAAACAAAATATGCAATGTTTAGTTCAGGATTTTCTTGAATTTTTATCTCCAAACTATAACTCTTAATTATGTGGCCTCACAGACCTTTCTGTAGTAAATGTTGTCCTCTAACTGAATTAAATTTTTAATCTATACCTTATCGATCATATAACAGCTAGGGAGAGAAAAATATGGTATTTAATTGGTGCTTGATGGATGCCATTTAAAGATATACAAGTATAAGTTTATTTAAGTATTTCCATCAAGTGTAAGTTCTAATTGACGAATGTAACTCAAAATCACAATTGGACAATAAATTTTAATAAAGATCACTCATACTTAATTTAATTAAAATCCATCCAGAAGTTTAGGAGATGAAAAATACAACAGACGGACGAGACGTGTCTGTAAAGCATTCTGCTACTACTGCTTTGCTGGTAAAGAACGCCTAAAATATCAACATTGACAAAAGAAGGTTTAATACTTTAGGCAGCCTATCTTTTAAGTCAGGAGGAATGAAACACTTCTGTACTCGAACCCAGTCCATTTTGTACATGATAATTAACTAAAAGCCTCTTTAACCATCGATCTCTAAAGTTCAAATAATGGTTAAAATAAGTTACCCCACCCCATTCTCTAGTTAATCAACATTATTTTGGAGTTGATACATTTACATAATGGGCTTTACCAATCAACAGAAAATTTTCGATTGCTCGTTATCTATACATTTTAATAAGCGTTAAAAATATTAAGATGCATTTTATAAACTAGGTGAGTGTCATCGATGGGAAAATACTGTAAATGATAAATTCACCATAACCACAACAAATTCTAGAGGCGAAAGCTATTAGTCAAACGTTGTGTGACTCAGCAGTCTTCTCAGACATGAAAAAATTGCGTGTTTCGAGCATTTCACATCCGAATTCACCAATTTTTTTGATCACTAGGTTGCCTTGTTACAAAACCCTTCAAAGGCAACATATTAAGCAAGAACCTAGAGGGCATTGGCCAGAGTTTGGAGTGATGCAATATATTTAAGATCGTTGTTTATTTAGATGTTATATTACAAAGAGTAGATATTTAGATTGCAGCATGTGGTTTTTATTTAGTATATTAATCAAATAATAGGAAAGTGGCAATGAAAATTTTAAAGAACCTAGACCTCTATCAACATAACACCAAGTCAAAACAATATAAATTGATACACATGTATTAATTTATCGACGACATAACTTCAAAATTAACAGAAACAGAGATTTTGTAATGAATAATGACCGAGATCCAATTCGATTTTCCACTCTTTTCATGCTAGTGGCTAAACTCCTCCCCTCCCTTCCATTCACTCTCATATAAATCACCTAAAGAAAACAAAATCTTTTCAGAATACATCACCTAATTATGATGAGAGCTTGGGTCTTGAAATGTGTTTAGGCATTGAAAAAGTATGACATTTAGTGTTTACTGCTATTCCTCTCTCGTTTTAAATTTATTTTATTTTTTCCTGTTTTTATTTTTCAATTGTATGTCAGTTGCATGAGTGTTTGTGTTACTGTGTCTATAAGTTGTGTTATGGTCAGGAAGCACTTGACTTTTGTGTTGTAGTGTGCCGGAAGAGGGCTCCTTGAAAACTGTGTTAATTTCTTTCTTTTATTTCACCTTCCTTTTATTTTTCCTCTCCTACCATTGTATGACACTCTATTTATTAAATTGTGGCATTCGAGTTGATTCCTTTCTTCATAAAAATGTACAGCACAAGTACATTTGATTCATTTTAACCGGAGTGTATAATTTTAAAAAATTCTATTTATTAATCGACCATTACATAAAACTTGAGAATGAGACAATTCAGAATAAACTATGATTAAGATGCAAAAATAAATATTACAGATTACAGAATTAAAATACTTTATTACAGAAAAACTAATTTAACATCCCTCATACACAAAATCAGTCAGTGCAATGTGAATACAAGCATATAATCCATGTATTATTAGACATAACTACTTTGTTTACATCTGGTATTGTTTCTTTCTTCAAATTAAATTTTTTAAATGAGATGTTTTAATTTATGGTTGAAACAATAAGTTATCTGATTTATGTTTAAATGCCAACCTTAACGTAATCCTCAAGTGAGACAGCAGCCAGAGAATTGAGTGAAGATGACACTGTGCTGAGTGACCCACTGAAGAGACCAGCTACAAAGAGTCCTGAGAGGCCAGGAAACTGGCCCATCGCTTCAACCACAAAGAGTGGCATCACCTGTACTTGTGATTTATGAAAGTAAAAAGTAGTAACAACTCCAATATCCATCATAACAGTAGCAAAGTCACCTTCAGAGCCTAAAATATAGGTTGAAAATAACCAAACCAAAAGCGATTTGACTTTGTTTAGAGGTTTAATGAATGCCTAGTATTAAAATAAAACTAAAGTTTGGGAGGACAAAGATATAGCATTAATTAAAAGCACCGACATAGGTGACTATACCAGGATCCTTTTGCAAAAGATATATGCTGCAGATATTACTTTTCCTCTATGTCTAAATGATAACAATTGCTTATCTCTCACCAGTTAGCACTAGTTGCAAGTTTCAAGAAGCTGACATTATAAAAAGCTGAATTCAGATTTTTACCAAGGACTGAAAAATTAAATCATCTTACCCCAATAAATTTTAACTGCATCTTTATGGGAAGCTACTATCAGCATCTTAAGGCAAAATCTCTGATGTATGCAGAACAAAATAAATATTGTAGGTTCCATGCCAGTGTGGGTGTCTTGCCACAGTGTCTTGTCAATAAGATGTTTCGACAGCATTACAGTCAGCTTCATCAGATCAAGAAGTCACTTTTTGAACTGAAGACACCAACTGTAATGCCAGCAAAATGTAATTTTATTAACAAGGCAATGTAGTGAGACACCTGCAAAGCCATGGAACTTGCACCAAAATAAATATTAGAAAACACAGATTTTATTTATCTTGACTTAGTTCATAATTCATTATAATATTTTGAAGCACCTATCACCTATGAGAATTAGAATGCAAATATTTTCTAAAAATAAAAATGCATCTGAAAAGCTGTGCTTTTGATTTGTTAAGTAACTCATAAGCTCTGTATATAATTTACTTAATTCAGAATTACTTTTATCTTATGTTAATAATTACCTCGTTTAAAGGCCTAATATCAAAGGTACTTTCCATGGGTGCTGTCAAATCTTTGTTACGCTGTATACTTATGCTTACTCATGTTAATAGACTAAATAAAGTATGGCTAACTGAAATAAACAAAATCTAGGAAAGAGCTAAACTCCTCTTAGAAACATACACCTTAACCGATTAGGGACAGAGCACTGATATATCAGTGCTAGGGTATCATCCTCTTCTGCTCTCTAGTGGGGTATTTGCTTCTTCTATCTATTTTTACCAGCAGCTTACAGATAGTTAGAAGTTATGTTCTGCACAGTTATATGTTTATTTGTCCGAGGTTTCTGTTTTACATTTTTTTTAACTTTACCCTTTTTACCAACTTTTATATTAACTTTACATTATATATATATGGATGTCAACAAGGTGTTGGGATGAGGAAACCCAGTGAACACTCACCAATCAGACGACTTCAGGTTGGCGAGGCCCCGGGGATGTCGAAGCGACACACGTAAAAGAACACTAAAACACAGTTCTCTCTCTGTAGCTGATGAAGGAGTAGTTCCGAAAGCTTCTACGTTTGTGATGTTTCTGTGTTCTTTTACGTGTGTCGCTTCGACATCGCCGGGGCCTCGCCAACCTGAAGTCGTCTGATTGGTGAGTGTTCACTGGGTTTCCTCATCCCAACACCTTGTTGACATCCATATATCCATTTTACCTTTCCTTTTCCGTAAGCTGTTATATATATATATATATATATATATATATATATATATATATATATATATATATATACATATAAATGTTTTAGACCCCATCTAATCTGAAAAATTTAAAGCTGCTTGCAGGGTTCAAACCACCTCACCTGAGATAATCCTTGCATAAGACGAGTGATTTAGTTACCTCAGCCACCAGATCTATTGGCACTGCGATAAATGTTAATTTGAATTTGCATGGGAAGATAAATATATAGCAGGCGAGGCCAAGTCTGCTTACCCTCAGAGCCGCATATGATAACCTTCCTGAGTTCGAGAGCCACAAGGCACACATACTCGCTCTGCGCTATTGCTTTCTGACATGATAAGCCTTGATGTGCCCTTGAGTTTAAATTAATAAAAGCTGCACATTAAGTTAAAGTTTGGCCACCCCTGATATATAGTAGTAGTGGCATTTTTAAAAATTGTTTTCTTTTTAGTTGTTTATATTTATAATTTCATTATTTTGACAACTGCTACCACATTATTTGTACTATATAACCTTAGCTTTCCTTTTCTGTATTTATATTGTTGAAGCAAATCTGAACAAATTATAAGTGTCCATTATAGCAATGAGATAAAACAATCAATTGTCATTGTTCATAGTGTAATATAAGTCTCTTTATTTTAATGTGGATTTGTATTGATATGAGCATTCTTACATTTTTTGAAGGGATATTTCTGCTAATAATTGTAAGTTTTTATTTATCGTAATTCTTATTGATAGTAAGTTTTTATTTATCTTAAAAACTTTTTATCTTTATTCATTTAAGTTTATTCTGAAAACTGTTTTCCCTATGAAAGGGACATTGAAAACCTAATTGGTGATCAACAGCTTTCACTCCTACTAGTATCTAAATCTGAATTACTCTGAACTAGCAGTATATTTTCGTTGATTTTAAGCAATATGAATGGATGTCAGTATTTTTATTAATGAAACAAAAGATGCTATCAAACTTCTTAGTACTTATATACCAAACATTCTTACGTTAGCCACTGAGTTCTCTACTTCTGACTGCCAACTCTCAACTGTAAAAAGATTAAAGGTTAAATATAGAGACCCCCACATCACTTTTTACGCCCATACAAGCAGAAAGGTTATCATAATTATATTATAGAGTTTATTCATATTAAAGTATTAACTATATAAAAGTTGGTTATAAAAATTCATTTTTATATCTTCACTTGTTATATTTGACAATGGCAACCAATAGAAAACATGGTGAGAATCTTGGTTAGGATTTATTTCTTCACAAGGGAATTGAAGTGGTGGGGAAAAGCAGATGGAACATCGAGATATGTTTTTACTTAGAACTGTATACAGAGAAGGGGACAATTAAAAATAATAATATGGGTTTGGGTGGAAATGTCGCATGAAACCGCCATCCTGATTTAGGGAGAGGGGGGCAATCTTTTACAGGGGCTTCGCATTTCCTAGATATGCCACTGATTAAAAGCTAAAACTGAGTAACAAATTGGAAAGAAAGCTTTCTTAATTAAAACATTCCATTTTCAACCAAGTGATTTCTTAAACATTTATTTTCCAGAAACTGTTGTTCACGATAGTTTCAACAATAACAAAACATTATTAGGAAATACAAATAACCTTTCTGCCTTTCAAAATAGTTATCAGGGAGATGGTTTTCAACATTAAGCTAAAATTATAACATGCCTGATCAGATGAGGATATCCTCTTGGCTGCAACTGGGTCACAATTGTAGTAACGGGAGTAGATGGACAGCCCAGCAAAGGAAGTGCTTAGGCTAAGACACGTCAAAATTGGCCAATTGAACCATAATGCCTTTTGAGATGCTTTCAGATCTCTGCATTCAATAAAACAAAGGCAGAAAATGGAAAGTACATTAGATTATAATATACATTACTTAACTGTAATGTAACATTGAAATAATCAATTGACGATGCTCATACGATGTAAAGTTGTCCATGGCAAATACATTACCATATTCACCCAAATCCAAGATGACCTTGAATCTAAGATTAGCAAACTTTCAAAACAGAAAACAGATTTTATGACCCAATTTCTCACTGACTGTATTTGGTGTGCATTTCAAACACGTTCAGTATAGGTAAACTAGTTCATTCATTAATTGAAACGGTTTGTTACAATTTTTTTCTAAAAAAAATTTATAAATGTATTTTTAAAATTGACTTATTAATTGAATTCCGGATCGTAGGTTGCAATGAAAAATAAAATTATTTTATCTTGTTTCATTTGTTAAAAAAACCAATAAAATGCGTAACAATACTTCCTAAGGTTCTATGACAACTAGTCGCGATCATTTCGTCGCACATCAATTCGTCGCGGTTAGTTTGTCGGGTGTTAATACATCATACGAGAAATTCATCACACGTCAATTCATCTCCCGACAAATTCGTCATGGTGTCTCACCTTCCAATTTGTCTCATGACGAATAAATCTCGCGATGCATTAGTCTCGCAATGTAACTGTCATGCGACGAATTGGCAAGAGATGTATTGATGCATAACGAGTTTATCATGTGACGAATTGATGCACCACGAATTGAAGCACAACGAATTAATGCATGATCAATTGACCGCGATGTATTGACTGTATATGATTTCGTACTCGAATTTAAGACAATCCCTGATTTTTGCAAGATGACATTTGGAAAAAGCCTTATCTTGGATTCGGGTAAATACGGTATTATTATTACAAGGAGAGAGAAAGAGAATGTAGATTTAGAAGTGCCAAACTTTTCAAAGTCAACCATAGCTATCTTCAAATTTATCATACAAAAGTCGCTTACAAGGAGAGGCCATCACGTCACATATTTTGATGAAACACAACCAGGTGACTGGGAATTTTATCTTTTGGGATTGTTGGTAGGTTGGATAATTTATTTTCGTTGACAAAAACCGGGTGGAGATCAAATTTTGAAAGCATGCGTTGGAGATTTTTTGTTAGTTTCAGTGCATATGGTAGTTTTACGTATTTTTCTTTGTGTTTTGGTTCGTGAGTGTGGTACATGATTTAATCTGAATATTGTGTGTTTTTGAATCATTTTTTCGATAATTTGTGAGTCGAGTCTGTTGTGTAATGTGCAGTTTTTAATAAATGTAAGTTCTATGTAGAAATCTATTTTCGAGAGAGGTGTGTTTAATAGTCTGTGAATCATGGAGTGGAAAGGAGCTAATTTATGTTAGATATAGAGTGAGAGTTCATATTGTTATATATGTGTTGGTTTGTGTAGGTTTTCTGTAATGTGTAATTGCAGTTTGTAATGTTTTCTTGTAATGAGCAAATATAAGAAAGGTAAAGATTTATTTTTTCTATTTCGTGTGTGAATTTTATCGTGTAGAAATGTTGGTTGAAGCGTTGTATGAAATTAGTGATGCTTTCTTTTGCTGTGTCAAAGATTGCAAAGATGTCATATACGTTTTGGGAAAATATGGGAAGGAAGATTTACAAGTCTTCCCGAAATGAGTCATGAAGAGTTCAGCTATGAATGAAGAAAGTTACCCGTAGTGGTACCTTCTTTTTGTTGTTAAAAGCTGTTGTTGATTTTAAAGAAGCTTTGTTGCAAGTACAGGGAGGTTAAACAAATGTATTCTTGTTGTTTCCTTAGGAATATTCTTTTCTAATAACCATGTCTGTAGGAATTTATGGTTTCTTTGATAGGTATGCTTGGGAATAAGGAGGTAACATCGAAGAAAACTAAGATTTCATTATCTACAAGTGTGGTGTTTTTTTATAGGGATGGGATGATTGGTTCTGCCGGTTCTCTCAACCGAAATAACTGGAACCAATTGTTTATAATTCGGTTCTTTGGTTCTGATCCTTATTTTAATAAAAGCGTGGACAGATGCACATCATGCATGTATACACGTGAGGCAGAGGCGTTCTTTATGATTTATACAATAATGTCACAAAAGATAAATATTAATGGCTTAGTATAATGTCTACTAATTGAAATGCCAGTAGTGACGCCAAGAAAATGTAGAATTTTTGATTGGCCGACTAATTTCCTAATCAATTGTAATCAATTAAACAATCGACAATTATTTAAAACTTACCTCACTGGAATAGTAGTAATGTAATCTTTATGTTCATGTTCATTCCTTCATTGTAAATTACCCATTTCTTTTCACTTGTAAATGCTGTCTAAAAGTAAAAATAGACATATTTATGTTCATTTCTTCGTCATAGATTATCCATTTTCCTAATGTTGCATGTGCATGAAAGAAAATTAAATTAATTAGGTATTTACAGCAGTTATTGTGTACATCAGACGTCATGAAGATTGTTTTTGTTGACAACAAATAAAACAAAGGTCCTAAGTGAATTACGACTTTCTCGTTTGATTTTCTTGAAATCGGCTACTACTTCGATAAAAATATAGTGAATAAAACATATGTTATTTGATTAGTTCTACGAAGTTCTTTAAAGACTTTTTCGTTATAAGATATATTGTATGAGATATAAAGAAAAGATCATTTTTTGTCACCTGTAAAGTGGCACTCCTGGTTAGGTCACGTAAAGTATTTATATAATTTTCTTAGTTTATTTGCCCGTATGTCCTAAATATCAAATTTCATCAACATCCTCCCAGTAGTTTCTGAGATGAAACATGCAGACAGATGACGGACATGATCTGAACATAAGGTGTTCTTTTTTTTTATTTATTGTAAAGAACTCCTAAAAATGATTGATAACCAAAAAGCGACCGCCTCACTCCGCCATATTTTTCCGCGACGGCATTCAATTTTCAATACATATATCAATGATGGAAGTTGTTTGTTAACTACGTAAAATAAATTTTTATGCTGGATGTATTATCAATTTCAAAGAGGATGAGCAAGTCTGAATTTCCTTTATTCCATGAGGGAAAAGAGCTTTGTAGCGCATACAAAAATCAGGATGGCGAATCAGTTCAACGAACGATAGTTCTGCAAAAATATCTATCAAAAAACTGAATGATGGGTTTCGAACTTCTGGTATTCAATATTTGGTTCGGGGCTGCTTGATTTTATAATGTAAAAATTCAAGCAATATTTTGAGTCAAATCCATCAGTTTGAAGTGTTACTTTAACTTATTAACAGAAATGTTTTATTTTGTTGTGTAGTAATTTGAATAGATACCCCGCGGATAATTTTGAAATTTAACGGATTTATTGTGAACCCTAACAATAAAGCTATGTTGAACGTTTGGAACAACTTCAGAATTGACAGTACAAATGACAAATATGCTATATGCAACTATTGTAAAGCTAGAATTTTCTGTGGTGTATCAAATAGCACTTCTAACCTAACAGAACCGAAACCGAGAATCGGGATCAGATTAATACAACCGGAACCAGAAAAAAGTGGAACCATCCCATCCCTAGTTTTTTATTGTTGATGAAATCTTGTGTGTTTTTGATGTGGGAGTCACTATCTACTTGTATTTGTTTGAATTGATAGCTTAGCCACTGAGATATTTTGTATGTAGGAGAATTTATCCCTGAAACTATAGGTCTCATAAGTATGCCTAATTTGTGTAATTTTGGAAGGCAATACATTCTGGGGACAACCGGATTGGAGATATTTAATTGGAGATTGAGTCGTTTATCTATTAAAGTGGGGCATACTTTCAGAGTACTTTTTGTTTTAGTGATCATTTGGTTCAAAGGGTTTTTTTGGGATTTATGTGTAGGGGCCTTCTTGGAGAAGTTGATCCACCTTTTGGTAATATTGAACCTTGTCCATTATAACAACAGGTGTTTCCTTTATTGACTCTAATGTAAAAGCAATTTTTGGTATTTAATGATTTCACTACATGATATTGTTTCTGGTGAGTGGGTGTGGGTTATGCTGTGTTGGTAATGTTTTGTTTGATTTTGGTTAATGCTGAATTCCTTATAAAGTTTTTGGTATTTTCTGGGATATATTTAATGGAGGATTCAATGTTGGCTATTACATCTTCCAGTGGTGATTTTCTGTAAGGAAGGGCATATTTTAGTCCTTTGTTGAGAAGATACATTTCTTCTCATTGAGGGATTCATGTGAAAGATTGACAACATTGTTGTTTGAGGCTTTGGTCTTGCTAATTGGCATTCATGTATAATTTTTGTTTGTGAGTGAATGGAGTTTTTTCTGTAATTTTTATGCTTTGTATTCAGTCTTGTGTTGTATAACAGCAATAGAGAATCCAAAATACTCGGATTTTGAACTACCCGGGTAATCAAGTAATTCTTTTATGAAATACCCGGGTATCCAGCATAATTTAAAAAATATACATGTATTTAAAAAAGTCATTTATTTTTTATTCATGAAATAATATTTTAGAAATACAAGTCCATTTAAGGTATACATTTTTAAATTGTTTCGGATCTTAGTAATTAAGTTTGAAGCTACTGAGAACAAACACTCGCTCGCTAGCTGTTGAAGTAGGTTGAATTGTTATCAAAGCTTGGAACAATTTTCTGTGCAATATCCTGTTCTGCCATGATTTCCTTCAATCAATTTTAGCTCTTTGTCCATTGCTGATTTTGTTGAAGTTTCTTTAGGAATAGCCATTACAGATTGTATTGTTTTTTGCATCTCACCGTAGACAGAACTAGCAGAACCTTCATTTTCCGTAGCTGGTTCTTCTTGCTCATTTTCATGTTCATCTTCACCAAACAACCTATCATACGTATCTTTTGCCAATGATTTGATTACATTTTTTGAAGAATATGTAAAATAATCGTTAAAGTGGGAGTTAGGATAATTGCCACTTTGCAAAAAAGCAACAACGGCACAATATCTTTGTTTTGTCTTTCAGTGATTCTTTTTTTTAAGGCATCCATCATTTCAGTAGCGAGATCCGTATCTGCTTGTTGTAATTTATTCAAAAGAAAGATGCAAACTCCTTCAGCTTTCAGTAAATTGCAGTCCTCTTTGCTTAACTCTTTGACAGCAAGCTCGACAGGTTGCAGAACTTCTGATATATTCTTTAAAACAGTTATATTTGTATCTTTAAATTTTTGCTGGCCCATCTCCATCAAAGCCTTGTTTATGAAGTCATTCAATTTTATGAAATGATTTACCATAGGAATAATGGAGTTCCATCGAGTCTTGCAATCAAGTAACAATCTTAGTTTCTTGCCTTCTTGTGCCAGCACATGCTTTTCAAGAACACCGTTTCTTACAGCAGATCTTTTGAAAAATTTAATAATTTTTTGGGTCTCCGCCAGAACTATACCAATGTCTCTACAGACTTGTGGAATTTCATTGATGCTCTCCAGTTCAAAATTCAAATTGCCATCAACAAGAAACGTATCAATTACGGTATTACTGATATCCTCCTCATCCTGATCAGCGTAATCATCATCATCATGGAATTCTTCATCTTCTTCATCATCAGTGAGAGGCTGGTCTGTTTTCTTATAAAACACATCAAGAACACCAAGATGGATTCCATGGTTGTAGCATAACTGAGACAATGCCGGAATATTCCTTCCATATACCATTAATGCAGCTCCGTCTTGAGTTGATGCGACGACATCAGAATCCATATCGATTCCAAACTCATTAAGTCTTCCTTTGACTAGAGCTATGGTGGCATTAAAATCACAAGAACCTTCAAAAGGAACCAGTCCAAAAACGAATGGTGTCATTGCTGCTGAGTGGACTGTAACATTCATACATCTTTTGACATTTACGTCACTCCATTCGTCGATGGTGAGGCTGAATCTCTTTCCAGATTTTTTTGTTGCGATAAAGCTGCTTTCATTACTTCCTTTTTTCCATCATAGAATTTCATAATGTATTTCATCACCGTTGTTTCGCTTTTCGGCATGTTGTAATTGCGACTTATTACAAAACCTCTAATGGCTTCAGATGACGTTATTCCTTTAATGCTAAATCCGTCCTTTGCAGCACATTTCGCTAATACTTCATTCAATGTTTCTCTTCTCACAAAATTCAATATTCCTTCCTGTTTTTGCTTTTTAGAAGATGTAGTAGCATCATCATTCGTTTCTTCCATTTTTTTCTTCAGCAGGGAAATGTTGTGGATTTTTAAGTGGTTGATCATCCCAGTAGTATTGGATCCTTGACGTTGGATAGTGACTTGACATATATTGCATCTTGCCTCTGTTTTTCCCTTCTTTGTAAAATGTTCCCATAATGGTGACTTGTTCAAAGACATTTTGGGGTATTATCTTCTTTTAACCTAAAATTTATAATGAATTAAAACGAATTATAATTGGCATTTTAAATGTATAGATTAAATTAAAATTTATTTCAACTAACTTTAATTGAAAAATTGTAAAATCACAGAAAAAAGATTTAAACGAGTCAATTGAATTATTGAATTATTTTAATTGTTAAAAAGCTACTATGCAAGAAGAGTTTGTCCCTAACCTATTTTTTATTTCTGTGACTGATCGATTCCAAGACTGGTTGATTCCTTCGTTTGTACAGCATGAATGGGTGCAGTATATTTGTGATTTGCAAGAAAAAATATTTGTCGCATCTAGACTTGGACTAAAGAACACTTAAACAATGTATTTCTTTTCTCATTTGCCTAATTTCATGTACGTGTACAAGATAAAAAATTCTCGATTGCGATTTGAACTCAATATAATTACTTCATTACATATAATTATTAAAATACTAGCTTAGCACAATGTAACTACACACCTTCAGGCAATATCATTTGCTAATAAAACTAGAACATAAAATGTCCAAAGTTTTTCATTGAAAGCCAAGACAAGTATTGTGACAATGCATGAGTAAATAGATATTTTCAATTCAAATCATTGCTATAAAATCAATAGTTGTTTTCTATGATGATAAGCGAACCACTAAACATAGCAAAAACTACAATATTTGAGACACCCACACTTTCCTACTGTGAGACAGATCTTCTATTATGGCTGATGTAACTACTGGGAGATGGATGATATAGATTGCAGAAAAAGTCAAGAGGAAGTAAATATCTGCCACAATCAGCTACCAGTAGCTAATTATGCAATTTACACCACGAATAATACACAAAATCATATAAATACACTATATGTACGAGCACTTTTACATTGTTTCTTTCACAATACTGCAAGAGACTTTAAATGAGCTTAGCACCACTCGAACTCTTGCAAGAGAATGGTGGGGCCTTGGTCAAGACAGTCAACCATCAGCTCTCCATATGGTGTGCAGTGTAGAGCATCTACTATGTATTTCATATGACATTCCATGAGGGCAACTCAATTCTGAGCTGCACCATTATGTTGCAACTAATTTGTTTCCAAGTGCCACACCTTTTTCGTGTTTACCCCTCCTTCCAGCATACTTAAGGACCTTTTCTTCTGAAAAGGACTTCTCACCCATAGACTTGGCCCGTTCTCCTCTTTGTTTCCAAGTCTTTCATTTCCGGAAATGGAGATGCATTTCCCATCCTTAGCGCCTTCTTCCCAGCATCATGGTACGTTGGCCTAGGTGGCTGCCCCCATTCTCCCTTGGATGTGCCACCAGGGACTGCCTGGTTAGGCGGCAGGAAGACCGCCCATGGCATTTGCCTTGGGCATCCATGCTTCCCGTTGCTCGAGAAAATGTCCTGTGTGACCGCCCGTTTCACCCACTCCTTTAGATGGCTTTGGTTCCAACCTAAAATTTTGAGCCTAATCCACAAAGGTTGGATATCCCTGCCATAGAGGGAATTCCCCAGCTTTAAGGATTCCATGTCTCTCCCGTTATTGAGTAGGAATTGACGTCATTTGTTTGTTTGCAAAATATGTCGCCGGCCTTGGTAGATGGGTGGTTAGCGTGTCTAGATCCCATTGCTAGGGTCGCGGGTTCGAATCCTGCCGAGGGTATGGTTGTATGTGTTCGTCTTTGTTAATGTTATTACGCTCATTGTAAAAGGCCGTTCACGGCTGTTTATGAGCTAGTGTAAAATAAAAATAAAAAAAATGTTTACAGAGCTCAAGATTGTCCTCGCCTCCGAGAGCGTAAACAAAATTCTTAATAGAGAATATGCAACTCGATACTCGGTCAAATAACCCAGGTAGTCGAGTACTCGAAAAAGGCTTCCAAATACCGAGTACCCAGGTACTCGATACTCGAGCTTGGATTCTCTAAAAAGCATGCATTTTAGCATGAAAGTTGTCCCAAGTGATTTTTTTGTTGCGAGTTAAGTGTTTGGTGATTTTTAAGTGCCGATTATATGCTTGTAATTCAAGTGTGTTGTGCTTACTGTATAAATGTTGGAGTCTAAGTTTAAATACTTTTTTTTTGCGAATAAGGCTTTGGAAGCAGATGGATTATTTGTTTTGGAGAAAATGTTCAGGAAGATTGAAAAAACCTTGCATTTTTTGCATGATTTTAGGAAGTGAATGTTTGCACCATTGGTTCTGATTTGGAAGGAAATTTTGTGTAGAAGGTTTAGCTCGCTTGTTTGGAGAGACATTGTAATATATGAAAAGGGAGGGTTGTGAGACATGGTGAAACAATAAAATAGTAAATACACAAAAACTCCTTCACATAAACAGGAAGAGAATACATTCATGCTGCAGGTTGTTGGTAAACTCCAATGCATGCTTTCAAAATTTGAACTTCAGCCAGTTTTTGTCAACGAAAATAAATTATCCAACCTACTGACAAACCAGAAAGATAAAATTCCAAATCACCACAAAGCAGGCGTTTACCAAGTCAATTGCAGTTCATGTGACAAAATTTACAATGGACAATCTAGACACAAACTGGAAACCCGGTTTAAAGAACACATAGCATACTAAAAAAACAACAGAATAAACAAATCAAGCATTGCAACTAATATTTTGACATACCATTCTATCACCACAGAAAACCTACCCTTACTCAAATCAATTGACCAATACAATAAACTCGATGCATACGATAGCATCTACATACATAAAAACAAAAACACGGTTATGAACAATGACTTAGATTCCATCCCCCACTCCTCCCTTTTTCAGTTACTGACTTAACTGTTCCAAATCCTTGCACTTTTCTCCCACTCCTCTCCTCAACAGTCACTCCTTGTATATATACCCCTCTTAATCGACTTTATTGTCGAATTGTTGATAAGAACAGGAATAGCTGAGTGAATTACGTGCTTGGCTCGTCTTATTGCTGTCTTCCTCAGTTTAAAAATGCTCGAAGTTAACGTTAAAATGACTTATTTTGGCAAACTAGCGATTTGATGAGGATTTGCATTGACAACCATGCCATTGTCAAAACTGAGATCCCATTAAATGCTCTATAATTTTTACTAGTATAAAAGCCAGTCAATATGACAGGGAGGAATGCATTACTTATTATTTAACTTAAAATCTTGTACTAAGACAATAATGAAGTCTTGATGTCATAGTAACATGACTGACTATTTGATCACAGTTTAAAATTATAAACAATTATATCATAAATTATCACAATTATATTCAATGCATTTGTATCAAAATATATGACGACAACGAATACTCAACAACAAGCTTTATTGAAACCAGCGAGGCTGAATGCAAAGCGCATAGCACCGAGGTATCATCTGCAGCAGGTCGGAAGATGTGGTTGACATGTGTATAGTGAAGGTTTATTGTAACTAAAATAAACAATACATAATAAAAAATAAATAAAATAGTGCAATGCATTCAGTAATAATTTAATTTAATGAAAAATACATCTACATCCATATCGTCTTAGTTAGTACCATTTCATACAGCATGAGGCAAAAATTTTACATTATCATCATCATATGTAGAATCACCCGCTACAGCAGAAAGGGAGAATTCGACATCTTGATCAGTTGGAAGAGTTTGGAGAGGTTTCTTGTTTTTTTTTGACAGATTTATTATGAAAAGCTAACAGACTTTTTACCTAACTTTGATATTTTTGTTTGTATAACAAAGCACTAGACAAAAATGTTTTTTTTTGCAGCTTCGAAGTTGTATGTAAATCGAGGTCAACCTGTACTATGACTTCTGAATGTCATGAAAAAGTTGTTTTCAGAGAGAGATTTTGAAGAACTATGATGTCTAGTCAGACCAAACTTTTAATACCTTCATTATTTAGCTTCCTAATTATAATTTTGCATTTTTTAAATTTTGGATTTGTTAATTTTTAATTATTAATGATTATGCATAACATAAAATTTAACAAACTGTAAGAAACTTGAAAGATTTTATTTTAGTTTTTTATGGGAATCATCAACTATCTCTTCAGTTATCTCAGAGTCTGAATATATTTTTTTTTGCACCATCATCCATCTGTCTGTCATTTATTTAATCTCTGAGTTTTGTTCTGCTGCATGCATAACTGAATACAGCTATTACCTCTGATATCCAAATAAGAACTCTGAAAAACTGTGGTACATATTTTTCACTTTATTCCACTCGAGATGTTTTTACTCCACTTTCTCCTCATGTGGCCCCACAACCTTCCCATCGCAGCAATAAACCGACCCCTAAGCAACCCTTTGCTGCGCTGAGCATACGGTCATCCACCCTCAGTATTTGGTACCCTCACAAACAAATGCATGTGTTCACTCCACCTTTTTTTGTAGATTTTGTAAGTAAGTAAGCAGCTATAAAAGTCGAGTGATAACCAAAGAAACATAACTGTAAAAATGAAATTCAAGGTTAAATTATTGATATGCTCACCTAAGAGTAAGTAATCTCTGCACCTGTGCCTGGTTAACAGCATACAGAGAAAGGAACGTAAACATTCCACCAAAGGTGAGTGACCAAACTGTATGACGAACACGAGGATCAGGATCAAAACTAAAATATAATACAAAGGAAATGAAAGTTAACAATTAAGCCAAGTGTCCGATGCTATCACCAGTTTAAACAAAAAAATTGGCATCATAAAATTTTTCCATTTAACATCACAAGATAAAATTATGAAGCACACTATTCAGTACACATGAATGGTTTACTAAAGCTAGCTATCTGGGACAAGCATAACAGTGGTGTAAACATTATTTCTGTTTAAATTTTCCCCTCTAAGCAAGATAAAAAGTCATTGGAACGTCAATTTCATAAGTAAAAATGTCAAACATTTCTACAAACAAGCACTTTTAGTTTACCAGGACTAAGTAGAAAATGCTCTTGAATCAAATTAGCAAGTGGTCCAACACACTGACTTAACAAAAGCATTTGACTGTGTGGATCATCTACTACTCTTATCAAAACTTAAAAAGTTGGTTATAGGTACATAGTAAATTTCTTGACCGGATTAGAAGTTACCTGACAGAATTCAAATAGTCAAGGTAAGATCATCTTTGCTGATCCCATCTCGATTCCTATGATATTCTCCAAGGCCATGGCCCCATAAATATGCTTGCTCATGCAGCATAGGGGAGTTAAAGGACAGTGGCAAGAATTTTGAGCCCAACCCACCATGAAATGAATCATGGTCAAGTGGATTTTGTTAAGCATTAAGTAGGTTTTAGTTGTATTTTGACAGCACTGCAGAAGGTTACCATTTTGGTTCTCCATTTTTCATAGGTTTTATTAATGACTTAGGTGTTATATTCCATGATGACCATTTTTCACTTTTTGCTGATCAAAAGATCTTTAGAAGAGTGAAGTCTTCAATTGCACTATACAATAATCTAAATGATCTAAATACATGGCCATCAAATAATGGCCTTCTTCAAATGTTTCTAAATACAATATTATTGCTGTAACGACATGGCAAAAACCAATTTTTTAAAACCAGGGGCACCTAAAACTTAAAAGAGTATGAATAACCAAACTGACTGCTCTGAACTTCTAGCTCAGATTAACTTTCATGCTTCCTATCATTCTCTAAAATCCTCCCTGTCCTTTCACATTAAATATCACAAAGATAATTACAATCAGAATTCAAGGATTCACCAATAATATTCACATTTCAATTGATTTTTCAGATCCTATACATCTTTGAAAAGAAATTAAATAAGGCAAACACTGAACTTAGTAATATATAACTGAATCAAATATAACTCGAATAAATGTATACCTAATCTAAATATTGTTACCATGATTTGCAAACAGTAAATCAAGCCACCTTCAACGTATCTTTATATTGATCCTAAATTTATTATAATATTTGTCACTCATCAATATCCTGATTTTAATTTTTTATACTATCAGCATTCATAATAATAATTAAAATGTAATTTATACTATGCATTATGTATTTATTATGAAACATTCATAATGAAATTTATATATTAAATATAGAAAAGACTCATTGAACCATGCACTGAAGATTGCTGAAAAATCCTGTGAGTAACCAATCAAGTTTTGCAAAAAATATTGAGGCATCATTTAATATTTCATGACCAGGGCCAGATTATTGCTTTGTAAGGCCTAGGCACTATGGAACATAGTCCTTTAACTATTATATGTATGCATTGCACATGTCGACCAACTTCAACATGAATGCTATACCAACCTATTTATACCAAATAACTATACCTATATTACGGTGTGAATTTTAATGTATGCAATCAACATTTATATGAACAGTTTTTGTGTAAATTTTTCGTAGGCCCTAGGCAGTGCCTAGCCCATAATCCCTGTTCATGACAATGTATTTTTGGAAATTTTCCAAATTTAAAGTGTACATTATTGATTTATTTATAGTTCAATATGCTGCTGATAAACTCACTTTTCTGAAAGCATTTTATATAATTGTTTATGAATCCATAAACAAAAAATTATAGGTTGAGAATAAACTGTGCCCAGTAAAGAATATACTTGTCATCTTGCAAATTGTACTTCAAAAGCAATTTATCTTCTTAATGGAAAGTTTACATATACAGTTTTGAAAGTTTGAAACCACTTTTACAAAAAAATTTCCTTTAATTGAAAAATAAAGTGATAACTTAAATTTATAAATAAATACTTAAAAAATTCAATCCTTCCACCATTCTCAGCTATTTTCCAAACTTCACCTAGTCCTCCAACATCGACAGCAGCTTTTATAATCACACTGAAAACAGCTGCAAACATGAGTAGAGACTGAAATAGATACAAAAATATATTTTTATATAAAATTTTTCATAAAAATAGATAGCCAAGTCTTATTATTCAGTAGCATAAAAACTATATTAATTTATATGGTAAAATGAAATATATCAACATAGAATTCTATGAAAATCACAGTAATGTTTACTATAATATTATACTCATATTTGAGACAGCAACAAAAATTAAATGCTTGAAGATGCATAAGAATTTTTCAAATACAAACTGGAAAAGCAATACAATTTGCCGAATGATGATTTATGGAATTGTTGTAATACTGTGATTTTATTCCCTTTACATGATAAATTTTTTCTGCTTGCCTGAAAAACATCGGTAGCAACAACGGCCTTCATTCCACCAACTGTTGAGTAGAAAGTACATACAAGACCCATAGAAAGGATGGCAGCCAGCAATGACAGACTAGTAACAGCAGAGAGGGCCAGAGCTGGGGCATATAGCACAATTCCCATGTAAAGTATCATTTGAAGGGAAAATGCAATTGAGCAAGTTAGCCTTGTCGCCAAGCCAAAGCGAAGTTGTAAGTACTGAAGAAAAATTGAATGCATGAATAACTTTTTGTTAACTTGGTTGAGGTTAGGCATCTTTATATATAGTATTTTATAAATTCCTTATGAGTTACCTCCATCAACTCCTCAGAGTTATTAACCTAGGTAATTAAGGTGCTATCAGAAAGTCAGCCAATTTAAAATAGTACATAAAACAATATATTTCGGTTAACATTATTATGGGTTATATTGTTTCCGCCAGGTATAAATACTAAGGAAACATTAGTATTTAAACTTTTCCATCTCTTGAAGGCATTTAAATAATATTTTGAATCAATTAAAAACATGCATGACTTTACATTCACTTGCTCTTTAATAATTTTAAGAAAAACAAACAACAAAATTTTAATGGACTCCAACCATTTTGAAAATTGTTATAATAAACTTGTCATCATTCATAGGATTAATTTTCAAGCCTTGAATGAAAATACGATGGAGTCTCTAATTTTCTGTGGAAAAACATTAAAAGTATGTTTTTCATAAAAACTCACCTCGTATGCACTTGTTGCTTGCAATTTGAAGAACACAGGCAAAAAACAGTAAGCTGCAATTGGGGTCCCCAGACCATATGAAATGTTTATTACCACAAACTGAGTGCCATATGAATAATTTTCATTGCTAACTCCGAGAATGGTTATAGCCGACATAAAGCTTGCCATGAGAGAAAATGCTACAGGTATGATCGACAGGTTTTTGTCACCTAATAAATATTCCTGGAATAGGCAGATGGATTGCAATGCAAAATTATAACAAACAAATATCTTCAACAATAATTATAGTTTTTTTATTACCTGAGTTGTCTTTTGATGCCCACCAGTAAGTCGGTAATAGACTCCTATAGCTGCTGAAACTCCCAACATAAGGGCGAAAACAACATAATCTGCAATCCCGAAACTTGCGGTCTCCTCCATTGTGAAAGAATTCACTAATTGCTGAGATTAAAATCATGCGTCTTTCATGTTATAATTTATCGAAATCCCATTACATGACCGGCATCTCCACATAACACACTACGCTAGGCACATCTTGTAAGAACACTTTTAGACTGATATATTGTAATAGTCATTAAATGGCATGCATTGCGCAACATCTTTAAAAAGGTGAAGTTCAAATTTAAACTGTTCTGCTCCTTCCCATGCGGACAAATTATTAACAAATGAGCAATGCGTTCGCGTAATAAATGAGCAATATACATTTCATTTGTTTTGGTTCTGTAAGACCGTATGTACTAGGTTGCTTCAAAATTTCTTAGGAATGGATGTCATTAATATTTGTTTTTAGCAACAGAAACTTGCATTTTCTGAGTCTATTATCCGTGTGATGAGAATAAGTATCTTAATCACTCTTGAGGCATGTATCAAACGTAGTGATACGAGACCTTGATGAGGAAAGTCAAACAAGACAACCGGCAAAACAAAAGATGCTTTTCATAACATTATACTATAAATAATGAAAAAAGCTATTCAAAGAGGAAATTACATTCAAGTATTGATCGCAGGACGTGAACTAGAAAATTTTGGAGAAATAGCCCAAACCTCGGGAACCAAAAGATGAACTAGTTCAATACAAAAATCATTTACGAGGTAAGTCAAATTTTGGAATTTGAATCTATTACATGACATGTATGAAGTTTCGTATGTGAAAAATTCAAATACATTGTTTTTCTGAAACTGATAATCTACAATCCTGTTGAAGTTAATGATCCAAATACGAAGAGGTTTTATTTGTAGTTGCCATTGTGTATTTTCTCGTTCGAAAATTATTAGTTATTGTCTTCGCCATATTTTGGTAATTAGAATCGGCTAATCATTACAAAATAAGATTTAGGTTCATAATTTCATCATGTAAGATCTAATATCGTCGTTTTGTGGTATTCAAAGATAAACAAGTTTTCATAAAAAATCGTTCCAAGAAATTTGCGAAATAATTTTAAATTATCATAAAATATCTTAAACTAACAACGATGGGTTGCTGGAGAAACTTCAGACGCCAATAATATGATACCTTATTACAGTTGGAGTATTTTTGTTTGATGACATTTTTTGTAAACATTTGCAATTCTAAAATATGAACGTGAATGACGAAAGAAGGCCTTGTGACAAAGTAGGACGTTACCCGGAAAGTGAACGGCGGAAATGTGAGGTTTGGTGAGAAAGTGGTTATTTTGTTTTTCTTTACATTTAAGCTCTATAAAATCTTTTATCGTCGTTTTGGTTGATGTACATATTCCTGATGCATACTCGCAAGTTGAGGAATTGGATTTGGGTACATGACCGTAATTGAATTGAGCGGTCAATTTACTCAACATGAAATACTGACCCACAGCAACCTTTGTAGAGATTTGAACACGCGACCGGCGTTGGTGATGCTTAACCCACCGAAACCGATGGCGTAGAACTTTTAATCGAAATGAAATGGCAACCCTATCCCTCTTCATTTAAATCATATAAAGCAAAAACGTTAGTAATGATTTGCAGGGTAGTTCATATTAATTCTAAAATAGTTTTTAAATTAGACCGTAAATACAACCGATGAACCCATCACAAAAGAAGACTTAATTTAAATGTTTTAATTAAATTAATGCGACGGAGGCAGTTTGGTTGAATAAAGAGTCCACTTATATAATAGTACACAAAGAAAAATGATCTCGAACTCCTTACCTTTCAAAATATCCGAGGAAAAGATAACGTGTGTCGCGCAAGGGTGAAGTAACAGAAAGCGACAGAAGTTGTCGCTGATTAAGCAACTTCCTAAGCAGACCGAGTGAACGTCCGTGACGTAGTATTTCTTAAGAATTACAAGTATCATTGGGCTGGTTAAGTGGAAGGTTGAACAAATTGATGAGACATCAGTGGGATGCGGTCCCTACTATGTTATATCATTGTTAAAGGGATCATTTTTAATATGAATGCATTACCTCCAGCGCAAAGACATTTTTATATTTCGCCCCCTCATACATGATATACAGAGGCGAAATATCTTCACGAAGGGCTAGATTTGTACAGGGACAACTGTGTCAAATATCATTGGAGGGGAAGACCAAAATTTAAAAAAATGCAATAAATTATATGAAAATCATTTAACTAATTTTTATTGTATTAGTCATATAAATTACAGTTAATTTTGTGTCAAGTACAAAAACAAGTACTACTTTATATTTATATTTTAATGATAAATTTGAAATATTATATTCAGCAGGCTAAGGGGGACAAAGGACTTATAAAGGGGAGCCAGGACCCCCAGGCTCTCCCGTAGTTACGTCCCTGGATGTATAAAGAGATTCTTTCAGGTAAATAGCGATAATAATAATTTATTTTAATCAGATAAGTGACATAGTTTTAAGTAGAGAATCTATTGTATATTTTCCGTTATTAAGACGATTAATTTTCAATGCACGTTTTCAAAATTAATAAACCGTGCTAGAACGATTCATACTTTTTCCGCATTCTAGTACCAGCCAGAATTGGTGCTGAGATCATATCTAATCCTGTGAATTGTCTCTACTATAGATTGCCTATATAATTAATATTAGGCATCTAGTAGTGTGCGCTATATTAACAATTGCTCTAGACAAACTTTTGCGACGTGAATTTCATTAAGTAATAAGAGAATTTACATTGGGATTTACTAAGAGATTCTGTATTTTAGTGCACGAGGAATTTATGTTTAAAAACTTTTCCGCTAAAAATTAAACAGTAAAGATTCTATGGCCGTATTTTATTAGACAAATATAAAATTTATATGTAAATATAATATAAAATTTCAGGGATGTATTTTTTATCATAGTTCTTCTCTCGGATCCGATTTGCGACTTCGAAATACATATGTACAGTGGCGGATTTGGAAATATCTCGCCCCTAGGCCAAATTATTTTTCCGCCCCCTTTTTGGCTATATTTTTTCGTTATATATTTGTGTATATGGTTTGTCTGTCCATCCGTCCGTCTGCGGATCATAATAGTTAAATTCATCAAAAGTCTGCGTAACATTAATTTATTTTATTTCTGTCCTGAAGTCCTGTTTTTATTGCCGCCCCGAAATCTCGCCGCGCCATTGCCTACTTTGGCCTTATTTCAAATCCGCTACTACATATGTAATAGTGTTTGACACTGACTTATCATGTAAATGAAGAGTCATTTGAAAAAGAAATTTAAGGAGCCATATGATGTCTGTGTGTGTGTGTTAGCTTTTTGTATTTTAATATTTAACATTTTTATAAAAGTCACAAGAACTGATTAGTTTTTGGTAAAAATCGGTAAACCGGAAGTGGGTGTTTACTCTTGTCACTTATCCGTTATTTTGAAATATTTACTTTAATATTTGATAAATGTAAAAATGTATTGGAATACAAGTTGTAGGAAATTTAATTCCCTACAACCATTGTTTGAAAGATTTTTCCATATAATGCATTGTTTAAGAGATATCGTATATTTGTAACTACCACCACCATGCCACCTATCGACGACTATTGTTAACAATTGACGCTTAGTTACGTCTTAATAACGCTCCTTTTTCTTTTCTTAATTGTTAGAGCTTTGTGGCTATATCCAACATCAGAAGGCTATGGTTTGAGTTTATTTCTGTTCTTTGTAAAGTCTAAAATTTTCTCGCAGTTTCTTAAAATATTTATTATTATGTAACCTATTTGGAATTTTTAGAAATATTACAGATATGGAGAAAGTCATGTGGTGGCCACATCAGATTTTTTCGTATTAAAACGGATTTTCTAGCAAATTCGGAACGTAAATGAATTTTCATGGTAACCAAAATGAACTTCATTCTTTTGCCAATACAACCGCTTAGGTCCCTAGTTTGAATCTCGATTCTAAGTAATTTTAAAATGCGATTTTATAATGCCCGAAACTTTCCGTTGCTTTTCTTATGGATGATAGGGGTGGCGGAAAAAAACTCCCATAAAAAGAAAGTATTTAATATTTCTGTTTGTGTTAAGTATTTTTAAAGAACAGAAGTATTCTGCATTTAAAAAAATAATAGATAACAAAAATAGTTCAGACAGCGGTCGTGAGATAAGCTTCCCAAAAGTCTATATCATGGGTCTCAAACTCACATCGGTGCACGGCCCGCATGAAGGCCCCCCACCGAACCCGCGGGTCGCATTAAGGCACTGTAGCAAGTCCACCGGCCGCATAATTTTCTAGTCCTCACGGCGTTTCTTATTCTTTGGACATTCACTCTCACCTTCCACAAGAAAGAAATCGTCCCAAGCCTTTGATGCGGCCAATTCATTCCAAAATAGCAATTGATACGGCGTCGAGCGTTAGGTTCTTCGGACACGCAAGAAACAAACTTGCAGCGAGAAGAACATACTTAGTACCACACCTGTGCAGAATTTTCGTAAACCGGAATGAGCAATTAACTGCGTATATTTTAAAAGAGCTGATTTAACATGCTTCTTAAATTTCTTAGGTTTACTTGAAATATTTTGTAAGAAAGACATTGAGTTTGGCCGTATACTGCAAACTAGCTTACATCGTGGGCCGCAGAAATGTACCACGGGGGCCGCATGCGGCCCGCGGGCCTCGAGTGTGAGACCCCTGCTCTAACATAAGTGGGGTATATTAATACTTTCACTTAATTTAGATACAGGAAAACACTTTTGCTTGAAAAAGATATTATTTCATTGTCTTTGATATAATATTACATCCTCATAGATTATAAAAATCCTTGAGGTTCTTCATTTCATCAGAATAACGAAGATGGTGATTTGATTTCCAAGGTGCACTATATATTTTTTCGTTTCCTTAAACCGTCCCTGTCAACGAACGCATT
Organism: Tanypteryx hageni; assembly: GCA_028673005.1. Taxonomy (NCBI): domain Eukaryota; kingdom Metazoa; phylum Arthropoda; class Insecta; order Odonata; family Petaluridae; genus Tanypteryx; species Tanypteryx hageni. The sequence continues at coordinate 39,376,444 of CM054115.1, forward strand.
CATTTATGGCTGCTCCATTTTTCTATACGTTTCCCAACATAAAAACACACAGTATGCGCCCACAATATCGTCTCTTCATCTAGAATGGTCCTCGGTTGAACTTGATAATTAATTCAACTTGTCTCCGTTGCATAAGCCGGATTAATCCAATATTTACCTTGAATCTTATCGCGACAGTTCTTTGTCTTTGTCATTTAAGCTTAGCTTTTCATTCTCCATCACATTGGTTCTCGTCAACACCAAGAATTTTCCCTTTCTCAGTCACTTAAAAAGTCATCTCATGGTGTCATACCATAAACGCAAACCTCGAGCTCATGTCCGAGACGTCTCTTTAAAATCCAGGGTCAAACTGTCCTACATTCATCTAGCTGTGTTTGATATCTTGGAATGTCACGAAGTTCTTTTAAACGACGGGTTAAGAAGTATACGAGCGCATGCGAGTGACTTTCTTGTAGCTGAAGTTACTGCTGAATAGTGATGAATGTTCCCCGCGATAAGGATTTGGATTGCAAGATTGCATAAATAAATCTGCAGCTCTCATGATTACTATTTCTATCTGTAATATTTTCCTTCTGTTGGATTTATCGGTTATTTATCTATTAACCATTGGTATTTATATTCGTGTTTATCCTTTTCTTAATTTTGTCAACTTTAACCCCCGAAACATTGTGCAGAGAATGAATTGCAAGTTTTGGAAGTTGACGAAAACAGCCTAATATGGAAGCCGCAACGTGTGCAATTTTTTCGCATCGATAAAACTAAAGAAGTTTCTATGGAAGCAATAGTTGTGGTTGCCCACTTATCGTCCTGCAAGCGCTTTGCGTGAAACTAAGCTAAAAACACATCGCAGAATCATTTGGAGCACTTTCTATTTCGTGCTTCTTTGATTCTGCCGGTCGTCGGTTGAAGTTTGAGGTCAGACGTGTCTTGCAATTTTTTTACCATCTACCGTGCCCTTTTAGGATTTAAAATGTTCACGGAACTTGTTCTGGGGATAATATCGCGTCCTTTGGCGCAGTTAAAGAACTGTTTCTTCGTTTTGAGTCCTGTAAATCACACTGCGAAAATTTGTTCACCGAACTAAAATGATGGAGTGCATTTCTGTTTTTAATAACCATAGAAAGTTATTTATTTATTTTTTAAATTACAAATTTTTATAAATCGTCAATAACGAAACCCAAATATAAGGAATTCTTATAAAACAAGCAATTCGTTTCCCATAACTGTTTTTAGTGTATGTGATCTATATCACCGTAGATATTTTTCCACCGTTTTAATAATTCATGTGAATCTTCACGTTGCAGAGCTCTATATGCTGTAACCCTACTAAGCACTACCACTAATATCACGAAAGGACTTGCAGTACGTGCTTTCTGTTGATATACTTCTGTCCTTTCCAAACCCAGGCACACATTTAATTGGATCTCCGTACTACTGAATGCGTTGAGACAGGTAAAGCTTGGCACTTTTGAGATAATTGTAAACTACTGCAAAAAATCTCCGAAACAATAACACTGACGGTGATTATCTGTTTTTGACATGGCATTGGTAAATGTGTTAGTTAGCGTTTACTAACGACTTTGCAGTATTTACCATGTGCAAGCGTTCGGAGTTTCAGTTGTGGAGTTCTATCATAATTTGATTCGGTTTTTATTTTATTATACGTTATACTAGTATTAGTATCGTATTTTAACATGATATACATATATGTTGATAATATACTAATTATATTCCTCAATGACGTCCTCTAGATTCGAGGAAATTGTTCATAATATTATTCAGTCATTTGCTTATTTTTGCATATGGAAATTAAATTATTAGCGTTTTAAAATGCCTCAATAATAAATTGAACAACTTCATGTTAATATTTTAGTGAGGAGCGGTGGCGTACCTTGAAACCTTCTACCCCCAGGGGCGGATATAGGGTCACATCTTAAATGTGAGTGTTAAATAAGAAAAATACAAATTGCTGTTATATATGTATATTAGCCTCATTATAATCTGTATACAGCATATCATAAACTACTAACACGTTTGCAAAATATTGCTAGAATAGGTAGAAAATAAAAACATGAATTGAAATAATATTTTATGAAGATTGATTTTCTTCCTTAGAGAGAGGAGTAATTGTCCCATTACTCCCGTTTGTATCCTCCCATTCCCCCTTTCCCCGCCAGGGAATCATATTCCTTGATGTTGGACCCCCCCTTTGTTCGTGGGGTCCCACGCCACGGGTAGTTGTTGTGGGTTTCCCGCACACCACTGGCGAGGAGTATGATAAAATATTTTGAATTTCATCTCTTTTGTATTTATACAACTCTTCATAGTAGATATAGTGGCGTATTTAAAAAAATAAACCTCCTATATAAAGGAGGCTACTGAAATTTTTAAAAGTCACGAGTATGTTTTTAGGAATTTACAGTCTTTTTAAATATAAATTAAATTTGTATACTATTACGAAGAGATTTAAATTTATTTTCCGGCTTTATTTATGAATACAACTTATGATAATGTATGTCTATTGATGAGTGTTTGTTAAACCAAAAAAAAAGATTTTTTCTAGAATAGGTCATATTCTCTTATATAACGCCATAGGAGATCCTAGAGCGCTATAAGGACTCTTCCTATTGACTGATAAATTACCTCCTTAGTATCTTTCTTTCCCATTTACAATGGGTTTAACCTGTTTGTTTAGTTTCCATTTTAAGGTAACTACTTCTGTAATTAGAAAATACAGCGTTCTCACAGACGTGATAAATAAGCCATATAAAATAATCTGAGGCCAATAAACGGTTATGATCTCCCAGATAGCATTCGCAAAGTAAAAGTGACTCAACCTTGTGCATCAAATTGCCAACTGAAAATTATTTTCTCTTGTCTATATTGCTATAGCGAGACATTTTGTGCTATAATTGTTTATTTGAAATATTTTCTTGGGATTTTCCCTCGCTATCATTCGAAACTTAGTTCATTGGCATCAAAAGAACCGTGAGGCGTATTTATTCGCGTAAAACACACTTTTATGGACATTTTTTTCTCTAAAAATTACAGCGCCACGATTATTTGGAAAATTATGCTACCGGTTGTGAGAATTGTACGCGGACATGGAGACCGGCATGAAATAACATTTATTTTGACTGTCTTCCGTTTGAACGCCACAGACGGAAGTTTTCAGCCATTATTACTGTGAACAGCAATTTTTCGTTGTCATTTCTTTCAACTAAGAAACTGGATGCATCTTTTTCATGAATTATGTTACTTTGCGCCATATCGAAGAATACCACCATCTGGCCGGCGTTTCCTATCTGCTACAGGCTCTTGTTTTCTTGTCGAAGCCATATTTAAAAAATATTTGTGTCACTATTAAGATATTTTTCCTCGCGAACATTATCTTTGCTATTTTTAGTATTAGTTGCGTGGCTAGTTTAACTTCTCACGTTGAATTTTCGAAATTTAAAGTGAAATAAAATTGTGTTTTCACAACCATAGCCAGATCTCTTCTTTATTTGAACATTTACTGTGACGATTGATGATTTTATTTAACATAACGGCTTCTTTTGAACTTACCATGAAATAAAAGCTCTTGTAGATCGCGGTTAAAGATATACCACAAATGATTCAGTCGTAAGATAATATTGGCTGGTGGAAAATTTCATTCACGTTCTGTTGACTTAATTAATGACTAGAAACGTTTCAAAAGCCAATGAACGAGCTCACCTTATGACTGGAATCCGATTGAAACTTAAGGTGACTTGAGTGGCTATCAAACAATTGAATTAACCGTAAGTCCACTTTTGCTACAAGGGAACCTATTTCAGTGGTAATTATATATATATATATATATATATATATATATATATATATATATATATATAAAAGTTATGGGAAAATCCAGAAGTAGAGTTTTACTTTACTCCAAACTGTGGTGCCGAATCGTCCCGTCGCCGAATTATCCCAGCGCCGAAACATTCGCGCCGAATTGTCCCGCTTCGAACCGTTTCGGTAGATTTGCGGTTGGGTTGGGTTTGGTTTGGTTTGATTGGGTTGGTTTGGTAACTCCTTGTATTGATTTGTATTTGGTAGATCGATTTTTATCTTCAAATTACTTAATACGAACTGAAGATGCAGAGAACTGCTGCGTAATTCATTACAATTAACAAAATCGGTAATTAAACGTACGGAAAAAGATGTTCGAGATACCGAGACTGAACACCGAAAACCGGAACTAGTTCCGGAATGGATATAAGATGTGAGCACCGCCACATCTAAATTTCCCCAAAACAATTTGGTCAAATCGTGCCCGGGCAAGTCCCGAAAAAGTGCATTTTCTAAAAATATTTTGCGATTTGCCGAAAATACCTGGGCATATCTAGATTTGCCGTAACACACACACATACATATCTATAAATCTGATGTGGCCACCACATGACTTTCTCCATATCTGTAATATTTCTAAAAATTCCAAATAGGTTACATAATAAATATTTTAAGAAACTGCGAGAAAATTTTAGACTTTACAAAGAACAGAAATAAACTCAACCCATAGCCTTCTGATATTGGATATGGCCACAAAGCTCTAACAATTAAGAAAAGAAAAAGGAGGAGGAGTCACTAAGACGTAACTAAGCGTCAATTGTTAACAATAGTCGGTAGGTGGCATGGTGGTAGCAGCTAAAAATATAAGATATCTCTTAAACAATGCATTATATGGAAAAATGTTTCAAACAAAGGTTGTAGAAAATTAAATATCCTACAACTTGTATTCTAATACATTTTTACATTTATCAAATATTAAAACAAATATTTCAAAATAATGGATGTGACAAGAATAAACACCCACTTTCGGTTGACCGATTTTTACCGAAAACTAATCAGTTCTTCTGACTTTTTAAAAATGTTAAATATAAAATTTCGCATTGACCTGATTAATAGTTTTTGAGTAAGAGCACCCACTCTATCACATACACGCACAGACATCATTGAGAAAATGATCAAAACGTGTTCAGGGGACCTCAAAACATGTATTTCCGTTGAAATATCGAAGTCGATTTTTTTCATGAAAACAATACTTTCCCCTATACTTCGTATGGATAAAGTAATAATATAGCTACTTGTGCCTCACTCACTGACACAAAACTCTTAGGTACTTCTAGGATGGCTAGAAATCTGAAATTTGGCATGTAAGTAGGCTGAGTAGCACAACCGACGAGAAAAATCGAAAATAAAAAAAAGGTTAATATTTAAGGGCTCTTTTTAACCCCAATGTTCCATTTCAATACCCAATAAGAAAAGCATGAGATTTAGTACAAGGCTTTCTAAAAATGCATTTGTAAATTACTTAAAATTGGCATACGAATTCACTAAAAGAATAGTTGTCTATGTGAAACAACGAAGTTCTTAACATTTGATGGTAGAATTCAAATACATAACGAATTAGCGTAAATATCTGCTTTTAATCGGAAAAAAGTGTTTTTTCAACAATGAAAACCTTTAAATACTATGGCAACGACCTCAGTGCTTTTAAATGGGATCTTATATTATACGTTACGATTGCAGAGATTTAATGATTTTAATGGAAATTATTGTCGTAATACCAAATTACAGTTAAACTTTCAAAACTAGAATCTCAAGGAATGGTAATAATTATTCTATTAATAGTAAATTCAAATTATGGAAATATATTTTTAAATATTTGTATATATACAGTGGAATTTCTATTACTCGAATCTCAAGAGAAAACAAAAATTATTCGAGTTATAGAAAATTCGTGTTACGGAGAAATGTTTTCATTTTTACTTTCTCCATATACGTTGCATAGGGGAAAGTATTATATTCCTGAAAAAAATCGACTTCGAGATTTCAACGGAAATACACGTTTTGAGGTCCCCTGAACACGTTTTGATCATTTTTTCGATGATGTCTGTGTATGTGATAGAGTGGGTGCTATTACTCAAAAACTATTGATCAGGTCAATGCGAAATTTTATATTTAACATTTTTATAAAAGTCAGAAGAATTGATTAGTTTTTGGTAAAAATTGGTCAACCGGAAGTGGGTGTTTACTCTTATCACTTATCTGTTATTTTGAAATATTTGATAAATGTAAACATGTATTGCAATAAAAGTTGTAGGAAATTTAATTTTCTACAACCTTTGTTTGAAACATTTTTCCATATAATGCATTGTTTAAGAGATATCTTATATTTTTAGCTGCTACCACTATGCCACCTACCGACTATTGTTAACAATTGACGCTTAGTTACGTCTTAGTAACTCCTCCTTTTTCTTTTCTTAATTGTTGGAGCTTTGTGGCTATATCGAACATCAGAAGGCTATGGTTTGAGTTTATTTCTGTTCTTTGTCAAGTCTAAAATTTTCTCGGTTTCTTCAAGTATTTATTTTTATCTAACCTATTTAGAATTTTTAGAAATATTACAGATATGGAGAAAGTCATGCGGTGGCCACATCAGACTTCTATATTAAATTTCACTTTTCCACAGGTAAAATATATCTGGAGTTTAAAATTATGATATAAAAATTTTATTGCAGTTTGATTGCTATACTGTCTTGGCTAGTGAGTTAAAGGGAGAATTTATTGTTATTATTGTAGATACATTTATTGCAAGATAAGAATTAAGTGACACATCAACACACTGCCACTGGAAAAATGCAACACAATAGGTATAGGGTTGAGCACCACTGACATATAGCTATGATACTAAGCAAGTACAGCAGGTCCCTGACTTATAACATACATACACACACACTTTCCTATCAATTATTTCTCTTTTTCCTGCAGTCATAAACAGGGTCGGCCCGAAGTCTTGGGGGCGTTATCCCGACCAACTATTTATCTATCTATGCATTACTTCAGGGGTCGGCAACCTACGGCCCGCGGGCCACGAGCGGCCCTCGAGAACGCTTTATGCGGCCCGCAAAGCTGTAATGAAAAAGTGATCAGGAAAATTTCTCATGGGCAATTTTATATTTTTTGAGTAAAATTATGATTTCAAAGCCCTTTCTGGTGAAGTTTTAACGCTAGTAAATTACGTAGGCTTGATTTCGTTCAAATGAAATCTCAGAATCTCTAGAAAACTTCTGATTTATTCGCTCATCCGCCCCGTCGAGGCTTTCTTGTCACCCAATGCGGGCCTCCGAAACATTCACAACTGCAAATGTGGCCCGCCATGCAGAAAAGGTTGCCGACCCCTGCATTACTTGCAAATCTTTGATACCAATTTATAACGCAGAACAGGCTGGAATGCTGATGGCATTCTGTTTATTTTTCCTTTATCATATCAGTAATTTGTACAGAACAATGGATAAATTAATATGTGCTTTGTAAATATCTAAACAAACATTTACGAAGGGGGGAGCTGGAGTGTTCTCTCGCCCGGGGCGCCATAATTCCTCGGGCCGCTTCTGGTCATATAATGTCATTTAAATCTTTGCATTCATTGGATATATTTACACAATAGGAGGTGTCTCCAATAACCATAAGACGAATTTTATAATTCTATATTGAATTCATCGGGTATAGGTATATCAAGGAATTATATATTTCATATCGTGAATGAGGATAACCGTGGGGAAATACGCTACTTTCTATGTTGTAGAGGTGTATGAGTTGTTTTTCTGACAATATTTGTTTAATCTCGGCTTTTAGAAATCGAGAGATAAATCTAAATTCTATGTTTTTTGAGTCACGTTTCCATCGTTGCTCGACGTTTAGCCGCGAAGATCTCGGCGACGAATGCGGTAGTGGCCGCAATGAGGCCTAAAAGCAGAAGCAGGAAGGCCCCAAGGAGGTGCTCCAAGGAAAGCACTATCGGACCCGGTGCGGAGGATGTGTTGGAGGTAGAGGAAGGCGGTGAAGGAGGAGAAGATGAAGGGGGTGACGCCGAGGACGGAGATGACGAAGAGGAAGTAAGGTCTCGCTCCCACCGCTGGACCAGTCCGGCTGCGATTAGGCGGCTGATGATTGCATCCGCCGGTCTGGCAAGAGGCGATCCTTTTGGCATTAACAGTGAGACGTAGCCCTCGAAAGCCACCTCCCGCATCAAATGAACCTGATTAAGATTAAGGTCAGTCGTTGGTGTTAAAGTAATACATGTACATCGTGTGGTTCAGGGGTGGCCAATCTTTTTGTCAGATGTGCCAATAAATGGGCACAAGTTTTTCCGTGGGACAATTCTGTAGCACGACAATTGCCCAGTAGCGGGACTACAAACCCCCATTAAAATAATATTTGGGCCCCTTCACAATTTGTTGTGTAATACATTATGTATACAGTATTCCCTCTCCAACCGAGGAGGATACGTTTATGCCTTGGCCGCGGTTGGAGAAACCCGCGGTTGGAGAGGGCCAAGGCTTATGGAAAATAGAGGGTTAGGGGGAGTGATCCGTTCGTCCATATGTTATAACTCGGAAACCTCTCGACATATTTTGATGAAATTTGGTATTGGGGAGTTTTGCTAAAGTTGGTCGACCGATTCCAATTCTGGTTAAAATCGGACAACAGTTACGACCACTTAACATGACCTACAAATAGTTGACTATGTTACATTGTTTCAACTCGGGAACCGCCGGACGTATTTTGATGAAATTTGGTATTGTGGAGTTTAGCTAAAATTGGTCGAACGATTACAATTTTAGTTAAAATCGGACTGTAATTACGACTACTTTATAAGAAGACCTACATGTAGACAGGGCCGGATCAAGTGACACTTGGGCTCCACGCAAGCGAGACCCGTGGGCCCCACGCATGTCAGACCTTTGCTTTCCAAGTATTTGAGACCCATAGGCCACACGCTTAGCACAAAGTCCAACCATATGCTTAAATTGTAAAAAGAAATGCCGGAAAAATAAAGACTTAAATAAAATTACATTTATATTTAACACAAGATACAATTCATGAAATATATTCAATAATGAAACAATAAGTATTCATACAAGGAAATGTACTTCTTTAGGCTTCGAGTTTTAACAAACTAGCTTTTTAATTTGTAAATTTACGTGATTTAGATGCTGCAAACTGATCAGTTATTTCATCTAATTGTAAGTCTAATTCATTAACTATATCTGCTTCGATGCTTAGCATTCCATGGTTTGAAGCCTATTTTGGGTCATGGTCGATCTTTAATAATTTTTATTAATTTTAGTTTTGAAAACGACCTTTCTCCTTCGGCATTAGAGATGGGCAAACATAAAAATATTCGTAATTCAATCTCAATATTTGGAAATAGTTGTGTTTGTTTGAGATTTGATAACAACATAACCAAGTCCAATTCATCAACTTCAAACATTATGCCCCTATATGAATTATATTGCAATAATTCTTCTTTCAAACAATTTTCCTCAACATTTTCCCCATAGATTTTAACAAACTCAACTATTGAACCTTGCTTATCCCATAGAAATGCAAATACATCAATTATCTTTTTGTAATTTTCATTACGTTGTTTGAAACACATTATCAGAGTATCTAACATAACATAGTATGTGTTTACACGGAATGCAGAAAATATGTTTTCAGAGAACTCTTCGTCATTCTCTTTGCATTTAGATTCATCAAATAACTCCCTCCTTGCACTATTTCTATATAGGTTCAAAATCTTTGCCATTTGTTTCTTTTAAAAGCTTTCTTCCCTCTTCGATATAATTCATGAAAACCTTTTCGGTTCGTTTGCTCGAAACATATTTAATTAGGCTTGATAATGAAGCATAACAATGTTTCAAGTTAGATTTTTTGTTTTGAATTGAAATATTGTCTGCATCAATCCTTGCTAAGACATCCTTCAAAATGGCACAAAGCGATGCTGTGTTCAAGTACAGTAGTTCTTTCTTCAAGTTTTTACCTTCTATTATGCTCTCCTGATTCAAGAATTTGTCTTCTATAAGATTATTCAAGCATTCTATCACAACCCCATATCCATCATATAACGCATCTACAGTTTGAAAACGAGCAGAAAATCGTGTAGTAGATAAAGATTTTAATAACTTTTTCCTGTTAAATATTCATTTAACTTCTGCCATCTTCGAGTTAATGAACTGAAAAAATTGTACAAACGCTGCAAAAGGGCGAAGAAAAAAATTGTTCAGAAGCTTTCATACCTTTTTCGCTTGCTAAATTAAGACTGTGCATGGCGCACGGTATATATATGGCCTGCATCGCCTCGTCTCTGATAAATTTTTGTGCTCCATTATACACACCAGATAAATTTGCCGCATTGTCGTAAGTCTGACCCACACAGTCTGATAATGTAATATCCCTTTTTTCAGCTCTTTTAAAATAATTTCGGCCAATTTTTTCCCAGTGTGCCTTTCTTCTAAAGCAATGAATCCTAGAAATGATGATGCTGGTTCTCCCACTTCAGTGCAGTATTGGATAATAAAACAGAGTTGATCTTCATTTGAGCAATCAGGTGTTGAGTCAACAATAATTGAGAAATATTTATTTTTCTTCACTACACATGATATTTTCTTAGATACTTTTTCTGCCAATATATTTATCAACTCCTCATAGACAGTTTTAGATAAATAGGAAATCTTACCTTTCCACGATTAACTTTCGTCTTAATGTGCTGTTCCACGAATGGATCGAATTTTCCAAGGAGCCGCATAGTAGATAAAAACAACCCACAGTCTCTATCTTCAATGTTTTCTGCATTCCCAAAAAAGGTAAGTTATTTACAGCAAGAAATTTAATTACTTCGATTATCCTTTGAAGTAATAAATTCCAATAACTTTTTTCTTCATTAAGTTGTTCCAATAAGTATTTATCCAACTTGTTTGTATTTGTTCTTCTACTAAAAAATAATGTACCAGCAGTCATATGTTCGGAACTTTTTTCATGGCTTGATAAATGCTGAGCAGCATTACTCCAGTCATTATATCCTACTACCAGAGCATCTCTTTGATTCTTAGGTTTTCCAAAAAGCTTACAGTATAAACAGAACACTTTACCACTTTTTGGAGAGTAAATAAGCCATTTTCTTTTTTCTTTCTCACTATTCGGTTTGGTAGAATAAAAAAGGTTACTAGTTAACTTTATTTTTGATCCAAACATTACCCTCGTAGAATTTTCAAAATTTTCATCATCATTTTGGTTAGGTAATCTCTCCAAAGATGATATTAATTCTATGAAGTCATCATTCACAATCCAATCAATGGGACCATTAGAATATTCTAATATATCTGAGGTATATGGTTCTGGTACAGGTGGTACTATATTATCCTCTGCTATCGAAGCACAAGCTGTGCTAGTAGGAATGGGTCTAAGAAGATCAATAATTCCTTTCGTGCAATTCTCCGCATCTGAAGCACCAGCTCATTGTACATCAATATCCTGCACTGTATCACATTTACTGCTATGAGAAGTTACAGAAAGTTATCTAATCTAGAAATTTTTTTATGCTTTCAATTTTCTCTAATCTTTCTTTTCGTTTTTGTGCACCTGATTTATGCTTTGAAGACATTTTTGGGTTATTAATGTTTTAATTAATTAATTAAAAATATATCATTTGAAAATCGTATTCTGTATTTCACGTGGTTAACTAAGTGATACCTCTTCCGTAAGCTGTGCTTGCTTCTTATCAATTACTTACTAAAATCTGATGAATATAATTATTTATTATAATATTTTAAAATCCTCGAATATAACGTTTTTTTCTTTGATTTGAAGTATTTAATAATAACGCAAACCCTCCATTTCAGAATTTTCTATAGTTTACTCTTAAATGAAAAATAATCAATTTTAATACAAAATTTTGACCAAATTCAGTAAAAATCAGATTGTTTTTAATTGTTGTAGCAAAAATAAAACGAACTTTACCTTAACTCCGAAGATGTTTTCCGTGTTTTGTCACTGTTGCACTCACAAACAAAACACACTAGGATTACTAATTATGTAAAAATTTAGTAATACAGAACTTATAAACTCTGCTGTTAAATTCTTCTGGATATAAACACAAAAGTATAATATTTGAACAACTCGATGCCTAACTCACAAAACACTTGACGCAAGGCGTAGCTATCACTATCGGTATAGCTTCCACGGCGAGTCAAGTAAAACTAATACTTTGTAACTGTTCACCCTTTCCAAACGAGAACAGGAACAATTCGAAGAAAAAGAATTCTAGGAAGGCACTCGGTGCATCTTTTCACCCTAGTGGCCTCTCCATCTGGAAACTAGACATATGTGGGCCCAGGATCATCATGTTCCATTCTTCACGCGGAAACAAGAGAGGCCCTGCTGTAACATTCTTCTCGCTCATTGCGGGAAGTCTTCCGGTTACCATCCCATCGGGATATTGAACAAGAGAAACTTTGAGACCTCGCGAAAATTTTAGGACGAGTTAATAACCATATGGGGAAGCAATGGCTACACGAAAGTGAAAAGGGTCCATGAGACAAGAGACAAATGGGAACCTGGGATTGACAAATGGGTCTTTACTGCCTTTGTAAATTGAGTACATGCGTATCCGGACCCGTCGTGTGTCAGCAAGACCATGAGTCAAGCAACGTCACCCTCTTTCTCCCTCTTTTTCCTTGAAGTTAAGAATGAGCCTCTAGATACTCTTACTTTTCCCTAGAGAAATAGGCATTGTTATATTCGCCTCCTCGGCGGTCCTTTGCATTTCATTTTGTGAGAAAAGCAAAGTGAATGCCTATAATCACATCTTATCATTGCGGTGGTCCCGCAATTCGCAATTTCAAGTTTTGCACTTCTTGGCGGCCCTTTGAAATCAGAAACTTTAATCGGATGCCTAAAAGAGTCTGCCCGCTATGGGCCCCACGCTCTTGCGTGTTCTGCGTACAGCTTAATCCGGCCCTACATGTAGAGTGCAATGTTCCTTTGTTTCAATTCGGGAACCGCTGGATGTATTTGAATGAAGTTTGGTATTGGGGAGTTGTACCTACTAAAATGGGTCTACCGATTCCAATTTTGGTTAAAATCGGACAATAATTACGACTACTTTACATTACTACGTACCTCGCTAGCTTCTCGTTAAATACTCATCTGAGCGAAAAATACTGAGAACATTGTGAAATCTCAAAGAAGGTATTTGGAAACTCTGTGTACTCTGACATGGAGTACACCTATACAATCTTGTTTAAGTTGCAAAAAATATCGAACACTCTCGTAACGAGAGAAAAAGTTGCGTTATTTATCGAAATTTACCATTAAAGATTTTCGGATCGTAAGAGGCCCCACGCGCACACTTTGCACCAGAACCCGTGATTTATTATTTTTAATGTACGGGCGAACCAATCTTACTAGATAGCATAGGAGAATCCTCTATTAATCACGTCGTTAATTTTAGGATAAACATCTCATTTTGTTGTGCTATTTTAAATACATATTCATAACGTACAGAAATTTAAATAACCGATTTTGAAAAGGCTTCTATAACACTACTTGAATTCTTTTTGAATTATGTCTCACCTGAGAGAAAGCCCTGGCATCGAGGTATTCTGCATTGGTAACGTATGACCCTTGAACAGTCTGCACGGCGACGGCCAACTCACCCGAAAGGAGTCCTCGGCGCAGGGTTATTGGTTCCAGGATTAGACGGAAACGGCGACCAAGCACCTATTAAACAGTTTCAATTTTAGTTCCAACCGACAATCAGCAAGATAACGTAGATTATGCTACGTGAAATTTTTCAATTCAGTTTAGAATTTTCGAGCTCATGTCGTAGCTGAAAGCAATCTCAAAAAAGATAAGCATTAAATATCAAAGCTGAAAAAATATCAGCAATATAACGTAGATTATGCTACGTGAAATTTATTAATTCAATTGAGAATTTTCGAGCTCATGTCGTAGCTGAAAACAATCTCGAAAAAGATAAGCATTAAACATCAAAGCTAAAAAAATAAGTACTCGTGTCAAGGTTATGTTAGAGTGTGCATGGGTGAACACAACTGTCGATGGCTGCCTGTTAGCCGAAATAAACGCATGGTTTTTTCATGAAATTCATATGGCTGTTGGAGATGCCTGAGATGAATACTAATTTTTCCAAATTTTATTTTTAAGCGCTTATTCTTTCGAGTTTGCAAATTTTATTGTTGAAACATGCATCTTCCAAAAATTGAGGTTGCTGTTACTTAGGCTGTCCTATATTAGATTTAAATTATGGTTGGTCTTCAATGGTTATTTATAGTTATAATTTAGAGAAACGACTAAAATGACACCTCTTAAGAATAAACAGTTTATCCTCCGTGATTCGACCATCCATTGCTTAAATTTTCTGTTGCACAAGGGAGATATTTCATGTCAGTATTCCTGTAAGTTTAATTCAAGATTTTATTTTGTTTTAATTCGTCATTCATTGTCTTTCCTAAAATTCAACGTTTTGCAGTCCAACGGAATGACGGCTCCGCGGCCCTAATTAAGAGCCATACATTATATGCCAGTGGATGCTCATGAGCTTTTTGATCGTTACATACTATTTTTCGCTGGATCATGATAAAAATTTCCGTCCTAGGCCTTGGACAACTTGCCTTGTGAAGAATTACATCACTGTTGCATGTAGCTGTATATTATGAAAAACCTCTTCTTCGAACGCAAATGGAAAATATGTAGTTACGGTATTATTTGGAAAGTGACGATTGTTATGAAGCATACGCTTGGTAAAATGTAAAAGATACTACGAGAAATGCTCAACAAATGAGCAGCTGCAAACACAGATGGAGAATTTATCAAGCAATAAAAGTCAAGAGCAATGAATTTGACCGTCAGAGCGATGAAACTTAGCAAACGAGGAATGGTTGAATGGACTTAAGGGTTAATTCTGAGAAAAAATAAAAAGTTGCGACTCTTAAAACCATTCTCACAGCTGATAGCAGAAATGAGATATTGATAAGATCGAAAATTTCGCGTTTCGCTTTGTTTGTGAAAATGGATATTTTTACTTTCTCTATATATGAAGAAGTATAGAGAAAGTATTGTTTTCATAAAAAAGTAGAATTCAAATTTTCAACAAAAATACACATTTTGAGGTTCCCTGAACACGTTTTGACCATTTTATCGATGATGCCTTTGCGTGTATGTGATAGCTTTCTTTTGGGTGCTCTAACTCAAAAACTATTAATCAGGTCTACTCGATATTTTATTTATAAAAGTCACAAGAACTGATTAGTTTTTGGTAAAAATCAGTCAACCGGAAGTGGGTGGTTACTCTTGTCACTTATCCGTTATTTTGAAATATTTGCTTTAATATTTGATAAATGTAAAAATGTATCGGAATAAAAGTTGTAGAAAATTTAATTTTCTACTATCTTTGTTTGACATATTTTCCCATATAATGCATTATTTAAGAAATATCTTAAAAACTAAATATTTTTGCTGCCACCACCACGCCACCTACCATTGTTAACAATTGACGCTTAGTAACGTTCGTTTATAGTTTCTTAATTGTTGGAGCTTCGGGGCTATATCCAATATCAGTTTGAGTTTATTTCTGTTCTTTGTAAAGTCTTTCAATTTTTCTCGCATTTCCTTAAAATCTTTATTATCATCTAACCTATTTGAAATTATTAAAAATGTTATAGGTATGGAGAAAGTCATGTGGCGGCCACATCAGATTTTTTTTCAATATTTGTTTTTAATATATGATGAATATAAAAAGGTATAGGAATAAAAATTGTTGGGAATTTAATTTTTTACTACCTTATTTTGAAACATTTTCCCATATAATGCACTGTTTAAGAGATACCTTAAAAACTAAATATTTTATCTGCCGGTGACTATTGTAAACCCTTTAGGCTTAATTATGTAATTATATCGCTCGTTTTATTATTTTCTCCATATACGTAGTATAGGGGAAAGTATTGTATTCATGAAAAAATCGACTTCGAGATTTCAACGGAAATACACGTTTTGGCATCCCCTGAACACGTTTTGACCATTTTCTCGATGATGTCTGTGTGTTAGTGTGTGTGTGTGTGTGTGTGTGTGTATGTGATAGCTTTTTGTGGGAGCCCATACTCAAAAAATATTCTTCAGGTCAACGCGAAATTTTATATTTAACATTTTTATAAAAGTCACAAGAACTGATTAGTTTTTGTTAAAAATCGGTCAACCGGAAGTGGGTATTTAATCTTGTCACATCCGTTATTTTAAAATATTTGCTTTAATATTTGATAAATGTAAAAATGTATCGGAATACAAGTTGTAGGAAATTAAATTTCCTACAACCTTTGTTTGAAACATTTTTTCGTATAATGCAATTTTTAAGAGATATCTTATATTTTTAGCTGCTACCACCATGCCACCTACCGACTATTGTTAACAATTGACGCTTAGTTACGTCTTAATAATGTTCCTTTTTCTTTTCTTAATTGTTGGAGCTTTGTGGCTATATCCAATATCAGAGTTTGAGTTTATTTCTGTTCTTTGTAAAGTCTAAAATTTTCTCGCAGTTTCTTAAAATATTTATTATTATGTAACCTATTTGGAATTTTTAGAAATATTACAGGTATGGAGAAAGTAATGTCGTGACCACATCAGATTTTTATGCGTTCTTTGCACGAAGTGAACGCGTATAGGGGAGGTCGATTCCGTCCGTCCGTTCGTCCGTATGTTAAAACTCGGAAACCTCTAGACATATTTAGATGAAATTTGGTATTGGGGAGTTTTGAAAAAAATGGTCGACAGATTCCAATTTTGGTTAAAATCGAACAACAATTACGACCACTTTACATGACCTACAAACAGTTGACAATGTTCCATTGTTTCAACTCGGGAACCGCTTTATGTATTTTGATGAAATTTGGTATTGAGGAATTTTGCTAAAATTCGTCGACTGATTGCAATTTTGGTTCAAATCGGACAAAAATGACGAGCACTTTACATTAAGATCTAAATGTAGTTTACAATGTTTCTTTGTTTCATTTCGGGAACCGCTTGATATGTTGTGTTGAAATTTGATATTGGGGAGTTTTGTTAAAATTAATTAATCGATTCCAATTTTAGTTTAAATCGGACAATAATTACGACTACTTTGCATGAAGACCTACATGTATTTTACAACGTATCTCGCTTGCTTCTCGTTAAATACTTATCTGAGCGAAAAATATTGTGAAATCTCAAAGAACGCATTTGGAAACTATGTAATCCGACATGGAGTACACCTTTCCAATCTTGTTTATAATCGTATCGCCAACTCATATCGATTAGACAGAGGTATTCAAGAGCAGCAGAGACTAATAGTTGAATACTTAGGGCGGATTGCGAAATCAAAGATAAAACATCCAATGTGTCCAAAAAATATTCACTCGCAAGAAGATAATCGAGTATATAATAATCGTAATCAGCGATGAAGAAACGTAATTACAGGCATAAATGAATATGTGGACGGTTTTTGCTTACAGTTTAAATTATCAGCATTGATATTGACAACATATATCCGGATGTTAGCGATTGTCACATTTTTAGGCGTTCTTTACTAGCGAAGCAGTAGTAGCAGTACGCCTTATGAGCACGTCTCGTCCGTCCGTCCGTCGTAACGTTCATCTCCTAAACTGCTGGACGGATGTTAATTAAATTAAGTACGAGGGATCCTTATTAAAATTTACCGCAAAATTGTGTTTTTGGGCTCCATCCGACATTTAGAACTTTTATTTTACATAAATACTTTCATAAACTTATACTCGCGTCTCGTTAAATGGCATCCGTCAAGCAACAATTAAATACCATTTTTTCTCTCCGTACGTCTTTTTTGATCTGTAAGGTATAGATTAAAAAATGTATTCGGATAGAGGACTTCATCCAATCTTTCGATACCGTTTTATACGTAAATCCTATAAAGAACGCCTTTGAAATCTCTGTGTATTCCATTTATAGAGTATACTTTTCCATCTTGTTTCATTGAGAAAGCAAAGACGACACAAATGTCGCGGAGTGAGCTATCGCTTTTATCAGTTGACGAAATAATGTGCTTAGTTGGAAGAGATATTTCGGTTTCTACGGCGTCATCCGATGCTGATCAATAATTTTCGTTGCCACTGGAGCCCTACTCTTATGTGACAGACGCCCAATGCCTCATAATGCTCAACTGAGAATTTCGTGAAAATCTGATTAAAACGATATAGAGGCGCAAATCTCTGAAGCAGATGGTTCGTACACAACCTTTTATAGAATTTCCCATCCTAGAGAGCGGACATGACGGAAAAAATAATATTTTACCGAAACTGCTCATATCAAAAGCAGAAAATCTATAAATACTATCTGGTTGCTAATACCGTTTCTGAAGTAGATTATATTTTAAAATTATAATTTCGCTCGAGAGGGCTCGCTAAAATATGGGACTGCTTCGGAAATAGTACCAGGAAGCTTGGAATCTCTAGACCAGGGGTCCCAAACTCACGTCGGCGTGCGGCCCGAATGAAGGTCCTCCATCGAACCCACGGGCCACATTAAGTCACCGTACCAAGTCTGCGGGCCGCATCCTTTCCAAGTACTCACACCTTTCACATTCTTTGGAATTTCATTCTCCCCTTCCACAAGGAAGAAATCACCCCAACCCTATGTTGCGGCCTTAAACCCATTCATGACAAAAATACTAGATTCGGCGTCGAGGGTTAGGTTCTTCAGACACACAAGAAACAAGTTGGCAGCGAGATGAACATACTTAGTACCCCATCTGTTCAGAATTTTTATAAATCAGAATGAGCAACAAAATACTTACATTTTAAAAGTGCTGATGTAATATACGTGCTTCTTAAATTTCTTAGATTCACGAGAAATATTTTATAATATATACGTTTGAGTTTTGGCCGCCAGTGTAAACTAGCTTATTTCGCGGGCCGCAGAAATATACCACGGGGTCCGCGAGTTTGAGACCCCTGCTCTAGACCGTAGATTTTGATCTTCTTTCCCTGCTGTCCGATAAAGATGGCGACATAGTGTTGCTGCGCGGTGGAAGTGGAAACTACGACTTGCGATCCTCCAGAATTATTCCTTACAAAATATTAAGCGTGAATTTACTAGCCGATGCATTAAAAATTGACTTTTTTTCAATGAAAGATCGCTAATTTTTAAGTGTTATTGCAGTCACGTGGTTTTCATATTCCTGGAAAAATTTGATTGCGACTAGATGATTTTTTGGACGAAGGCTGTGACCATTTCTTAAAAAAAACCCTAAAACCCTAATACACGGGTCTCAAGCACGCAGCCCCAATAGAGATTTTATGCTACCCGCGAAGTAAAATATTTCACACTATGATGCAGCGCAGCATTTCTCATAAAATATTTTTAAATAATCTATGAAACTTAAGAACTGTGTTAAATCAACACATCCAAAATATCCGCAATTTATTTTTCCCTCTCATTTATAAACGCTCTACGCAATTGAGATGCAGAAGAATGTTCTTAATGTGAGATAAGGCTCGCGGATTCATTACAGTGCCATTATGCGGGCCATGCATGATTTGAGTTAGAGAACCATGCCCTAATCTAATCCATGCAACTCTCTTACTTGTGCGTCTTGATTTTCCCAGTTATGCAACAACAGTAAAGACCAATAGGATGTGCGCGCGCCCCACGGTAAACCCGCTGCGCGTAGTTCAGCCAGGGTGTCGATGGGAGCCTCTGGGGATGGACGGGTTAGATAGGCAACGAGACAGCCCGAGTAACAATAGGTGATGAGGTTCAGACCAGGCAAGATCCATTGAAGGGGCCAACGTCCCTTCATTCTCGTCGATACGGGGACACCGACCTACAAAAAATGGAAACGTGGTTAGTTGTTCTAAAAATGTAACCATCATTTTCTTTCGAGAATTATAATCACTGGCAGCCCTCCTTCTTGGAAGCACTATAACCTTTCAAAATGTTTTTAAAAATTTTAGATTAGTAGTGACATATTATAGGTGTGAAGGACGAGTTATCCTCCTCACTAGCGTTTCTTAAGCTGGGTTCCACAGATCCCGAGGGTTCGCTAGTAATGTCTGAAAATTATTATAAACAATTAACAAATAATAAAATATGCAACATTATATATATATATATATATATATATATATATATATATATATATATATATATATATATATATACACGCTAAAAGCTTCTTGTTGGAGCTTTAGAGCATTCGCCCTTTATCGGCACAATAAATTTGAAAATTTGAATGAAATGGAGTCCTCAGATTAATGAAATTTCAGAAACACTGCAGTCCTCACTTTAGTCCGCCTGTTCAACTCGCCTGCGCAACTACGCTGGCAACATGAAGTAGACAGTCCGGCAGTCGGACGTATCTAGCGTACGCAGCTGGTACGGGCGACGGCAGAAGTGACGAGGCGACAGAAGCCAAGAAGCGGAGGGTGAGGGCAACGGCGACCAGAGCGCCGCCAATGGCCCCCCACGACCATGCCCTGAAGGGCGAGAGAAGAGCCATCCATCGCGGAACGGAGGGATATCTGGGACGGGGGACCAAGAAGGTCACGGCCGCGTAGGTGTATGGTGCGGAGTAGTCTACCAATTGGGCCTCCCTCGCGTCCTGGTAAAATCCGGCGAAACCCAGGTCAGCTACGAGGTTGGAGACGTCGGCCAAGACTCCTAGAAAAGCAATGAAGAGACCGAAATGACCAAAAATTCTTGCTGCTCCTTTCGAAATGAGGAATGCAATTAATTCAGAGGTTTACGTGATTGTGGGACTCACCTTGAAGCGATCCGTTCGGCGAATGGTTGAGCCAACGTGACTTGGGTCGTAGGAGAGCGCAAGGGCGGAAATTGAGTCTTTGGGCCAACTCCCTCACGATGCGTATCTGCGGATCGATTTGCGAGAAGAACGCGCGTTATGAAGCGAAGTGATGTTGAAATTCCCTGCATTACCTCGTTTACGTCGTGCACCGGTCACAATCGTGATGGACGAAAATTCGGTTATTCGGAAATGATAGGGTGAATTATTTTATAAAACACGTAATGTTTTCAATAATAAGCACTTAAAAAATACTTTTCTTAGATATATCCAATGGCCATAAAAAGGTTATAAAAAATAGATGCGCATTTCGGCTACCAAGTAGCCGTCTGCAGTGATAATTTACCGAAAATAGATTCTACAAGAACTTTTCAGCCATAAGACTAGCTCGATAATTCCCTGTTAAGGTAATGTTTTACTTAACATGCGACTCAAAGATTTGTGGAATTGTGATCTTATTACCGTCTTTATTGAAATAAAAAGGTCAATGCGGTTAAATGCAGGAATAAGGACATGCTAAAAGCGTATATTGTAGTTTAATGAGGATACTTTAAAGTAATAGCCAAGTTTTATTTAGTATTGGAAAATGGCTTCTTTGCAGCCTTATCACCCAGGCATATAAGATGAACCGTATCTATCGATATTGCGTCTCTTTGTCATTCCTGAAATCTAAATACTATAGAAAGTATTTGCTTATTTTACGATGACTTAAAAATGGTTAGGGTATACCGGAGATCCAGATTTTAGAGGTCCGGGCGAACGGGGTTTTAGTTCATCATTAGTTCAGCTATAATTAGGTTGGCCAGATTTTAATTTTGAGGTTACAGAAATCGTAAAGGATCCGAAAAAGGTCTATACGAGAATATAAGAGCTGCAATAAGGGTATTTTTCATTTTAAGAATTTATAAACAGAAATAAACTAAATAGAAAATTTTATTTATGCATGCACTGTAAAATGAATGCTACACATTCAAACTGATTTCAAAATACGGAACAAACCATTTTGAGAGAGAGAAAGAAAGAAAAATAATAATTGTTTACTTTCATTTGGACAATTGATTTTACATTTTACATTTGAACGAAATTTTGTAAAAGAATTAAAACTGTTATTGTTCATTAAAAAATGTTTCTCTGAGGCCTTTTGCGTCTCTCTGTAACGGTTTGTATTGAAGTGCATAGCGGTGAAACTCACTGTATGGCATGTTCATGTTTATGTGAAAAGGGAGGGTTGCGAGACACGGTGAAACAATACAATAGTAATTAAACAAAAACTCCTTCACCGTAAAAAGTAAGAAAATACACTCACGCTGCAGGTTGCTGGTAAACACCGTCGCAGGACCTAAGTCAAAAGGAACCCACGCACACGCAGAAACATACAAAAGCCATTCACACAGTAAACTAATAAAAAATTAAAACTGTGTTTCGACAGCTAAGCTGTCATCTTCAGTAGTGTGGGTGGCTATGCATCATACTAATGTATGTTCCCAGCTGATTCACCTCTTGCCTACGCGCAATGGGTATCTAAGAGGTAGTGCAACGAATAGCTGGATAGCTAGGAAGAAGAGAAACCTGGTGCCGGCATTAGCCTACTCTTAACGAAGAACACCAAGGGGGCCAACGGCTTAACATCCCTTCCGAAGGACGTAACAGCTGAATTTGCGCGGTTTCCTCAAATCACACAAACAGGGGGTAGCAGCCGGCCTCCTAACCACTACACCACCGGCACCCAGTAGTGTATGATGAGGGAGAAGGTGGTATATATACAAGGAGTGACCGTTGGAGAGAGGGCAAGAAAGGTGAAGGATTTGGAACGGTTAAATGAGTAACTGAAAAAGGGGGGAGTGGGGGATGGGACCTAAGTCGTATTTCATAACCGTGTTTTTGTTTTTATGTATGTAGATGCTATCGTATGCATCGAGTTTATTGTATTAGTCGATTGATTTGAGTAAGGATAGGTTTTCTGTGGTGATAGGATGATGAGTGTCAAAAATATTAGTTGCAATGCTTGATTTGTTTATTCTGTTGTTTTTGTAGTGTGCTATGTGTTCTTTAAACCGGGTTTCCAGTTTGCGTCTAGATTGTCCTATGTAAATTTTGTCACAGGAACTGCAATTGACTTGGTAAATGCCTGATTTGTGGGGATTGGGAATTTTATCTTTCGGGTTTGTCAGTAGGTTGGATAATTTATTTTCGCTGACAAAAACCGTGTGGTGATCAAATTTTGAAAGCATGCGTTGGAGATTTTTTGTTAGTTTCGGTGCATATGGTAGTTTTATGTATTTTTTCTTTTTATTTTGGTTCGTTAGTGTGGTGCATGATTTAATTTGAATATTGAGTCTGTGTTTTTGAATAATTTTGTCGATGTTTTGTGAATGAAGTCCGTTGTGCAATGCGCAGTTTTTGATAAATGTAAGTTCTATGTAAAAATCTGTTTTCGATAGAGGTGTATTTAGTAGTCTGTGAATCATGGAGTGTAAAGGAGTCAATTTATGTGAGATATGGTGGTGAGAGTCCATATGAATGTGAGTTGGTGTGTGTAGGTTTTCTGTAAATGTTGAATTGCAGTTTGTAATGTTTTCTTGTAATGAGCAAATCTAAGAAAGGTAAAGATTTATTGTTTTCTATTTCGTATGTGAATTTTATCGTGTCGAATTGTTGGTTGAGGCGTTGTATGAAATTAGGGATGCTTTCTTTTGCAGTGTCAAAGATTGCAAAAATGTCATCTACGTATCGGAGCCAAGTTTTTGGAAAATATGGGAAGGAAGATTTACAAGACTTCTCGAAATTTGTCATGAAGAGTTCAGCTATGAAAGGAGAAAGGGAGTTACCCATAGTGGTACCGTCTTTTTGTTGATAGAAGGTGTTGTTGTTGCATGCAACAAAGCTTCTTAATCCAGGATGGATTTCTAAAACATTTTTTGTAACGGGCTAGTTAAAAAAATAACAATAAAATTTAAAATACGGGAAAATAGAGTCTCGCATAGAGTTCGAACGGAGCGCGAGACAAATATTGAAAATACGGGACGTTTGTGAACCTTAGTCTTAATGATAGTCTTATCCAAGAATATACAATCTATAAGACTTACGGTTTCGCATCGTGTAAATATACGTGTGCGGAATTTTACACTTCATTGTGCAAATTCAAACAAACGTGTAGATGGGATGGAGCTAATTAATACAATATAGATGTTAAAGCTAGTTAATCATTATGTAAACGTGCGTAATAATTTTTAAAACTCGAATGGTATTGATAATGCTTATAATCGATCGGTACGGTTGGAACAATGTTAGACTGATAAAACGATATTTAATTGCTTAAAACATTCAATGCATGGATTATATTAAAAATCATTGTTATTCGTTGTAAGCCCAATTAATTATTACCCCGAGAATAATGGCAGTATTTCACATTTGAGAACAATGACCTGGTACCATAACTCTTATCTTACGGTTACAAACTCGTCTAAAGTAGGGAAATTGCCAATAAATCTATAAGAGCTAAATGTTTAAAGATGACTACAGGCTTTTATTGTAAAAACATTTGGGGTAAAACTTGTTTGTTTAATTTATAAGGTATGTTCGTTTTTCATCATTTCTCTAATCAAGTTTTTTTGTCTCATAAGAATCATGTAATAGGATGCTGAGGTACGGGGCGTAGATTAACAGATAACTGAGGAGACAAAGTCAAATATTGCCCCTCTGTTTACTAACTGCTTTACTCTTCGCTGCTTATCTGTAGTTTAAGAGAGCACTTCGCCGTTGCTCTTGCGGGAGAATCTGGTTAGGGGTTCCGGTGGCGAAGTGGCTAGAGCGTTGGCCATCCACGCAGCGGTTCCGGATTCAAACCCAGTGGAGGTGGGATTTTTTAACCTGGGATCGCTCCGTACGCCACTTGTGCACTTTGAAGAGAACGCGCAAGTCAGCGCTCCGTCCTTCGGAAGGGGCATTATGCAGTTGGTCCCCTTGGTGTTCTTCATTAAGAGTAGGCTAATGCCGGCAACGGGTTTTCCTCCTCCCTTCTTTGTGTGTCCGGTGTGGGAGTTAAGGCTATAATAGTCCAAGAGATTGATTCGGCAGAAAAATAAACAAGCGCACAAGAATTTGGTTAGCAGGTCCTGGCAGACACTGTACACCCCCCCCTGACTGGTATTTACCACAATTAGATCATTGGGGCTCCTGATCTTATGGCGGAAGTTACTGGCGATCCAAAATGGTAAGGGATGATCGCTACTCCCCCTTGGAAGTCCCCATTCCCCTTCATTGAACGCATTTTCAAACCCATTCCGCGCAAAATTTCTCGATTCTTTGTCGCAGATTAGGCCAGTAGGACAAGAAAAAGATATTCTGATAGGAGTAGGAATTTTCAGTATAAAGGTTTGTCGGCAGTGGCTGAATCAAGAGGGAGGAGAGGCGATCGTCCTTCCCTTCCCCTTGGGAAGTCTCTGAATCCGCCCCTGGCGGGAGTAGCCCTATATGTTTGACTACGCTACTGCTGGTCATCATGATTTTCGGGTAAGGAGGTTATATAATCGGCTTAACGCGGCCCGGCGACCTCTCTCTCTCTTCCCTTGAACGTAAATCGCTTTCCCGGACGAGTTTTCTCGCACCTCAGTTCCTTCCATGGACGATAGAGGGACGTCGCCTTCCTCTCCGCAGTCCACCGTGCCTGGCGGTGGCTGCCTCACGACGCCGTTCTTCACGAAGGAGAACGGCGGGTAAGGAAAGGTGCTCATCACCAGATTTCGCCCGCCCAAGCCGTCTGGCACCCTCCTCGAGCCGAACAGCACATCTCCTGAGGTCCATCTCACCCATTCCCCTCCTGGAAGGCGCCTCTTCGCCGCGTAGCCTCCTTCCATCGCTTGCACCATGGCTACCCTGGTGACTGAGTGCGTCGGAGGGAGCACTTTTCTCAACGCTGACGAGTCTTTGGAGTCCAGAACGAGCAGCAGTCGGGCGGTGCCGTGCAGGACACCCGAACGTGGACCGTCTTTGATTAGGGAGAGCCCGGGATCCGCGGCCGTCGAAAGGAATATCACGTAGGCGTCGCAGGAAGACCTGCGGGCCGAGAGGAGGGCCCTCAAAGCAGGAGTGGACGAGGAAGGAGGAGGAGGGGCCCATTCTTCCGCCGAGTCTTCGGAGAGGATGGCGGCGGCGGCGTCCGGAGAAAGGGGGCCTTGAGATAGGGCGAAGGCATCTTTGGCTCCTAACCTGATGGAGAACACGGGAGCCGGTATGACGGGAGGCTTTGTCGATGGCGGCAGCCACGTGAATTTTTCGCTGGAGTCCACCACGACCAAACAGTCGAGGGAGGCGAAGTGAAGGGAATATATATCGTTCAGGATGTTGTTCAACTGCTGTTGGGCAGTGGAAGCCACGAGCAACAGAAGAAGGTGGATGAGGTTGCGTCTCATCGCGTTTTCCGAAATGGGTCGTCTTCCATCTGCTTCCGATGGTTTTATTGAGACGTTAGAAGGTTCCCATCGATGTACACTCGGGGTGGATTGATGGCACGGTTAAAAATTCAGAATATCTCGGAAGGGCACACCAATCGATGGCGTGAATACGGGTCCTTAATGAGCGAGAGCCGGGCGAGGAAAGAATTCCGGTCGCAGGTTGTTTGCTCGTAGAGGGTTGTCTGGCGCGGATCGAAAATATAAATCGGGAAACTTCTAGGCTCGGAGTCGCTGAGAAAACAAACTCTGCAAACAGCTAAGACAAACAAAATAATCGATCCTTCTCGCTGCGAAAACTTGAAGGGGAAGATTTTTATTCTGCTGAACTAAACGTCTTGTTGAAGGTTTTTTTAATCGTTAACTTTTCCTGGCGAAGGTTTTAATAAGGTTTGCAGTTGATGCGTAGTAAGTGACTGTCAATATGTATCCCTATTAAGATCAAACGTAAATATAGGCTGGTGTATATTATTCATAGTTGACTATTATTAAAAACAACTTCTCAAGATGAAAGGTTATTGCAGTTTCATTCTCTTTTATTCAGTAAATCGAAAAAATGTTGGAGAACTTACGACTATTATTTAACGATGTCGGTTAGCGTTCAGCAGAAATTGTATCAATTTTTATTGCAAAAAATAATAAGAATTATATAAAGTCAAATGTTTAAAAATGTGGGCGTTTTAGAAATCGATTTCCATTAAATTCAATCCAAATGATATGTAAAATTAATTAATCACGTTTGCCATTAGTAAACACACAAGAAAACTTATTTTTCTGCAAAATTATTTCGAACCAATTATGTTCAGCAGTGGCAGATCCAGGGGGGAGGCGATCGGGGCGATCTTTCACCCCCCCCTCCCTCCCCCAGAGCCGAAGCAGAACCGAAAAAAATTGATTCGCATTCACGAATTGACCCAGTGCGTAGCTTGCATGCTTCCAAAGTAGCAAATTGTTTTTTTAAAACGCTATACATAACGCAATGAAATTACGAAAATATTTTTACTTTCTTACATACGTAGTAAAGTAATATATACAAAGTATTGTAATCGTGAAAAAATCCGACTTGGAGGTTTTGACGGATATACACGTTTTAGAGGTTCCCGAGTTTGAAAACGTAGATTTTGGAATGCCGTATGTCCATTCGATCTTCTGGAACCTAAGAGGTCCAGCCACACCGAATTATATTTTGTAATTAAGCTTAAAATCATTTTGAATAGAAATCTTATCAAAATGAAATTTCTAGATATGTACAATATTGGTTGTATTTTTTCTTGACCATTTTAAAAATGTCGATTTGCTCGGGAACGGTTCCAACAGTTTTAATTATTTTTTATACGAGTTGTCGGTGCTTGTACACTGCAAGAACTTAAAAAATCACCATACACCAATATCTAAACTCGTAAATAAACCAACGCGACATCATTTGAACTACACAGAACCCATTTAAATAAGACAATAGTTTTCATTTTCCCAGATATTAAGGCATCTATCCGGAATTTCTAAATTCTCTGGCGATCGGCTCGCGTCCAAGTTTCCGAATGTCAATCTCAGATCGCCCTTTTTAAGTCATAACTATAATCATCATTAAGAAAATAGCCTATCTGTTACACTAAAACTTATGTAAAATTTGGATATTTTGTGTGTTATGATTATGGTGTCATCATCCGTGTCTTTTAGTACCTGTCTGGATAAAAAATTAATTTAAAATTATCACTTCGTCATATGTATAGGTCGTTGGTTGAAATCAAATGGATTAAAATGTAGTCTACGCATTAAATCAATGCACTTGAAGTATGGATAATCAATTCCCACTGAAAAGCATTGGAATCGTTGCAATGGTAATTCATATTTTTCGTTGTTGAAAACCGAATAACTAATAACTAATTTTATGATTAAAATCAAATTTTTACGCAAATTCAGCATCGGTTTGAATTTTGTCACCAAGAAAAATAAACTTCTTTCTTTTTTCCGAAGTATGGTGCATGTCCCGAATCTGTATCTTAGTTTTAAACAAGTGAAGATATAAAAATGAATTTTTATAACCAACTTTTATATAGTTAATACTTTAATATGAATAAACTCTATAATATAATTATGATAACCCTTCTGCTTGCATGGGCGTAAAAATTTTAAAAAGTGTCTACCAGCTCTTGAGTGATGTGGGGGTCTTTCTATTTGAACTTTAATCTTTTTACAGTTTTGGGAATGGTAGACAGAAGTAGAGAACTCGGTGACAATCGAAAGAATGTTTGGTATATAAGTAGTAAGAACTTTGATAGTATCTTTTGTTTCATTAATGAAAATACTGACTTATCCATTCATATTGCATAAAATTAAAGAAAATATATTGCTAGTTCAGAGTAATTCAGCTTTAGATACGAGTAGGAGTGAAACATGAATATTTCATATTTAGTCACCTAACTTAAATGACAAAAATAATAAATTGTATAAGTATAGTTAGCTGAAGAATTGCTAAGCTACAACACAACACTTTAAATTTTTTTATTTCAATTTGTTCAAATTAACATCCTTTACAACAGCATTACCTATCTTAAATATTGAAAAAAGGAATATGATACTTAAATGTGAGAGCTTTTAGAAAATGCAAGAACAACTGGTCTTAAAGGCCTATAATTAGAAAAGATTTCATCCAGAGTAAAAAATAAGCCACGTGAACAGTTCCAAAGAATAAAATTATGTTCATCGCACAAACTACATAAACAAATATAGTCCTCTAAAGTAGTGTTCAAATGAATTTTCAATGT
The DNA here is from genome assembly GCA_028673005.1 of Tanypteryx hageni. Taxonomy (NCBI): domain Eukaryota; kingdom Metazoa; phylum Arthropoda; class Insecta; order Odonata; family Petaluridae; genus Tanypteryx; species Tanypteryx hageni. Next base: position 39,405,357 of record CM054115.1, read on the forward strand.
GAACTACTCCGAGAAGATAGCATTAATGATTATTAATAGTATTGCAATACGAATGTAATTATAATGTAATAATAATAAAATTCATCAAAAGCTTACATGTACCTTGATTTTCCAGACGTAATTCTTAATGAAACTCATAGGGAAAACAGTTTTTAGAATAATCTTAAATGAATAAAGATAAAAAGTTTTTAAGATAAATAAAAACTTACTATCAATAATAATTACGATAAATAAAAACCTACAATTATTAGCAGAAATAACCCTTCAAAAACGTAGGAATGCTAGTATCAATTCAATTTCACATTAAAATAAAGTTCTCTTACACCACCAACAATTAGAATAGTTTAGTGTTTACAAAATAGGCAGCTTAATGCGTGAGGAAAGAGAAGTGTATTAATGTGGGATTAACTTTCCAAGTGAATCAAAAACATTGTAAGGTGGTTACAAGACGTTTAGACCGGGGAGGAATAACGCTGTTTCCGAGCCCCTCTGCTTAGTTTCATTTGTGATACGGCTGCATTCGGTTCCTGTAGTTATGGTTGTAATGTTACAGTTGTAATTTATGTTGCGCTCTAATTTTGAGTAAATCGAGTAATTCGTAATCACTCCCAAGGAATATAGTACGCCTTACGGCTACATCGGTTCGAAACATAGGAGAGAAAGGTAGTGAAAAACTCTTTTACTTTATCGCCCGTTTATTGTACTTTTAATTAAGACGCAGAATAGGAATAACATTTTGCATGTTAATAAACCACTTTGTTACTTTTAACATTTAAACATTAATTTTGTGCCCTAGGATATGTTTCTAAAAAAGCAAAAAAACTGCAGAAGGTGATGGATTAGTTGCAGCGGAACATCACAGTAAGCCAAAAAGTGGTGAAGTTGATGAAGAATGTTCGACTTCAACTTCCAGTGCATCGGTTACGCCTGGAAGTACTTATAGCTTTAATAATGTGTCTGGCAGGAATGATATATGCTCACTCAATGTCTTCTATTGATGATAAAATCAGATGTGAGCTAATAGAAAGACCGTGAAAACCTATACCTGGATTCAAGCTACTCTATTCAACTCACCTTAAAAAAGGAAAGGAAGAAAAAAGAGATTTGAATCAATCCCATCTATACAGTTATCCAAGGATAGTATACTCCAACGTGAAGAAAGGGCTTTTCTGTAAATGTTGCGCATTCTTCATCATGGCAGCAATGGGTGGCTCCCACAAGAACGTTCCTCTTCAGAAACTTGTAAGAGAGCCTTGGGCTGTTTATGCTAAGCTTTTAGGTAACCTTCGCACATATGATAAGAACGAATATCATAGGAATGCTGGAGAAGGAGCTAAAAATTTTCTTAAAACCTATTATAAACCAGAATAAAACATTATAAATAAGATTAATTCAGAACGCTTAAGGCAGGTGCAATAAAATATACAGAGATTGAAACACGTTGTTGAAACTATCATATTCCTCGGTAGACAGAATATTCCTTTTCGAGGACACCGAGATGACGAAAAATTAAATATTGAAACAGAAACACCAGCACCAAGGACGGGCCCATGGGGAGGGTCCGGGGGGTCCCAATCCCCCCCCCCCGGTGTACAGACATTTGTGGAATCTGCGATAACCACGCTACAAACTTGCTACGTTGCCTCTTGCTGCTATGTGTTACGAGAACTAAAAACGTTATAAAAGTTTATATTATTTGAATAGGACTTTTATTTAATCAATTTCTGGAAATTGGTTTTCGGCCTCAGAGCACCCCCCCCCCTCTCTCGAAGTAAATTTCTGGGTACGTGCATGACTAGCACCACTCATTAACAAAGGCAATTTTACAGAGATTCTGCGGTATATAGTCAATAATGGAGATTCTGTTCTAGCAAATCATCTTGAAAACGCTGCTGCGACTGCCACTTACATCAACAAGAGAACACAAAGCCAACTAATTGCATGCTGCGAGAAAAAGATTAGGAATGTTATTCTTAAGCATGTAAAAGAGGCAAAATATTACTGTGTAATATTTGACGAAACAACGGACATTTTGCACAGTTCGCGATTGAGCCTGTTTAACTTACGTGTACAAAAATGAGTTTGTAAACGTTCACGATTAATGCTTTAAGAATGCATCGACATCATTTGAGCCTAGAGTGACTGGCAAAGCTGTAGGGCGGCTAATAGAGCAATCCCTCGCTTAACGAAGTTAATTTGTTCCTTGAAAAAGCATCCTTATGCGTAACGTCGCTATGCGAATATTAAAACCCATATGAACAATGTGGGGTGCCGGTGGTGTAGTGGTTAGGACGCTGGCTGCTACTCGCCCGATGCTTGAAAAAGTCATCGGGTACGAATCCTGCGCGAGTAGGATTTTTTCTCAAGGTCATCCGGCCCCCTGTTTTCGTGGTTTGAGGAGACCGCGCAAATTCAGCTGTTCCGTCCTTAGGAAGGGACGTTAAGCCGTTGGCCCCCCCTGGTGCTCTTCGCAAGAGCAGGCAAATGCCGGCACCGGGTTTCCCTCCTCCCTTCTGTGTGTGTGTCCGGTGTGGAAGGCAACGGGAAACCACAACACCGTGTATGTATATTCCCTAGTCAAAAACCAATTAATTAATTAATTGGTAGGACCTGTCGTAAGACAGAACACGAATGAATGAATGAATGAATGAACAATGTTATATTGGATTAACTGATATCTGGCCAAAGGTTATTGGACTCTAAATTAACAAACAAAAAGGAAAATCGACGCGGTCAAGTTCAGGAAATAATCTGTTTCTACAGTTCGTGCGGCTGGTACTCGACGTATTCCGCTCGCGTTCGGGTTATTTCGCTTTGGCTACGACGCCATGTTGCCATGTTTCCAATTTCGCTCAGTTCATCGATAGCTGCTGACGAGTGAACTTCTATGCTCCAATAGATCCGGATGAAGTACGTTCACGCTTTCCGCCGTCGCCGAAATACGATTGGAAAGTGTGAGCAATCGTGTCAACAGCGCTCGTCAAGAAATTTTGAACGGAGAGGGAAATTTACGACCTCTTATTGGCTGTTATTTTCTTCCCCTCACCCCACGGGTCTAACTGTAGACACGCCTCACCCGCACGAAATGCTGAAATGGACTATAATAGTAGCAGTAGTACGTGCAGTAGATGTACCTACAGTACAGGAATCCTTCATTTAATGCTGTTGATGCGTTCCTGAAAAATATCCCGTTACTTAAACACGCCACAAATTAAAACGAATTTCCCATAAGAATAGATGGATGATAGGATGCATTTCTGGCAAAAAATTACTGCGCATATAAATTTTAAAGCTTGTTTTATGGTGTCAATAAATTAAAATCGTCAAATACGCGCTGCTATAACGTGCTGAATTATGGACCTTACAGTCGAACTTGATATATCCAACTTATTAGAAACATCAATATCACGTTCACCATCATTATATATCTTCAAAATATCCAGCTTCTCCTCCAATGTCACTTGTTTAGGTTTTCTTGAAAGATGAAGCACTTGTACAATCACTCGATCTTTTCTGTGACATGATGAATTAATTCCAGGACAAAAATAAAAAATATATATAACAGTCGTATTCACAATTTGCACTACAAATGGTGGAAAGCGATAAACTAAAGACACACGTCCGACATATGGCAAGTCGAAAAACGAAATACGAAAAAAATCACCCCGAATATTATTTTAAACCAATCGCCTCTTATGACGAGTGGTAGTCGTGTCATCTTGATAGGCCTATACGCCTATACTCCAATTTCGAGCTGTGGTCTCCTTGCGTCACCGACCACTTTAAATGTTTGCATTTTCCCCAAATGTTTGTGTTTTTCAAGTGTCAATATGTAAGCATCCTTTGTAAGAGGAAGAATGGGGAAAATCTTCCTGGGTTTTTTACTGCAATGTTTGGAATTTTCCCTTGGGAGAGAGTTTTTATCGGGAATGATAGGTGCGAAGTTTTTCTCCAGCGCCGTAAATGCGAAGTGGACATGTCCTAAGTGCGAAAAAGGGTCACAATGTTATGGCGTCCTCACAACGAAACGTTGTGCGAAGCGTCGTAAAGCAAGGGATGCCTGTACTTATAAAATGAGAGTTGAATTTGGATCTTCTTCATTGTGTTGGGATTGGTACAGACGGGAGTTCGATGATGATTTCAGAACAAATTGGTGCTATTGCTGAGATTAGGAAGGAAGCAAAATACGTTGCTAGATGTCCTTGTTTTAACCATGCATTTAAATCGTCATTTCAAAGACGTCATCCGTTCCAAGTTGGTATTATCAAGGAAGTTTCTTCTTTCTTTAATGCTTCTTCAAAGCGAACCCATGTACTGATAAACGTCGATTCACACCTGAAGAGTATGTGCGAAACGCGTTGGGTAGAAAGAAGTGATTCTTTGATACAGTTTGTTGACTTGGCAGGGAAAATCGTTCAGGCACTTGAATACATATCGGACTGGAGTGAAGCCACAACTTTTTCTAAGGTTAAAATCTTGATAACAGCTTTGCGGGATGTCGAATTTGTAGTAGCGTTGCACTGTCTGTATTTTACTTGTGTTTATCATTAATTCAGTTATTTCAAAGGAAAAATGTTGACTTAACTGTCGCTTCTACTCCTCTTAATGATCTCCTCTCGGTTTTAAAAATCCAACGCGTCAACTGCGATGATGAATTTTCCGTCATATTCTCCAAAGCTTCGGAGTTTTTGTCGTGGTAAGATGTAAAGATCGAGCTTTCCTGTATGAGCAAAAAGCAAATGTACAGATCAAACATTCCATGTTTGACGCCCGTAGAATACTATCAAAGATAGTATATATTATGATTTGGAAACAAGGTTTTCTACCAAAACATTTAATTCATGCGAACTCACTTGTCTGTTGCCGAAAAATTTAGTGGATTTAAACACCAAGTCACTGTCGTTGAAGATTAACCCTCCAGTACATGAGTTTGGTCTGTGAGACCAAGCCCGCATTATATCGAACCGTAAAATTTGTGTGTTGGCAATACTGACTTGTGTGACTCAGTACCTTTCTAAAATTTCTTGTTCTTTGTGATACAGCAAGGCCAGTCTGAGTCGAGCTCTCCTTCGTGTACTTACGTCAAAAACTGTTTGGTGGTCTGGCAGACCCCCGGCGTGCACTCGCGTCTCTAATTCTCGATCCAATTATTTTCGTTATATATTAGTTTTATAGTGTTGTTATGCGAATTTTATGGTTGTTATTCGTGCCAGGAAAATTTATTAGTGTTCTCGGAGATAATAAAGGTAAACAACAAGAAAAAACAAGAGCCAAATACGTCTCGAATTTCGTTCTACGAGGAACGGGGAAGAAGAAATCCTCAACGTTTGGCTTTCAAGAGAATTTCTCGTTGGTCTCGTACATACATTCCTAAGAAGGCGAAAAATGTTTTATTGCGTTCAACTATGCACAATGAAGGAAAAATCGATGTTGACACCGGAAATAAAAAATAGCCCGAAATAATTACTTTCCATAACGACACAAAAGGTGCAGTCGTTGACAAAATGAGTGCAACATATAATGTTGCACAAAACACAAGAAGATGGCCGATGGTTATATTCTATAGTCTATTGAGTACCGGAGCTATAAACACGAGAGTAATTTATCAAGGCAATGGTCAAGAAAAAAACCTCGAAGAGATATGACAGAGTTGTCGCTTGCCCTAGCAAATGAACATCTAACACGGAAATTGCTCAATAACACCATTCCTAATGAAATAAGGAGAATTTGCATGATTATTCGGTCAGACCTGCAGACGAAAGCGCAAGAAACGCCTACGACTTCAAGTGGTCGATACGGGAACTGCGTAGGCATGAACAGAAAAAGTAGGTATTTTTGAAAAAAGAGCAAGAAGTACATCTGCTTTGAAAATGTTAATGTGCAGTGTGCAGCCAGTTTTGTGAAAATATCGAAGATTAATCCTGTAATTTCCACTGATAATTAAAAAGCAAAGTGAGTATGTTTTCAAGTGTTAAACTGAAGGAAGAACATTTTGGTTGTTTGTATAATAAACATTCATTTTTTAACAGAGAAACAATTGTAATTACAAACCTGCACTTGAATTCCAACTATCAGCGATAGTTCAGCTCTGGGGAAAAAGTGGGTTAAATCAGCAGGATCTATGGAAATTCCTTTAACCGTTAAGGAAGCACTTAAAAATTCTATGGGTGGCGGTGGAGGAGTGGTTAGAGCTTTGGTCTTCCACGCATTGGTCCCAGGTTCGAATCCGGTGGAGGGTAGGATTTTTCAACCTGGGAACGTCCCCTTGATGTTCTTCATTAAGAGTAGGCTAATGCTGGCATCAGGTTTCCCTCATCCCTTGTGTATATGCTCGGTTTGGAAGGAGTAATGACTATAATAATCTAAGAAGTTGATTAACCAGAAATTCCATACAAACAAAAACTCTTAAACCAATGCAAGGATAACCATGCGGTAGCCATGCAATATTTAAATCACTGGATTATTCTTTGTGCAGTACCAATTACCTTAAGAGTTTGGAAGGCTTTCAACGAGTATTCCGAGTATATAAGTATGTTGAACCAAATGAAGATACCTAATTTTATTGGATTTATTTATTGTCATTTAGCAGGAAGAGACTCCTTGATTCTAAAACAAAATGACAATTTCCCTTAGAAAACAGTCAACTTGAATTTTCCTTCAATTCAAGATTTGCTTGACTTTGCCGTAAAGTCCAATCGAGTAGGGCATATTTGAAATGTTGACTACTAAATGTCAGTACTGCGTCTTATGAAGGTGCACATTTATTATTTAAAGTCATTGCTTAGCCATTATAGGTGTAGCTAATTTCATTGGTGTGTTCGTTGTGTAAAGAGTAATGGCTATAATAATCCAAGAAGTTGATTAGCCGTAAATACAAACCAACAACATCTTCAAAATTCTGATCAGTACATAATGTATTTAGTCGCGTAATTGCCTACATCGCGTAATTGCCCGTAATAAATCATTATTTTTCTGAAATAGCCACTTTCATACGACAGGGGAATACCCCGTATTTGTCCCACCCTTGTTTCGGTGCAAAAGAATTGTGCAAAAAGTGGGAGAATTGTACGAGTAAATACGGTATATTTTTTAGTGGACCATTAAAAAGTCTTCTGACGTTGCCCATAAGCGTTGCGTCTGCCGAGAGAAGATTTTCTTCATTCAAGAAACCAAATGAGCCAAGGAACGTTGATGCTCTTCTGCACAAATATTGAAGTCGATGTAAACAAAGTGATTGAACATTTTGCTAATGGTGGAAATCGATAATTATATATTTTATTGTGATAGGTATGTATATTGGTTTACTAAATTGCTTACGCATGTTTTTGAGGCAGTACAATTTCTGTGTCGATGTTGAATTGAGTGACGTTTTGTTATAGGACTTTTGGCTAGGAATATGAATTATTAATTTAATGTTAAATAAGCATTTATAATTAATGAGGTCAGGCTCAACTTTGTGGAATTTACTCATAATGAAAGGATAACTTTATAGTTTCCACAACTTCATCCTCAATTTCGCAAATCTTCAGTTCGGCGGTCGTGCTAGAGACCCGTTTCCCTTTGAGGGAGCCGTGATCACGCTCGCCGGAGCACGAGTTAGGGAAGCGTATAAAGAGTAAAAGTTGTGGAAACTATTATCAAAAACAATTGTAATTTCATTATAATCTTAATTTATTTTATTGTTTTATATCAAATAAAAAAGAATTTATGTTTGAATGACTTTTCAATTGCTGTGAAAACATGTATATCGCCCCCCCCCCCATCCTCCCTAAAGACATTTTCTGGATCCGCCGCTGTATGTAAGCGGATGTTAACCTCCAGGTCATAACGTAAGTGCCCATAAAATCGCATGCCCTTGAAGCAATAAAATTTCACATTGAATCGACCCGAGTGTTCGTGTTTGAGTTTTGGCTGTAATCAGAACCAAACGCTTGAGCATACAGATCGGAGCTCTACGCTATGAGGCGCGAGGTTATTCCACTTTGACTAAATTAGTTCAACTGCAAGCTTGTATCAAATGATACATCTGACTTAGAACTCACACATCTCATTAATTAATTTTATCTGCCGCGTTCTTTGCTTCTTTTAGGCCATTTTTCTCGAATGACAATTATCAATCATCTACTTTGCAAAACCATTGAGCTGAAATTCCGCCAATAAAGCTAAATTGTTGTGTGCCCCTCATAAGTCAACGGAAATAATATTTAGTCGACTTTTAAAGGATCTCATAATTTTTTTCAGAACTGATTATATTAGTTGTCGTGCCTTGTAAAATAATGCATATGACACAATACGTTAACTGGTAAAGCGAAATTATTGAGCATATTCCTTATTACTGCCGGTTCAAAGGCTATGCCACCTAATATACACACAAGGGACTCAACATATGACTAATATCTAACTCTTTAAACCCCAGTGAAACAGTATAACATCACGAAGCTGATGCCTATAAATTAGTAATAGGCTCACTATTACCTTATGGCAAAGCGTTTGTCATCTATCAATTACTATGAAACGGATGAAAAAGCATTGATACGAATTTATTTTATAGTCTACACAGGTTCATAACAGTATAGTGGTTTTAGCGACATTATTATTTTATTCGTCAATCCTTCCCTTTACGAGTATACAGACATAAAGCTTTCAATTTTATGTGCATATTTTCTAAGTCTTCTCTTTGAAAATTATAATTTTATCGTAAGGAAGACCCCTAAAATGTGATTTATCTTACGGCCTCAGAATGTCATAACTTGCCTGATACTTGCGATATTCGTCGTAGTTTACGGAATTCTCTCTCTCTCTCTCTCTCTCTCTCTCTGGCCTCCGTCACAAGAGTGCGCGCTGCCCGTTTCGCGTATTTTATTATGCACTTTTTACATAATTTCTTTGTCATCGTTCTTATTTTATGTCTCATTAACGAGTTTCAGATATTCGACGCACATCCAAATCGGTATAGATAATAACATTAATGAGAAACCTGTCTGCATTAAGCCATATGAGACAATAACTAAGAGGATAAAATATGAAATTCTTTTTCTCAATAATAAAATTTTAGAGAAGATCGCTTATTCTTTTTACTGTCTCCACATACGTAGTATAGGGGGAAGTATTGTATTCATGAAAAAAATCGACATCGAGATTTCAACGGAAATACGCGTTTTGAGGTCCCCTGAACACGTTTTGACCATTTTCTCGATGATGTCTGTGTGTGTGTATGTGATAGATTTTTTGTGGGTGCTCTAACTCAAAAACTATTAGACAGGTAAATGCGAAATTTTATATTTAATATTTTTATAAAAGTCAAAAAAACCGATTAGTTTTTGGTAAAAATCGGTCAACCGGAAGTGGGTGTTTACTCTTGTCACCTTTATAAAAATGTAAAATATAAAATATCGCGTTGACCTTATCAATAGTTTTTGTGTTAAGCACCCACAAAAAATGTACATTTCCGTTGAAATCTCCAAGTCGATTTTTCCATGAATACTTTCCTCTATACAACGTATATGGAGAAAGTAAAAAAGACAAATTCGTATGTTTGAATTTTACGGATCTATTTTTCATCATAGCTATAAAATTGCACGGGCCGCATAAAGTGCTCGACCTACGATCCATGATCCGTAGCAGTGGATGGCAACTGGGCCAGATTTCTTGTCTCAGTTGTTCGTTATGAACCTCATAGATGGCAGTTAGCAACGAAGTACCAAATGGGAACGTTAGATGGCAGTGTCTGCGAATATTCCGAAAATGAAAGCATTCGTTTTTTCTGTTTCCCAAGAAACAGGGATAAGTGGGGAAATGTATTAATTAGTTGTCTGTGCATGCTGGCGGTATGCTGTTGTGCATTAAATAAGTTTATATATAGGAATAGGAAAGTATTGAAGTATATTTTAGTTATAATAACCTTTATTCTTAGTAAAATATGCGTTGTGTTATTTCATGTTATTTTTGGATTCTAAGGGTCTGTTTTGTTTTTAGTCAACATGAAAACAAGGTTAGTGCATAGATGCCATTTTGGATTTATATTCTCAACGGTTCATCTTAATGACTGTCGGACTAAAATGCACGTTTTTATTAATATATTGACTTAATAAGAAAATATTAATGACTTAGTTTAATGTCTACGAAATGAAATGCCAGTAGTAATTTAAAAAAAATCGAATTTTTGATTCACCGATTAATTTCCTTATCAATTGTAATTAATGATACAATCGACTATTGCATAAAACATATCTTACTCGAATAGTTGTAATATAATCTTTATGTTCACATAATACCTTCGTCGTAAATTACCCATTTATTTTCACTTATAAACGCTGTGTATACGTAAAGAAAATAGACCTATTTCCGTTCATTTCTTCTTCGTAGATAATCAATATCCCTTCAATTTCAAAATGTTGCGTGCGCGCAAAAAAATTAATCAGTTTGGAGATTGATGAACCTTGCAATTACATACGACTCGTCTGTGAACATTAGGTTCACTTAATAACGATTTGAAACGAAATTGTGGTGGCTGCAACAACAATTTAATTCAATGAATTATAAAAAAGATATGCTGCATTTCAATCTCGTGCATTCCGTCAGCCAAACCGACTTCTTACGTCGGCGTTTAACGTGGATTATACGGAAAATGCTATCAAGCAGCAAGTAATGGAAGAAGAAACTGTGAAAGTGTTTTCTTTTACTTTTTCAAACGCATATATCTCGACTGTTTTTGAGAGTTGGGCCTTGTCACTTTCGCTATTTCCGTTATGTAACGAGTACTATCGAACCGGAGAATTTGATAAAACCGATGAAATCGTCGCTTCGAAATTCGTAAATCCACTCGTACTTCTACCATTACAACTAATTACGCAGCGAGTTTGCTTCAGCCCCCCCCCCCCCCCCCAAACTCCTCACTTGGACAAAAAAACAACTCCAAGAGCCATCACGATGCAAGAATGACTTTTAAATAACAATGGCGAATTATAATAGTACGTTCAAACGATCGCCCAAGACGCGGAATAATCTTTGTTAACTCCGGTCGATACGCAAGAATACGTCGTATTTTATACAATAATAAACCCTGAAGGCTGAGATAGCGCTACGACAGGAATAGGTACATAGTCACCGACTGAAATAACATTCACGTAGATATGAAGTTAAAATTCAGTCTGCCGCGAAGATGACGCCGCTCAAATTGTTGGAATACTTTTGGAAATGACTGTACACAAAATATATACTCCGATGACTCCAAAATGTGGTTCTTTTATACATGTCAATTTAAGAGATTTTTCAAAAGTTAAATAGTCACTTCTGTTTATAAGGGAAAACATGATCAGAGTATGGGTTATTTTGAAAATGTTACTTCTTTTATTAACCCTTCAAGCCAATTGAGATTTAAGTGCCGGTAGTCACTATTCGCGTAGTAAATTTGATGAAGATTGTGCTATTTCTCAAATAACATATTACATCTAGATTAAATGTATCATATTCCATTTAAATTTGATTTACTATAACCTAATGATTAGTTAATATGAAAAGAAAGTTACTTATGGCGTGGTCGACTATATTCAATGTACATCCTTCCGATTTCACTAGTTTTCTAAAAATGCAGTTTTGCGGGCTAAGTTTGAACTATTTACCACTCACATTTCCGGAGGATACTTTTTCGTAAATGAATGGTATCTAAATATTTAGCACTTTATATTAGGTAGAATATTGAATATTTATTGACTTATTTAAACAGGTAAATATTTAGCAAACTATATATGTATATTTTAACTATGTAAAGAATTCGTCAAATCGCGCCAAAAATTGAAAGGGATAACATCAGGGCTATGGACTGAAGAACTTTTAATACCTCTGACTGATTCATGTTTAGTATGTGTAAAATTAAGGGTGTAGTTAGAAAATATTGTACAAAGAGACTAGCAGTTGAAATAAAACGATGTCTGTGGGTGTATGTGATCGGAATTTTGTGGGTGCTTTAACTCAAAAACTATTAATCAGATCACTGCAAAATTTTATATTTGACATTTCTATTAAAGGGAAACCGTAAGTGGGTGTTTACTCTTGTCACATCCGTTATTTTAAAATATTGGCTTTAATATTTGATATATGTAAAGACGTACTGGAATATAAGTTGTAAGAAATTTAATTTTCTACAACCTTTGTTCGAAACATTTTCCCATTGTTTAAGAAATATCTTAAAAACTAAATATTTTTACTGCCACCACCACGCCACCTACCGACGACTATTGTTAACATTTGACGCTTAGTTACGTTTTATTATTATTAACGCTCCTTTATATTTTCTTAATTGTTGGATCTTCGTGGCTTTATCCAATATCAGAAGGCTATCGTTTATTTCCAATCTTTTTAAAGTCTTTAAATTTTTGTCTCAGTCACTTAAAATATTTCTTATGATGTAACCTATTTGGAATTTTTAGAAATAATACAGGTATGGAGAAAGTCGTGGTGGCCACATCAGATTTTTTTGAGATATTTGCTTTAATATTTGATAAATGTAAAAAAGTACTGGAATAAAAGTTGTAGGAAATTACATTTTCTATAACCTTTGTTCGTAACATTTTCCCATATAATGCATTGTTGAAGAGACTATTGTAAACACTTTACGCTCCTTTTTATTTTCTTTATCGCTACAATTTGTTTGGGCAGTAAAAAAATATTTTGCCAGTACAATTTCTCAAGCAAAAAATAAATTGGCAGTAGAAAAATTAAATGGTACTAAAAATATAAACTGGCAGTATTCAAGCAGCTGTAAAGAAATTGCAATTACGGACACCCAATTATGGCTAAGCTTTAGTATAAGTCGCCCATGGCGATTTTCGTTCTTCTTTTGTTGTTTTGGGAAATATGGAGGGACATTTTGCTCGTCCTCACCGGGTTGGTTAAGTTGATTGAAGTGTTTTTCGTTCCTCAAAGAAACATTTCATTTTATCCCATACACCTTTTCAAAATCTTTATATATAATTACACAATGTCTGTCCGTCCGTCTGTCCGTCCGTCCGTCTGTCCGTCCGTCCACCCCCCTTTTATCTCTTGAACAGTTTGTCATACAGAAATGCTGTAAACGCCATTTTGTTTCTGCCAACTAGGAGATCCAGGGAAAACTATTTTCGTTTATGGAAGTATCCCGGATTCAACTCCGGGAGGCGATTACATTTTTTCATATGTTTACACAGGAGTTTTGATTTTTCAAGTTTCAAGGTTTCTTTCTTTCATTCATTAATAACGTAAATATGGACCGAATTTCTCCGTTTTTGCTTTATTCGACTGCTAAAATTATAAAATATCTTATTCTTGCGATGTTTTGGTGTTGCACGGAATTATTTTTCACAATCAGAGACACGCATTTCTTTTCGAAATTTTATGGCTTTTTCGTAGTCTTTCCGAGTGTTGCCAAGGCGACCCGCATTGTTGCCTTCGATTGAATTAGCGTCTATTAAGCCTTCAAATAGACATAATAATTGCGTTATCCACTTCGCGCTGTTTATGAAGCATCGAAATTATAGTTGTACTAATGTCAAACTTAATAGATTGCAACATTAATAATTAAAGATTATTATTATTTAGTAAACTACGTGTGGGCTGTGAGCATTTTTAACGATTGACAGAAAGAAAAAAAATCTTTTCTTTATTTCACTACTCAAATGTGACCTTTTTCGTATGGAAGAGACAATTAAAATTTCACATGTAGATTATAAAAACAAACATGGCATTCAAAATATCAGTTGTCTAATTTTAGAAGGATAAATTGGCTATAACTACTTTTAAACCTGCAGATTTCTGACTGACTTCGCAAAAGTGTTATAATATTTTCATTGTACTCCAGTACCCGAATCCAAGTTAAGTTGCTGGGGGTTGGATTCGTTCCATTTTCCTTGGGTTAAATGGTTGGGGGTTGGATTCGTTCCATTTTCCTCCTCCTACCGGGTTGGGTTAAAGTGGTTGGGGGTTGGATTCGGATACTAGGGTGCAATGAAATTATTATAGTATTTTTAATAGGGGTCCGGGATAACCCAGTAGTGCCCATTTTTTACTAACATTTTATTTTTTAACTGCCATTTTGCATTAAAATACTGCTAGTTTTCACTTTCTTTACTGCTGCTTGAATACTGCCAGTTTATCTTTTTTACTACCATTTAATTTTTTCTACTGCCAAATAATCATTTTTTCTACTGCCAATTTATTTTTTTACTACCAGTTTTATTCCATGCCTTTCCTATTTGTTGGAACTTCTGGACTACATATATCCAATATCAGAAGGCTACGGTTTGAGTTTATTTCTTTGTAAAGTCTAAATTTTTCTCACAGTTCCTTAAAAGATTTATTAATTATCTTTTAACCTATTTGGAATTTTTTAAAATATTACAGGTATGGAGAAAGTCATGTGTTGGCCACATCGGATTTTTTCGCTTACAAAAACTGCGTATATACGCAAGGAAAATAAACATATTTAACTTAATTTATTCGTCGTGGATTATCCATTTCCTTTCATTTACTATAAACTGCAGGCGCAAGAAAGGAAATTTAACGTATTTATAGTAAATTGGTTACTTCAGTTGGTACGAAGACTTTTTGTTGACAAAAATAAAACAAGATGGAAAGGTATACTCAATAAATGGAATACACAGAGATTTTAAAGGTGCTCTTTATTGGAAATATGTACGTATAAAGCGGTATCAAAAGATTGGACGGTTCTTGAAAAACTATTATTAGTAATTATAAGATAAAGTTTTAACCAAAGATTACTTCATGAAAATATTCCTTGTGAGTGAATATTCGCTGAAAGTTTCAGCGAAATGGGTTACCATATGTGGAGTTCCATGTGGTTAAGTGCAGTATCGTGGGGTGTAGGAGATAATGAGGCGGAAGGGCATGGAATTCGACACAGTGTGTGGTTACTTCGTGAGGACAACGAGAAAATAGGCCAAGGTCTCGCGATTAATCCTACCATGTATACTTCAGAGAAGACCGTTTAATTTAAGATATGGTTGAAATATTTTCTTGTTAACTTGCGTCTTTCAGAATAAGATAAGGCTAATAATTAATTCGCTTTATTTAATTTGGTTCGACTTCACCGGAGTTTTACAAAACGTATGTGGTATACTAAGTGCTCTACTTCGGAAGAACATCCAGCCACTGGCCGATAGGTATATGGCGACACTAACTCCCACCAATATACGCACCTCCAAGTTTGAATTAACGATACTTCTGTAAATCTACTTTCAAGGGTCCGTAATTCACTTACCTTCTTAGGGTAGAATTGACAGTTCAGGAGATAGCATAGATTTTCATTTACGAAAAACGATTTTTGGACCGCGAATAAAAAAACAGAAGAACGCAGCTGGGCACAAATGAATAACCGCGAATGGCAAATCCGCGCACGACGACGCTTTCTCTTCTTCATGCTACGTGATTTTTACTCAGCTCCTTGAAAGAGAATTTTTATATTGTTTAGGAAACTTTGGAAAATATTAGTAACGAGTGGAGTGGAGTGCAATGTTGAGCGTGTTTGCTGCTATTCCTCTCCTGTTTTTTTCCTATTTAATTTTATTCCTTATTTTCACATTAACCTTGATTTTTATTTTTCAATCTTGTTTTTGTCAGTCGCGTGTTTGTGATATTGCGTCTATAAGCTGTGTTGCGGTCAGGATACGCTTGACTATTGTTGGAATGTGTGTAGGAAGTGGGTTCCTGGGTTCCCTAAAAGCTGTTAGTGTTAATTTCTTTCCTTTATTTTTATTTAACCTTTCTTTTATTTTTCCTCTCCCTCTGCCTTTGTGCGACACCCTTTTTATTAAATTACGGCATAGGAAGTTGATTCCTTTCTTTATATAACTTCGGTAAAGTTTTGAAAAAACATCCATTCTCTCTTTGCATCGTCTAACAAGAATTTTTCAAGAAGCAATACAATAGCCTTCGAAGGATTACAGCACCGAAATCTCGGCAGCAAAGCTTCCAACGGCGGATAATATTCCCACGCCTCCATTTCAACGTCACTGATACCGCAACCGGAACAGACGGGATTCCACTTCCCATACGGGACCAACGACGGCAGCGCTTGCATCTGGCCCAAAAATTTCCCACTCACGCCGCATGGCCTTCTAATTGTCGCAAAATGCCGCCCAAGAAAGTCTCTGCTCCCGTTGGACAAAGCTCAGGATATGCCAGCAGCGCGATCGACCTCCGAAGCCTATGGTCCCACGCGATTAGCCCCCAATTCCATGCAGGCTGTCGCACAGGCGCCAAGTTCGACGGTTGTTGGAAGATAGGACGGGAAGTGATTCTTGGAGGGCTGCACCTTTACTTTCTCCGACAAAACCGGCAGTGCTTGTTAGCAAAGTTCAGGGAGGATAAGGAGGAGAGGAGCTCGCCAGTGCAGTTTTGGATTTTTCTAGAGAGAGGTAAAGGCGCTTTCCTTTGTCCAGCAGCGGAACTACAAAATTTCGCCAAAATAATTCTTGGGCTCCTTCACAATTCGTTGTTTGATCTATCCCCCCCTTTTAATAAAAGGCTATATTGGTCCGTTGGTTGGTCCAGGTCACGCTCATAAAACGCGAATAACTCGATCAAATACGCAAATATAAACTTGATATTTGGCAGACATAATTTATTCATAGTATTTATATACTATATATATATATATATATATATATATATATATATATATATATATATATATATATATATAAATGGTGTGACGAAGGAAAATCTATGAAAAACGTCCAGGGTTTGACTCCAAGGGATGATTTCCATTCCCCATAAGATAAACATCAACTTTTCGAGGTGCAAGCTTTTCTTATTTTGGAAATTAGACCTAAAACCTCTGGATCTAGACCATTCTAAAGAATAAATTATAAAGTATCTTATTCTGTTCATCTTCTTCTGCATACAGTCCGAAATCCCTCATGTTAAACGTTTAATTCACATATTTTGGGGAAATCTTGTCATTTCAACGGGATGTTACCTTGCCTACCAATTACATTGTTCAACCTCGAAATCCTATTGTTATTTCAATCCTTATTGGTTTAGGCGTGCCTTAAAGGCTTTTAATACGAAATGGAGAGAAAGACGGAAGGGGGGAAATGATTTTCATAACAATCAATGTAAACAACATTCGGTGCGTTGTTTACGAGAAGGAATACCTAAATAGCAGAAATACAATTAAAAAATAAATAATGAAACTACAAAGTTATCCTTTCATTATGAGTAAATTCCACAAAGTTGAGACTGACCTAATCCATTATATACAATTAAAAAAGATTAAAAATCGTAATAATGAGCTAAATTCAATATCAATGAAATAAAATAGGTATGAAAATCTGAGGAACGTGTTGGACATTTCAATGGACAAACCGAGCATGTAAAATATTTATAGAGTGAAGGATTGGGCGACATGTTACGGAAGTTAAGTAGTAGAATGGAGATCTTGAGGACGGTTTAGTAGGTAAATAGGGAGAGAAAGAGAGGTTTAAAAGACTCAAAGAATCAGAAAATAACAATAAAAGGCTGTTGTCCGCCCGTTGGCCTGAGTGTAAAGTTATTAAAACGCGAATAACTCGATGAAGGATATAAATAGAAAATCGAAAGTTGGCAGAAATTTATATAATGAGCTGATCCAAATTTATTTATTTAGGGTTGACGTGGTAATTTAAGAAATAAATGCCCGTTTGTGGCTCTATTTTTATTGCACTTCCTCCGAATAAAATTTATAAATTTGAATTTGGTGAAACGATATTTTATGTGGATTGGAAATTACTAAATATACAATTCACATTATAATATGTTCCAGGGAGTTAAAATAATTTTGACCAGTAAAAGTTGTCCAGCGTAATGTTTAACAAATAAATATTCTTTTTTTATGTAAGATATATATCTACGTATATCACGCCGAGAGAGATAGCTACGTTTTTGAGGTGAGAATGAGAAGGAGAATGTGAGGGAGGAGTATGGGAGGGAGGAAGAGGGATAATGGGAAGAGGAGAGGGCGAAGAATAGGAAGGAGAGAGGGAAGGAGAATTAGAAGACGAGAGAGGGAAAATACGAGGGAGAGAGGAAGAATAGGACGGAGAGAGAATAGGGGGAGAGGGAGGGTAGAGAATGGGAGGGAGGCAGAGAGAAGGGTGAAAGAATGGGAAGTACATTAATTTTAATGCATATTCTGCACATATCCGTCATATCTGACGGGCAATTACGCTAGTCTATATAAGTAATATAAAAACCTCTTAGGTGTCCCATGTCTCATTCTAATCTAGAAGGATTAGAGATCTGATTTGGCATGCTGGTCGGTCATAAGTCACAACCAACGAGAAAAATCTAAAATTCCAAACATTTGCATCTTTAGAGGATCTTTTTCGACCCCATTGTTCAATTCCAATACCCGTAAGAAAAGCATAGGATTCAATGCAGGGCATTCTATATATGCTTTTTTTTAATTACTTGAAATTGAGATGCGAATTCGGAATAAAAACAGTCTTGTAGTTAAACAATGAAAAGTTTAATTTTGAATACAAAATTTAAATCCGTGCCGAATTAGCCTAAAAATTTGTTTCTAATTGCAAAGAACGCATTTTTCTGAGACAATGAATACTTCTAACAACCATAACATCGAACTCTAGGTTTTAAAAAGGGAAATGACAATCTAATTAAAGATTGCATTAGCTCGACGCTTTCAATAATAATTAAGGACGTCATTATGAATTATTGATTTTCATCTAATCAACTCGCAACGCCATTCGCCACATGTGGCGAATTGGCGATAAAGTATGACGAATTGGATTTTAAGAGATTTTAAAAATTAAGCCACATTTTGGAGGCAAAATTGAGATTAAAGTTCATTAAAGCAATTTCAGGGTTTTTTTCCTTTAATCAGGTAATTTACCCTACTATTAGAAGGTGTTTTTTCTTAATGTGGTGAATTTGCAAGGCTTTATAAAATGCATTTTTAAATTGTTTTAATTGAGATACGAATTCTAGGGAAGAACAGTTGTCTAGCTGAAAGAACAGAGTTCTTAATCTTTGAAAGCAGAATTCAAATACATGCCGAATTAGCGTAAATATCTGCTTTAAATCGGAAACAAGGTGGAAAAGTATACTCCATAAATGGAATGTACAGATATTTCAAAGGCGTTCTTAATGGGAAATACGCATGGAACGGTATAGAAAGATTAGGTGATTCTTGAATTTTTATCCCCGAAACTATAGTTTCGGGGACTATCTTGTCTTG
Organism: Tanypteryx hageni; assembly: GCA_028673005.1. Lineage (NCBI taxonomy): Eukaryota > Metazoa > Arthropoda > Insecta > Odonata > Petaluridae > Tanypteryx > Tanypteryx hageni. Next base: position 39,424,588 of record CM054115.1, read on the forward strand.
TTCTCTATCCAAATAAATAATAATAATAATTTTTAATAAAGATCACTCGTACGTAATTAAATTAAAATCCGTCCTGCGGTTTAGGAGATGAAAGTTACAACGGACGGACGGACCAGACGTGTCCATAAGGCATTTCGCTATTACCGCTTCGCTAGTAAAAAACGCCTAAAAAGTGTGAATTTTTCCTCTTTTCAACGATGGAAATTTTTAAATACTATGGGAACGACCTCAGTGTTTTTAAAGGGTTCTGATATTATACGTTACGATTGCAGTGATTTAATGGTTTTAATGGAAATTAATGCCGCGGAAACGAATTAGAGCGGAACTTCCATAAATCGAATCTCAAAGGAGAATAAAAATTATTCGAGTCATAGTAAACTCAAGTTATGAAAATATATTTTTAAATATTTGTATATATACAGTGGAACTTCTACGACTCGAATCTTAGGGAAAAGCAAAATTTATTCGAGTTACGGAAATATATTTTTTCATTTTTCTTCACTTGAATTATCATCAAGTTTATTCCCATAAGCATATAAGTTAACTAACTCTCATTTTCAATATCATGCATATTATGAATACGTCATCACCAATATTTTCTTCCGATAATATGTAAGGTTTTACTGTATCATAGATAATTTTCATTCACACGTACTACTGAAAGTACAAACATGGCGATTAAATTTGGAATATCGACCGTGAGTAGGAGCGAATAGGTTTGTTTTTTTTTCAAGGACTATATGGGATCACAATCGAAGAAGCAACCTTGATAGCAGTGACGGTAAAACGTGAAAAGGATTTTAATGTTGTGTTTCGTAGTTTTTCGAGAGAATTGTTAAATATAATGGCGTCATATCTATTTCGCGATTGTTTTTTATCCAAATACGTGCTAAAGACATAGATGATGATGCCATAATCTTAACAAAAAATATCCTAATTTTTCCATAAATTTAATGTATAGAGTGTATTGTCTTAATGATAATTATTCTTATAGCTCATGCAGGGCGATCTGAGTGAAGAAACTTGAAATACGAAAACTTGGACAGGATCCGATTGCCACAGAATTTGGAAATTACGGATAGTTGCCTTAATTTCACGTAAAATTATAAATATTCTGCTATTACTAATGGAATTTATTATCTAATGGAATTTATTATCTAATACATATAGACTTTACGCGGCTGAATTGATGTTGCCCTGGAGATCGCGTTGGTTTATTAATGAGTTTGATCTTGGTATATGATGATTTTTTAGCGCTTGCAGTATGACAACTCGTATCATAAAACAGAAGGCTACAGTTTTGATTTTATTTCTGTTTTTTGTAAAGTCTTGAAATTTTTCTCGCAGTTCTTTAAAATATTTATTGTCATTTAACCTATTTGGAATTTTTAGAAATATTACAGGTGCGGAGAAAGTCTTGTGGTGGCTACATAAAATTTTTTATATATTTTTATTTTATAATTTTTAATGCAGGGATTTATAATTATGACGGTGAGATCAAATTCTTATGCATGAATTTGCATCAAACATTACTATTTAACATAGAAATTTATATTGTAGCTAATATTGAACCATATTGCCCAAATCTGTCATCGTATTTTATAATTTGTATAAAGGTAATTACACGGAAAATAAAGCGTTTTTCTACCGCCGACAAACTTAATAATACATCTGGTATAATTCCAGGATCCATATTATTCCAGTAATCTCTTGGATTTATTTGGTAAAAATGTTTGACACCGATTGCATAACAAATGTTTTTTCTGGCTCTATAACCTCGAGTGGTAATATGTTAGTCAAATCAACTCTGTTATTGTTCCTTAAAAGCGTTGAGAAGTACATAACTACACAGGAATTGATAACACTGTTTCTTGCAAACACAACAAATTTGATCGGCGACTTTGTGAATGTCAGTCGTAAAACTACTATATTTGTCAGTAAGAAGTTAATTGTTAAGAGGTAGAAATTGATTTAACTTAACTTGTGTATACATCGTGATTGATTTTCCCTCAGCTTAACGAAACATGCTTCTCGTTGTTCTTTTGTCTATTTATTTACACAAAATTCATAACTTATTTAGAACTTTTCTAATAGTTCCAGGCGTTTTTCTATTTTAATTTTCTCTTTGTCCTTGCCTTGTTTTTCATTCGTTCCAGTCTATTTTTTTCTCTGCTCCGATGTTACCCTTTCTTTTATCGTGGTATTCATTTTGCCTCGTTAATCTCACTAGCCTTTCTTCCTCCGTTTCATGGATAGTTTTTCTTTTCATGTCCGGGATTTCAACAACTCTGATCTTACAATCAAACTCAATATGGCGTTGTATGTTTTGACAGGTATTGCATTTTCCTGCCGCTTGGTGTCACTAGGTGCGTAGTCGATCTGTTCTTAAATTTTAAAAATATAAATAAAATACCAAAACGGGAAAACGGTTTAAAATTTTTTTGATGGAGATACGTCCAAATATTTTTTATCATGTACAACTTTTGATTCAAATTCATTAATATAAATTCATATTTCGGATTTGAATACATGGATATATCTCAGGTGAAGTTAATAAAAAAGAGTATAATAATAAAAAGAGGGATGGGCGGGAGAGGGGGAGGGAGAGAACGAGGGAAAGTGGAAGTTTGGGAAATCGTGAGGTTTGGTGGGAGGGATAGGTAGAGAGAGAGAGAGAAGGGTAAGAGAGGGGAAGGAATAGAGAGAGAGAGAAGTCCGAAAATATGATTTTTAGCCTACTTTCCATAATGGAAATAGGCCTTTGGTTTCATCGTTGTGTCTGCCCACCCTATTAACTTTTGGACCAATTGACCGATTTTTCATGACACTTGGTGGAAATCTCAAGCTACCGGGGACCTAGCTCTCGAGGATAGTTTTTGTTGTGAAGATTGAAAGTCCCGGGTTCGATTCCAGGAACTATCCTTCCCATTTGATTTACATGAGAAATCTGAAATCCATCGTGCAGGGTAATTTTCTCTTGCGCATTAAAATATCTTAGAATTCCAATATCAGAACGGGATTTGTACTATTATTATTTGAGGAAAGGAATGGAGATTCTAATTTTTATCGTAGAATGTTGCTTTTCGATCGTATTTCTTCGAATTTCTCGAAAATATTGGCGTTTATGAAGATTTTATCACGCGTTATGTTGCCATTGCAACGATTACTGTTGGACTCGGATTCGGTGTAGTCTAGTATTTTTGTCACACATATATGCGTGATCAATTTAGTTTTCCGTTCAAATGTATTTGTAATATTTTATAACGGTAAATTTTGATTGAAATTTGGGAACACGAAGGGCAACGCGGTTTTATTCTATTTTAATGCTACTAAAGCCAATATAAGTATTAAATAAATTATTAAATGGAAGGTAGACATCATAAGTTCCGTTTGATCACCTTGTTTACCTTAAATATCTTCCGGAAGGAAGAGTTTCTGAGTTGCAAACGGGCAGCGGACGAAGTCACCTCGCAGAGCGAGGCGCAGGGTTAACTCGCGTAGCTCGTACAATCTATTATATATTGACGCTTCTTACTTATGATATAACATGTAGGTGGATACTAAAGTTCAGACGCTTTCAGATGAGCTGGAGACTTGAAATTTGGCACGAGTATAGGATTTTGGTCGCAACAAAACAGAAAAATTAAAAATTTCAAAATTGTTCATTTTTAGGGGTTATTTTAACCCCATTTATACATTAAAGTTTAGTAATTATAATATTTATCTCGGAAACTATATGTCCTAGGTACGAGGTTTTGCAAAATTTTTGTAGCAAAGTCTATCCTCCGTATGAATAAAATTTTTAATCGATACCTTACAGATCATATAAGGTCAAGGAATGCAATTGGCGATTGTTATACGTATTTTTTACGATTATTACATATTAACAATTTGTATCACGAAAACTATAAATATAATATTTATTTTATTTTAGAAAATTTTGTCCTCTATCCTAATAAAGTGTTTCATCGATACCTTACAGATCATATAAGGGCAAGAGAAGAAAATTATGAAAGAATTTAGAGATTTTTCAGGAACAAAGCTAAACGATATTTTTATACGGTTCTTATGGGCTTTTACTTCCAGTGAACATACCCATCATAATTGTGAACGCATTAGTAGCAAAACGCTTGAAATTAAGATTTTTTTAGGTGAGATAATGTAGGGTGATCTGTTTGCAAGTCACTGTCATCGAAAGAAGCTTTAAATTTTATCTTATAACAGCGAATATAATTAATTTCCTTGACGGGGGCGGCGTAAGTAACACGTAACAGCCACCACGTTCCCATCTCGGTTTATCGTGTGGGCACATTTCGGCGCGAAATTTGACGTCCCACGAATCCTTGTGTTAGCGTTTACGAGTCGTATTCGACAGTTCTTCTGTTATTCTATAACCGTGTTATAAAGGCGATTATAAAAATTGTTTGTGTTACTTGTCATTGCGTTGTTATTTGTTGTTGTGTCGTTGGTTGTCGTTGGTTCAGAGGTGCAAACTTTTGAATTAAAAAATATTTCTAATAATGAAATCTGTCTGAAAAATTCCTGTTTTTAAGGTAAGATGAAATGCTTGCAGAATGCAACAACTTGTCATTCTATATTGACGCTTCTTACTTATGATATACTAGTAAAATGTTGCTTGTATTCTGCAAGCATTTCATCTCACCTTGAAAACATTAATTTTTCAGAGAGATATTTTATTATTAGAAATATTTTTAATTAAAAGCTTTTCAACTCTGCACCGATTTTTATTATTTCCTAATGGAACAATATTGGAGTAAAAACAATCAATAAAATTTGCAATTTTAAGAATATTATATTTTTCCATTGTGGGGTAGGTACTAATGCCACACATTTCTGCTAAATTTTAAAGTTGTACCACATCTAGAAGTGAGATAATATTTATCTAATTGTTTAAATTTTAAAAATTTCTAACGGCCGCTATAGCGATTTCATGGAGATTTTCAAATGTGTATTTTTGCATAATTTGAAAACACAAATATATTAGATCATATCAAAGGAAAAGATTCGCTATTTTGTCAGATATCATTCATGCCTGAGCGTTACAAACACTTTAGCGATTTAAAATAAAAATCCACTTATGCGTTCCGTTTGTCCGTCTGTCTGACGTGCTAAGTCCTCCTAAACAAAAGCAGATAGTCTTTGTTTCAGTATTTTGTCTCGTTGTGCACTTTTGTTCGGTTTTCCCGTCTAATTTTTTGAAAACCGCCGTTTATTGTCCACTAGATAAAGCCTTTCCTTGTTTGTTTGTTCTGGGCCGAGTTAAAAACAATAATGATCCCTTTAATCTCTGGGTACAGTAATAATTTTCACTATCAGAAATAAAGTAATAAGAACCAGAAAACTCCCTTATACTCATAGTTCTTCTCCAGCGCGTTTGTAAACCTTTCGGCTAATTCAGCGATGAATGAATCATAATCGTTGCGATTCAGCTTAATATTCTGTGCGACAAATAGGTACATCCTTCGAAAAGCAACGGTATATGCGCTCGGATGGACTGATAAAGAAATGGAATACATAATCTTCATAAACAAGGATAAGAAAAGACAACCGCCCTGCTTTATATATTTAATGTTTTATTCCCTTTATCAAGGGTTTCTAAATTATTTTACATGGTTTCAAGCATAGCTTCATAGGAATTTGCTTAATTATAATGTTACAGGGGCTGTCGGGTTATTAATCGAATTTGTTGAGGAATGGAGTGATGGAGGAGACGTCTGTGCACTCGGGCACCAATTGTCCGTTGAACTTGACGCACGCCTCGGCGCAGAGCTGTCCCTCGAAGTACGGTCCGAACATCTTCTTGCACTGAGCGCAGTTTCGGAGGCACACGGCCGATAAGTCAGCGGAGGCGTCGGTCAACATCGGAGAGAGAGCCAATAGGAAGAGGAAGATGGTGAGCAGGAGGGGAGCCTGCAGTAGACAAGATGAGAGAAAAGGATACGCGTGCATTGAACAATAACACGTAGGAAATGTACGCCAACGAAGTCAAATGAATCTCGTTCACGTACTGGTACCTAATCCGAATATAAGACGTAATATACTGTTGCCGATAGAAATGTGCTTATTCTTGAGCCAGACCCGTTTATTACGGTGGATATAATAAGCATTTAATGCATGTTTCACATCATTTTTAATCACACAGGTTCATAGTTAATTAGTAACCTTATCTTTGTATAACCAGTGTATTATGTGTTCTGAATATTTCGTTGGGAAAGATTAAACCTGACCATTTATCTAATGTAAGTTTTGCTTTGGCAGGTACTACGAGTTTTGGATACAATCGGCTTTAAGACATCTGTCGCTGAAAATATCCGTGGAAATTCTTTATAAGCGGCTATAGTTGCTCACCTTATTTTGTGCTGTAGCGAAGGTAGATCTTTGGTCCATGCTGAATAGGAAAAGGTTGCTGAGGAGAGTAAGTCGATTCTAATTGTTCCTGCCAATAAAAATATTAACACAAGATTAGCCTTAAGTCAATTAATTATCATTAACAAATATATTAAAGAATGTGTTGCGTATTGGTTTTTAAATTCATCACGAAGATGAGAACATTCGCCACAAATCGGTTGAATGACATAAATTCTCATTTGTGATACCACGCATCTATTCTCAGTGGTTATGCAAATACTAGCATAATTGCCCGTTAAATATGACGGGTATGTGCAGATTATGTATTAAATTGAAGGTACTTCCTATTTTTCCTTTTTTTCTCTCTTCCTTTTTCCCTGACCCTCCCCTTATTCACTCCCTCCCTCCTATCCTCTCTCTCCCTCCTTTTTTCCCTCTCTCCTTCCTATTTTCCCTCTCTCTTCCTTCTTCCCATTATCCATCCCTCTCTCTCTCTCTCCTATTCTTCACCCTCACTTCTTCCCATCTTCTCTCGTTCTCCCTCCCATTCTCCTCCCTTACTCCTTCACATTCTCGTTCTCCCCTAAAAAATGTAGCCATCTCTCTCAGCGTGATATACGTAGTTACAAATCTTACTTACAAAAAGTATATTTACTTGTTAAACATTACGCTAGACAACTTGAGCTGGCCAAAATTATTTTAACTCTCTGGAACATATTATAATGTGAACTATATATTTTATTTTTTCATATACGTAGTATATAAAGAAAGTATTGTTATCGTGAAAAAATTCGACTTCTAGATTTTGATGGAAATACGCGTGGTGTACCTGAATCCATACAAGAGGTTTTCGGCATGTCATCCGTCTGCCTGTCTGGCTGCCGGTCTGTTTGCTGTTCTAGAGCCCAAACGCGTACATAAAATCGAATGATATCTCGTATTTATGCAATATATAATCTTTTGCAGACCCTTTTTGATAAAAATAATATTGCACAAAATAAAAAGTAGTTGAAAAAAGACTTGGTAGTTAATTATTGGCGATTTTTAGAAAAATTTGAGTTACTCAAAAATGGCTCTAAGAAATTTTATTAAAATCAATCCAGTTGTATAGTCTGATGCCACAAATAATATTACGTAAGTCATATGTCTGAAACAGTGATGGTCATCAAGCCATGGCAGTGAATTGCCAAGCACAGAGTTAATTTTGGTGCAAAGAGCTTAGTGAGAACAGACGTATACCTATACCTATATGCAGGTCGCCTTGGAAATATCCGGAAAGAGTACGAATAAGCCATAAATTCGAAAAATTCTGTGTATTTCTGACACATTTTTCCATGTAACATCTAAACATCGCAAGAATAAGATATATTATAGTTTTAGCCATCGAATAAAGTAAAAACGGAGAAAATTGGTCAATATTTACGTATTTTAATGAATGAAGGAAACAATCTTGCACCTTGAGAAATCAAAAATCCCGTGTAAACATACGGGAAAATATAATCATCTCCTGGGACACTCCTGTAAACGAAAATAGTTTTCCCGGGGTCTCCTACTTGGCAGAAACAGAATGGGGTTTACAGCATTTCTCTGTGACAAAATGTTCAAGAGATAAAAGGGGGGACGAACAGACAGATATTGAGTAATTATTTATAAAAGATTTTTCCAATTATAGCTTATTTATTACTTCAGTATCCAATAAGATTGTTTGCGTTGACAACGATTAGGCAGCTATACATAAGTTTTCTGTTCAAATCGAATTACGACTGTCTTGTATAATGTTCCTGATAACGGCGGCTCCTACGATAAAAATATTTAAGAATAGAAATACTGTACTAGTTCTACAAGTTTCATTTGAAAACTATTTTAATATAACCATTACTTTACGAGATGTGACGGAAAGTTAATTTTTTGTCACCAGTAAAGTGGTACCCCTGAGTGGCTTAATTTATATGATTTTCTTATTGTCTTTGGCTGTAAGTCCTTAATACAATATTTCATGAAAATCGGTTCTATAGAAACCGAGAACGAACATAAGGACGGACGGACAGACCGAAGCTAATAGGAGCTTATGCTGGAAGCGAAACGCGCCCAACGATATCATTCTCTAATGTAACCTTTATGGTAAAGGCTTTTTCTAATTAGTATCCTGCTGCCTGCTTTAACATTCCGAGTGCGTAATACGCAAGTTAAAAGAATGAGCTTTTTCAAGCATTAAGATTCTCTTGCATATATGACACTAGATCACAAAGACGGTTCAGGAATAATGAAATCGTTCCACAAAATTATTACCTTTTTCAAGGTTCAAAATTTTCTTGATATCTAGGCTTTCAAAATGCTGCGCATGGTTAAACTTTTAAGAATGGAGTAGAGCTTAGTGTTTTCATTTATTAGAAATTTAAGTTACCGTGCCAATATTCACTATACACACATAATAGGTTGTAAACTATCTGCATTTTGATGGTGCAATGCTGTATTGATATTATAGGCCTAAGGCGAAACATATATGTCATAAAATAGGCATATTTAAAATAAATAACTAAAGAACGTTGATGATTATTAATGATCACGATTGTAGGAACACAAGCCGAATTTTACACAACACTTGGCGCAAATTCTTTAGATATCAAAAAACGTTATCTTGAATCGTAGCCATCAACATTCGGATGTATAATCAGCGCAGCGGTTTATATAATACTTATGTTAGAGACTACAGTGAGTTGAAAACTATATGTAACCCAGAATTGCGTTATAGATAAAACTTATCGTTTGATCTCCGCGAGTCTCTTTGTCTTCCGTGGCAACGACTATGGAATGTAATTAGCTGTATCGCTAGATATTAACTAGGTGCGATCCTTCACTCACCCTTCGAGATGTTCCTCTGATGGAGCGATGGTTCTTAGTGACTCCAACGTATTCTGTCTCAGCTTATATCTGAGAGGAATCTGCAGTGTTGAGGGTATGGAAGTGGTGGAATTCAGGGTGGGGAAGGAAGGGATAATTCAATATGTTACCGGAGATGGCGGAGAGCTCTTGGAGGCCCTTAAGTGTTATAGTTGGATGGGTCGGCCGGAGGGAGCGGGAAGGACTTTCCCTGCTGGGGAAGCTGCGTCTCTTACATCGCTCTCCGGTCCGCTCCATCGACGGTCTCCAAAGAGCCGCTTTTAAGACCCTAATTACATTTGAGAACTAGGATTTTTAATATAATTTTGTGATTGATCCTTTCGCAGCGATTTTTTAACTACTTGTAGCTGTTGTTCTATCAATCAAAATATTTTAATATTATTCTCGATCTAGATGAAATAAAAACTCTACCTTAAACTGTTTCATTTGAGCTAAAAGTTCTAGCGAAATGTTTAGTAGGACATAGATGGTAGCTGCATAAATTTTTATGTGAATTTGTTCATTCATTGATATTTATGTCATAAACAGTGTTTCATCACCTACATTTCTCAAAAATAGTATTTCTGACAAATTCTTCCATATAACATCTAAACATTAAAATAATAAGATATTTAATAGTCTTCATCGTCAAATAAAGCAAAAACGGAGATAAATGGTCCATATTTACTTATTTTGATGAATGAGGGAAATAAATCTTGCACCTTGAGAAATCAAAAATCGCGTGTGAACTTATGGGAAAATGTTATCGTCTCCTGGAATCGAACCCAGGACTTTTTCCGGGATATTTATTTTTTCTTGGCACCATCTCATGGGGGGTTGATGATTTTGATAGTTTCAGCTCTTAATTCTATCGTTAAATATCCAAAAGTACCGTGACAGACAGACGGACACTTGAGAATTTATATATACTGATATTTCTAATCGATAACTTAAAGAAGGTTATTTCAAACTTACATAGTATAGAAATGAAAGGAAATCTAAAAGTTTTTAGTTAGAGCATTGAATTAAAAAGTGATGAGAATAGGATTAGTACAGTCACAATGGGCGACTCGGAGGAAAGGTTTTATTTTATGGAGAAGCTTATGTCACCTGACAACATAGATGTATTGGATTTGACTTGGAAAGGAATTTTCATTAAGCAGAGGGCAGAATTATAAATTAAGATCAAAAGATGAAGTTATGGCGATGAGATGAATGTTTTCACAGTAATAATGAATGCCATAAATAATGATTCATAACCTGTACAGTTAACCCTCGATTTACACGGTAGTTTGGTTCCACGAAAACACTGTAATCCAATATCGTGTTAATGAAGAATAAGAATTAATGCAAAATACGGGTTTCAGTTACCACAAAAATGTTTTTGTTTAAACATTTTTAAGTTGCAATACCTTTTTTATTCCAAAATTTCTCATTAGTTCTAAGTTTCACGTATTAATTTTTTAATAATAATATTTCAAAACTTTATAAATTTATAACGTTTTTGGTATTTTGAAATCAGAAAATTTGTTTTTTTTTCAATTCCGTCTGTCTGTAATCTGTTATCCGTTGTCTTTGCTTAATCATTTGCTGAAATCTTGTATTTATGTAGTATATTACTTAAAATAGAAGCCTAATTGAAAATATCGGTACAATATACATTGCGTACACACTCACATACATGTGCTTCTGGTTTCACTCCACTCTTTCCTGATTGGAAGCAAATCCTGCTTCTACAAAAACAGAAAAACTACGGAAAAGGTTTTCTGCACGTAAACGGTATCAATCTTGATAAATAGTCATGCCATAATAAATATCAAGTATTGTGTAGATTGGAGATGCTACATGGACACTGAATTGCAATATCACAATGTCGCTGGACGCTATATAGCAGGAGTGGCCAAACCTACTTACCCTCGGAGCCGCATACGATAATCTTGAGAAGTTCGAGAGCCGCATGACAGACATTGTGCTCATAAATTTATTAGCAGAAAACATAACCTGTATCCGAAGCAATTCAGATATAATGCATGTCCTTTAGGTATTCCCGACAAGTCTCAAGTGAAAGACGTTGACACGCCCCTAAATGGAAATTGAAAAGAGCCGCATGCGACTCGCCAGCCACGGTTTGGATACCGTTGATGTATATTTGTATCTCGAACAAGATGATTCAAACGGAACTTATGATGCCTAATTTCCATTTCCTAATTTATTTAATACTTATATTGGCTTTAATAGCTTTAAAATCACCGCGGATATGTTGCACTATGTATCCCCAAATTTCATAATTCAGCGTTGTAAATATTACAAAAATATTTTAGAACGGAAAACGAAATTGATCACGCGTATTTTTGTGGCAAAAATTACGCGTTTTTCTACTAGACTATACCGAATCCGAGTCCAACAATAGTCGTCGCAATGTTAACACTCGTAATGAGCAATAAAAATTACACAAACGCCAGTATTTACGCGACATATAATCAATAAGCAGAATTCCACGATAAAAATTACAATCTCCATTATTTTCCTCAGAAAATAGTACAAATCCCTTTCCGATATTACAATGTACAAGAGAAAATTACCCTGCACAATGGATTTCAGATTTCCATGTAAATCAAATGGGAAGGATATTTCCTAGAATCGAACCGGGGACTTGCAATCTTTGCAACAAAAACTATCCTCGGGAGCTCGGCCCATGTAGCAAGAGATTTCCACCAAGTGTCATGAAAATCGGTTTTTGTTTCAAAAGTTAATAAGGACGACAAACAGAAAGGCAGCGAATGATTAATGTTCTACATTCAAATGTATTCCTTCTCGTAAATAACGCAACGAATGTTGTTTTGCATTGATTGCTATGAAAAACAGTTTCCCCCTTCTGTCTTTCTCTCCTTAACGTATTCAAAGCCTTTAAAGCACACTTAAAACCATAAGGATTGAAATAATAATAGGATTTCGAGGTTTAACAATGTAATTGGTAGGCAAGGCAACATCCCGCTAAAATGGCAAGATTTCCACAAACTATGTGAATTAAACGTTTAACGTGAAGGATTTCGGACTGTATGCAAAAGAAGATGAACAGAATAAGAATCTTTATAATTTATTCTTTAGAATGGTCTAGATCCAGGGGATTTAGGTCAATTTTTTCTAATTTTAATTTCCAAAACAAGAAAGGCTTGCACGTCGAAAAGTCGATTTTTAAGTGTTATTTTATGGGAAAGAGAAATGTCTTCCTTGGAGTCGAACCCGGGACATTTTTTGAGATTTTTCATCACTTTAAAATATGCGAATTTAGCATTCCTTCCAAATTTCAAAAATGTATCTCGATCTTTTATAGAGTTATTCGCATTTTTATAGCGTGACAGAGGGAGCCACAAAGGGACAGAAGTAGGCTTTTATAGATTTCATAGTTACATTGTGGAAAGTAGGCTAAAAATATGCTTTATATATTATAGTTTTCACCATAAAGGTCTATAACTGAATGAATTTTAATCAAAATCGTTAAAGCCATTTTTGAATAAATCGACATTTTGTAAAAATCGATAAAATTAAACTACCATTTATTCTTGCGATATATCTTTCATCTCTTTATGTATTTCATTCTGGTAATTATTATGTCTAAATGAAAATTATCATAAGATTTTGTCCTAGAGTTTAGCCTCTATAGCCGCGTACAGACAGACGTCATAGCGAAAAAAGGTTTTTTGGACTCTGATACACCTAAAACGTGTATTTCCGTCAAAATCTCGAAGTCAGTTTTTTTTGCGATTACAATAATTTCTCTATATACTACCTATTTGATAAAGTAATAAAACAATAAAGAGTAGTTTACTCCCAATTATTTTCACAAAACGGCGATTTTCTAAAATATGTCAGCATCTGAATTTATCTAGTTATAATGTTTGATGTTATGAACAGTAATGCATGAGGTACATTTAAAAAAATATATAGCATCCGGTGATATCGTAACATGTCGAGTTTTACTTCCAGATATCGCGGTCTCCCCACCTATAGAAGCAGTATTGAGAGAATTGAAACCGCGCGTAATTACGTATTGATGTAATCAGTAACATTATTGCATGAACTAGAAGCATATGGATAACAGACATTTTGTGCAGTGTCTTTTGCACCTTGTTTACTTTTGACTTTGGGAAGCTAAAAATATCCCATGCGGAGGATGAGAGGCCACCAGTGGAGAGGAACTACTTAGAAACAATAAAATTATCATTTCTTATTCTGGCCATATCATGAAAAATTTCAACCCACCTTTGTCGTAAAAATAATCATTAATGCGAATAAACCTTTTCTTACGGATATTTAATATTGTTTTTGTCTAATTATTTTTTATAACTGAAGAGGGCTGATATCTAGTATTTTAAACAGATTTCGTTGCTTCATCAAATATTAAGAGGGAAATTATAATCTAATGAACAAATCTGAGAAGAAGGAAACTTTCGAAGACGCGGCGGCGGATCAGATGCAGGTGATGGAAAAAAATCCCATAAAAATCGACAGCAGAGGGCGGAAACGATAAAAGCGAGGCAACATATTGAGCTTGAGATGGATCGTCGTCCTAGTCCCTGAGAGCCCTCTATATAAAAACGCGGATGGTCTTTCGATGCGACGCCGTGTGGCGTAGGACGTTAAGTTCTAAGATGTGTTTGCCGGGTGGCCTACATTTACGGCGCTCTTTCCAGTTCAAAAATTTCTTCCACTACCTCAATCACTTGTTTCGACGTTACAATAAATCACTCGCCTCCTCCTTCGGTCTCTATTACTCTCTTTGTGTATATTCAAACGTAGGGCGAAGCTCCAGATAGTGAGTGCCCGAATTTATTCAGTTGTAGATTAAATTAGAAAAGCTTCGAGTACGCATTCGGGAATTAGTTGCGAGTCCGGACAAACAATTTTTTTCCTGTCATAGTATGTCCCCATTCAATGTAGTTTTTCGAAAAACCTTTGCAGATACGTATCCTGGGAAACAATATTTTTGGATTTATTCCCTCTACAATGAAGCGTAAGAATCTGGTAGAATTAAATTGAATTCGCAATTCAAATTACATCGAATTGGGCAGATTAAATATCGCGATAGAATAATTTTAATCAAAACCTACTATTTTGAGTATAAATACATGAATATCCGTTGCATTAAATCATGAAAAACTGTAAGATATACTTTTATTCTTACGAAGCAGGAAGAGTTTATCTCAAAATTTTAAAGTGCTTTTAGATATGCAAAAGGTTGGAAACCTTAGAAACGAGCAGATATTTTTTAGAATGCGGTGGCAGCATTAGTCTCATAATTTTGGTTATCGTTTTGCTTCAGGTTTTCGTTTTATACACAGAGATATTATGATTTTAAATACCAGAAGCATGCATACCATTTTATTAGGTCTTATATTTGGTAGAGAGTACAGTTTCTTTAACATAGCATAATATCATTAGAGGCTTTCTGATATATTTACAAATGTTATTCGAAAAACACAGGAAGGGAGGTATAAGCAAAAATGTTAAGGTAACAGAAACCCATTCTATGCTATTTGAAGTTAAAGATACATGAAAATCAAATGTTTTTGATCCAGTCAATCCAAGTTCTTGTCAGTTCCGATATATTTCCTATCAACGTGTAATTCTTGGAAATCATTCCCAACCTTATACCTTCATTTATGAGCAGAGCCATCGATGCCAGTTGTTGAGAAGATGGAGGATTCGATCCTTTTGTTAGATATTTCAAATTTAAGTGGTTCTCATTACTTCGATCCCAGCCAATCCCTTTGTAGATACGGCCGTCGCCTCCTACATGCAAGTTTCCGTAAATATCACCCCAAGACGAAATCGTTGAGCCCTGTAAATTTCTTTACTGCAACCGCGCAGTCAGTATGGTTTGAGCATTCAGCATCTTCGACATAAATGTTCAACGTAATCACTGGATGTTGTAGAACGTTAAGACTGGAAGTTGTTCTATTCTTTGCGTTCCAATCGGAACTTGAAATTATTCTTATTTGAGGGGCCTTAGCCAAGGTATTTTCTGCGAAAATAAACCATAATGAAGACATAGAATGAATTAGGTAGGTAATCCATTAATTATGAATTGCTAATTGCAGTCATTAATAAATTATTCCGTCTTTGACTACGCGTTTAATACAGTGAAGACCTAGCCAGCCGAATCATATTCGAGAATGCATTTGGAACACAACCGTACGAATTATGATATATGTACTAGCGTAATTGCCCGTCAAATATGACGGGTATACGTGAATTAAGTATTGTGTTAAAATAGAATTGAAATAAAAATTAATGAAACCAACTTTAAATGCACTAAAAAGTAAACAATAAATGTAAAATTCTTATACTTTAGTGTTGCAGAGAGTCAAAATGGTTTTGGCGAATATAAATTGTGCGCTATACAACTCTTATATGCCGAAAAGTATTTTAAATTTACGGAACATTATTTTAGTCTCTCTATTTAAATCACTCAAAGCACGCTTTCCTTACGTATCTTACATATAGTTTTCCAGTTCTGTCGTTCTGTCTGGCCTGTCTGTGTGAGACACTTTGATTTTTCAAGGTGCAAGGTTTATTTGC
Organism: Tanypteryx hageni; assembly: GCA_028673005.1. Classification (NCBI taxonomy): domain Eukaryota; kingdom Metazoa; phylum Arthropoda; class Insecta; order Odonata; family Petaluridae; genus Tanypteryx; species Tanypteryx hageni. The sequence goes on from CM054115.1 coordinate 39,440,419, forward strand.
TTCATTCATTAAAATACTTAAATATGGACCGAATATGTCCGTTTTTGCTTTATTCTACGGCTAAAACTACAAAATATCTTATTCTTGCAATGCTTAGATGTTAAACGGAAGAATTTGATAGAAATACTCATATCTTTTCGAAATTTTATGGCCTTTTGTACTCTTTCCGGATTTTGCCAAGGCGATTGAATTAGCATATAATAATTTGACGAAAGAATTACGGTATTCGCTTCGCGGTTCTTATGAAGCATCGAATTTATAATTGTAGCAACGTCAAACTTAATAGATTGCAACGTTAATAATTGCAGATAATAATTATTTAATTATTCAGTAAACTACATGTGGACTGTGGGCATTTTAAATGATCGACCAAAAGAAAACAATCTTCTTTTACTTCAATGCTGGAATATTACATTTTCGTAAGGGAGAAGCAATGAAAATTGTATATTTAATTTATATAAACAAACATTAAATTGAAAATGATTGAAGAAATTTTACATGCAATGTAGTTTATAAGGAAGTTTTAAAAAATAATCATAATAAGAGTATTTACGGTGTTATTTATTGTTGTTTAAAATTTGTTTACATTATAAATGTACGTAATTAGATTTTAAGTAGGCACCTTTAAAATTAGCTATTTCATTGAAGGAAAGATAAGCGAAATTACTTTGCCATAAAACTTGATTTAATGGAAAAATACAATAATTATAATCGATTTTCAGCCGAGATATTGCATTATTATATACTTACTCCCGGCATATTTGACGGGAAAATCGGTTAGTTATTATAATAAAAGCCGTGACGGTGGGGTTTTTGTGTAACGCTGACGTCATCAATTAAGATAGCCTGTGATTTTTCTGGATTGATACTAAGAAAATTTTTATTGCTCCAGTTCTCTAGCATTTCTAAGTCCTTATTGATATTATTTAGGGTTCTCGCGAGATCGTTTGCGGTAGAGCTTGAATATATTTGCATGTCAGCTGCATAAAGGTGATGATTTCCGTATTTAAGGGACAAGGAGCAGTCATTTATGTACAAAGAAAATAGTAGGGGACCCAAAATTGAGCCCTGTGGGACGCCTCTCCCATTAATAAGCCAATGAGAGGAAGAATTAATGGAAATCACTCGTTGTGAACGATCGTTTAAATAAGAACATATCCAATTTATGGCTGACGGCAAGAAATTAATTCGAGCAGTTTTGACAGCAGAACAACTTTGTCTATCGAGTCGAAAGCTTTACTGAAATCCAGTAGTACTAGGATTGTTACTTCCCTTTTGTCTATTGCGCGGCGAATGTCGTCGGTGATTTTTACAGGAGTAGTGGTGGTGCTATGAGATTTACGAAAGCCAGATTGAAAGGGATCTAACAATTGATTTTCGTTAAGAAAGTGCTTGATTTGTTCATGTGCTAATTTTTCTAAGGCTTTCGATAAGGTAGGCAAAAAGCTAATTGGGCGAAAATCTTTTATTTCATTCGATTTAGATTTCTATGGTAATGGTCTTATGAAAGCGCATTTCCATTGCACTGGAAATTTTTCTTGAGATAGGGAGCAGTTAAATATGTTAGTTATTATTGGTAGAATAATATGTATCACTTTATTGATGAAGATAGCAGGAATGCCATCTGACCCTTGTGCTTTAGATTTAATTTTTCCAAATTCATGGAGCACTTGGAATTAAGTGACCGGGATGAATCTGAACTGGTTAAAATCCTTGTTTGATTTTTCAGCTGCGGCAGTAATCGAATTAACAACTTCCCTTTTTATTCTATCATTAATGACTTTCGGGGTTGTAGAGAATTTAGCATTTAATGTGTCTAATGATATGTATGGAGGCAGTTTAAAGTCATTTTGTTTACCAATACCAATCGACCTAAGTTTTTTCCAAATAATCGAAGGTGATTCATTCGGACTAGCTATTAAATGAATAAATCTAATTTTTGCATTTCTGAATAGCTGTTTCATTTTGTTTCTAATGCGCTTATATTTGTCGAAAATATTATCGATTTTAATTCTTTTGGACAAACGAAAAACCGGATCGGGATGCGCCGTCATTCTTTTAATTTCGTCATTAAGCCTGGGCGCGCAAGGTTTGGAAATGCGAATGGTTTTTTCAGGTGCGAACTGGTCAAGTAACTGAATTAATAAAGTGTTTAAGACTTCAACTTTTTCATCAATATCGTTGATAAATTCAATGGTATACCACGGAAGAGTAGATACTTCGTTCATTAATTCAGAATCATCTACCCCTTTTATATCTCGGTGACGCATAAATGTTTGTTTGAATTTCGGCGAATTGAGTGAGTATGCTAAGAAGATTAGGTCATGAGAAGAAATTCCTGGGACTGGCAATTGACCATGAGTTATTATTTTTTTCAAGGTTTGTCGTAACGGCTAAGTCAATTCAGGTTGAAGCTTTTTGGGTCTTAGTCGGATTCGGCGGAACGATATTGAGACCATGCGAATTAAAGGAATGTTTTAAATAATCAGTATCATGAGAACTGGCTGTGAAATTGGCATTAAAATCACCGGTGATTATAATGTGTTCATAATTGGTAGCAAAATTCGAAAATATGTCGTCTAAGTCTGGTAGATTGGTTATTTTGGGAGGTCGATAAATTATATCTAGTAAAAGTTTTTTGGCATTGACTAAAGTTTCTAAGAAGAGGAATTTAGGCCTTCTTGCGTACTGAGGTTCGCTTACTGCAATCACTTTACACTTCAAATCATTTCGTACGTAAAAACCCACCCCACCACCACCTTTCCCTAAGCAATTGTTGCGATAAAAACAGTAACCAGGTCTATAGTAGAAGAGGAGGTGGAAGGTTTAAGCCAAGTTTCGGCCAAGGATATTACATGAACGTCATTAGAAGGAAATATGGTTCGTAACTCATCTAGATGCGCAGTGAGGCTTTATACGTTAAGATAAATCAGCTAAAAGGCTCGTGGAAATGGTTTGAAGTAAGAAGACAGCAATTTATGAGTGGAAAGGTCATCAGAGAGGTTGTAATGAGGAGAATTCCCCATGAAAGGGGAGAATGAAGACAAAGCAAGATTTTGGGGGAATCTAGGTATAAACTCCGGGGCGCGAGGGTTGAGGAGTGATTCTCTACGCACAGCGTGAGACAGTGAGCGAGTACCAGGTGGGAGAGATAGATAGATAATCGTCTTTATTCGGGCGAAATTTGAACCATAAGGTCCATTCTTACATTTAACCCTTCGTCAATATCATGAATATTAAAAAATTAAAGTATTACAATGAAGAGTGTATAAAATATACAAAACAAAAAGATATAAGTGAAGACAGATTTAAGTTTGTGGGGAAAACCTAGGTAAAAACAGATTTGTTCTACAGAGAAGGGAGGTGTGAAAACCTGCGAAAATCCTATATAGTGTATATGTTACAATGGTAAACTACAACAGAATATAGAAAACAGTAAGTACATCGTAAATACAGCATCGCTGTAAACCGTCACAAATATACATATACATATACATCTACATATTACCCTGCAAGTCACCTTGACGGTGGATGGCAGGGGGCGCCGCGCACCAAGTTCCTAACTAATTATTATTCACAGTTATCTATTGTGGTCACGTATTGTCCTAGGGAAAAAGGACTCCTTATACCTCTCCGTCCTACTATCTATTTCGCGAATCTTGTCCTCATTATCCCTCCGTCCGATATACGTTGGTTGTCGAATAATATCCTTCATTTCATTTACGAATATCTCCGACCTATATTTATCTAGAAGTTTAAGTCTCGCCTGTAATCTACGATCTTTCAACGATGGCCAACTCAACTCTTCAATGAGTAACGTAACGCTCTGTTTTTTATCTTAATTCTTTTTCACGAATCTAGCTGCTCGCCGCTGTATTTTTTCTAAATCCTTTATGAGTCCCCTCTGATATGGATCCCAAACTGCTGCTGCGTATTCCATTTGAGGTCTAACCAACGATAAATAACAGGATTCTCTAACCTTTTCCGTGCTTTTCCTGACTATCCTACGCACAAAAGCCAACTTCTTATTTGCCGCACCTATCACTCGTCTTATGTGGGTGTCCCAAGACAGGTCACGATTCAAGGTTACCCCGAGGTATTTCACGGATTCCGAAACAGGAATGCTCTCACCATATATCGAGTAGGTAAACACGGACGATGGGCTTCTAGATTTCCAAAAGTTTAGAACGTTACTCTTTTTCTGATTGATTTCTAGCTGCCATTCCTTGCACCAAACAGATAACGCATCCAGATCATCCTGAAGCTGACGATGGTCGCTAGGACCACTAATTTCTCTATAGACTACGGTGTCATCCGCAAAAAGCCTGATATTACTTTTTACAACTGAGCTGATATCGTTTATATAAAGCAAGAAAAGCATAGGTCCGATCACACTACCCTGCGGCACTCCAGAGACTACATCTGCCACACTCGAGGACTTACCATCGATGACTACTTTTTGTTTTCTATTCCAAAGGAAAGCGCGAACCCAGTTAATGACTTTAACATTAACGCCAAGATTTCCCAATTTTAATAACAACTTACGGTGGGGAACCTTGTCAAAAGCTTTTCTAAAATCAAGGAACACTGCATCGACCTGCTTATTATTTTCGCCGCATGATAAAACATCATTCACAAACAGACCGAGTTGGGTGTCACAGGATCTACCTTTTCTGAAGCCATGTTGACAGCTGACTAAGAGCGATCTACTCTCAAGATAACGCATTGTGTTGCTAACAATAATGTGCTCCAAAATCTTACATGATAATGATGTTAGAGAAATAGGCCTATAATTTTTGGGGTTTTCTTTGTCACCTCCCTTATGAATGGGTGTGACGTGTGCTAGTCTCCAATCATCAGGAACCTCACAGAGGGTAAGAGATTTCTCGAAAACTATTCGAAGGAAGGGAGCTATTTCTTCTGCTAGTTCTTTTAATACACGCGCGGGCATTCCTTCTGGTCCTGCGTCCATAAAAGACATTCAAGTAATATACACATGAAATATAGATAAATAGACAAAATTTAGATAAAATACATAATTTTACATAAAATATACATGAAAAATACATGGAAAACTACAACAAAGTATAGGAAACAGTAAGTACAGTAGTAAACATCGTAAATACAGCATCGCTGTATACCGTCACAAATATACAAATAAATACATTCAAGTAATATACACATGAAATATAGATAAATATACATGAAATATAGATATGATAAAGATACAGAGGATAACAAAATGCATATAATAAAAAGAAGAGGGGAAAGAATATATAAATATCATAAGAAAATAACATAGTCAATAGTAGTATACGTTGTAAGAAACTCAATATCCTGTAAAGAGAATAATTAATATTAATTATGTTAGGAGGAGTGAAGGCATCCATCGCATAAAAGGTAAGAAAAATAACCTAAAGTTGACCTGAGCGTTGGGCCGTGAGCAGCAAATTAAAGTATTTATGTTTGAAGATGTGGAGTGATGTTGCATTTTGGAAGTCTGTAGGTAGGCCGTTCAATAGTCTGCAAGCTGTAACCTGGAAGGATTTATTATAGATCTCTGTCCTGTGATGTGGGATAGAGAAAAGATTATTGCCCCTAGTGTTGGCGTTGTGTACAGAGTATATTTTGGAAAATTTAGAATTCAAATACTGTTGAATTTGAAGAGTTTTAATTTGATAAAATAATGTGAGGAGATGGAAACGTCTACGAGCTTCGAGGCGAAGCCAACCTAACTTATGAAAAGATTGAGTGACGTGGTCACTCTTTTGAAGATCACAAATGAATCTAATACACGTATTTTGTGCCCGCTGCAATTTTAAAGATAACTCGTTAGATGTATCTTGATAGACCGTATCGCACTAATCGAAGTGTGGAAGACAAGAGCGGTGATAAGTTGTTTGCGAAAAGAAAAATCGGTGATGCTTTTAATTCTCTCAAGCGAGTGGAGTGAGCTGTCAACAGTATTGCATACTTTAGTTATATGATCAGTCCAGGTCAAAGTTTCGTTGAATAATAACCCGAGGTTAGTTGCAGTTTTTTTGGAAAGGAATGAGAGAATTATTGAGCAAAAGTGGGAGAAGTTTCGTGGAGGTTAATGTGGAGAGACGTTTGGGGTACCCAATGATAATAGACTGACTTTTTGTGGGTTTAATTTGTAGGAAATTTGCATTGCTCCATTTGGATAAAGAAGTGAGGTCATGATTCATTTTACCAATGATGAGAGGGAGATCAATAATGGGAGAGTGCATATAAATTTCGAGGTCATCTGCATAGAGGTTGTATTTACAGTAATCAAGCTGAGAAGATATGTCATTTATGTATAGAGAGAAGAGCAGTGGGCCTAGGGTGGAACCTTGTGATACACCTCGTGTCACTTTAATCCATCTTGAAGAATGATTGTCAGCTACGACCTTTTGATAGCGATCATTGAGGTTTGAGGAAATTAGGATTAACGAATCTGAGGGGAAGTTCAGGAGGCGAAGTTTGGTTAGAAGTATATTTAGATCTACAGAGTCAAAAGCTTTACTGTAGTCCAGAATAGAGGAAGGGAGGGAGACAGAGGGAGGGAGAGAGGGAGAGGAGGGAGGGAATATTATTATTTATCCGTCATATGACGGGCAATACACTAGTATACTATAAGGATTGACAATAAAATCTCGAGGTTTGACAAATCATTTTACAGTTTTGGAAAGCGCATTTCATCGCGCGTGATTTTGCAAACGATAGAGCGGAACACTCCACTTCAGTGTCGTGAAAAATTACCAAATAACAGTCGCGCGTGATGGAACGGTAAATGATGGAGCGTGCATTCCATCCCTTGTATTTTCATAAAATTGACTCACTCCATCGCGGGTGATGGAACTGTCCGTGTAAACATGAAAACCGCGTTATTTTCCAGATGATGGAATGAGCTCTTGTCATTATCTAATTTTGTAATCTTTCCCCTGCAGTTTGATAGAGGACTGATCAGTTTTAGCCGCGCTTCTTTAATTATTTGTGCTGCTTAGAGCATTTTAATAGTTGGCTACTTTGATGATATAATTAAGCGTAAGTTTATATAATTAAATTATGTTCAAAAGGAAGAAGCAATTATTGGCATGTTCCGGAGAGTATTTCATATTTTTAAGTATAAGGCCGCGCACAAAACGTGCATGGGTAAAACAGTGGAAAGTGGGCAAACATTTCTAAAGTGTTTGGCAACAAATGTTGCCACTGGACATGAGTGGATTAATCTTTAAACGGATATTTCAGCTAAAAACTATGAAAATCCTAGATCTAGCCGAACGCACCGCGATCCTTACACAGTTGAACCTCTCTAATCCGAAATGCTATAATGCAGAAACTTCCCTGGTTCGGAATGGTTTCGTAATTTTGACTAATCCGGATAAACATGCTTGGCCTGCATGGATGGCATGGATGGTGTTTCAGTTTTCCAGTTCTCTGGGATCTCAGTGCTTTAAAAAATTGAAAAATTTTCAAATAGCCCGTATAGTGTCAAAACAGTCCATTTGATGTAGTATCCCATCGGGATCGAGTAAATCAAATTTTCGTATGAAAATTTCATAAATAGACATCAATTTTTATCATATTTTCCCACTATTTATTTATTCATATTCTTGCGTTAATGGCAAAATTGTGTTTTATATAATGTGTATAGCTTGCGCGCTCTAAGGTGGCAGTCGGAGACGCGTGAAAGGGGAAGGAATTGGAAGAAGAAACTTTAAGGGTGAGGCCGACGTCAGGGCCTATGCGTAGTAACACAATTTTGATTCGCACGAGTCCAAGTTCACTCATCAAATTCCCACACCTAACCGGTCCCGCCTCGATGATGGACTTACCTGTTGCACACTGCCAATTTAGAGCGTTTTAGCTATACAGCAACGACCAACCACCCGCGGTTCAAGTTTTTATCTATTAAATGCCTCCGGCCCCGAGCTGACCGGATTAGAGGTTCAACTGTATCATTATCTTTGAAATTGAATGACAACATGTACTATTCAATTGAAGCTAAATAGTAACTTACGCCAAGTTAAAAAAGGAAGAGAAAAATTAGGCGTAATAGTTTTATTGTTGTTTTGGCCCTTGAACATAAAATAAAGCAATCGAAAATTGCAGGAAAATAAAAGCGATCTTAGACTATAGGTAAAATGCTGTCCTCGGGAAGCAATGCGTATTGTAAGGACATGCTTGAGCAGGCTATCGATCGGAGGGTCATATAACCAAATATGAAAGAAAAATTCGTCTGGTTCAATATTTCTCGCACTAACGAAGATGCAGTGGCAATGTAACCACCATTATGGATAAACAAATAAAGCGCTTCACTTGTGACTCTTAAGTCGAACAAAAGCCGCTGCTATTAATAGATCCGATCCCCGAAAAGCATTCCTACTTAGGGGAGTTTCGTAACTAGTGTCTTACACAATGCGTCAGTCCTAGAAACCGCAGAAATTCGACAGTCAATTAGAATAGCAGGATTTTTTCTGTACGCTGTAGAAGATATTATAATGCGAAATGTAAGACTTTCTAACGAGTTACATTAGACGATCTTTAAGAAGTGAATTTCTCGAAATCGTCTACGTTTAAGTAACCAATAATTGGAATTTTCATTTTGACTCTTTTAACTTGAAATCAATTTCAAGCGGACATTACTATGTCATGCGAATATTTCATACTGCCGTCTTCGTTTGCTCGTCGGACGATGTCTGTTTGAGAACCGTATATATAAATTTAAAAGGGTTAAAAAAGACAACCGATTAATTTATCATTTTAAAGTTTTATTCCCTTTACCAAGAATTTAAATTTAATTTTACATGGTTTTAATCACAAAGTCATAGGGATCTGCTTAATTATGACGTTACAGGGACTTTCGGGTTATTAATCGATCTTGTTGAGGAATGGAGCTATAGAAGCGATGTCTGTGCACTCTGGAACCAATTGTCCGTTGAACTTGACGCACGCCTCGGCGCAGAGCTGTCCCTCGAAGTACGGTCCGAACATCTTCTTGCACTGAGCGCAGTTTCGGAGGCACACGGCCGATAAGTCAGCGGAGGCGTCGGTCAACATCGGAGAGAGAGCCAATAGGAAGAGGAAGATGGTGAGCAGGAGGAGGGGAGCCTGCAGTAGAGAGGAAGATAGATATACACGCGTGCAGTCAGTAATATCACTTAGTAAACGTAGATCATTGAAGTCAAATGCAAGTACATATAGTTAACGCAAATATTAGTTGTTATATATGACTAATCGTTCATGTTCCAGAGCGTTAAACATGATGCGTACAGAAGGTATTTAAGTTATTTGTCACATAATTTTCGGCTATGGGGTTATTGGTAACTTTATCGTCATACAGCAGGAATATTCTTTGCCTAATTGGTTTGAATATTCCTCTGGGATGTGATTATCCATAGTAGTAATAAAATCACTTTTTCCGAGTCGGAAGAAACTGTTGGGTATGAGATTCTGGGATCAACATAATCCCAACACTGTTCATAGGAGGAAGTTCAGAGTGACTACTAGACAAGAAAATCTATCCATTGTCTCAGGTTTTGTCCCTGTTTGCGTTTAAAATATTTTGTTTTTGTGAAATTTTTTTACAGCAATGTATATTATAATTTATCATATTACTCATTTGGGATGCTATAAAGTCATGTAATTTATCTTATCAAAATTAAATTGAGGGGTCAGTCTGACCCGATAAGGCCAGTTACGAAATATCACTTTACATGGCCAGTTACGGGATAATGACATATTCGATTTTAAGAATCCATCGCTGAAAATGTGTATAGAATTTCTCCTTAAGCGATTATAGTTACCTTATTTTGTGCTGCAACGAAAGTAAATCCTCGGCTCATGATGATTATAAGTAAAAGGTTGAAGATGAAAGTATATGCCTGCCAATAGAATGATTAAAATGTCCATCAGCCTTAAATCTCGTATAAATCATATTAACCTTCTTTAAAATAACGGTAACGCAATATATATTTCCTTTTGGTTTCAAAAGATACTCATGAAAAGAAGTTTTTAAACTTCCTTTCATATGAAAAGAAAAATGTATTTAAAAATTACTCAGAAAAGAACCTTCGATTAGTAGTATCGTGACATGTGCGATCCTTCACTCACCCTTTGGGATGTTCCTCTGCTGAAAGCGATGGTCCTGAGTGACTCCAGCGTCTTCTGCCTCAGCTTATATCCGAGAGGAATCTGCAGTCATGAGGATATGGGAGTGGTCGAATTTGGGGTGGCGGAGGTGGAGGAAGAGGCAATTCAATATGTTTCCGGAGATGGCGGAGAGCTCTTGGAGTCTCGTAAGTGTTAAAGTTGAGAGGGGTGGCCCCAAGGAGCGGGAAGGAGGACTTTCCTTGATGCGGAAGTTACGTCTTTTGCGTCTCTGTCCGGTTCGGTCCATCGGCGGTCTCCGAAGAGCCGCTTTTAAGAACTCGACGGCTTTTTCAGTACATATTTTAGAAGTGGTTTGTTAACTGCTTATGTGTATAGTTTTATCAGTCAAATATATTTTAACATGATGGCAGGTCTAGATTAAATAAATACTCCGCCATAAACTTTCATTAGAGCTAAAAAATTGTTTATTCTAGCGCCATTTTTCATGGTAGCTACATAGATGATGAGAATTCGTCCATTCATATAAATATTTATGTCATAAACAATGCTTCATGGCCTACATTTCTAAAAAAACTATGTACCGTTCAGTGTCATTATAACATAGTATTAATTTTCACTCCAGCTGTCGCCAGACTTTTTCCACTCCAACAGCAGCTGCATTGTTGATCCGACTTAAACTCTATAAATGCTTATTTAAATACTTATTAATGTGAACGGTGACATTATTGCATATAATAGAAGCGAACAGTAACGAGAAATTCTTTGCAATGCAAGTTGGAGTGACATTTTTAGGCACGTTTCGTTGCCAAAGTGAACGCCTATTATCTTCGCTCTGTCCTGTCCGTTCGTCGGTACGCATGTTAGTTCTCAGCTTCTACCGAACGGTTTTACATGAAATATGTTATTTAATATATTTAAAAATATATTTAATAGACAATAAAAACGGCATAAATGGTTTACATAACGCAAACAGGGGTGCTCCTTTACTGGAAACAAAAACAAGCTTTTCTTTATATCTCGCAAATTATTGATCATACCGAAAAAGTCTTCAAATAGAATTTGTAGAAATGATAAAATAAAATAATTATTTTCCTATAAATTTTTATCGTAGAAGGAGCAGTTTTCAATAAAATAAAACAAGGATATCGTAATTTGCTTTGTATTTAGGAAAATTCATGCATGGTTACTTAATTGTTGTCAACGAAAACAATCTTCGTTTTCAATGAAGTAAATAGGTTCTGCTATACCTACTAAAATACGTTTAATTTCCTTTTGTGTTCATGAAGCATTTTTACGATGAAGAAAAGTTTGAAATGAAGTTGGAATTTAAACTTTTTCTTTTTTCTCATAAAATATATTTTTCGTCTGTGGTTTTCAGTGCTGAACACGAATATGCCCCCAAAATTTTGATATCGCGTCAGGTTTCCAAAAAAATCAAGATTTCCATTTAATTAATTGATTTACTAAATTCCTCAAGCAGGGTCTTTACAAACATGATTTTTGACTTACTTAAAATATGTTAAACCATTGATTTCCTATTGTGTTGTATCAGAGGCTTCCGTCATTTGTGTCCAGCAGTAATCGTCCATCATGTTGGGATTCCACTTGCCCTAGTATCTTTTCTCCATTGCACAAATGCCCTGATGGAACCACTCTCCATATTTGTCAATGACTTCTCCAAGATTTAGCGGGGAAAATCCAATTGTTAATGTAGAAAGTGAATCTTTGAACTCTTATTGCATGCCAGCACTCTGTAAGATTCAAGGATGATGATGATCAACCAGTTCTACGTAGTTGGGCAATTATTTTTCCTAAACAGTTATGGGACACTGTTTTATTGGCATTCCATGCTGCTGCTATGGGTTCGTTAAGGACATTATCAAAAGCACAATCTCGCATAAGTTCATTGATTTGTGGGCCAACAAATGCTTCCTCTTTTATTTTTGCATCAATATGTCCATGAGGGATTTTTCCTCCGAGTACTGCAAACCATATCCGTCTTCGTCCTTTGTTTTGACAAAATTTTCCATCAAACCGAGTTTTCTATGGAGAGGAGACGATCAAATCCTTTCAGGATAGATTAATGAAGGATGTTCAACGTCCTTTTGTCCAGGAATATTTGCTTCTCTAGAAGGCCAGTTCTTGACCGTTTAATGTGAACTCTTGCTCTGCTGTCCCATTCGCATATAAAACAAAAATATTTAGTATAGCTAAATTGTAAATGGAGTAAAACTTTCAGATTGCAACATATTTGCCAGTTGTACCTTTTGTAATTAGTTTTATTAAGGAGGAATTCCATGTTTACATACGTTTCCTTCATATGGACCGCTTGTCTCAGAGGAGCTGATGTATAGATATTTCTGTTATATAAGAAACTCCGTTTCGACGTTTCTGTTTCGACGAATTGATGAAAAGTAGCCAATCTTGAGGGTTATGCTTGTGACCTAGAGCTATCATCAAACCATCAATGCCATTCCGAAAAGAAAAATTTCCCCATTAGAGAAAACTGATAAATCCTTCTGGCGACTGCGATGAACAGATATGCTTATATCCTTTGTGAGCAAGTTCCATCCCTGTAATCTGGACCCCAATAGTTCTACTTGACTTCTTCTCTCTTTAACCTTTTTGCTCTCGCCAGATGATGGGTAGGTATTGCAAACTGCATTTTCCATTTAACCATTCTCTGAGTGCCACTGCACAACGCGCACAACAAATATGCGATGCCCAAGATTTATCTTGGTCTTCTATTTTGCAGCCAAATGAAAGTTCAGAGTAGTAGGAGTAGCTATGCGAGATAACGCAGTTATTTTGTCATTCAAATAGACTAAAGCTAAAGGATGCTATCACTTTTTCGCAAGACGAAATTTTGAAATTTAATTAAAATTTGTTGCCTAAAAGTATCTTTTGCCAATAGAAGGAACCAAAAATTTCTCAATAATCTGACGTGAGATAAACTCTTCGTGGTAATTTTTAGGCTGGTTTCCAAAGGAAGCAGTCATATGAAATGGTGAATTTGTCGAAGATTGATGTCTCTGGTTCGATTCCAGGAACGTTTTTCCCTATTTATTTTACATAGGAAATCTCAAATCCATCGTGCAGAGATGTTATCTTTAATATATAAAAAAATCTTTAAATTGTGATATCGGAGCGAGATTTGTACTGTTCTAAGGGGAAAAGGGTGTCAATTCTAATTATTATCACAGGGTTTTGATATTTGATCGTATTTTCTTGAATTTTTACTATAACAGCGTTTTTTGCGTTTTAAATCGCCTTTTTTCGGATTGTTGGCATGGAGACGATTATTACCGAACTCGGCTTGAGCAGAGACGAGTAAACAAATGGGTTATTGGCCTACTTTTCAAAAAATGGAAAGTAGTCTTATGAGATCGCCTGGGTGTCCGTGTGCGTGTGTTTGTCCCCCTAACATACGGGACTGTCCCGTATTTCATTGTCTTGTCCCGGAAATGTCTGTCGGGACATTGGAAATGTCCTGTATTTACGTCGCCATAGATGTTGAATTTAAAAAATAATAAAAGCGCTTTATTTGTATTTTATAGTAACCCGCTCAGCTTATGTGCTCACATTATGCGTGTCAGTATACCCTTTCCCTCCTTGTAACACTCAACAATAAAAATTCGCAACTCAATCCAAAGTAGGGATATAGTAGCTCATCCTAATTTTTAAAATGTAAGGTTAAAATGGGCTAACTGGAACCTGGAGCAACCGAGTCCTACAGAGTGGTCTGAGGAAACAAAAGTCACACGAAAATTCTTTAATTTCTGTTTGTGGTGCTAAAAGAGAGTGTCAAAGACTTTCGTAATAATTTTGGCATTGAATATTAATCAATCCTCTCGCACTCAAAAACACACTGGTTTTCGTTATCCAATGCAGTATACAGGATTCTAAAGCTGTACGACGCGTTGAGAGCATACTTTCTATCTGAAAGAAACATTCCTTAAATCCTGGAAATATTTGTCAATGATCCATTGAGCGAAGCGTATCTTCACTTGGTTTACAGTCTGCTGAGTATTTTCAATAGAAAAATCCCGCAAATTAAAGGAGGAGAAAAAGTGTTGTCGAAGTATTAACAATTTCACAGGAGACCGCAGATTGTGTGAAAGAAAGAATGGAAGCAAATTTTAATCCTTTGAGTGTAAAGTCGATTATTTGTAGAGATAATGCTTTATGAATACATGAAAAGTAAGTTCTTGTCAGAAGTAGAATTGTTCTATCAGACCTGTTATGATTATCTTATGAAATGGATTTCACCTCTGAAGCCCTTGAACACTTTCGCATTAATGTCACTTATTCAAGTGCCGACATGGGAACAACTCGAAGAAACCTAGGTATCACAACGAAAGGGGACTAAGAATAAATGATAGTACTCTTTTGTTGAATCAGTGGACATTTCTGAAGAAAATCATTGAACAAAACCTCCAGACAAATATGGAAGATTGGAATAAGAAACTTTGCCATATGAAATGATCCATAAAATCGCATCTTACGAACAACTATCACTATTTATCTGCGAGTACACATGTATTCAGTATTCCGGCGCACAATGCTCCTTAAGAGCCAAGAGAGGAACAGACCGAACATATCTACAGTGGAATCAATTTTACAGTGTTTAGTAAATTTAAATATGTCGTGCAACGAGTTTTATCAGTATGTACGTACTTCAAAATGAACAATTACAGAGAGATGCAAAATCATCAGAAAATATTAATTTGTAAAATTTAAAAGTAAATATTACAGTTAATTTTTGTGATTAATGTTAAATTCCAATTAAACTTGACAAAATGTAAGTCAACTACGTATTATTAAAGATTTGTCATCTTTATAATTCATCTTATAATGTGAAATGCTGATGTAAACTCTCTAAATATAATTCAGTGTGTATTTATTTTTTAATATCTCTTTTTAAAAGTAATTAATCCATCTGCCAATTGGTTTCAAAACAATTATCCTAGTTGCATGTACCACTCTGAAGAGGCAATAAGCATGAACGGATTTTTGCCTGGTCCGAAACTGTTGAGCTAAAAAGTGGAAAAATGTAAAAATTATGTAACGACATCATTCAGAGAACGTATGGTTTTAAAAGAAATCTTTTTTGAATTAAAAAGTTTGTAAACTGAAAATTGAATTCAAAGTTGTGTGTTCCATATTTTCCATATTTTAATTTTACAGTATATAAATACAGTTTTAAATTTTTTTTGTTAACTTTTTTTACTTTAAATGAGGAATACCGCTATAAATGTATTAAAGCAAAAGAATAGTTTCAGATTTTTTAAGTGTCCCGTATTTGTTTCGTATTTTGTTGTTTGTCCCGTATCTTCAAAATCAAAATCTGGTAACCCTACCCTAACATCTTCTTCATGAATGAACCGATTTCAACTAAATTTGATACATAGAATATGCACATATATTAATGACCAAAATGACATATTTGGACCGGATCGATTCAGCTGGGGTGCCACAATAGCAAAGTTAAACATTTTGGTAATTATGAATTGGGTAGGAATTGGCCCCAGCGCCGTAACTATGGCGGGGCATCTGCCCCGGGCGTAACTAAAGAAGGGTCGCAGAGATTGTTAAAGGCAAGTTGTGCATGTCACAAGGACAGGAGAGATTTCACTACTATACTTGTTCCAGACATTACGCATAGCAGAAACTATAAATTTCGATGATGCTATTGATGAGTTTGCTGCATTAAAATCACATATAATAACTTGAATATTAAAATATATTTTCTGTATTTAAATTATGCTTGTGTGTAATTATGTATTTAATTATATTTATAAGTATATATTTAAATTATGTATATTTATATTAAGAAATTATATCATTTATAGTTTTTTTTATTAATTGTTCACCCTAAATCCAAATAGGTACTAGAGCATTTTTGATGGAGGGGGCGCATATTTGGTAGTTTTCCCCGGGTGCTAAAATAGATAGCTACGGCGCTGATTGGCCCAACCGATTTTAACGAAATTTTATATGAAGCAGGAGTGCAACATATAATAACAAAATCTCTTCTCCTGTCCTCTCATGCGGACCAAGTACTATCCGGGCCCAGCGATGCTTAACTTCGGTGATCGGACGGGAACCGTTGTTTGCATCGTGGTATTGTCGTTGCCGAAACACCTAAGTCTCTCTAACGCTCTCATTTATTACACCTTTTCAGCGATACCTGACATCCGTCCTCGTTCTCGTCCATTCGAGTTCTTACGCCTATTTCCGTCTATAAACGTCTCGCTCGTTCTCTCCTGACACCTCCTCTTAATTAACTTCGTTGTGAGCCGCCGATTCTCACGCATTGAAACCGCCAGATTCTTCTCTTTCATCTTCTACTTATCGTTCGTCTTCTCCGGTTTATAATTTCAGCAAGTCCTCGCTTAACGCGGTGAATCCGCTCCATAAAATACCGCGTTAAACGAAAATCTGTTTTTTCTTCGCGACTCCTGACCTTTCTATATCTACATGTTGCCCTGCAATTCACCTAATTCATGGGTGGCAGGGACAAAAACCTACCTAAAGATTGTCTATCGCAGGTTGAAATTTTCTATTGTGTTGTCCTTGGAAAGAACGAGCCTAGATCACTCAATAATGAAGTGACGCTTTCCTTATGTTCGTACTTTTGTTTTACGAATCAGGCTACTCTGCGCTGTACTCTTTCTAATTAAATTATATGTCCCTTCTCATACGGATCGCATACTCCTGAGGCGTTTTCCACTTGTGGCCTAACCAGTGATAAGTTACGCTTCACATAATTTTTCTGTAGTTTTCCTTACTATTCTGCCTATGAAAGCCAGTTTCTTGTTGGCCGCGCCTATAACTCGACGAATGTGCATGGCCCACGAAAGATCTCGACAAATGATTCCTGTTAAATATTTTACATACTCAGCTGATTGAATATTCATTCCATCTTTTTCTGCTCGAAGCCTACTTCTTTGTTCTTACTTTTCCATAACGTAACTGCGGCGCATTTAGTGTAATTAATTTCAATTTGCCATTATTTGCACCACGCTGAAATGACTCGCTGCGTGAAGACTTAAGTCTTCACGCAGCGACTGATGGTCCTCCTGCTTTTTTATCTCTTAATATAGAACGGTATCATAGGCAAAAAGTCTAATTTTACTACGAACTACCGAGCATAAATCATTTACATAAATTAAGAACATTAGAGGACCCAATACACTTCCCTGAGGAACACCCGACGCAACTTTAACGGGGGTCGAGTATTTCCCATCGATGACAACTGTCTCTTCTCTATTCGAGAGAAAGTCCCTCATCCAACTGACAACTTTCGGATTGATACCATATTGTATCTACGAAGTACATCAGGCTAAGAGAGATAGCTACATATTTGAGGGATGAATGAAAAGGAGAATGTGAGGGAGAAAGGGAGAAGAATGGGAGAGAGGAAGAGGGAGAATGGGAAAAAGAGAGGGCGAAGACTAGGAGTGAGAGAGGGGTGGAGAACGGGAAGAAAGAGGGAGAGAGAATCGGGGAGAGGACGGGAAGAGAATGGGATTGAGGAAGAGAGAAAGGGAGGAAGAATGGGAAGTACCTTAATTTTAATACATAATCTGCACATACCCGTCATATTTGATCGGCAATTACGCTAGTATCTTTAAATAATGAGCGTAGAAATACGGTCACGCTCAACTAATATCAACTGTTCATGATTGGCAGTAATGCTATTTTTAACAAACTTTCCGAGTAGGTAGAAGATTGAAATTTGGTGGGAATGTTTGATTCTTATAGCCAAAGCCATTTAAGGAAATAAATCCCCAAAAAATACCCTGGTTCGATTCCAGTGGATAATTTGTTTCCCATAAGATAACACGTAAAAATAGATTTTTCGACTTACAGGCTTTTACTCTTTTGCAAATTAAAATTAGAAATAATTGACGTACGATCTTCTGATCTGGACCGTTTTAAAGAAAAATAAATATCGTTTCTTATTCTTATCGTCAAATTTTGCTTACGATTCGAAATCACTCAATTTATACGTTTCAATCATATTTATTGGAAAATTTTAAGTTTTATAACGATACTAGCTGAAACGCTCGGCTTCGCTCGGGAAAGAGTTTTCTTTTAAGTAGCAAACGATTTTTATTATTTATTATTTTTATTGCTATATCACTTTTGATGTCATATTACAATAAACCTAATACAGTAAATTCTGAAATTTACTTTCGCTGTTGGGTACCCCAAGTTTACCAAACGTTCCCCATTCCTTAATTACGCAAGCGATGTTTGCATAAACATTTACTATTTTATGTATTAGGGAGATGCCCGTTGAAATTCAAGGGGAAAGGCTTCCGTGAAATAAAAAATGAACATAAATATGCCTTGACTTTCTTTGGATGGCAAGAATACAAACTTTCGTTCTTTTAGGCATTCGTTGTTTCAAGTTTAGAACTCCTACGATGATTCTAAGTACCTAATTTTAATATGCGAATGATTAATATTCTACATTCAAATGTATTCCTTGTAAATAACGCAACAAATGTTGTTTACATTGGTTGCTATGGAAATAATTTCTTTCTCCTTCTCTCTCTCTCGTACTAATTATAAGACCATTCAAAGCACGCTTTCGCCCATAAGGATTTGAATAACAATAGGATTTCAAGGTTTAACAATGTAATATGTTGGCATGGCAACATTCCGTTAAAATGGCAAGATTTCCCCAAAATATGTGAATTTAACGTTTAGCACGAGGAATTTCGTACTGTAGGCAGGAATAGATGAACGGAATAATAAAATAAATAGTTTTTTTATTTAAAATGGGCTAAATTTGAAGATCATAGGTGAATTCCTTCTAATTTAGATCTCAGAAAGAATTAAAGCCTGCAAGACAAAAAGTCGATTTTTACGTGTTATCATATGGGAAATGGAATTGCCTACCTTGCAGTCGAACTTAGGACTATTTTCGAGATTTCTTTTCGTCATCATCTTACAATATGTCAGTCGGTCATTCCTGCCAAATATCAAAAATGAATCTCGTTCCATTATCGAGTTATTCGCATTTTTATAGCGTGACAGAGGGAGCCACAAAGGGACAGAAGTAGCCTTTTATTATTGTTAGATTGTATTGTAAAGTTTTATCATTAATATAATTACGCATTAACGTCTTACTTAATATTCACATGGATAGATGCACCGAAACCTTTAAAACAGCAATAAAATTATGTGGATAATGTCAATGCTATTAGCCAAAACGTAAACAATAAACAACACCTTGGTTACCGAACAAATGTAAGTATATGTATCGATTTATGTTGCGATAAATATTTCAATGTTATGGTAAAAGACAATAATGTTCTAATATTCCTTAAAAATCATCTGACTCACTTTAAAAGTATTCATAGACTATATTTAGGCATGAATCCATTTGTACCCTTTATCTTGGCGTTAGCTATTCTTACTCTACGGCGCGCCACGGCGTGGATT
The DNA here is from genome assembly GCA_028673005.1 of Tanypteryx hageni. Lineage (NCBI taxonomy): Eukaryota > Metazoa > Arthropoda > Insecta > Odonata > Petaluridae > Tanypteryx > Tanypteryx hageni. Next base: position 39,459,997 of record CM054115.1, read on the forward strand.
TTCCTTGCATTAATCTTTACGTGGATATCTCCCTTTGAAGAGGGCAACAATTAAGAAATTTAGCTTTGTTGCCGCCTGGAAAATGTTAATAAATTTTGCGCTTAAAGGATAATTTTGAGCAATTTAACAATTAATGCTAGAAAACATGAACAGAATTAAAATATTCAGCCTTTCATATGTAAAATAAGCCATTTTTCGTGATCGTAAGATAATATTTAGGTGTATTTATATTCACATCAGTGAAAGGCTGCATGCAATTTTTGGAGTTTCTCCACACCATTTCCCATGCACTTTTATGGAAATAGTATTTTGTTGATCCTATGGGATATAAGAAACCCCACGGTCTGCACACCTAGACCAAGTTCTTCCTTTGGTCCATAGTATGGCCCATGAAACTTTTGAATTCGATAGCTTCAACGGTGTAAAAACGTATAAAGAACATACACACACACACACTCTCTAAAATATTTATAGGATGTTGCCTTGCCGACCGTGTCATTGTTATGCCTCGATATTGCATTATCGTCTCAACCCCTGTACTATATGCGTAAGGGGAGCGTGCTTTGAATGTTTTAATACGTGAGAAAGGAGTGAGAGGAAGAAAAAAGGTGAGAGAGAGGGAGAAAGAGGGGGAGGGAGATATATATAAATAATGTTCCTTATTGAGGCGAGATTGAGAACAGGAAGTCTATTTTTTTCAGGGGAATATGGAGGGAGAGATAGTGAGGAACAAAGAGATAACGGAAGAGAAGAAGGGAGAGGAAGAGATAGAGGGATAATGGTCTTTATTAATGCAAGATTGATTCTTGGAAGTCTATTTTTCCAAAGAAGGAGAGAGGGGGAGAATGGGAATGAGGATGGGAGAGAGAAAGAGAGAAAAGGTGGAAGAATGGAAAGTGCCTTAAAGTTATTACTTAATTCACGCATACCCGTCATATAAGACGGTAAATTACGCTAGTATAGCAATAATGACTTATCTCACCATGTTAGAAAGCTTAAAAAAAATTCCATGCTTCTCGTCTTCATTATTAATGAAAAACTTTACAATTTTCCGCACCAAACACTTTTACGACCTGTTTTGATAAAATATTAACTTTAAAATATCGCTATTTAATCTATTTATAGTATATATTGTTTTAAAGAAACTGACCGTAGCAAAGCATTTAGTTAGAAAAGTTATAATGTCTTTCATGCATTGATTATGAGTAACCGATTCCACAAAGTTGGATCAATGATAGTTGATAACATAAAGTATTTTTCCTCTTTTTAATTTCAGCAGTTACACTTACAATTCCCACAAAGGCTCCGTTGCTTTGAAAACCGATGTTAACATAAAAGGTCCGATTTATCAGTCACTCAAATTGTTCGACAGTAAGTTCGTTTTCACTAAAACCAGAATGTTGTTAAAAAAACGTTTCGGTGCGCATAACAATCATTTTACAACAAGTCACTTGCGATATCTAACGAAGCAGATCTTAAAAGATTCTTAACATTGGCAAATGGCTTCTCGTAGACCACCAATGGAGCAGTAATTGCGTTACCGGTGAGGGTCCTCGGCGCCCTATCCCCCGTCCGCTCTAAACAATATTATCCCAATAGGGGATCTTCTTATTCTCCATCGTCCGCGGAAATCAGTCCATTAACTCGAATTATCACCTTCACCGCCTCAAAAGGAAACCCCTCCTCGTCACTCCAAATCCTTCTCGGATATAAGCTCCGGCTGTAGACGTTGGAGTCACTCGAGATCCCAGCTCTCTCAAAGGATAGCGGTGAGCGACAAAGTGTTTCCAACATTAGAGAGAGAGATCGATTTCAGACGCGAAATCGCGCACATTCTTTCGAAAATACACATTCGCACTAAATTTGCAGCCTGATAATTTTGCATTAAAAAAATTTTTACTTTTAAAATAAGTAAAAATTTGCTGTCTCGTTGTGCGCGTTTTCTTGTGGAGATCCGTCGCCTGTCGATAGCGCTAACTCCTAAACGAAAGCAGCTAAATATTTCGTATTTTTGCCAATTGATTCAGTATTCTGTCTCGCTGTGCATGATTTCTCGGTTTTTATTATTTCAGACTAATCATACTGGTATATATAAATTTTAACATTCTGTATTAACGAATTTTGTTTTTGAAAACACCGCAATATAATGTTTGCTACAGCTTACATGTTATATTATCAAATATATAATCGCCTGTGGTACGTTTTGTGGTCCTTCTTATTGTTAGCTCTAAGAGTCATATAAATTAAGTTCTGGGGTTGCATGCGTCGATCCGTTGTCTAAGATATAAGCGGCTGAGAATACGGTAATACATGATATTAGTTCTCGACATCGAAATGTTGGCAACGGTGCTCTTTTGATTAAATCCTCGAGACGAATATCTTTTGAAAGCAGGAAATGACACATTAAATACAACGTTACCTAATAGTTAATGTCTGTTCATTAGATTGAAGGTAATTGATATTTTTAACATTCTCTTACTATGTTGCAGTGACGTCGACGTGCTTCCGCCGGAAATACTTTGCCTTTATCCATCATGGTTTCAAGACCTGCATCCGTTGCATCAAAGAATAAGGTAAAATTTACCTTAATGTCCTCTGGTTCAAACATGCATTCAGTGTTAAGTACTTTAAATTGGCTATAATAACTTAGGATTAATTTTTATGCGAATTAATAGCACCTGCATGAGATGCATTTGACTTCCTACGTGATATTATTGACTGCACGCGTGTATCTCTATCTTCCTCTCTACTGTAGGCTCCCCTCCTCCTGCTCACCATCTCCCTCTTCCTATTGGCTCTCTCTCCGATGTTGACCGACGCCTCCGCTGACTTATCGGCCGTGTGCCTCCGAAACTGCGCTCAGTGCAAGAAGATGTTCGGACCGTACTTCGAGGGACAGCTCTGCGCCGAGGCGTGTGTCAAGTTCAACGGACAATTGGTTCCAGAGTGTACAGACGTCGCCTCCATCGCTCCATTCCTCAACAAGTTCGATTAACAACCCCCACTACAGACTACAACGTCACAACTCATAGAGAACTTAGTTAATATCTGGTTTATATATGTAATACATTGAATAAACAAGCTTGAATTAAAATGAAAATTTCTGTTTAAATTTTCAAACTTAGATTCAAAGCTTTTCCCGTAATTAAGTGATAAATAATCCTAATTTTTTCTCATGGTATAACTAACCATCGAATGTCTACCTTAAACACACCCTCAAGCTGCTATGGACTATTTCCACAAAACACCTTTTTTTTAGGATAAGCCTTTGTTTAATACTGACTGTTGTCAGTGGCGGATCTATATAAGGGATAATTGGGCTGTAGCCAAAGGCCCAGGTTGTCTTAGGGCCTCCAAAAGTCACTTGTTTTTGCGCCTTGCATACGATATATACAATTCCAATTTGAAATGAAAAAGTTCTCTATATTTTGGTACCGCTCATTAAATAATCTGATTTTTTTAGTATGTTAAACCACAATTGTTACATTAATTTCCAAATAATTCCTTCTTATTGCATGCCAAACCAGTCAACTTTAATTTGGAAACCGCGATTTAATGGTATTTTGGGAGGAAATATTAGAGAGATTTAATAGTGTTAGCAAAGCTTTGCAGAAACCTGGCTTAGATTTAAATCAAGGTTTTGCGATACTATCCTTATTAAAGATAATGATTAAAAATATTCAATCAAATTCAGCAGAGAAATTAATAGAACATGAAAAATTTGCTAAAAGTATGTCATGAAATAAACATCCAATATAGCGATGCGAAAAAAGAATTATGACAAGATTTGTAGGCACTAATAGCAATAAGTAACAGGAATGGGTACATTTCGCGTTGAAACCTTAAATATCGTTCTTGATACATTAATTATTGTATTGGAAAATCGAGTAAGAGTATACGAAAATTCAGGAATAAGATATAAATTTCTTTTTGATTTGTTAGATAAAAGCAAAAAATCGAAGATACAGAAAGTATAAATATAATGTTATATCAATGCTCCGGCGATTTGGATCAAAATTTAAAAAATGGATGTATAAATTTTAAGGCATTTCTAAAAGACAAAACGATGTAAATGGAAGTGTTGGTCTAGGATGCTCTGATATTTACAGAATTATATTTGATAAGAAATTAATGGATGTTTTTCCTATTCTTTATACTGACTTGAAAATATATTTAACATTACCTATAACGAATTGTGAGGAGGAAAGATCATTTTCAAAAATGCCTTATATTAAAAATAAATTTAGATCGACAATGTCGAGCGAAAGATTTAATTACCGATGTTACCTAATTATCAATGGAGAGTGATATCACTAAGTCATTAACATACGAAGATACTATAAAAAACTTGTAATTTAAAGGCAAGAAGGGTGATATAATGTAAATAAATCGATATTTATATAAAATAGAAATATTTTTTGTTTTACAATTGTTCCTATATAGTTCCTATTTTATATTTTATAAATAGCTAGCGTAATTTTACGTCAAATATGACGGGTATGCGTGAATTAAGTATTAAGTTCAAATTGAAATAAAAATTAATGAAACCAAGTTGATATGCGCTAAAAAGTAAATAATAAATATAAAATTCACATAATTGAGTGTTTCAGAAAGTAAATAGTTTTGGGAGAATAGAAATTGTATGACAAAGAAATACATTACGCTATACAATTCTTATACGCCCAAAATAAATTTTAATTTATGAAACATTTAATTTTTCTCTCCTTTCTTTCTTCCTCTCTCTCTTTCGTATCGGGTTACTTACGCATAGAGTATAAGGATTAAGGCGACAGTAAAATCTCAAGGTTAAACAATGAGAAGGTAAGGCAACATATCGTTAAGAAGCTTAAATTTTTCAAATAAATATGATTTCAACGTAGTAATTGAGCGATTTTGTATCATATCAAAAATGTGACGATAAGAATGAAAAACATTATTTATTTTTCTTTAAAACGGTCCAGATCCGAAGATTATAGGTCAATTCTTTCTAATTTTAATTTGCAAAAGGGTAAAAATCTCCAAGTCAAAAAATCGATTTTTACGTGTTATCATATGGGAAATGGCACCCACCCCTCCCCTTCCTCCCCTCCCATCAAAATGAAAATTCTGGCTCCGAGATGCACATCCTCATGATCCCATTATAATGTACCAAGTTTTAAATCTCTAAGTTTCTTGGTTTTCGAGGTATGCTGTCTACACACGCAGGCACACAGTAGTGTTTGAAGAGTGCGAACGTGTATTAGATCGCTCCTGTTATTTTCTCTACTTTGTCGCTATCCTTACGTTTTCTACCGTATTTTCCTTGCCGTGCCTATAGTTGATTCCGTTCATTACTTGGGCAGGTGCTATTTTTAGGATTTTTTTATGAAATATTTTGTTTTTTCTACTTATTTCTTCTCACCGGCGCCCAGGAAATCTTCTCTCGGGAATTGCGTGCGCGTCGTCCCGGCGACTCGCCCGCATGGGCGACCCGGGTTTCTGGGGAGGCCTCTCCTCCCCTCTGCCGGCCGGACCGGCGTCTCCTGAAGACCTTTAGAGTGTGTCCCAGGGCGTGCTATCTCTTCCCGGCCTACCGGCCGCAGCAGGGGGAGGGAAGTATCAACAGGGATCCGTGAAAGACAACGGCAGTTCATGGTCCCTCTTAGGAGGTAAATCTGGATCAACTTCTCCAAGTGGATGTGACCCAGCTGTCTCTTCACTGCCAAAAGGCCACTACAGGTGGGGAGAAGAGGTTACATCGAACCGTCGGGCGGCTGAACGGAAGGGAGACCTCTCAGGATGAGTAGACTCCATTCATCATTCGCAGGGAGAAGGGATTGCTAAGAATCCATTCGGTGGAAAGTATCATTAATCGGTGTCACCTTACTGTAACAAAGGCGGCGTCTCTCGGCGATGTGAGCTCGTCATCCCCGTCTAATATACCAGACTTCCACACTCCTGCGAAATCACCAATTCCTCTCCCTCACTCTATAGCACCACCAGCTGCATCCTCTTCTAAGGACGAGAGCTCCATCACTGTTCCCACTCCTCCACTTATCACTTACCCTAGGATGGAGGGGGGCAATCCTTCCTCCCCCATCGTTAGGGTGAGAGCCCATCGGCCCGTAGCGACAACCGTTGTGGCCTTAAAGCCGAAAAATATCACGCCATCACCCACTGGGCATTCGAAGAAAAAATGAATTCTTCTCCCGGCGAAGCAGACGATTCACGTGGACTACTACGTCTACGCGGTTGGCGACGCCTTGGGAGGGAGGGGGGGGGGGGGACACCACCCACGCATCCAGGCTGTCCAACGAGAGTATCTGTATATATTTAAAGACAGAGGCCCTAGTGGACACTTTCATGACCGTTCATGGGGGAATCACCTTGAATGAGGAGTTTATCCCGGCAAGGCGTATGGCCACAAAAGTTGAGCGTCTAACGATTTCCAATGTTCCACCGGAATTACCTGACTCCGACTTGGTGGAATTACTAAGCCAGGTGGTCACGGTGGTGAGCCCCATTAGGACACTCACGATAGGGGCCAAGAGAGAGGGATATCAGCACATAGGGTGCTTTCGTCGACAAGTGCAGGTATTAAAGAGAGATTCACCCCAGAAAGATATTTGAAACGCTCTGTTTCACGGACTAAATGCTACTAAGACCTAAAAGTGATATAAATATACTCAAGAGAGTTCGGAAGAAAGGTGTTGATTATCTTAGGGAAAAACCATGCGCCACGAGTGGATGAGTGTAGGGTAAACATTGGTGGGGTGACTCAGTCACCCGCACGCCTGCTCGTATATTTTAAAAAATACATGCAAAATATAATGTCAGAAAAAGATTTTGCCATTGTTTTTAGTATTTTAAACCTGATAATGCTCAATTAATTTCTTTCAATTTTCTCTATCATTGATAATCTATGAACTACAAGTGGTATTTATGATATGAGAATTCCTTGGAATGACTAACACATGCTGAAGCATTTCCTGTCAATATAAGTAATCAATTCGCCAACTTTGGGAAACCAGCCCGCATTAGTCCTGGTTTGGACTTCTTGTTTTACTCAATAACAATAACATTCAACTTTATGAACAAATTCAGGCGGATAATCCAAATATCTCTAAAACCATCTGTTCTAAGGAAAAAGATTTCAAACAATAGTTATAGAAAATTATATTATGCATAACTTTAATTATTACAAATATTTACATTAAAGAATTCTCATTGGAGATATTTGGCAAAAACGGAAAATTGACGAGTTTAAACCTCTACTTTTGTTTGTCAAAATCTAACTAGATTTTAAATTTTTCATTAAAAAAATAAATATAAAGTTTTTTACTGATTTGGTAAGTAGTTTTTGAGTTAGGACACGCACAAAACACCTATCATACCTATCAATGAGAAAATAGTGAAAACGTACGTAGGGGACCTTAAAACGTGTATTTCCATTGAAATCTTTAATTCAACTTTTTATATTTCTCCTAGATGGCTACAAATATTGAAAGTAATATCTCAGCTTTGATACAGCATAGCTCATATTGAAGCAAACAAACAGAGGCTGGGGGTCGCAGGTAAATTCAACTGTGATGCGAAGAAGAAAATAAGTCTAATGGCTAGTAGCTATACTTTTCTCCAACCAACATTGCCAAATTCAAATTTGCATCACATTTTTTGTTCCCTTATATACTTACCCTTTTATGTACATATCTATGTATGCATGTTAGTATTTCTCCCAAAATATCAATCCAGATACCGGTAAAAAATAATACGATGTTTAGGGATACATTATTTTATTATTTTAATTTTTATCCTCTAAAATGGAGAGTGAAAATTTGGTTGCAGCTCAAATAGGAATTATAAATGCTCCTTTTGAACCACTTCAACAATTTTCAGAAAATTTTGAGCCTAATTAAAAAAGGTTGAATGTAGCTGGAGACGATACAATTCGGAAAAAAACATGAAAAGGTTGTTAAATAAAAGGAGTGAAAAGATTTAAAACTCTCCGTAAATTTGCCATTTGCATTCATTTTTGCCTTACTGAAAAAATGGTTAATGCGTACAATTTTTGCATTTATTTCTTGCACTGGATGGAGGCTACAAAAAGCGTGCTATGGAGGAATGGAGTAGGATTAAATTACAACAGGAAACAGGAGTTCAAACTAGGGGCGTAACTACTATGCCGCCAGGTCTGGGGGACCCGCGACATCGGCCCAGGAAAGGGGTGTGCACCCGGTACAATTAACCGGGGTCCGTGAGTTAAAGGTGCCCGAACTCGAGTAGTCATATATAAAAATTCCTGCGTGTCTTACAAAATCATATTATAAAGACTGAGCTATGAGAGACAATGGAGACTTAAAAAAATCGATTGCTGAATATTGACAGCAAAAAATTAATAATTATATAATTATGATAGTGGGAAGTAGCGGCAATGAGCCCGAGAGCAGGAGAAGCGCCGGGGTCCAGGATTTCTCTCCCGGGCCCTGCACCGGCCCAGCATTTAGCATTTAGCCATAAGTGCCTAAATATATATCATCGCAAAAGTTAAGATTTTTCACAGGTGATCAACAGAAAAGTTATATAAATTCTTGTAATTACATGAACAATAATAATCGCATTACTAATATGCCATTGCCACAAGGCGTGTTCCTGAAGTCTCTGGTGGAAAATCGTCCCTGTACACACCTGCATTTTTGAAGAAATACCAAATAAAAAACGGAAATTGAAAAATTCGTAAGAGAAAAATTAGTTTATTAATTAATAAGACACCTTGCAACCATATTAATCATTTTACGTTACTATTTATAATGGAGACTTTCCTAGCTCGTTCAAATGTACTTGTACGAGTACAATCTCCTAGCATATCAATCAATTCATTTTGAATCGTTTACCGCAGTAATGAACGTGGGTTTCAGACGATATTATTCGACGTACATGCTCACTCATAACCAAATCAAATATCCCTAGTAGTTCCACGAGACCTAGAAAATGACCATTATGCTGAATAAATAATCTATCTGAATATCCACGAAAAGCTAACTTGTGTTGGCCAATTATAAGGTTATATTAATTTACCTTTCTAGCACACTTCTCCAATGACTTCTTTCTTTCTAAATAAGTGTTTGCACATATTCATCTAAAGTTTAATTCTTGTTAAGCCGCAAATTCATTTCAAGTCACATTTTGTGGCATTTCAAATGTTGAGGCGTTTTCATGTGCTTTTAAGCATTAACTAAGATGCTTCCAATCACTCACTCCCTTCTTTGCTGAACTACTTCTACTTAATAGATCAAGGAGCTTACAACTTAAGCAAAAAAAAACTGCGTTTTTGCTCCCTGAATACATTAATCATCTTCTTAAAAACTTTTCGCCATAGCTTATTTTCCTATAGCATATCTAAACAAAAAACTGCGATTACCAGAATCTGTCGGAAAATTAAAATCATTCCTCAAAGTAGATGGATAAATCATTATAATATAATGGAATTCAGAAGTTGATAAATTATTATACCAAAGGCAAATATCCACAAACGGCTTTGAAACGTTTGTTATAAGATTAAAGTCTTCCTTGACATTAACTTATTTTTTCTTACCAAAGAAATATACCAAAATAATGTTCCATTCGTCAAATATGCTGTTCCTCTGTATCTTGTAAATTAACTTATATATTAAAAAGTACATAATGTTATTTATATAAAAATTTTCGAAGCGAGCTTAGAATGATTATAGTATGGTTGTTTTGAAGGGGCCCATTCGAAAATGTTGCGGGGGGGCAAGAAGTTGTAGTTATGCCACTGGTTCAAACTTATTCAAACGATGGAGGAGCGTCAACGATAGACACCTGAACAGAGTTACCGCGAATTTCTACAAATCCATAAACGGAATGAGGAATGTTGGCTTTAACAGGTCCGTGGTCTATGCCATTACCAAAGAAGTGCAGGAAACCAGTGTCTTTAATGATGAGGCCCACATGGTCGCCAATCTAAAAAAATGAGAATGGGAAAGTGTGAATCGTATTCCATTTCAGTTAAAACGTTTTTCTTGGTTATTTTTGTGGCGTAAACTAATTTAAACACATGCAAAAGCGTCTCTTTAAGATATATGCTGATAAAAAATTAAAATAGTCACAATAAATCAGTGTGAACCGGGTGCAAAATTTCTGAAAATTGGAAAAAAGTAAAATTGGTTTGAGTACCTGAAATTCGTTCTTGTCGTTGAGATTTCTTCCATAATCCTTGGCCACAACAGTCCCATTGTTAAATACTCTTTTATCGTAGTAAACCCATGTTCCAGATCTGTTTGAGATAAAGAATATTCTCCAGCTGTTATTTCATAGATACATCTTTCGGTTTTGGTTATGTTATTCAGACAATCATGCCTCATATCACTCGATTACGTTTTGGGTATATAGAAAGACAAAAAGATCATGTACAAATAAATAGTAAGTTCTACTATTCTGAGGTTTTTTCTAATCAATAGAATTATGTGCGGAAAATGCCCTTACGGTCTCAAGCACGAAATATACAGGAAACGCCGATCATTCGTGGACAGCTATTGTAAATGGTTTCAAACTTCTTTGGGTTATTTTAGTTAGAAAATATCCATTGGAATGTTCATTTGAACTGCTACAGATTCAAATACAAATTTCATTATTCTATCGGAATAATTAACTGGCGTTAAGTTTTGGAAATTTTGGCAAAGGCAGATTTTTTATATCTTTTAGTGTTTGGAAATTATAGAAACAATTCTCTCTCGAATATTTGGAAGTTATTTTCCTTCACCTGCGAAGTTTAATCGAACCAAAAATTGCGCTGCTTGTAATCGTAAGTATGGAGGGCAACAAGGCAAGGAGAGGTACAAGGTGAAATTTTGAGCTTCTCCAACGGTCGTCGAGGAAAATCGGGAACATTGAAATTTAGTTTGAAAAAAAATCTGAATTTGAAAAACTGATATTAATGTACAAATATATAAATCATAACATTTTTTTATTTCCTCCCGCAATTTTCCATCCAGAAGGGCAAAAAATTGACAGGAATGTGTTATTTTAATGAACTCTTAATGTTGGATATTCCTTATCCTTACCTCAGGGTGTTCATGTGATCTGGGATGTTGAGATCATTTGGCGAATGCGCCGTAATCCCGATGCCCAAGGAGTACGAGAATTTGGTAATTTCCTTGTCCAACCTGACTTCGAACAACGTGTTGCGTTTTAGAGGGTGGTCGGTAAACACCACTCCGTTGTTGTCGTTTTCACTGCGGAATTTAAAAAACAACGTTAAGGAATTTTCAACTCAATGAATTGCTCATGACCAAGGTAAATATATTAAGAGTAGATTTTCGATCGTTGACAAAACTGACTTTTGTTTGTAAGCCGTTCTTCTGTTGTTGGAGAGCACGACGTTTGTTCCGCTCTTTGGATGAAAATATAACTTTTCCACATGGTGTCCAACGGGCGTCTCTGGAATATGCAAAAATTCCTTCATTTCACCAGTGAAGCAAAAATACAACTCTTCTAACTTGGACACTTTAATTTTTTTTCATGATTCTCCAATCGTTAAATTTCGGGGTTTTCAAATCTTTTCATGGGATTTGCCATCGCTCCATACCCCTTAAAACATAACTAAGTACCTAAATGGGAACAAATAATTATTAGAAAATATTTAAAAAGTGACAAGGGGAACCTGGTATTTCTGTGATCCAAACTTCTAATATCTAATAGTTTAAGAGTCTGCAGGAGATGTGCATTGAAATTGAATATTGAAATTATTGCTACTTAACGAACACTTTCTGCATGACAGTAAAGTTTTATGTTGATAATTTCCTCTTCCTTTGTAAGTCGCAAGGACATATGAAACTAAAAATAAACAATTATAAGCAATAAAAAATTATTTTCAATGGTAAGCTTGCAGCTACTATATTTAAAGACTTATAATGAACGATTAACAACAGAACAACAATCTATGGTAAACACTATCGTCAATAAATGGAGTTTATAAGCAGAATTTTTTGTATTCACTTTCGAAAAACTGTGCATTTACGTTTCAATTTTTGCGACTACCATAGAAATTATCCTATAAAGTGTAGCGTAGGATTCGATTTTTTAATTTATAGGGTTCATTTCCAAATGTATGCCTTATTTTGGTAGGATATAATGAGGAATAAGGTCTAGTCAATGATAATTATTTGATCAAAATGATATTTTTCACAGAGCTTAACATAAAAGCAACTTGGCACATTACAAAATTGAAATTTCGAGCTCGCTTTATAACTGGAATCCCAATACTGAAGAAGATAACTTCGATATGATTCATGGCTACAGGAGATATCCTGATAATCCATTAGGAGAAGACTAACAATATCGAATTAACCACTATCGCGAATAAATTACCGCTTAAAACGCCTTGGATATGCACGATGTATCTTCCCTCGCACTCCACTGTCCTGTGCTTCACTTCCACGTCAACGTCGCTCATCGAAGCGTTGTAATCTTTGTATGCGGAAGCCGTTGTAACCCAATGGCCAGTCTGGTTCCTCTTCCGACCCACGGAGAACTTGAGGGTGCGGCTCTCGTTCGCGACCATCCCGCATTCTCTCGTTTCGGTAGTCAATTCACTTGACGAGCACTTCATCAGACAGCAACTCGCCAATAGGAAAACGCACCAATTGATCATTTTCGCCGATGGATGCCGCTCCGCGTTCGATCTTCTATTGGTTGCAATCTTCGCGGGAGTGTTATTATAAGTCCACTCGTCGGCCACAGAAGCCTTCTGGATCGTGTCAAGTTCTTCTAATTCGATCGAGCGGTCATGGAGGAAAAAATGCGAGGCATTTCCGCTTCGTTTATTATCTTAGCTGGGCCGGAGTTTTGATCTTCTTTGGCTGTTGTTGCGTGACGCTAAAAAAATTGTGGCGCGGCAAATACGATTGAGAGCTTATTTCTTAGTAGAAAACTGTTGTGTAACTTTATACACCGATAAATCGTAATTTATAACCTTATTTCGGATCATAAGTGTTATTTTCTTTTGACGCCCGAGGCAAGTATTCGTCACCACCCATCTCCCAGCTAATAATATGAACTTTAATTTTTACTTTCTCCATATACGTAGTATAGGGGAAAGTAATTCATGAAAAAAATCGAATTCGAGATTTCAACGGAATTGCACGTTTTGAGGTCTCCTGAACACGTTTTGATCATTTTCTCGATGATGTCTCTGTGTGTGTAAGTATGTGTGTATGTTAATGTGTGTGTGTGTGTGTGATAGCTTTTTGTGGGTGCTCTAACTCAAAAACTATTAATTAATTAAGATCTAAGAAAGAGATAGTTAATAGCGTCATTTATTGAAGACAATTATATGCTACGCAAACATATCCATCGTTTATTTCAATAATAAAGGCGTTTATCTATCTATTTCTTCTTATCTAAATCCTATTTAGCATACGTAATTCAATGAACCCGGCGACAGTGAATTCCATTTTTCTTGGTTACGAATTACTTTCTTCTCAATAAATCTAAAATTGCCCTGTTTAAGGCAATTTTTTTAACCTATTCAAATCGCATATGAAAATCGACGCTAGAAAAGTAAATTTTTAGGCTTTATTTGGTCCAATCCTCGATTTTTACAATGATTGTAATAAATTTTAAGATGTAAAATAATGCGTTGCACCGATTTCCATGCTATTGAAACGTACCTAGGATCGAACCCAAACCGTTATCGTCTTCTTTAAGCTGAAGGCCGACTATAAAGCAAACGATTTACCTCGATTAAGCCATTCTCGATGTATTCGCTAATTGAAAGCGTAAGAGACTTTCGAACTGCTCGTTATATAAAAAGAGATGCAGTCAGCCATTCAGTCTATAAAATGTCTGTGATGTTAACGTTGTAACGTTTAAATTAACGGGTATAAATAGCACTGTTAGCCAAACTCAACCATTCCAAATACAGGAGAATTGGTCCGCATCGGTTTTTCGGCGATTCAAGATCCGTTCGAAAAGTTAAATATTCTCAATCCAGGCAACATTTTTCCTCCAGTCACCCACCAACTCTCAAATGCACACAATTTTTTTCGTCCTTACCGCTATTCAAGTATAAGCAGAGTACGCGGAATGTCCTTGCAAAGAAGTGCCATTTTTTGCGACGGCAAAGTTTCCTGGTATGACGCAGCTTCGGAATGAAAAAAATAAAAAAAGGATTGAGCGTTGCCAGATGCCATTTGCAACTCGCCACTAAAAGACGCATCCAGCGCGGACAGTGGAGGAATTCCCTATGCTTTGTCGGGCACTTCCTCTAAGACTGTACTTATCAACTCTTTATTTCACATTTACTTAAATATTTTAATATTTCGCATTCCAATTATCCTTGTCTTATTTCGCGGTGTATTTCTGTGCGAACGAAACCAAACGCGTGCGTAAAATCGAGAGATATTTCGTATTTGTGCAATATATCATCTTTTTCAGACCCCTTTTTCATAAAAATCTGATGTTGCCACCACATGACTTTCTCCAAGCCTGTAATATTTCTAAAAATTCCAAATAGGTTAAATAATAATGAATATTTTAAGAAATTGCGAGAAACTTTTAGACTTTACAAAGAACAGAAATAAACTCAAACCATATCGTCAATAGTTAACAATAGTCGTCGGTAGGTGGGGTGGTGGTGGCAGCTAAATATATAAGATATCTCTTAAACAATGCATTATAGAGGAAAATATTTCAAACAAAGGTTGTAGGAAATTAAAGTTCCTACAACTTTTATTCCTATACATTTTTACATATATCAAATATTAAAGCAAATATTTTAAATTGACGGATAAGTGAAAAGATTAAAACCCCACTTCCGGTTGTCTGATTTTTACCAAAACTATTCAGTTCTTCTGACTTTTACAAAAATGTTAAATATAAAATTTCCCGTTAACCTGATTAATAGTTTTTGAGTTAGAGCACCCACAAAAACGCTATCACATACACACACACACGCAGACATCATCGAGAAAATGGTCAAAACGTGTTCAGGGGACCTCAAAACGTGTATTTCCGTTGAAATCTCGAATTCGATTTTTTTCATGAAAACAACACTTTCCCTATACTACGTATGGAGAAAGTAAAAATGATATTGATCAAAATTAAGGGTAGTTTATTCTTGGCGATTTTTACAAAAATTTCTTTTATTCACAAATGATTCCAGAGAATTTGATTAAAATCAATCCAATTGTAGAGCCTAATGTCACAAATAATACTACGTAAGCAATATATCTCTTGAAATCACCATTAAAATGTACGATAAGCTACCTTACCCAAGTCCTATGACGTCACGCCTCCACCGCGAACCACTCAAAATCTTATTACAGCCTAAAAGGTTAAACTGAATCGAATGATATCTCATATTTGTTGATAATATCATTCAAAATAGAAACACTGAAGAGATGAACGATATTGCGCAACAATTAAGGATACTTTATTCTTGGATATTTTGAAACAAAATTAGATTCAAAAATGGCTATCAGGATTTTGATTAAAATCCATCCAATCGTACAGCCTGATGTCACAAATAATACTTACTAAGCCATATGTCCCAAAAAATTACTAAATATCGACCACTACTACTACGGATAACTTTGGTTTATAAGCTTTTTTCTTTTATAAACGTACACAGTCGACCAAACGTATATGAGAATGTTTGTGCAATGTATATTGCGCCGTTTATTTTTCTTGTAAGCGTAACGCGTAAAATGTAATCGATAAAAGTAGGAATAGTGGTGCTAAAAATTAAATTTAAACTATTAGTGATAATCTTGGATGGAGGCTGGGTGGCCAGTAGGGTGGATCGAAAAACATTTTTTTTCGGACGAGAAGGCTTGCGGTGTCAAAAGTTGTGGTTTTGCATGCTTATCACGTGTGCAAAATCTCAGATCGTTTGGTCGACATCTTAAGTCTGCGCATCAGTATCAAAGTTACATTAATTTGTTAAAAATTAGCCATTTCATGCTTATAAAATTAAATATAGGTGGCACTTCAAAATCACTTCCGGTTACCTCACTTGGCGTCAATGGGCTGTGCGAAGACCCCGAAAGTGACAAAGAACAAAACATGTGGCTCTGGAGCCGTGGGCAGACTGTTAAAAATAGTGGACTTGGATAGAAATGGACTGCTTCTCCTTGGAAATGTGTGGCTGTCTAAGGTCACCGTGGTTTTTGATTTGCAGCGCTTAACTAGTTCCTACGGAAACTACCCAGGACTCACCGCGGGGAGGTGGCTGCATTTCGAGTCCCACCCGTGCCCAACCCAACCACCCTATCCATTTGGACACTTATTAGAATCGGCCTTTGTTTGTTACTCTGCCTGGTATTGGCTCTTCGTGTCAAAAGTCGGCATAATTGCTCTGCCCATTAAACGGGCGCGTATGAATCCATCCCGTGCCATGTACCCGCAGACCTGACGGGATGCAATAGTTACTTCTTTGACGCAACGCTCAACCGCCTGGGTATGACACGGCAGTTGAAAGAGTTTTCAGGACCGATCGGGAAGAATTTCGCTTCATGTAATGAGCTTCCTGTGAGGGAGTTTCAGTCGATTGAATGTGACTTACCTGATTTTGATGCGGAGGGCTATACGGAATTCATCGACTGGCAGAACTGCGGAGTAACAGAACCTCCTATGAAAATGAGCCTCAGCGACAGTCTGATAGAGAAAATCCGGGAAGATGGAGCCGTTGATGACATCTTTCGCCTCTTTCAACTTTCAATGTAATAATTATTTTTTTAAACTAATTTATATAGTTTCCTTAAAAGATATTCTAATGGGAGGGCCATTTATGTTTGCCTAGGAGCCCAGGAGAAGCTTAAGACGGCCCTGTCCCTAGGTAAATGTGAACATTTCCCCAATCCAATGTGTAAAAGTATGTTATACTTACATTTACCGAACTTGGTGGTAAATGTGCACATTAACCGGGAAAAGTACACATTTACAGAACTACACACATTTACCGTGACATATATAACAAATTTTACCGATCACATTTTCATCATAGCATCGCGGGCCGCATAGTGCTCTCGGGGACTGCATTTTGCCCGCGGGTTGGGGACCTCTGCTATAGGAGATATTTGGTAAAAACTTAAAACTTCTAAAGTAAACCTCCACTTCTCTATGGTCAATTTTAGCTAAAATTCAATCAGATCTTTAATAGAAATAGATTTTGAATACAAATCTTAAATATAAAATTTTGTGCAGATCTGGTTAGCTGTTTTATAATTAGAGTGCGTAAAATTATTTATATCACTCACAGACATCATCCAGAAAATAGTGAAAAATGTATTCCGAGGATTATAAAACTTGTATTTCCACTAAAATCACGAATTTGATTTTTTTTTCGCATAAACCATATCATTTCTATATCATGTATGGAGAAAGAAAAACAAAATCCTAATTTAAGCAAGTGTTTGATATGGCCACCACATTGATCATGAATAGTTTGTAATCTCGTTCGCAATTGCCCAAATGCTCGGATAATCTTATTTTGTGGAACAAGTTCCCAACTCTGTCTTATGCGTTCTTTCAAATTTTCAGCACCTCGCAAGTAGTTTCCATGATATACCAAATTTGTCAAATATGGCCATAAAAATAATATAATCCACCGGGTTCAAACACGGACTATTTGGTGGCCAGTCATTTGGTGCAATAAAATCAGAACAATTCACTTTCAAAGATTCGACTGTTAGTAGAGCGATGAGCAGGAGCGCCGTCCTGCATGGATGCGTAGTTGTCAGTGACGTAGCAGACACCCCCGCAGCCCCCGCGCGGCGGGGGGGCCCATGGCCAAAGCGGTCCCATATTTTTTTCCGGGACTTCAATTTTGTTTTGGAGGGGGAAAGCACATTTTCCGGTACTCCACTGGTAGTTGTCATTAATTTCTTCTATTTGTTGTAGAATCTCTTCGATATAACTATCCGTATTAATTTTTACTCCTCTGTAAATAAAAAATATTGATGTATCTTCTGACACCAAAACTCCAACTGTTACCATTACAGATTTAATAAAATGAGCACGTTGTTTCATTAACTTGCATTTTGCTAGTCATTATTACTTAACCCTCTGAGCGTTAAGTTTTTTCCCCCTATGTGTAAGTGCTAACATTTCTTATTCTGCGACTTACGAAAATGCAGAAATTTCATTAGAACTATATTAATTATTTTTTTTAATTTCCAAATTTAAGAATATATTTATATACAATATCACAATTATATAAAATATTATAATAATTGCATTGCATAACTCATAATTACATTACATTGTACCATAACGTCATAACATACATCATAATTACATTACATTATACTATAATATCATTGCATAAATTAAAATTAAATTACATTGCATCATAAAGTCATAACAGAGCCAAGACAGAAAACTAAAGCCATCTATTGGCAGAAAATGAAACCCAAAATATCGGCAGAATAGAAAACAAATTCGTGAACGCGATCAATGCGTTTGCAGCCGAGAAGAAGACACTCTGAACGTGAGAGCGCGCTAGGCGCGTTGCCAACGTTTTGGTGAAGTTCGTGACAAACGCGTTCAGCGCGTCAGCAACGCTCAGAGGGTTAATTCACGTGTCATAAACGCGATCATTTTGCGTAATTTTGGGCCTTTCAATTGTAAAATGCAATACGTCCAATGCAGTCGTCGAGAATTAGCTTTCGTCGGAAATGGTAATAAATAGCAGTGAACAGATGTAAGAAACATATTTAATTTCTTTGATTTTTCCCGATTCGAGTACACTTTCTCTGTATCGGATCAGCAAGAGAATATGCCATAGTTTTGAGTTCTAAAAATGAAATCATATAGAGGTGAGATGCGGGAAGAAAATATATTATTTTATATGCAAATGTTTACTTCTTTTTTAAAAAATCTGGAGGGTGTAGGTAATTGGTTGGTGTGGTGTTTATAGGCACGTTCACAAAATTATCATTAACGCGTGGTGATTATATTTATATTACCGCATGCAACACCAACCTATGAAACTTTCTAGGGCGGAAAAATAGCCCCAAAAAAATAGGTTGGAAAAGCGCTGAATAAATGCTAGAAATAGTGTAGGCTGAAGGGGCTGGCTGAAGTTATGCGAATTATTATAACAACCATCCATGCCGAAATACATGACCACGATGATGAACTACGTGAAATTAATTGTAGCACATATATTGAGGTTAGTTTAATTGATGAATAAGTAAAATCTATTTAAAAAATAATATTTGACACAACTTAAACACGTATAGCCTCTTTCCTGCGATATAAGTTCTCTTACAATGCGAAAAATTGCTGTTAATAATCTGCAATCAATCAGCCTATTAAAAAATCTGCAACCAAAGTTTATTTTTACCCGCCCACTCAATAACTTACGTATAGCGAGTCTATTGTGAGTTATGGAACCTCGCCCTTAAGTTATTTATTTTCGAAGAATTGCCGGGGATTATAACAGGGAATTTAAATTAACTACTGAATGAATTAACTTGCCGGCCGAAATGCATACTTCTCTCTGCGCTCCTCTTCTTTTTCCGCCTTCCTCACGGCAATAGACTCCAAGCTGTGAGACTTAGCATTCAGTCAGGAGGCGTTTTGGGGGTTGAGGGGGATTTTAGAGGGGAAGGAAAGAAAGAGGGAGAGGTGAAGGTTAGGGAATACTTGTGGTGGTATACCTACGGCAGCCGCGAACACTCTGTGAAAGTTCAGGTAGCAGGAAACTTCTATTGTGAGGTTTGACGGACAATGTTTCCACTTGAAGGACTACATCTACTATTACTTATTTATCCAAACCAATAATTTTATATGTGAAAATTATATCTTTTCCATAAATATTTGTCCGACTAGAATAGGATTTTATTTAAATTATTCAAAAAATTTGATTGCTAATACAATGTCATTTGTCAAAATCATTTCAATTAGATATTTGTCACGTAAAATAATAGCTATAACTAAAGAAAGTTTGTTGACACTTTCTTTGAATAAAAAGGCAAATAGACTTGCGTATGCGAAGAAAATTCACTCTCTCTCTCCCACCTCCTCTCTCCCTCTCTCTCTCTCTCCTCCCCTCTTCATATTTAATTTAGCAATCCAAATGCCAATTTTGTCATCGTAACTGCTGTCGTCTTGCGATCACATTACTTTATTGGGATTATATTTTTTGCAGAATATACGAATTGTGAGCCAAAACTTCCCAAAATTATGATACAAAATATTATACATATAAATCTAGAGATCAAGACATAGTTCAAATAAAAACAGTCTACTTGCCTAGCCCCACATTTCTCCAAACCTCGTTTCTACGACTAAACCTTTTTTAGGCTGGTTTTCAATGGGCACATAGCCTTATGAAAAGATTCTGTCTGTGTGGTTGTGTGTGTGTCCCCTACTAACAAGTTTTGAACCAATGGACTGATTTTCATGAAACATTTTATAAGGTTCGTGCTACCAGGTTCCACCTCCGTGCTATATTTTATTTGACGAAGATTGAAGTCCCGATTTCGATTCCAGGAACGTTTTTTCCCTATTTGTTTTACATATGGAGTGTCAAATTCATCGTGCAGACATGTATTCTTTAATACTTCAAAATATTTTAAAATTGTGATATCGGAGCGAGGTTTGCAGTGTTATAAGGGGAAAAGAATGTAGATTTTAATTCTTATCACCAAATTTTGATAATTGATCGTATTTTCTTGAATTTATTCTAAAAGCTAGCATTTTCGGTTTTAAATCGCATTTTATCAGATTGTTTCCATGGAGACGATTATTACTGGTTTCGTCTTGAACACAGTCGTGTGACAAAATGGGTTATTTTTTTGCGCTTGACTACCCTTCAGCAATGTACAGTTGATCCAGACATATTAGCCTATAAACAGTATCATTTA
Organism: Tanypteryx hageni; assembly: GCA_028673005.1. NCBI lineage: Eukaryota > Metazoa > Arthropoda > Insecta > Odonata > Petaluridae > Tanypteryx > Tanypteryx hageni. The sequence goes on from CM054115.1 coordinate 39,480,867, forward strand.
TTAAATTCGTTTATTTAAAAAAAATACTTGCAAAATATAATGTCAGAAAGAGATTTTGACATTGTTTTTAGTATTTAAATGTGATAATGCTCAATTAATTTGTTTTTCCAATTTTTCTCTATCTTTGATAAACTATGAACTACAAGTGGTATTTATGGTACGAGAATTCCTTGGAATGACTAACACTTTCTGTCTGCATTAGTCCTGGTGTGGACGTCTTGTTTAGAAGTCTTGTTTTGCAATATTTCTCAGACTACCGTCGTTTTTGTTCCACCGCCTCAAAAGGCCCTCTTAAAGAATTCTTGAAATTGCGGTCCAGAATGGTGCTAAGTCGCATGAACGTGTCATGATTTTATACTTTGGGAATAATTCCTTTACCTATAGATCACGGTTCGATTCTGCGAAAAGTTTGGCCTCATCATAGAAATAGCGTCTGATATGTCCAGGAATCTTTTAAAACGCGTAATCAACTCTTTGACCCTCTAGGACAAAAATAGAAAACCTTTTTTGATCCTGTGCAAAAATCACAAAAATTATAATTTAAAATACAAATGAAATAATATAATGGTTTTACTATGATTATTTATTCTCAGGCTTATAGTTCAGAAAACGATACATTTTTTATATAAAATGCAATTGATCACATAAATAAACTCATAATCTCTGACCAATTATGGCCGAACGGCAATTATGGAGCAACAAACTATTCGTTCTCGGAAAAGAGGTCGCCATTAGTCAGTTATTTTATGAACAAAATTGAAATCGCTCTAAAAATAGTGTTTTATATTGTGTCAGAAATAGAAAAATATTAAGGACACAAAACAACTTTTTTCTGTTCCGTGCAAACCAAAATCGTTCCGCGATTCGTTCAATTATTGATCGTGGTTTCATGAACAAAACTACATCAAACATATTTCTCATAAATAAATATTCAGCGTCCGGCGATATTGTAATGTATCGAGTTTACGCCCAGTCAACAACACACAGAGGATGAAAGAGACATTTAAAGGACAAAATGCATGAAAACCTTTTAAGTCCAGTATAAAAAATTGGCATTACTCTCACTTACACTATAAATGAATGACCTGTGCTTTAAACATTTTATTTGTTCTCGCCAGAAAATCTGTGTTAATTTTTTAATTCGCATCTAATTTCTCCCAAATAAATAGAATATACAATTCATATTACATAGAGAGTATAGAGTATATTAAATTTTGCGATAGATTAATCTCAATCGTAATAGTTTATTTTGAGTATAAATATACGAATATCAGTCGAATTAAATAATGGAAAAATTATAAGATATACTTTTATTTTTATATAAAGCAGGAGTGTACTCCAGTACTACGTTGCTCTTAGAAATATAAAATTGGGGGTCGAACTATACACGAGTAATACTTTTGAGGGTTTAAAATCTCGGATCTAAAAAATTATCTTTTTAAAAATATCATAATAAAAATCAAGATATTTTTTGGTCACCCACCTCGCTGACTTAACTTCCATGATATAGCTCCAAAACTTCCTATTTACCTTTAATTTTATCGATTTTCATTAGAACTATATTGTGTTTTTCTTTTTTTCTTTTTTTCTTTTTCAAAGACTTATATACCTGTCCTGTACTATCTCGAAATTCTGATTTGATTGCGACCCAGTAGTATTTTTCATTATTATTTTTTATACGTTCTGTGGTGGGTTATAGTGCATTTTAACCAAAATTCGTAATGTAACCATTATACTGACCTTTTGTCGTCGTAATGTTGTTACGTGAATACTGAAGCCTGTCTCATATTCACCGATTTTCTTGATTTCTAAACAAATTCAACTTCTGCCAACATGTGCAAAAATATATTTTGGAAAGACGCTGAAATGGTTAAAATTCCAAAAATAAACTATTGTTCCTGCATCAATAAATAGGTCGATAGCATACACTGAAATGCCAATCGGGAATAAAATTTTATTATTGGTGAAAACTTTATTTTTTGACATTTCATCCTTCCGCGGCCCATAGTTTGAGAAACAGTGATATATATGGTGCGCGACTGGCAGAAAGTAAGCAATGTAGGGAAGGCAAAACCCCTGTAAAAACTATAAACGCATGCACGAAGAGTCCCCCAGGCCTATAAATATGTAAGCTCGAGGAAAGATACTGAGATGAGAGTTAAATATGAGGTTATAGAACAGAGAGAGAGAGAGAATGAAAAGCGTGTGGTCTAAATGACCACGCACGACCTCTTTTTCACATATTTTGTTTACATCAATAGCCATGACAATTCTTTCGGCAAAGGACAATTAAAAGCCTTATGTTTCTCTCTTAAGCTCTTATATGATCTACGAGGCATACATTTTTAAAAATTATTCGGATAGAGGGCAACATTTACCACGAAAAAGTCAACGAGAGCAAATAATTACGACTTATAGTTTCGGAGAAAAAAAATCAAGAACCGCCCAATCTTTCCGCACTGTTTCATACGTATTCCCCATAGGGAACGCCTTTGAAATCTTTGTGTATTCCATTTATATAGTATACTTTTTCTGGAGGATCTTTCCCCAAGGTAGTGCTGGGGGGTGGGGGAGATGCTTTCTTCATGGGATACAATATTTCCAACCCTCAGGTTGGGTTAAGTGGTTGGTTTTTCCATTTTCCCACCCCGGGTTGGATTAAGTGGTTGGGAGTTGGATTCGTTCTATTTTCTCTCCCGGGTTGGGTTAAGTGGTTGGATTCTTTCCGTGTTCCTACTCCGGGTTGGGTTAAGTGGTTGGGGGTTGGGTTTGTTCCATTTTTCTACCCTGGGTTGGGTTAAGTGGTTGGGGGTTGGGTTCATTATATTTCCTCTCCCGAGTTGGGTTAAGTGTTTGGAGGTAGCATGGGTCATAACCAGAGCAGTGTCATGAAATGAGTTTGAGAGGCAACCACTTCAGACAGCATTTTTCTAGGGGCAGCATTATGGTGCTATCGTAGATGATATGTTCCTTTGTTTCGCGTTCTGGTGAGGTATTTTGTATTTACGTCACAGTCGGTAGGTTTTCACTCCACGGCTTTGGCCATAACCTTCAAAATTCAGGGTTATCTGAGGCAAATACTCTCTGCCTCGTTGCTCAGCCGAGATATTGAAGAAGCCTGCATTCGCACGATGAAATTTGGCTTCGATGTATAGTGATACTCCACAATATCATCTTATCTGGCCTTGATTTCAACAGTGCCACCTACGAAGCGGTCAAATCCATTTGTCCTGTGTGAGAAAGGTTAGTCTTGATCTCCTCTGTGTTGAGGATTTGTATTGAAATGGCAGCAGAATAATGGGAGTCAGGCTCTCTATCATTCCAATTTAAGTATATGGACCATTGAAGCAATCTCATAAAATTAGAATCGACTGTAGATGAATAACTACAAAGGAGCAGTTTCTTGTTGCTTAACCCTAGAATGTTAACGCTATTTTTTTAGGTGCTTATTGATAACACTGTGTCAGTTCGACTCACTTAAACTTGGAATAAGGAAATATCATTAAAAACTGTTTTAAAATGATTTTAATCAAAGTCAAAATGTAGTAAATTTTAGAATGTGTAAATTAACAATTAGAGCGCAATATTATTTGGTGCTCATCACAGATAGGCTTCTTGCAAAGTATGCAGAGAATGGAGTTTTTCCTTCTCTTGGCATAATGGCACAAATGACAGTACTCTCTTGATATTTGTCGCACTGTCGCTTGATGTGTTCCAGGTACTTTTTTTCCTCTCCTAAGGGTTTGCAAATCATAGCTTTCAGATCATTACTTAAGTTTGTCAAATTGAGTCTGCTTTTTTGCCATTGCCACGTCAGCTCCTTGTGCAACTATTGCATAAATTGTAGCTGGTAATAGCGATTGATTCCAGTAATCATTGCTAGATTATAAGAATTGTCAGTTGGTAGTTTAGCAGTGATGGTTGTCATGGATTAAATCATTCAATAAATTTTTGTCCTGTGGTATGGTGATGCAGTTTTGTGCCATTATTTTAAAACTTTTTGTCCAATAATAGTGCTCTTATAATCACTTCATCATTGCGCTCATTGTATTTGTCTCAGTTTTGTTTTTAAATTTGCAATTTTTAGTCATTGTTTTGGAAAATTTTGCCCAATAATAGTCCTCATATAATCACTTTATCATTGTGCTCATTGTGTTTATCTCAGTTTTATTTTTAATTCACAATACTTATTTTACATCTGGTTATAATGTTCTTATTTATATCAAATCTTTATAGAAACATCCGCCCAACATATGTACATATCTTTTCCCAAAAAAGCTTATGACTGAAATTTTTAAAAAGAAAAAAGTGAATTTTATACATAAAATTAGATTTTGTGCTCCATACTTGAACACAGAATTTAGCAAACATTGAATGTGTTGTAACCCTCTAATTGTTTGGCTAAAGGAGTATTTTACCTTATTAACAAAATATTGGTAACTACCTACTGTTTCATGGTTAAGAATAAAACTGAGTAACTGAGAAAATGACTTTTATTCCTACTTTCAGTGCTTTTTTTCAATTCAATCTCAAATTAATTAATAAATCAGCAAATTAATATACTTTGGCATCTTAACAGAATAGCATTCCAATGTGCTCGCAAAGTATGGCATGATGATTTTATCTTTTTTTAAGAAAACTACATCCCTCCAGTTTAATCTATCTGAGTTATAACCCTTGATCTTTAAAATATAATGATGTAACTCCGACACAAACCTAAGTTCTGGGAGGATAACCTTTCATTATTTCATATTAGTAACATTCATTAAAATTTTTCCCAAATTTGACACACAGGTTCTCGAACATTGACTTTTCAAGTGATTAACTCTTCAACTGGAATATTTTTAAAAGATTCATTTTATAAAGATGATCAGTAGAGTTGACTTTAACGTTTCTTTTTATTAGCAGAGATAACAGCATGAAATTTCATATTTTTTCAAATAATTTGTCTTGAATTTGTGTGTTAGTTGAATTGGAAGCCAAGCTCTGTGTATGTAGTACTTTTTTAAATATTGAACTGTATGATATTGAATTAGAGACACTTCAAAACCTTCCCAAAATATTTCAGTTGATTACAGTTGCAAAATAGTTCCTCTCAGTGATTTGAAAAATGAAAATTGATCTTCACAAATCAGAAACAAAGCATGTACCATATTTACCAGTAAAGAGGGTGAACTATATTTTAGGCTGACCCCTAAATTTTGATATGCTTTTCTAGTAAAACAAATTCAGTAAGCAGTTTTTCAAGCCATATCTAAGCACATGAGTGAATCTATTACATTATTTATTATTTTCATATATTGTTATGTATCAGCAACACACAAGACTGATACAGTGTCTTAATCACTGTCTTTCGAATCATCATTATGAGGTATTACTAGCCTTTAAGTTTTTTGCAATTTTACTGTAAAAATAGAGTGAAATAATGCTGATTTTTTTGTAAAATGTTAAATCGTGTGAGATTGACTACTGATATGATTACCAATGCATACTATATGGCCACAAGTATCTCTTCAAACTACACCCATTTTATTAGTATGCAATTCTAGGCCAAGGCATAATTTTCAAGCTCTTTTGAGAGGATAAAAACCTCAGACACTATTTTGGTAAATAGGGTAGGTATATTAAAAAATGTGAAAACCTTAAATACTGATTATTCCAGACCATTATGGAGCTTCCACTCTTATTTTATTAAATTACAAGTAAGTTCTATAATAATCCAAGTGGATGATTAGCCAAATACACACACACACACACACACACACACACACTAGTTCCCATCAAAACTGATGGGTATGCTTAAATAAAGTACAAAATTAAACTTAGTATACCTCCCATTCTCCCCCCTCTTCCCCTCTCTCTCTCTCCCCCCTTCACCGCCACTCATCCTTTCTCCTTATCTAAATCCAATTTATTGTAAGTTAATCTATGTGGCAACAATGAATTCGGTTGTCATTGGTTAAGAAATATTTTATTCTCAAAAAAACTTAAAATTTGCATGATTAAAACATTTTTAGTGACTGATCTGAATCGTATAAGAAAATTAATGCTAGGAAAATAAGTTTTCATTATTTCAGCCATGTTTGGGTTCATGTCCTGAATTTGTACGATAATTATATACAGGAGAACCTTGATCTATCGTTTTTGAAGGGACTGAGAGAAAACAAACGATGAATGCAGGAAAACGATGAAAGCGGGAAATGAGGGTTCTGCATATAGTACTAAAACAAAAACATAACTTAAGCTTACTAATTGTAGAACACTAAAATAAGCATCAAAGTATTGAACAAGAAGAAAAATAATGAAATAAAAATAAAAATACTTTCTTCAATCTTATGGGGGGAGAAAATATTTTTATTTTTTCTAAGGCATCTTGAGCTTTTTAACTTTAACTTTTAGCTTTTTTACTTGGGTGCTAATACAGGGTGTCCAAGAAATCACTATACCCCTGATTTATTTTCATGATATATTCATTACATTCTCTGATATATACTCTTATTTTATGAATTCAGCGGCATCATAATCTTTGACAGAGATTGTTGCATCGCCAGGTCCATCAGGACACCTTCCACAGTATTTTTGGTGTTACAGTGGAAAGGCTTCAGTAATAGTGGCTCATTACTCAGTGTTGGTGTTGTAATAATGTGCTGCCACTATGCCTTTTATGATTCCTTACAGGCTGTTATCAGGTATGGTGAAGTCAGGACTGCATGGAGGCCATGATAGTGGTGATAGGGGTGTTGCAGAATCCCAATCAATTCACTGGTCTGGGAATGCTTCGTTGAGGAAGTCACAAACATTTAGCACGATATGGGCTGGCGGGCCATCTTGCTGAAACCACACCTGTTCCATGATCCCTCTGATGGTCAGTTCTGGTAAAATTCTTCAACATTTCCAGATATGATGCACCATTAACAGGTTCATCAAAGAAATACAGGTCAATGACTGACTAGCAGTTAAACCTGCCCACAACATCATGCGCGGTAGGCAGAGTTGCCAAAATTATTTTGAACATGTCGCTAAATATACCCGGAAAAGTAGCTAAAAAGACGCTAAACTCAAAAAATATCGCTAAAAAAGTAGTTAAAAATTAAAAGTGCTTCAATATTTTAAAATAATGATTATTTTATGTATATAATACAGTTACCTTCGTTTTTATGAATATAATATTAATAAAGATAATATTTTACAAATAAAATAAATAATGTAGGTTTTTTGAAGTCTTTTATTAATAAAAAGTAATGCTATTTTCATTTATATATAGGTCAAATATGTAAAGTTAGTTGGAAGCCATTCTACAGTAATTCTTCGAAATAAGACAAGCCTGTTTCAAGTACGTCTTCCTCAATTGTCTGTTCACTTTTATCTTTGTCTTTGACTGTATCAACATATGTTTCAGTGGATCTAAATTTGTTTATAACACTTTCGGGCAGTTCGTAATTGTAACAACATTTCTCATGCCTTCTCAAACCGTACCTAATGCACAAAATAGCCTTTAATGTTTTAATACTCATTCTATTTCGTAGTTTTGATTTTACAATATTCATGACACTAAATAGACGTTCCACATCAGCATTTGAGTGGGGTAGGGTCAGTACAGTTAAAGCTACATTTGAAATATCCTCAAAAGGATTTTCACCGGTTGAGTCTCGATAGCTATCTATTACTGGCCAAAGTTTACACGTATCTGAAATTTCTGTCCACATGATCGTATGTAGTTTTTTCCACTGAAAATCAATACGAGTCAGAATCGATGCATCTTTTACAAACATTTTTGCTAGATTATGTATTTCTGGTTTCATAGGTTGAAGACATTTACTCGCACTCAAATAAGACATTAACTGCAAAGTACGAACATTTTCCGGTAATCTTTTTTTAATTTCTTTTTGAAGTAAAACTAGGAAATTATTACACCTTTCACGAATCTGACGGTTTATGTCATCAGAAAATTTGCATTCGGATATTTCCTTTTCAAATTCATATCCTATATATTTATGTGAATTTAGTCGATTTAGGGTATCAGTACTTTCTGAATTGTTGATCTTCGAGCAAAGGGAATCATTTAAATGTACCAGATCATTTAGTAACTTGGTGGGATCATTCAAAGCGGCTTCAAATTTCTTATTGACTGCTTGAACCTCTCCTAAAATTGGCTTCAAAAATAACAAAAAAAAACAAAATTTATCTTATCGCAATACATTGAATAGAACAATTTGGCTGTATGACAGCGCTCGTTTTTTCTCGAAATTTCGAAATGTTCCTTTAATTCATTCCATTGCTCTAAAATTTTTACTATAGCCCCTTCAACGGACAACCACCTTGTTTGACTCATTTGTACTAATTTTAGAGGAGATAGACCATTATTTAACGAGGAATAAAGTTCTTTATATCTAGCTTGTCTTACAGCAGAATAAGAAAACCAATTATACGTTTCTTTAACGAGAAAATCAAGGTTCCTTGGCATATGATCACGGGTCGCATGGAAAGCAGCAAGTTGCAGGGAATGGCACACACATCTTAATAGAATCAAGTTAGGAACATCAGACTTCTGTCTGCTATAAACTCCATTATTAACACCAGTCATAACGGACGCATTATCAGTTCCAAGCGCGATTAGCTTCTGTAAATCTAACCCATTGTTTTTTAGGAAAGCTTTTATAGATTCACATATTGCATCTGCATTGCAGTTACGTAGTTCTATAATATCCAAGAATGTAACTGTAAATTTCTTTCTTGATTGGGAATAATATCTAATTATTATACCTAACAGTTTAGTTACGGAAATCTCGTCTATAATTAAGCTGAAGTTACTTTCCCCTATGTCATATTTTAAATCCTCAATGAAATGCGGGGCAAGCACGTTGCAAATCAAAGCACTACATTTTGTTCGATTAAGTTTAATGTCACTACAACCTTTACTATCACCAAAACAGGCTTTGTACAAATCATTCAGATGTTCCACAGTTTTTATTGCACAATGCTCTGCTATGAAGAGCGCAATAAATCCTTCTTTCTTCTGAAAATCATTACTCTTCTTCTGGAACTGAAGAGTAGTTTGCCTTTGAGAGCTAAACGGAGCTTCTGCTTTTTTGTGTTAACTGTATTACGATGTTTTTCGATGTCACCAACTTTTGCCGATAATGAACACTTGCAAAACTTACAAAAGCACTTTGTATCGTCTCCATCCACCTTGATGAGCCAGTTTTTATATCTCGAGTCTTTCAGCCAATCCAGACGAAAACTTTGAGTGTATTTCTTGTTATCCATGTTAGTAACGGTAAAAAACTGTGTCCCTACGCCTGCCTACCGATGGTACATAAATATGGACATTTTATTTTGTTGCACATGTTTGTAAATAAACTGTATGTTAATTATCATGATGATTCAACATTCAAACCACAAAATGTAAATATGTAGTTTGAATAAAGATTTGCAGAACAAACACTAAAGATCAAGATATAATATACTTCAAATATAAATGTCATAATTTTCAAGATTATGCCTGATTCGTTGATAATATATAATAACAAACAACTGCAATTTATTCTACATTTGGTATGTGTTAAGTTTCATAAGAGTAATTCATTTTTCTGGTTAATATCGTATGTATTGGCACTAATATAAGGAATAGATAAATTTTTCGCTAGATTCAGTGGAAATCGCTTAGTTAGCGAGATGTCGCTAAAACAAAAAAAAAGTCGCTAAACGAAGTAAAAAGTCGCTGAATCTAGCGACAAAATCGCTAAATTGGCAACTATGGTGGTAGGTTGTTTTCCATCTCCAACATGTAATGAGGATTCTCTTTGGACCAAAAAATATTTCTGTAACACAACAAATACCGTGGAAGATGTCACGAAGGACCTTGAGATGCATCAACCTCGGTGTCAAACATGGCAGTGCAACTGGATTCATAAAATGCAAGTACATGTCAGAAAATGTAAAGAATATATCATGAAAATAAATCAGAGGTACGGTGACTTCTTGGACACCCTGTACGTCTGGCTGTCAAAATACAAAGGACTTATGGGATCAGACTGGATTAGGAGTGGAAATATTTTGTGTCCATGAATTATCAAAGATTTAAATTCCTCATGCAGTGCCTATGTTCTAATAATGTGAATGATAGGGCAAAAAGGAAAGAATTTTATAAATTAGCAGCAATACAGGAAATATTTGAACTTTTTGTTCAGAATTTTCAAGAATGCTATACAATTGGGAAGTTTGCTACAATAAATGAGCAGAAAGTGATGTAATAATAGGAAACTATGCAGAATGGCATAAGCTGTAATTTTGGGAATAACTTTGAAACAGAAAAAATTCTGCTATGACCAGGAATCGAACCCGGATCTTCCACTTGCCGGGCGGATATTCTACCACTGAACTACCGTAGCAGATAATCTTTCCTGTTTCCCAACTAAGAAAAACACCCACGTTCAGAAACAGGAAAGATTCTGCTACGGTAGTTCAGTGGTAGAATATCCGCCCGGCAAGTGGAAGACCCGGGTTTGATTCCCGGTCATAGCGGAATTTTTTCTGTTTCAAAGTTATTCCCAAAATTACAGCTTATGCCATTCTGCATAGTTTCCTATTATTCCATCAATTTCTGGCTTTGGCAATCTCACCATTTGAGAGGGAGGGGTTTTCTTCAACGTTCTCTTGGAGGACGTCTGTTGGGGCTGGCTGATACTAGCTTGGCTAGCCCGGACCTAACTAAGAAAAACATCTGCGTTCAGAAACAGGAAAGATTATCTGCTACAGTAGTTCAGGGGTAGAATATCCGCCTGGCAAGTGGAAGACCTGGGTTTGATTCCTGGTCATGGCAGAATATTTCTTTTTCTGTTTCAAAGTTATTCCCAATAAATGAGCAGTTGATAGGATTTTGAGGTAGGTGTTCCATCCTGGCAATATTTACCGAGTAAACCCACAAAGTATGGGATAAAAATCTTTGCTCTTGTTGATGCAATGGACTTTTATACACTAGGAGGTATGCAGGGCTTCAACCTCAAGAGCCTTACAAGGTTGACAATGGCTCAAGAGGGGTAATGAAATGGCTGGTGGGTTCAATTTCTGGGACTGGGAGAAATGTAACAGCTGAAAATTGGTTTGTTAGTGTGCCACTTGCAGTGGATTTGGTCCAATAGAAGATAAAGTTACTGGGGGCTTTAAAAAAAAGAGTTGTCACCACAGATGGTAAATGTGAAAGACAGGGAAGTATATAGTAGTGCATTTGGATTATGTAATAACATGACCCTTGTGTCGTATATGCCTAAGAAGGGTAAAAATATCATCATGCTGTCAAGCATGCATAACCAAAAAAGTATTAGTTCAACAGAGGAAAAGAAAAAACTGGAGATTGTAAACTTTTATAATTTCACAAAAGGCAGTGTTTATACCATTGACGAAAATGTCATGACTGCTTTGAAAATTGTTAATTGCAATTGAATATATATGTGAATAAATCTTGTTATTTCTCATGTGTAACATTGAGTATTTGATACAACTTATAATATTATTTTTAATGATTTTATATTTTTTAAATCAAAGCATAATTTAATATGCTAAATACTTAATTCATAATGATAAATAGTCCTAGAATACGTGAAATAAAAATTATGAAATAACTCGAACTAAACGTTCTTTTTTAATAGAAATAACTTTGCAGTGGCAGCAGCACCATGCGTGAGTTTTGTCGTTAGAAAATCACGCGCAAGTCACACAGGGTTAAGAGGGTCATGGGCCTTCCCTTTCATATGCTAATAGTGCCAACATTTAAAATCAAAACTCTCCACTGAAATGAGTTGAAAATGAATGAATGGCTGGTGTTTTGCAATTAGATAATTGCTACTGCTTTAGTTAAAGCTATGATAGGTTAATTCTAATTTTAATGAAATAAGTGAAAAAATAATACTTTTTTCATGTACTATTTGGGGATCTCTAATCATTGTTTTGCCAGCTTATACTAAGTGTCACGGCTGGTGTAATCTTACATTCAGAGCCATCTTATATTTGTGTAAATATGGTGTGTGTGTGTAGAGAGAGAGAGAGAGAGAGGTCACACTCCCTATGCTGTGCAAGTGCACATGTAAAGGTAGGTCTTTATTCCTTACATGTCCTATTTTTTGTTTACTGCATCAAAAATCTTGAGTGATAATTTAAGAACTAAATCACATTCAAACATAGTTTTAATAGCAGGGCTGTTGCACGAGGCGAGTTTGAGAGGAGACTGTTTCAGCCAATTACTTTCCAAGGATGACCATAAAGCATTGTCACAGCTGATCTGCATTGTGATCTGGGGAAGCATCTTGTCTTTTTCCTCAGGCAGTGGATTTCAATGCCACTGTTCTGTTAGATGTATTCCATGCATTTCAACAAATTATGCAAAAATAAAATGGCGCTTGAAGAAAGCTGTCTTGCGAGGTCCATTCTTATGTTCCCATTCCCATAACTTGAGGAGCAAGAATCTTCTCAGGAATCTTCACCAACCAGCAACTTGTTGGTGCATCAAAAGGTAAATCTTTTGTTAAAATATTATATCATAAGTTTTAAACAAAATAATACAGTAAGTTTTTCACTTTTTAACACTTTCAGCATCATGCCTTGCCCACAAAACAAACCACTACATCAGCAAACCCGAGTACACTTATTTTCTGGTTTTATTCAAATACAGTACACTTATTTTCTGGTTTTATTCAAATACAACAACCTCCTGATTTACACGGATTTGATTGACATGTTTTTGGAATAATGTCATTGTTATTGTAATACCTTTTTTTTAATTTATGCTGATGTATTTTTGTAGTAATGCAGTTTGAGCCATGCGCCACACTTTCCATGTGGGCTGACAGCTTTGTACAAAACTCACAGGAAGAGGGCAGGGTCAGTCACAGACTGACCCTGACCTCTTCCTTGTCCGTATCCATCCATCTTCCTCAGTTCCTGTGCAACCGTTGTTGTAGGGAGAGTGAATACTTTTCTCTTTCATTAATAATGTGTATTTTTGTTCTTTTGTGAACTTTTTGTCCTCAATATGTCTAAAAATTGGCCATCTACATCACAGGGTGCCACCCAGCTCAAGAAACAGTGAAAGCCAATCACTATTGGTGTGAAAATGGATGTAATAATCCACGTTGAGAGGAGAGCGCATAGCTGACATCACTACCAGATTTAATTATGGCCATTTAAAGTTTTATTGCATTCAATCAGAAAATATCTCATATCTCTTAAACTATTAGTGATGAAACGTTCAAATAAAAAGCATTATTAAATCAACCATTTGGGAAATGACGGGATTACATCTTTTATAGTAAAAGAAAAAAAGAATGCAAATATCTCATAATTCTATAATATAACAGTAAATTCAATAAAAATATTAGTGATAATTTTTATAGTTCATTTATTAATGCATCAAAATACGAATTTCATTCTGCATTACACTTAGAAATCCTGCTTTGTGTGGTATTCTTCAAATCAGGAAAATACACATTGACAGCATATTTTGCATTTTGCCACTGTCCGTGTGTATTTTCCCTTCTATGAGCACACGGCATCAAAGGCGATTTCCCTTTACAGGCCAATGTTTATTTTCTTTCTCCTCTAACAGACCAAATGGATCCCCACTTGCACTTGGACTTCCCTTTTTGGAAGTTTTCGAGGGAATAGCTGATGCCTCTTCTTCAGTAGTTCCCTCCTAAGAGGAAGGCAAAACTGCTGCTGCGTCATTTGCCTTCCCCCTGACCTCAGTAAAATTGAGCACTGTGACTTTGAGAAGGTGGAAGAAGAGCTTCTTTATACATTTCCAACATCCTTGGGCCGTGGAGAGGCCGAGTCGGGGAGTTGGAAAGGGGCTAGGCTAATGCCCTCCCCCTATTTTCTGTCTTCTCTTGGTGTGAGCCATATGGCTCCACCAGGAAAAAAGGTGAAAAATTGTGCACTCCCTTGAAAAGATAGTTCCTACATTGCATTTCAAAACACCAAGGGAAGGTTCCTCACTGCATTGAAAAGCAATTTTTAGATAGAGAAACACTGTCATATCATAGCAAAATTAAAAATTCCATCGCAAAATTCAAAGTAGATTACATATTTTTAAAACAGCAAAAAATACAGGAGAAGCATAGATAGGAAGTCCAATGCTTCCTCTTTCAAAATATATAAAGGTTATTCAGATTTGAATAAGACTCTTGCATCAAAAGATAAAGGAAATAAGGGCTGACGCAGGATGTAATAGTACGTCTGACTGCTGATTGGACAGATTTTGCAGGACATAATAGTATATTTGATGGCATTTATGGGTTGTCTTTATTATTGTTAGTAACAAATAAGCACAGTTTAACATAAAACACAGTAGAGGAAATAGATGTACGAATGTGTTTTATGCAGTGTTTCCCCTAACCCCTGCAATATCCTTAATTCCTTATTGGAAAATTGTTTGATTTACATGTTTTTCATTTATGTGCCCAATCTCAGGAACGTAAATCGAGAGGTTGCTGTAATTACAGATTTGCATAACTTGATTAAAAATAACTTGAAAACGTGAATAAAAATACATTATTGTCATCTTCACATTAATTTCCTTACCTTATTTCACTTGAATTTAAAATTAAGAAATGAGTTAGTAGTCGTTGAACTTGGATTATCCAAATTTCAGGGGAAAAAACTAACAAAAGTGACGCCAGTGGTCTTAAATATGACAGTGAAAGAGTTCAAAGTTAAAGATAGATCTAGTAATAAATAAAAGGAACCAGTTACTGCACAGGTAATTCTTTCATGTGCTCATGTTCAAAGACTGTGTCTACTGGCATAAAAGATAACAAAGAAGCCATTAAGGAATGAAATCTCTTTTCATACATGAAAACTGTAATCTCTTAGCAAAATTTATAATTTGTATTCACACATCCAATAGATGAGTGATTAACATCTGTATCAAAGATAAAGGTAATTTCTACTATGAAACTACTATGTTTAGAGTAAAATGTCATTTAAAGAATGGGGAGAATGAATAAACAAAATAAAACATTGAAAATTATAGTTATTCAATATACAATATGGTGCAAAATGGAGCAATATAAAATTATTTACAAAATAAAATAAATGAAGTAGTTGTAAGATAATTATTTTGCAGGTTTTTACTTTTCACAGCCAATTAATTTCATAGTTCTTAATAAAAAATAAGGAAAAACAGTATAAAGTAAAGATTAAACATGAATCAACTTTTAAAGTAAAATGCAAAGTAATAGTTTCAATATAATTACAAGATAAGTAACATAAATCACACAACACAAACAATGGGTAACTTTTCTCAATTTTGCATGAGAATAATTTTTAAGAGAATACATCAAAATATTACAGTGTAGAAGATAAATTATTAATTACACAAGAGGAAAGTAGTGTAATAAATTAGAAGGGATACTTTAATAAGCATTACAAATAGTTCCAAGTAACACTCGCAAATTGTTAGCTGTGTAGCACTTTGTAACATTTTTTAAGAACAAGAATCAGTTCAGAAAAAACCAGGGTGAGAATGTTGAAGGAGACAACGCCTACAAGTAGTTCTCAAGGCACTACATGCTCTCGGAGACACTAGTGGGCAATCTCGAATATCCAAATGACGTAAGCCCAAGCATCTCACTGCAAGCAATGACACTCCTCTATCACTCACCTGAAACAAAAAACAAGTAGGGATGTACATGGGTTTCCCGTGGTACAGAAGCATTTTTTGTCAAATTCGGTGTAGTATAATTGTATACTTATGTATTTGCTTTGAAATCAGAAAATTATTTTTCCTTATATTGTGCTAGCCCTGCATTTTAGATTCGTTCTAAACATGTTCGTTTCGTTTTGCCATTCTACACTTGACCTACAAATGAAATTTCTTTGAAATCGGTTCAGCCATTACCTTCATTCATTCATTCATAGTTACAAAAAAATTCTAACGTTGATATTGTGGTAGCCTTGTTTTGTTGACCAGATTGAAATATGCTATTTTGGTTATTTATTTATATATGAAGATTATGTATACCATATTTGGTTAAAATTCATGCGGTCAGGTTCTAGAAATATGTGTAAAAGAAATATTATTTTACTTTTTACTGTAGTAGTTCTGCTCTTTAGCTCCGCTTTAAACATCATGATTTCATTATGGTATGTTGTAAAAATCTTATATACAAAATGTAGTTGAAATCTGTCCTGCCAATTCCTTCCAAATCCATAATTAACGAAAGAATTTAATTTGTAATTGTGGCACCCCTGTTTGGCTGATCCGGCCTAAATATGCTATTATGGTTTTGAATATAAAGTGTACATTATAAATATTACATTTTGTCAAAACTGACGCAGACAGTTCAACACAAACACATGTAAAAAGAAATTTTTTATTACTTTTATCGTGGCAGCAGTGCTTTCTATATCTGTGCTAAAAATCCTGATTTTGTTTTTTTATGTTGCACAACTCCTTCATACAAAATTTCGTTTGGCCAATTCCTTCCAAAAGCATAATTACTGAAAAGATTTATTTTGCAATTGTGGCACCCCTGCCTGGCCAATTCAGTTGAAATATGTCATTTTGGTCGTGAATTTATGTGAAGATTCTATTTGCCAAATTTGGTTGATATCAGTACAGTGTACATATGGACGGACATAATAAAGATAAGTGCTTTTCAGGAATCACGAAAAGCACTAAAAATCTAAACTGTACAGCTGAAACATTCTTCCTTGGTAAATAACACAAAATAACAGTAGAAATATAGTTAAAAATTCATATGCATTAAACAGAGACTTCTACTTCACTTCACTTCTACTTGACTACATCACACTTACCTGCTTACACCCTTTCAGTCCTAATCGTCTTAACTTTGGTGCCATTGGTGCATGACTAAGGGCTGCTAAACCTTCATCGGTGATTCCACAACCCCCCACATCAAGGCGTCTCAGACGAGGGCACGCAAGTGAAAGAGCAACTATAAGTCCATCGCCGACACCATCACCACATCCACGGGCATTGAGGTATCGCAAAGGGTGTGGAGCAAGCATCCCTCGGTCCGGAGGCCATGGATCTCTGTGGGTGCTCTTTACCCAGCTAAAGGTCTCCTCCTGATCCCAACCAAACGATTCGCCTTGCTGTCTCCAAGACTCTCCCCTTCTTGCTCCTTCCAACTCATCTCCACTAGATCTGTCGCTGCTTCCGGGCTGATGCAAACATTGCCAATCTCCACCATCTGAGTAATGCACCCTAGATGAGCATTCTCTTCCCCCAGATTCCATATAGGGCTGCCAGTTGAGAGCATCTCCCCCATCATCTACATCTCTCTCCACCCACTCCTCTTCTTCCGCCTCTTCCAAGTAGCTTTTACCTCGGTCCCTCGAAACTAAGACAAATAAAACTTTTTTATCGTAGCAAAGCCATTACTAGGATAAAAATTGTAAGCTCTTAACCAAATCACTGATAATCCTGGATGCATTTCATTTTACCAATTATAAGGTCAAGCGCACTAATTTTCAAACTTTTTCTCAAACTTATTAGTGCCAATCGCAATATCCAATTTTACTTATTGTTATAAGAATAAAATTCATTAAAAACCATTTTATTGTAGTAAATAAATATTTTAATAAAGACAAAATAACAACTACAAAATGTAATTGATTTAAAAATAATGTTTGAATAAAAAACTTAGCACAGGAGATTATGCTGAAATATGATTCAACATTTAAATGGTTAATGAGAAAGTAAGAATATTGCCCAAAACATATACCGTATCTGCCTGAATAGAAGCCGACCTCAGATTTAAGCTGACCCTCCACAAATTTCCCACATTTAAAAAAAAATGTAAATTCCGTAGATTTTATGCTGAAGTGTACCAGACATGCATGCACGACCTAGAATACATTATTCAAGATCAAAGAAAAGAGTAGAAAATGGTTTAGTTGTTGAGATTTTGAAATATTACTCTAATTAATAATTTTGCATTGTTGAATAATGTTCCACATTCAGTAATGATAATTTCATTCATCTTCATTTTCACAAAAGGTCAAATAAAACAATAACAACCTCATCAAGATAATTTTTAATCCAAGTCCATTTCCATTGAAATTAGCATTTACACTGCCTTAAGAAATTGCATTTTTATAATTATATACGTTCATGTAAAGTTTTACCAAAATTCAAACAGTTGAGCATCAAAAGCTATCATCGCACTTTGCATAATCATCTGCACAGTCAATATAACTAAGCAATTTTAATAGATTCCATTAATGAGGTTTTAACATGCATACAAACATTACAATGGCTATAGCAATAACTACAATAGCCAAGTAAAACTAATAGGAACTTCTTTTAATGACTAATGAAAAATAATGCAAATTGCTATCTATTCTTAATGATACATATGCATAGCCCTGAGAAACGAAAGAAAATATCCAATTGCATTTAGAAACAAATGAACAGGTAACAACAGTAACAAAACACAGTTACTGCTATATTCAATATTCTAGCTTTATTCTTTATTCATTGTAGGTCAAATATTTACTTTGCAAAAAATATAGTACTATCATTTGAACACGATGACAATGAGACGTGCTGCTATCTATGGGTGACTACAAGACAACCCTAACCCCAAATTTTTTCTCGGACTCGTATTTAAGCAGATGATTTTTTCATGATAGATTTTGATGAAAAACATCGGCTTGTATTCGGGTAGATACGGTATGCAAATTATGCAGTTATGATGCAAAAAATGAAAAATCTGTGATTAGGTGGAGAAAGCAAATGCTAAAGTTATCATTATATTTTAAGAAGAGAGATATTTAAAAAGCTGGCTTAGAAGAAGACAAGAAATGAATAAGATTTTTGATATGTGAAGATGCACTTGGACAAATAAAGGAAGATTTCTAGAAAAAATAACAAGGATTCTAGACATTTTCAGAGAGTAAATGTAGGTAGAAAGAGTAGGGAAAACAAGAAAATGATGACTTATAGGGATAAACCATTGGCTGACCAATGGGTACAGAAATTGGTGTTGCAAACTTCTCATTGAACAGCTTACCAGACACACACTCGCGCTGCCATCTGTCTTCCCCATGCCATGTCACCTCATTGAAATTGTGCCTCTCTGTAATACATAATCGCTCACCAATGAGCTGCTGCCAGTCAGGCTGCAATAAAAGAGAATTTGATTCTTAATATGCATGAAAAAATATTTTCACCTAATTTCTCACTGAATGTATTTGGTGTATATTTTGAACACACGTATTCAGTGTAGGTATACTCATTAATTGAAATGGTTTGTTACAAAGTTTTGTTTGAGAAAAAACCTGAAGTTTTAAAATGCATTCTTTAAAATTAATACTGTATTAATTGAAATCTGAATCTTAAGTTTGTAATGAACAATTTTAGTAGATACAATTCTTTTATCTCATGCTTCATTTGTTTAAAAAACATCAATTAAACGTGTAACCACACTTCCTATAGTTCTACAACTCGTTGAGATCAGTTCATCGCACATCAATTCGTCATGCATCAAGGTTAGTTTGCCACACATCAATTCGTCGCATGTCAATATATCACACGACAAACTCATCACGCATCAATTAATCATTCTCTGCCCCTCCCTGCCATACACCAGTCAGGGTGTCTCAACTTCCAATAGGTCTCGCGATGAATACATCTCGTGACAAATTTGTCAAGCGATGAATTGACACACAGTGAGTTTGTCATGTGATGTATTTATATACGAGGAGTTTGTGGTGTGATGAATTGATGTGCGATGATTTTATGCGAGATGAATTGACCATGATGTATTGATGGTATATCACTTTGTACTCAAATTTAAGACGACCCTCAATTTTTGAAAGGTGAATTTTAGAAAAAACCTCATCTTGGATTCGGATAAATACAGAATTATAATTCATCACCAATTACCTGCTGCTCTTCACGTTGATGACAATGATCACGAGATGGGCCTTCCACTGAAAAAACTGACTGTGATCTGCCATCAGAAAGCCCATCGATTGGTGTTGCCCTGCCCTTGCGGTGACCCCTCGACTTTCCACGATGATTGCATGTTGCTTCTGATGACATGTCCTCGGAATACCCATCTCTAAGTGAGCGAGAAGATACCATCTTGTGTTGGGTGCGGGTGGGTGAGGGAATGCAGCAAGGGGGTCCAGGAGGCTTTGGTGGGGGTGGGGGAGGAGGATGAGAGCGGAATGCAGGGGCACGGCTGGGTGGTGGAGGGGGATGAGAGGGAGGCTGCGGAAGTCGAGATAGGGATGGCAGAAGAAGGGCACGAAGGCCTGCATCAGTGATGCACCGGCATTTTGAAACAGAGAGGTAACGCAGCCCTGGTCTAGGGCCATTTTCATGGGAATGATGGTTCGGAGAGAGGTACTGGAGTCCACGATCAGTGACTTGTACGCAGTCCGAAATGCTTAGCTCTTGAAGCCGAGGACAGAGCTCACCTATAGACTTCAGTGCTAAATCTGCAAAGGGATTCAGAATATTTAGAAACATTTTAAAAATAGTATGAGTAATTCACTGACCTTCATCTGGATTCATGAGAATCATAGCAACATGCATTAAGTGATACTGTTTCTGAGTTTTACGTTCTCCATATGTAGTATAGGGGAAAGTATTGTTTTCGTGAAAAAAATCAATTTCAAGATTTCAATGGAAATATGTGTTTTGAGGTCCCCTGAACATGTTTTGACTATTTTCTCGATGATGACTGTGTGTATATGATAGAAATTTTGTGGATGCTTTTAACTATTAATCAGGTCAACACGGAATTCCTTATTTGATATTTTTGTTAAAGGGACAAGAGTTGATAAGTTTTTGGTAAAAATCGGTTAACCAGAAGTGGGTGTTTACTCTTGTCACATCCATTTTTTTTAATATTTGCTTTAATATTTGATGAATGTAAATATTGCTTTAATATTTGAAGAATGTAAATAGTACTGGAATAAAAGTTGTAGAAAATTTAATTTTCTATAACCTTTCTTTGAAACATTTTCCCATAAAATGCATTTAGGGATATTTTAAAAACAATATTTTTTAGCTGCCACCACCTACAGGCAACTATTGTAAACACTTTACGCTTAGTTATGCCTTATGTTAGTAACACTCCTTTTTATTTTCTTGATCAAAGATTAAGCTTTGTGGCTATATTCAATATCAGAAGGCTACGGTTTGAATTTATTTCCGTTCTTTATAAAGTCTTTAAATTTTTCTCGCAGATGCTGAAAATATTTATTATCATTTAACTTATTTGGAACGTTTAGAAATATTACAGGTATGGAGCAAGTCATGTGGTAGCCACATCAGATTTTTTAGCATAATAATTTAGATTGTATGATGATTGCAATTGAAACCAAATTTAATTACAATGTTTCTATTCAAATCATGGTCATAAGTAATCATAATTTATTAGTGACACAAAAAATGCATGTGCAATTAACCCTCAGATGTGTACTGTGATTTAAAAATTGTCAGTTACTTAACTGGTTCATGAAAAATATGACTGAAAAAATGAATTACTAAGGTCTCATTTCTGTTTGCAATGCATGGATGACAAATGTAAATGTTACAGACCATAAAATCTTATAAATAAAGAGGATAGTCAGTGTAGACCATTACACAGGTGGCATACATTACAGGATTTTTTTAATTAAGGAAATTCAAAAATTTTACTTTTTCTTAACACAAGATACAATTATACCCTTACCTTTTTATTATTGGCTGATTATTTCATGAAGTAAATAAAATTGCCATGTTGCAATTTGTGTTTAAAATAGAGAATTAAAAAATTATCATATTAATTACTAAGTGCATTAGATACAATGATTGACAGAATCTTTCTTTTGATTAATTATGTTAATACACAAATATAAGTAATAATTTAAGCTATAGAGTGAAAAATTAGTGTTTGTTTGACCCAACAATTGATAATACCGTTAATATTGAATTAAGATGGTGGATTGTTTGGATCACTTAAGAACAAACAGGATGAATTTTTATTAAAGAGAAACATGAGAATCAATGAAACGTCGTCTGCGACACAACCATGAAAGACAAAGAATCATCCGATTAAATGAGACAATTGAACAAAGGAAATTGCAACTCGCTGCAGATAGAGAAAGACAGAAATTCTCAATTGAATGAAACATGAAAATTCTCATAATTGCCTTCAACAACAACAACAAATACACCACACGAAATAGACTATCCAAATGGATTTCATTGAGGAATAATGCCTATATTTATGATCCTGCGATTGATTATGAAGGTTTTGAATTGATTAACATCGGATAACTTACAACAATATGCAGAATGAATTACCAAATGGTTTTTGCCACATGATAAAATCTTTAGAGGAACACAACTTTTTTATTTCCGAAAATTTCACATTAATAAAGATTGGTTATGTGAACGTGCAATATTGGCTCCTAGAAATTATCAATGTAAACAATTGAATAAGAAAATTCAAAATGTGTTGCCTGGTGAATCAACTACTTACAAATCAACAGACAACAACAGATCCTGCTAATACTCGAACTTATCCAGTTGAATTATTAAATTCGATTAATTTCATTTAAGAAATTTAAATGCACCAAAACTTTGCAATGGAGCTATGCTCAGTATCAAACATTTGCGAACTAATTTAATTGGGCAACAATTCTAGCAGGAGCATCAAAAGGGGAGGACATCTTGATTCCTAAAATACCATTGATTTTAACTGAACTACCATTTAAATTCAAAAGGTTGCAATTCCCAATGAGGGCAGCGTTTGTCCTAACCATCAACAAGGCACAAGACCACTGGAATTTATCTGATATGTAAGTGCTTCTCGCATGGACAATTATATGTGGCTGCCTCAAGAGTGAGATCTGGCAATAATCAAGCGATTCTGTCAAAGATAAAGTGAAAAATATTGTATGGAAACAAGTCCTAAGCTAAGCTATACAAATAAAATTTAAATAAAAAAATTAGTAATGTTTTCAGCACAAATCTTTGTCCCCCAACCTGACTGAACTTAGCCATTCAGTTTCTCACCCTGTACTCATCCCTCTTACCAACCTCTATGAATAAAAACTTAAACTTCCCCGAGCAAAGCCAAGGTAAAATAAGCTAGTTATCAAATAAAAGAGATGTGAATTTCTTCTTAGATTAATCTTTCCTCAGCAGTAATTCATCAGTAATTCATCCTCATTGCCTAACTTATCCATTTCATGGCTGCAAAAGTTAACCATATCATCAATTAAACTTACCAGTAATTTGATGACACCTTCTGAGGAAGAGAGAGGTTAACAAAGGACAAGATGCAGCAAGAAGTTCTATTCCAGAATCTCTAACTAGAGGACACTCGGACAAGTCCACATGCATCAGCAGCAATGGAGGTCCCTCAGCTCTACCCACTGAGGCTACTCCAGAACAACCTGAAAGATATTGAAAAATTCCTTTGATATAAAACACAAGTAGTATTTTATCCTAGAATGCATCAAAGAATAAAATCTATAAAGCACATTTTTTCACTATCATTAGCAGCTAGTGAATCAACTCAATTGTATGTGACTTATGCTTTCATTATCAGGACACATGCAACAATGTTATAAATCTGATATTAACATATTTCTCAGTAACTTCATTTATAGACTTTATTTCCAAAAACACTCAAAGATTTTAAGTGTATATTATAATACAGTTGTCTTAGTCTTGAAATTGCATATTTTAATGATCTCAATAATTTGACATTTAAATGTTTTATGGGTAGAAGAAGAACTGCTATATCAAATATGAAATGGCTACACTCTTGCATGAAAAACACCTTTCCAAACATACCAAAAGGGAAAGATGTAAAACCTCCTGGAAATCATTTAGTACAGTAGAGTCATTCTCTGTTATTTGAGAGGATATTTTACAGAATTATGAGTCAATTAACAGATTAATTCTCCAATAAGACTGTATGTATGGTACAATCCTGAGATAAGTTGCTGAGGACTAAATTCCTTAATAAATAAAAATTACTGACCCAAAAATAATTTTACATATGGTAAATGTTTTGCAAAATACTACGGTAAATTTGGAGAATGGGTGTAATTTGAACTAAAAATGAAACAAATTGCACCCACTGTTGTAAACTTTATACTATTTCCACATATATAAGATACATACATAGCTGGCTTCAATAACCATAATCATGTGTGAAATTCTCTAACTGCAATAGACACAGAAGAAGAAGGTGGAGTTGGAAGCAGGTGCAGGAGTGAAAGTTCTTAGCGGGGAATGACAGGGGGAGGTCATCAGCATGGCATATACCAAGAAGGATTAACAGTTCTTTGTAATGAGGGTGAGGGACTGAGCCAACCCTATAGAGGTGTGAGACCTCGCAAATTGACCTTAAACTTGAACCACCAAATTAAGCTTAAACTTTCCTTGCTTTTATATTAAAGCTCAGGGCCCCTGATAGTTGCCCCAATTCACACTACCCTAGGAACAGCTCTGGTAAGGGAAATATCCAAGGAGAAATGAGGTAAGGGGAAGTAAACTTGAGGGGTAGCAAGTGGGTGATGGTGCTAAGTAAAAGAAAGTAGGGCCAAAAGGAACAGCAAAGAGTAGGAAGGAATTAGATGGTTGTTTACAAGCATGCTGCGTCTTTGGGATTTGGTACGCAATTTATTTCATTTATAGATCATATTACATTTATTCGCCTATTATGGAGTTCAACCAAATATTAGCCTCTTCAGTGAATTATACAATCAATTTACACTGTGTCCTCAATTAACGTAGTTAATTCCTTCCAGAAAATTGCGATATAGAGTGAAACAATGTTAAATAAATCAATATTTCCCATAAGAACTCATGTTATACAATATAATTGGTTCCTAAACCTCGGGTTCAAAACCTCTTAAAACACAAAAAGATGCTATATACTGTATTTTATGGAACTGTATGGTACTGCATATGATATGAATGGTATCAGAACATAGATAAATCAATATAAAATTATTTATAATATAGAAATGGCATAAAATAAACAAATAGTACAACATGACTTCATTTAAACATGCCCAAAATTGAAAAAAGCTATATTTCACAATAGTACATCTAGAGACGAAATAAAAGTACTATGTAATATCGATCCAGCGAAATGTAGTTGTACAACCTATAGAGAATGACGAGTTTTCACTAGAAAGTTTATAGAGAGTCACAAACACTTCTGTAAACATGTGTTCATGAGTTGATATTGCTAGAAACGAAATGCAACAAACAAATTTGATACAGTTATTGTATAATTAATTAAAATCTGCTATAACAGAGGGAAATAAAACATTTATATTGTTTTTATTGAAGTGCGAGTTTCATTAGGCCCAAAAAAGGATAGCCGCTCCTTACAGCCACAGCTGATACAAACAGTGTTGTCAATTATTTTTTTCAGCAAGTCGCTCAGTGTTGGATTTATGTCTCCTGGGGCCCCTGCAACCTAAATATGTATATAGTGAAACCACTCCTAACATCTACCCTCCTTTGTGACACCTCTTAACGATCGTTTTTCTATAGAATCATGGAGAGGTTCCACTGATTTTTAAATTGAGACATTTAATATTTCTGAGATTATATACATGAACATTTTTTCAGGGCCTCTTACTTCAAGAGGTCCCTGTCAAATGCCAAGTGCAACCCCCCTTAAATCCACCACTGAAGTCGCTACATCACTACTTGTTGGTCGCTAGAAATTTCCAAGAGAATAAACCATAGTGCTCTCTGCATCTGAGTAGGAGAACCTGTTACAGTTGGTCATAGATTGTTTCGTAACTTACATTTAACATGAAACGAGCTGCAAAAATAAAATTTTGGGACTTTTGAAAATATGGCAGTCATCTTAAAACAAAATCTTTTCTGAAGATGATATTAAGTCAATGCTGTTCCAGCAAATTTTAGCCATAGAAATATAGTAAATAAACAAAAACTCCTTCACTGAAAACAGGAAGAGAATACTCACATTCATGCTGCAGGTTGCTGGTAAACACCACTGCAGGACCCAAGTCAAAAGGAGACATATGCACACACAGAAACATACAACTCTGTCGAAAGGCACTCACACAGTATACTCTAACCAAAACTTAAACTAGACACCAATGTTTCAACAACCAAGCTGTCATCTTCACTAGTGTCCCAGTATTTTTTTTCATGCTTTATTTAAGCGATGATTCAGGACAATGTTAACTTGAATCATTGGCGACGTTAATTCAAATATGGGTATTCATTTTTAAATGACGTTAAATCAAACCAACATTAACCGAAGTGACGTTAAATCAAGGACATACTGCCATCTCAACAAAAAAGTAAATTGTAAACAGATATCCAAATATAAAATTATGCTAATAAAATATGTACCTCAATTAAAAGCATTCGCTCCT
Organism: Tanypteryx hageni; assembly: GCA_028673005.1. NCBI lineage: Eukaryota > Metazoa > Arthropoda > Insecta > Odonata > Petaluridae > Tanypteryx > Tanypteryx hageni. The sequence goes on from CM054115.1 coordinate 39,507,270, forward strand.
GATATTTCCTACTGAAATGCAGTGAAAATCTTCTGTGTTTACAGAAATTAAATTTCTCACAATTAAAGATATGAAGAATTAATGGTCTATATGGATTCTGTATCAATGTTTTGCTAATTCTGGTTGAAACTATTAAAGAATTTCTTTTTGGCTGCACATACCTACAGTTGTCATGTTTATTAAAATAGAAATAAAAAAAATTTGTACAAGCATTTCTATTAAAATCAAATAAAGATGTGAAAAACTCCTGATATTTAATCTATGCTACTAATATGAGCCCTTAAAATATGAGCAGTCAGCTGGAACTAATGAATTAAACACAAACTAAAAATTTTCATGCAAGATTATCTAGCCATTACCAAAAATAGCTATCATGATGTAAAATCTCTAATTATTTGTTCATCAAAGGATTCAGCATATGCAAACAATAGACAAATTTAAGCACAGACCAGAAAGCCACTACAGAAAAAATGGTGAATCATTATAAACTGATTTCATCAACAAGCAATCAGTGTAGAAGTAAATTATTTGATTTCTTTGCAGTACAGTAAGTCCTCGATTTAAGTTGTCCCGCTTTATGTCATTTCGATATAACATCATTGCCAAATGTTCCCTCCATCCCCACGGCACTACATTGTGCTGTGGGACCTATCTACAATGACGCAGAGTATCTACTTAATTTCCTTAATGTAGCTAAATATATCCTCAAACATTGCTAAATGAATTCTCAATAATAAAAAATTGCACTAACAACATCACTGCGAAATACTTGGAAATAAATTACCTTACTTGACGGACTGCATGGCATATATTTTTCCTCAAAATTTGTTAAATTTGTTTGTGACTTATTGGGCGAATGAGAGCGGGTGTCTACATCATATCTGCCAAGTTAGCCTCTCCTGTCCTTTGACAATATCGGCTCATTTAACATGAAACCCATTATCTACTTTATTTCTACTATCTTTTCCCTCTTAACTTTGTGTTAGATTGATGTGATGTTGTTTCATGCAGTTACAAATGACATGATGAGACGATTAATCAAATTTACCTCATTGAAAAACTAGTTTCGCATGACGTTTTGATATTTATGAGCGAAGTACCTACGTTATTGTTCTTAAAATTGTTACTGGATGTATCGGTTTTGTATCTGTAAGCTAGATCAATTGGAGTGTAGGAGCAGACAAAGGTGGAGTAGAGGGAGGGGAGTGATATTTGAGCCCACAAATACGCCCAAATGAGCGCTCTGCCTTTCATTACATGGAAGAGGCAACATCATATCATAGAAGAAATACAATGTGGGCATTTCTTCTTGATGACACCTACTAAATTGTAACACCAAACATCAGGACATGAATTGAACCAGAGAGTCTCCTCATTGGCATCGCTTGTTCTGTCAAGGGAGCTCAAAGGCCTGTCCATTTTTTTAGTTTTGAGTGTGTTCCGACAATTACAGTGGATTTTTTAATTTGTTAAATAGCATAAAACCCCTTAAATATGGCTGAAAGACATGCAGAAAATACTTTAGCAAAGAGGTTTCCTAAAACTATCAATTTGGATGTTAAATTAGAGGTCACAGAAAATCTGATTTTGTTATAAGTTGTTACACTTTACGTCGCATTCCCCAGGAATGCATCCTCAACGTAAACCATAAAAATCCTTAATAATGCATGTGTTAAATGAAAATATCATTGAATAATAAGGTAAGGCCATGATACACAATTTCAAATGGACAATATTGTTGAAGAATGGCATAGATGATAATGATGATTAGGTCATCATTATCGAAGATTTTCAATTGAAAAGCTAAACCTGAATCCAGTAATGAGTACTCTGTTGAAGGTAAAATAGCTGGACATGCAATACATTCATCCCATTTCTCTAATTACAGGAGAGATAACTAAGAAGCACACATAGATGTTACATTTAGAAATGAAATAATAAATGAATAACTTGCACCAACCAGTAACATCAAGATGCCTCAATCGTGGGCATCTCCTGAATGCCTCGCCTACACCTGCATCAGTAACTGCCGGAAATCCTCTCAGAGTGAGTTGCACCAAGGCTGGACAACGCCTTGCTATAAGTCCTACCCCAACGTCACTCATACCACACCCAGAACGGACAGAGGCCGACATCGAGCGGGATTCCACTTCCTCTTCAGGATCCATGTCAGCTGTGCCTGCAGCGACCCAAACTTTTTCAACTCCCACTGAATGGCCTCCTAACCTACGCAAAATGCCACCTAAGAACGTCTCTGCCCCTCTCGGACAGCAATCAGGTGTGGCTAGCAGTGTTATCGACCTCCATAGTCTAGGGTCCCACGCAACCCGACGCCATTGCTTACAGACCCTCGCACAGGCACACAAGTCGGCAGCAGTGGGAAGGTAGGAGAATGCATGGAGGAGAACTGATTCCGGAAGGCTGTCCCAGGATGGTCCTGGATGCACCGGCAGTGTGTGGTATCCTAGGTCTGGAGGGGAAGCTCGTCCATGCAATTTTTCAATGGGACCATCTTCCAGAGGATGGTAACCATGCTTCCCTCCACCCACCACCTTCTTCTTCCTTCTCCCTGGACGAAGGCCAAGGCGCCTTAGGCCTGTGCCAGGAGGTGGAGTCGGGGCTGGCCTGCAGCCCTTTTCAAAATTTCCACCTGTTGGGCGAAAAATTATTAGAAAATGACCCAATTTCTGTGAGTGGGAAATTTGCATTTGGCCAGTGTTGCATGGATCTTGCCTCTTCATACATGCAACAGACATCCAAAACAAAACATATGGTGCAAAATACATCACACAAACTTACTCAAATTCATAAACTTCCATTCTATACAATAGTGTCAGTAGATCATTAACCCATGTACAGCATGGCTGTATCTGGGCATAACATTAGATGTATTATAATGTAGCTGAACATTACATTATTTTCCCAATATGTATATGCTTCATCCTATATATTAATTTTGTAGTGTAGTTGCATGTGTGCAATTAAATTTTTACAATAAAACTCCTCCCATTACAAATACATTGCATCATCATTTATATCCATTACATTCTTTTAGTTAGAATTAAGTTGCAAACTTGTGACTTGGAAAGTTGTATGGTCAAAAGAAAAAAGAATATTTTTCATGAAGAGAGAACCTGAACTTGTTCTGAATTATCAAAAAATTCATTTATCGTCAGAAAAAACAGGAATTTTTCAAGGTTTTAAAAACAAGAACTTCTAATATCATGAATATGAGTCCAATGCATTTTAATTGTGTAATGCTTTTAAATGGGAGGTGGAGGAGAGAAAGAATTAAAACATTGCTTTTTATACCTTGAAATGAGATAGATGGAAAGCTATTTTATAGGGATACTATAACATGATTAGATTATTTTAATATAAAAAATGCAAAAAGGTTCTTTTAATTTTATTTCTTAAAAATAATAATAACTTTAAAAATTAATGTTGTCATTTTTTCTATGCCCTTTTACCATTACATGCAAATTGCAAACAACACTGCAACAGTCAGACTAGTACAGGGGTTCTCAAATGCGGCCACCAAGAAATTTTGGTGCAGCCACCACTAGTTCGGCACCAGGAGCCTTCTACAGTCAAGCCTCGAGAGCAATATAGCGACTAGACCCATCGAATGAATAGTCCCTTGTGCGGTGCATACAGATACGATCCAGGTGCCCCTCTATAAACACAAAGGGAGGTTAATTGACTATATTTCTCGGCTCAGAATGCACCATATCCTCTTTAATAATTCTTCTCTCTCTTAAGGCATTAATATAAAGGATTGCTCCTTTAGTAAACAAAGGAATGAGCAAGGGAGGCCTGGAAAGTTAGTCATGAATGGGCTTCTCTGGAAGGAGTATGCCCACGTTTTTAAAGCCTGATTCAGCAGAAAACGTAATGATTTGCGCATTATGTAAAACTGAAATTTGCCCAATAAAAACTTATGCAGTTCAGCGTCATTTCAGTATACACGAATTGGAAGTAAGGAAAAAATTTAAAGATCTGGGTGCGCCCAGAGAACTGGTAGGAATGTAGTAGGAATGATGTTTCAACAACAAAAATTAATGAAAGTATTCCTTTCTCGTGAGGACAAGCTGAAATTAGCTACATTTAAAGCTTGCTATTGCATCGGGAAGTACAAAAAGCCTTTCACAGATGGTGATTTTATTAAAACATTGGTTCTTTCTATACAACCAGATAATCATTTATTCAGGGACATTCCTCTTAGCAATGCCACAGTTCAAAGAAGATTTATAGAGCTTGGGAATTTCATAGGAAATGAGATTGCAGGTAGTATTTCAAAAAGTCTATATTTCAGTTTGTCACTTTATGAAAGTAATGACATCACTAAAACTAATCAGATAGTTGTATGTTCCCACTTCCTTTATATTGACAAAGGTAGTTTTTCAGAAAAACTCTTGTGTTTGGTTTCTCTTAACGAACGCCCAAATGCCAAAAACATTTACGAAGCTATAAAGTTTCAATTGGATGTTTTAGAAATTTCATTTAACAATCTGTGCAGCATCACTGCAGATGGAAAGGCCATGATGCAGAGCGAGGCAAAAGGTGTATAAGATTATTCAGGAATGAACGTAGCAGTGAAGTTTTCAAATTAAATTGTTTTGTTCATCAGGAAGTTCTCATTTGTAAGGCTGTAGGTAAAACAATGGAAGATGTTGAGGGTATTGTAAAGAAAACTACTAATACAATAAATACACGCAGTATCCTTAAAAAGCTTTCAGTCACTTTGTGAAACGACAAATGAGAAACATAATGTGCTCCTCAACTATAATGCAATTTGATGGTTGAGTTTCGAGTCAGGTATCCAGTGTTTATGTGAACTTTACGACCACATAGTGACTGCTTTGAAATCTGTAAATATGGAACTGGTTCACCAACTGCAAGACAGTGTTGTGTATTTCATTTTTGAAGGACTTTTTACCAAAATTCAGTTCCATAAATCGCCAGCTACAGCAACCCAATTTAACATTAGTTTATACTGTTTACATGATCAAGAAATTCCAAAATACGGTAACAGACATCAGTTTACATGTGAAAGAAGAAAAATATTTAACCATTTTTCCAACTGTCTAGTTTCCATGATTTGCAGCCACAAGAAATCCAAAGCACAATGTGCAAAAGAATTACGAGATATTTAGAAACGGTGCATGATAAACATGGTGTAAGATTTAAGGAAGCAAATTTTTTAGAAAATTTTCTTTCCTCTCAAACCTCTTTTCTGAACTTGATGTTGAGAATTTCGTTTATCCTCTTTTCCCTCTCTATCTTCCCTGGACTGGTCCAACATAAGATATTCGTTAATGGAACTCCGTCGAGATGAACACATGAGATGCAATTTTTAGGAAAATAAAGTGACAGTTGAAAAGTTTTGGTGTGATATCTTCAAGAACTCTGACAGCTATAAAGATCTGGCACGTGTGGCTCTGCTAGTTTTAACTATTTTTCCGACTACAGTGATGTGTGAAAGGACATTCAGCTCACTTCATTTCCTAAAATCTAAACACTGTAACAAACTGAAGGATGAGCATCTTGAAGTTGCTCTCTGCTTAGCAGTAGAAGAGAGAAGTGCAGACGAATTTCCATTTAGTAAACTTTTGTGACACTAAAAGGTATGCATGTACATAATTGATTTTATCATATTTTCAATACATTTTTAAAATTACGTAATATCAAATATTGGAAATGTAAAAAAACAGGTGCGGTCACCAGTTATTTTCCGTCGGAAATTTTTTTTCTGAGAACCCCTGGACTAGTATACTGTTACTTATGAAAACAAACTCTGTAACTTAATGAATTTTAATTAAAATTCTTTCAGTCATTATGAGTAAATAAAAGATTTGTGAAAATCTACAAGAATCAAATACAGTACAGGCCCTTTATCTAGCATCCTGAAATCTGGCAGAACCTGTAATTTGGCTATCAGGTACTATTTTGAAATCAGTGTGCTGAGTATTTCTCTGACCTGCAGCTTTGTTTTCATAATGTTACTGTTTCCTCATTGTTTTAACATGCAGTGTTTTCCATATTGTGTATAGTGAATCTAACATTTCTTAAAGGGAAGATATTTGAGTGTCCTCTCACAATTTATTTTTATTCTGGTGGTTGGTAGGCTCTATGGATTAATGAACCCAAGCGCAAAAAATGTCTGCAGAAATATGTAATCAATGCAAAAAATACAAAATATTTCTGATTATCTCTATGTATTTAGATAGGACCAATAACAAAGTTATTTTCATCTATTTTATTGGTAGAAAAACTGAGCTGAGAATTTTTACTAATATCTCTCGAATAAGGCGTATTTTTTACATATCCTGAGATTTCCACTGGAAATCGTTGAATTTTGTTATTTTTCCTATGTAAAAATCTAACAATAATCTGAATTCAATATAAAATGAAATTATATGCAGCAAGTTTGTGAAGATAAGATAATGATGCAACTTTGATTTTAATTTTAAGAAAAATAAGCATAACAGGCCTTCATTTGTAAATAGAAAAGGTTACAATGAATTGAGAAACTAATCAGAGGCACGTTCATGGGGCCCAAGGCAAAATGGAATTTGAGGGCCCCATCTAAAGAAAAAAACTAATAAAGAACATTTTCAATTTCATTTTATTGTGACAACAAGACAAACAAGTTATATGACAAAAGAAAAATATCTAACCCAGAAGAATAATTCAGAAATAATACATACACTTACTCTAATAAGTATTTTTACACTACTTTTTTGGACTTGTCGTGCTTTTTGGGCTGAAAAATTGTATATCAGTTTATTGTAATCAATCCTGTTTGTAATATCTTTCTCAATACAAATTATTGCTAAATTATTTAATTTTTCTTGTCCAAGTGAACTTCTAGTATAATTCTTAACTCTTTTAAGCACAGAGAACGATCGGTCTGCTGATGTGTTCGACACAGGAATTGACAAAAATATTTTTAACATTATGTCCACATTAGGAAAAGTTGATACTAGTCCTCCTTGAATTGCTTCGTACATTAAAGAAGGTGCATTTAAAGTTTCATTTTTTACAAAATGTATAAAATGCGCTAATTCTTCTTTAAAAACATTAGCGTCAATGCTATCTGAGTAAGTATTTATTAAATTGATAATACAGTTGTCATATTCTCTTGGTGATGTTTCCCTTAAATTTAAATTTGTAAATATTGCAAAATAATTTAAAATATTTTGGTATGCCTCAACACGTCTGTTAATTTCTACTAACAATTTATTGCAAATAACATTTAAACAATTTACAACAAATGATTGTCTGCCTGTCAATTGCACATCCCGATCTCTTTTTTCATCAAAGCATAATTTTCTCTGTTGACTTCTAACTTTATCGGATTTATAATCTTTATTGCCAGTTAATGCATAAACTTCAGTTTCTAATATATATATATATCGACAATGATTTTAAAAGACTTACAGCATGTTGTAAATCTGAATCTTTATTTCGAAGATTTTTATTTGTGGAATTTAATCGCTGTAGAATTGAATGCCATATGAAAAGAAAAAGTTGTTTCAAAATCTTCAAAGAAATCATGCAGCTTTTTTGCTTCTAATTTTGTCCATGGTTTTTCATTTGAATCATTAGAGCATGTAAATAAAGCTTATTTTATGGCAAAAAAATCATCTTAACAGCTAGAATTGCATCTGCCCTTGCGGACAATCTGGTATCACTAATTCTTTTTAATGTTTTATTTCTTTCTGAGTTTGCCTTTATTAAAAGGTCCCATCTCTTCGTTGATGAAGAAAAGAATACAAATAAATTTTGAATAAAATAGAAAAAATGACTTGCTTCTGAACAAGATTCTGCAGCTGAATTTCCAACTAAATTTAAGGTATGCGCTGCACATGGAATAAAAATGCATTTTTACTATGGCTCTTAATCTTCACCTGTAATCTGTTGTATATACTGGACATATTTGCCGTATTGTCGTAAGATTGGCCGCGACAGTTTTGAATATCTAGACCATACTCTGTTAAGGTTGATATCATAATATTTTGTAAATAACTAGCATCATGTTTTTCAATATGTATGAAAGACAAAAAAGTTCCTGTATTTGGTTTTGTTTATCTATATATCTTATGATGATAGATAATTGATCTGCATGATTTACATCGGGAGTTGAGTCAACAATAAGTGAAAAGTATTTAGCTTGTTTGATATCGTTAATAATTGCATTTCTTACATTTGTGGCCATTAAACCAATGAATTCGTCGCACATAGTATTGGAAAGATAATTTACATGTCCTTTACCACATTTGCTATAAGTTTCTAAATGAGTCTTTAAGAATATATCAAATTCTGCTAAGTACTCTAAGCAACTCATAAAATTTCCTGTACTTGAACTATCATGCCCTCGAAATCCCAATCCTAATGTACCTAAAAGTTTCACAGTAGCAACAACTCTTTTTAAAACCTCACGCCAATAGTTTGTTTGTTTTTCATATGCTTTTATCATCTCAGAATCAATTCTTCCTACACTTTTTGAGCACTTTACATACACACACATTCTTTATGTTCTTTGGACTCATCATGCCTTCTTAATATATCACCGATATTTTTCCAATCACTACATCCAGTAACTAATACATTCGATTTGGTTGAAAACAATTTGCAAATAAAACAGTATACTGATTTTGTTGTTTCTGAAAATATTAACCATTCTCTTTTTTCCTGAGTACCGTTAACTCTAGTTAAATAGAAATGTGATTCGTTTAGTTTTCTTGTAACTATTTTGCCCCCTTCATTAAAATCTATTTTTGAATTTTTTATGTTGCCTATATTTTGTAGTTTTTCACGAAGGCAAAATTCAAGGAAGTCATTCATGATGGGTTTTGGCCATAAAGTAATATCTTTACTATATGTTTGGTCGTATCCGGAGTATCATTAATAGTGTCAGTGCGTGCTGTGGTTGTTCCATTATTGTTATTGTCTTCCTGTGTGATGTCGAAATAGTTATCATCAATAACGTCGTATGGTGATAATGAAGAGGTGGGAGTTATGTCTGCACTATTTTCTTCTGTTGTAAGAATGCCATTTTGTCGGCTATCATTTTGAGACATTCTCGATTTTTTATTGAAATAAAATGTTGTAACGAGTTTTGCAGTTTTTTTAAATTCCGCTTCTCTAATTTTTAACGTTTTCCTTTTCTGCGCACCAGATTCGTACGTTCTTTTCATGGCCATAAGAAAAAATATATTTTTAGATATATATTTTAAAATTTAAAAATGTTTTTACTTTTAATCAATTTTTTTATAATTAAATAATTAATTTTTTTAAATTAAGTAATAGACAATGGAAACCCATATAACGCAACAACTGCATTACAGGAGGAATTGAGGAATTGATTGATCCTACAGAATAAATACTACACTATCACAAAAAATCGATGACAAACATAACTGACCGACACATTATTATATCAAGTTTATATACAAGCAGGGTTGCCAGACATACCGATTTGACCTGGGAATTCCCGAACTACATGAAATAAAATTAAAGAAATCCGTCTGTTTGTTTTTTAATAAAAAAATGGAAACCTTGAGTTTATCGCTATATTGGGTATCCGCTATTTATTAATATAAAACAAAATAAAAAGAATATTCTAAAAACAAAATAAAATATGATATTTAAGTTACAACGTTCTTAACGAAAAAGTTCAGCTCTCCGTGTTCTTCTGTCACTTAATATTTAACATTCTTACACTTGTTTTTAATTAATTTTAATTAATAATTTTGCATTGTTGAATAATGCTCCACGTTCAGTAATGATAATTTCATTCATCTTCATTTTCACAAAAGGTCAAATAAAACAATAACAACCTCATCAAGATAATTTTTAATCCAAGTCCATTTCCAATGAAATTAGCATTTACGCTGCCTTACGAAATTGCATTTTTATAATTATACACGTTCCATGTAAAGTTTTACCGAAATTCAAACAGTTGAGCATCAAAAGCTAACATCGCATTTTGCATAATTGTCTGCGTAGTCAATGTATGTAATTTTAATAGATTCCATGAATGAGGTTTTAACATGCATACAAACATTACAATGCCTATAGGAATAACTACAATAGCCAAGTAAAACTAATAAGAACATCTTTTAATGACTAATGAAAAATAATACAAATTGCTAACTATTCTTAATGATACATATGCATAGCCCTGAGAAATAAAAGAACAGGTAACAACGGCGACAAAACATGGGTACTGCTAAATTCAATATTCTAGCTTTATTATTTATTCATTAATATTCATCGTAGGTCAAATATTTACTTTATGAAAAATATAGTAATCATTTGAATGCGATGTCAATGACAGACATGCTGCCATCTATATGTGACTACGAGACAACCCTAACCCCAAATTTTTTCTTGGACACGCATTTAAGCCGAGGGATGATTTTTTCATGATAGATTTTGACAAATACATCAACTTGTATTCAGGAAGATATGGTATATTTCAAACACACACATTCAGTGTAGGTATACTAGTTCATTTACTAACTGAAATTGTCAGAAATTTTTGTTTGAGAAAAAAAACTGAATTTTAAAAATGTATTTTTCAAATTAATACTGCATTAATTGACATCATTTTTAATGAACAATTTTAGTAGATACAAATATTTTATCTTGTTTAATTTGTTTAAAAAAACATCACCTAAACATGTAACAATACTTCCAACAGTTCTACGACAATTCGTCACGATCAGTTCATCACACGTCAAATCATTGCAGAAAACATTTGTCCCGCATCAATACATGACATGACAAACTCATCATGCATCAATTCATCAACTGACAAATTCATTATGAAACAAATTGGAAGCCAAGACACCATGACCAGTTTACAGCCGAGGGAGACACTTTTCCACAGCAAAATTTTTCTTTATACAGTAAACTCTCGATTATCCGGCCTAATGAATGTAAGGGGAAGCATGCGTGATCAAAAAACAGGGATAATGTGAAAATGATTTTTTAAAAATACGTGCTTCAATTCTCGCGAACAAAAAGGTTAGAAAACAAGTGAAGTAAAAGCGAAGTAAAAGCAACTGCATTGCCGGCCACGAAGAAACAACCGATTGATGAAAATCGCATGCTGCTTCCCATGATATTGTCATAAAACTCATTAACATTGAAAAAGCAATATATTTACATACTTTGAAGGATGCACAAATAAGTGAAAAACATGGATAATGCATAAATGGTTTATTTCAAAATATATGCTTAAATTCTAATTAAAATTGAAACAAAAAGGTTATAAAAGAAGGCTTTTATAATGGTCCTTTCAAAAGTTTGTAATTTTAGTTGGTTTTGAGGACTTCTTTACACTATCTTTTATGATTGTTCGTATTTTCCTGGCTGGTATGACATCGCAGTAATCAAAATCATATAATCTAACAAAGTTTCGACACACTGAAGAGCCGTACTATTTTTGATGCGTTCAATTTCAGTCCCTTCACTTTCATCACTGCATTCTTTGTCTCCGCCATCCTCTTCTTTTTCTTTCTCTTGCGTTACTGCATTGACAATATCCTCGTCACTCATATCCTGGAATCCAGATTCAAACTTATCACAATCATACCATTCACTGAGACACTCTCAGTCCACATCCTCAAAACCATTTATTCCCTGCAGTAATTTAATCAAATTGGAGTTTGTAGTATTTATTCCTCTTTAGAAAAACCATGAAAGTTCTCTTCAAGATCAGGAAGAAGTTTGTTCCAAGACCAAACTAGGGTCACAGCCATCACAGAGGCCCATGCTTGAGAAATACCATGCACTGCATCTAGAAGGGACATTTTTTTCAAAATTCCAATTACTTTTCATCCTCTTTAGCTAGAGTCTCTAGAAGACCAGCCCGATATTGTCGCTTCATTGATGCGATCACTCCTTGATCCATGGGCTGTATTAATGCCGTGACATCTGGAGGCAAGAATTTTGTGCAGATAAGACCATCATCAGAAGTTAAAACGGCTGCATTTGGATGCGAGGGAGCATTATCTAATAACAACACTGCTTTTGGCGGTAGCCCTTCGTTGCTTAAAAAAGAACGAACGTCAGGCACAAAATTCTTGTGGAACCAATCAGTGAATATATTTCTGTCCATCCATGCATCCTTCTGGTTGTAGTAATTGGCAGACAAAGTAGCACATTTGACTCACAGTAAGTTTCAACTTGTGATTGCCTGCCACATTTCCACAGCATAACACTGTGATTCGCTCTTTGTGTAATTTATGGCCACGAGCATGACTTTCTTTCTGAAATGCCAAGGTTCGTGTTGGGAGGACTTTCCAATACAAACCTGTCTCATCAGCATTAAATATCTGGGCAGGTGTCAACATCTCTTCCTTCATAAATTTTTGAAATTCTAATCGAAATGAATCAACAGCTGACACGTTACCACTCAAGCGTTCTCCTTGAATGGCAATTTCGCATATACCATATTGCTGTTTGAATCGAGTAAACCACCCAGATGAAGCATTAAATTTCCCTTCAAGCCCTAGTGATTCATGGAAATACCTCGCTTGCTGTGCGCACATGGGACCGGAGACAGGATTTCCATCAGCTTGCTTTTGATTAAATCACAGAAGTAATGCTGCATCTACTTACTCATAGGTTGATTTTTTCATACTCTTACATTTTGAGGGACCAGCACCACTGTCAGAAACTGCAGCAAACTTAGTTTTGTCTTTCTTTATATCACTAATGGTTTGTACGCCAATATCATATCCATCTGCCAATTTATTCAGTCTCCTTTTTCAAGTCTCACAATAATTCGTGTTTTTTTAATAATAGGAAGAAAAATTTTCTTCCGTTTCTCTGCCATTTTAACAAGGGGTGGGATAAAAGTTTATCACTACAAAAACCACAATACAATGAGCTGCACACAAGATGACACAACATTAGGAAAAATCTATAATCCGATCATGCTTACTGTGGCATACCGGTAAAAGTGACTACATCGTCGCGAAAAAACAACTGACTGATGGAAGGCGCATGCTGATTCCCGGGATATTGTCATGAAACTCACTAGCATTAAAAAAGTAATATCATCTATTATTATTTATTCTATGTATTTACAAACTTATCATTTTTGCACATAATAAAATCTTGAGAGCTTAATATAATGGGATTACGAAAATGTTGTCTCACATTGATGAATTTCTTTGCAATCAGAGTATTAATAAAATTTCAAGGCATAAGGAGAGAGACAGGATGGATAATCCGCAAACCGGATAACCCGTGCATGGATAATCGAGAGTTTACTGTATTTATATAATAACACAATGAATTGCAATTCTTATTGTGAATTACGCAAGGTGAGAAACATTGGATGTTGTATGGCAGAGAATGACTCCCAAATAGGGTTGCCAGACATCCTGATTTTTACAGGATTTTCCCAATTTGTTAACATGTTTCCTGAGTTATTTTTTGAATGTGCTACTTTTTAAACAAAATTGTTCAACACTCAAAATTGTAATCGGAATATATAATATAATCATGTTTAATAAAAAACAATCACAGAGAAATGAGTTGAATTTTTAAAATTATATATAGATGCTAATGAATTAAAAGTCATAAGCTTTGTTTTATCATTACCACATAAGAAAGCAGCAAGTGAAAGAATATTTAGTTTGATTGCTGTTGCATGGAGAAATGGCAGAACAAACTATTATTATCCAATTTAGGAGCTGAACTTACATATGATTAAGCAAAACTTTCAAAGGAGTTGTAGCGAATTTCGATTATATCTAGACACAGAAGCTGGTAAGAAAATACTAGAGGAAGCCGAATCAAGCCTAAAATATTTATAATCAATTTAATTTCAAAATCATTTTTTAAATGTGTGTTTGAACTTTAATGTTTGTAAAAACATTTATGAATAAATCAATCCTTTTTCATTTAGTTTTTTGATATAATTATGCTTTGAATTTTATTTCACAGAATTGCCCCGAGTTAATATTTCAAAAATGCTTGATTTAATGTAAATGCCCCGATTTGTGATTTTAAAAATCTGGCAACCCTACTCCAAAATCAACAATTGTATCCCTCTTGTGTACACCAGTCATGGTATCTCATCTTCCAAATTGTCCCTCGACGAATTATTCTCGTGAAGAAATTGTCTCGCAACGAGTTTGTCAAGTGATGAATTGATGCGTGATAAGTTTGTCATCCAATGTGTTGACGTGTGATGAGTTTGTCCTGGGACGAATTGACCATAATGTATTGATGGTATACCACTTCATACTTGAATTTAAGATGACCCTTGAATTTCGCAACGTAAAAAAAATTTGGGGAAAAAACTCGTCTTGGATTTGGGGAAAAACTAAGCCCAAAAAATCTGGAAAATCCCCAAATCCAGCAAATGTGGGCCTGTACTATACCCTCCATTACTGCATGATAAGGTCCATTTCAACATGTCTACTATTCTGAGTGATACCCAAAACAAGTATAACATTAAATTAGATACTGTTAAACCATTTAGTCCCTAATGCTGTTCAGTTCTCAAATGTCAGACAACACTCAGAGTTGTAAAAACAACTTTTCTGGATATAGAAGCACCTAAAGCATACATGTTCATCTAAATTGTCCAACCCATTGTAGAGTAAATCTATATTTTGTGAAAATCAGCAAGAATAAAATATCTTACGTTTTTCAGTGATATAGTTCACTTAAACAAGCGATTCTATTCTGGGTAAAATCCCCTTGACATGAAGAAATAAGACGTCAAATCAGAGGTGTCAATTGACAGCTGAAAGATTTTGGGCTGTCATGTAGGTTTCTCCTCCATTCCAAGATTTCAATAAGTAAATAGTTAAATGAATGATAAGCTGATAATGCGGATTCTTAGATTTTATATGTTCTTACTACCATAAATACCTGCGTATAATGCGCACCCTCGTATAATGCGCAAGGGGTTTTCAGCCTTGTAATCTATGATTTTTCTATATACCCACGTATAGCACAATTTTTTTTAGCGTTACCATTCCAGAATAAAGTAGATGGTGTAACGTGGTCTAAAGCAATGATCGAATTATTGGTATTGTATTGGTAACATAATGAAAGTGCAACATGAAATTTTTGAATAACGTTCCAAAGGAACGTCAGCTAACTCAATCATTACATACTCTGTTTACTTACAAGGTGATATTAGGACATACACAATAAATCGAATTATATTAATTTCATAATATGGCATACGTCATTTTTTTGAGCTAATAAAATGAAGGAATGACAATAATCCTATGTCGAAGTTTTTTACATACGTTTTTGTCACGCCTGAGGTAGACAGGTTCGCCCCTTCAGTTTTACTCTCATTAGAACACTCTGGAGCACGTAAAAATGATAGCAAATGACCATAATTAACTACAGACTCTACGAATCAAGAATAAATCACATATGAATGCTGAGAGAAAAGTAGGGAACGATAACTTGATGGTAGTTCTACAAGAAGCATCAACTCACAGCGTACTCAAAGGCATCAGCTGCCATTGTTTCTAATTGTAAGTAGTACCAGTACCTCACCATTAGGCCGGGCGCCAGTGTAGGGTGACATCATGCGTAAAATAGCTCATCATTTTGCTAACAAAAGGAAAGGTGAGTTACAATGTAACAAATCATATACAGTGAAATGTGAGAATACGTGGAATGAATTGTCCACGGATGTTATTATAAAAGGTTTTAAGAAATGTTGCATCAGTAATAGTTTAGATGGTAGTGAAGATGATATGGTGTGAAAGGACGACAATGACAGCGCCACGCAATGGAGGATACAAAAGATACCGAAGATGACGATTTCGATAACAACATCGAAGAAAAATGGTGAAATGACGAAGAATTTCTTGGCTTTTAAAATGAATAAATACTGAATTGATTCTTTTCATATCTAATTAATGTATGTTTATAGAATTAGTTAATATATTTTTACTATTATCTATCTTACTTTTCGTAAAAATCACCAATAAAAATGAGGATACCCGGGCAGTAATTAATGTGCCGAAATTGTGGAAATATGGGGTCAAATGAAAATAGGAATATTATGTACCCTCGTATAACACGCATCCTAATTTTTAACTCAAATATTTCGAGAAAAAAAGTGCGCATTATATGCAGGTATTTACAGTAACAAGAAAGTATGCATTAATTCAAAATAATCAGATCATCATCAGAGGGAACAGGCAATATTGGGCAAGTGCTAATTGATGGCTATATCAAACATGTTTCCACTACATTACCCACCACTTGGTTCTGATGAGGAAGTGTCATCATCGTCATCATGAGGTGGATGGCCAGAACAGAGAGTATTTTCATAATCTGCAGAGGTTTGGTATCCCTGGTGAGGAGGCCGCTGTGGCCGGCGCCTGCGACGACCAAACGAGGCTGCAGTTAGAGGGGGAGGCGTAGGGTGAGGAGGCAGCCCTCAGCAAACCATCATCATCCGGAGTCCCCCGCCCCAGATGGGCCAAAGGGCATGATGGAGCCTGTGCCATCTGTCCTCTTACGACAAGAGCAGCTGTCGAAGATCACTTGAATGAAAAAAATATTTTCAGTCAATGATTTTTTACAATGATTGGATCAAGAGATGTGAACAAAAATGCATGTTCAGCACCAAACGAGAATGCTTTTAAGTTCAATGCAAAATAATATTTCTCCCATCACTAACACCTTATTATGTGATAATTGTGGCAGAATAAATTCTAATGGTATACATAAACATAAGTTCAAAGAATACTTTTTAAATAGCTGTCAACACAAATGCAGAGTAAGTTACACATTAACCTCGCTTCCAGGGAAGTATGGTATTGTTTGATAGGAATTTACTGTGCAGACTGGTTCAATATTCTGAAATCATGCTGCTGAACCCATTCCAAAATTACGAATTTTCTGGATTACAGACCTTTATTTCACCGAAACAAACAGTTTAATGTAAGATTCGACCCATGCCCTTTTAACATTCTTTGGTTCAATCATTAACAATTAATAATAGTTTATGCAGCATACATGCAAATGAGCTAGTTTAGAAATTTAAGCCTTATATGTACATATCAAGAGGGTGAAATATAAAAACGCCATATAAAAAAATAATATCATTGAAGAGCACAGGAAAAGATACATAGAAATAAAATTATAATTTAAACAGTTTATACATTTCATTGTTTAAAAGAACAAGCCTTTAGTTAAACAAACTTTATACTATCTGATGCAATTTGTTTGGAATTTATACATATTGTTCTCGTTCTTAAACATCATGCTATACAGTTAATCTATGTTTTAAACATTTGATTTATTTTTGTTTTCTAGTTCAATGAAATATAAGTTTTGAAGCTAAAAAATTATTTCTATTTTTCACTTTTTAATCTTAAAACAACAGAGTAGATAAAGTGAGAAAATTTTAATAACAAATTTTAGTTCCTTCTAGAATAAAAAATTTTAAAATAAAATTTAATAACATATAATAGATACGGAAGATTATAAATGAATATAGGAAATATTTCTCAAGCTACTACTTGCCCAAGATATTTCTATGATAACTTCGATACATTCCTTGCATATGTATTCTCAATTTTAATAACATTTATTAACCTTCCATTCTCGGTTAACTAATTTTTAAAAATAATGAAGTAATAACCAGAAATTCCTGAAAGAATGAAATTTTATAATTTTTGGAAATTCGCCGTTCCCCAGAGGAATTGGATGATTCCCGACGGCAGAACGCGTTCGTTAATTTTCGTTTTTCTGTGGATATAATACGCAAACATCCCATCAAGCATTCGCTTAAAACATGAACCGCTTCCTAAAGCGCAATATTAGTGCGATTCGGGTGGAATACGATCGCTAAGAGTCAATTGTAAAAGACTAAGGGATTGAAATAGAGGAAAATGAAGAAATTAGAGAGATAGGAGAAGAATGCGGGAGGAAGGAGGCGAAGGAGAGAGGGTGGAGGAGAGAGAGAGGAGAGAGGAGAGAGAGAGAGAGAGGAGAGAGGAGAGAGAGGAGGGAGAGAGGAGAGAGAGGGAGAGAGAGGAGAGAGAGGAGAGAGAGAGAGAGCGAGAGAGAGGAGAGAGAGAGAGAGGAGAGAGAGAGGAGAGAGAGAGAGGAGGAGAGAGAGAGAGGAGAGAGAGAGAGAGAGAGGAGAGAGGAGAGGAGAGAGAGAGGAGAGGAGAGAGGAGAGAGAGAGAGGAGAGAGAGAGGAGGAGAGAGAGAGAGAGGAGAGAGAGAGGAGAGAGAGAGGAGAGAGAGAGGAGAGAGAGAGGAGAGAGAGAGAGAGGAGAGAGAGAGGAGAGAGAGAGGAGAGAGAGAGGAGAGAGAGAGGAGAGAGAGAGGAGAGAGAGAGAGGAAGAGAGAGAGAGAGAGAGAGAGGAGAGAGAGAGGAGAGAGAGAGGGGGAAGAGAGGAGGGGGAAGAGAGGAGGGGGAAGAGAGAAGGGAGAGGAGAGGGAAGAGAGGAGGGGGTGGGAAGAGAGGAGGTGGAGGGAAGAGATGGGGGAAAGGGAAGGGAGGAGGGGGAAGGAAGAGAGGCAGAGGCGCGGAAGGAAGGAATTCCAAACCGTTATCGCCATCGGTGGTGGTGGTCGAGAGATGATGCGGACGAGAGAGTCAGAGAGCGATTATATTTCGATTGAAACGAGAATGCCGGAAACAGCGAACGAATAGGTCGTTACAACAGACCTCTCCATTGGACGTCAACGAGCCTCGGCCCAGCTTCCCCGATGGCGCCCGCGTGGACCAGAAATTTAATCGATTATGTGGGTTTAGGACGTCGAGAGATTTCTTGACCAAGACCTTTCTTTCGCGGGATAAGAAGTCCAAACTTCGTGATCGATTATGACGGCAGAGAGAGAAGTTCCGCTAAAGCGGACGCGATGGCACGCATGACTCGAGACCATGGACTCGAATTACGAATTCGATCGGTTCGTCGGTGAAGATTTTTAACGTTCCGTCAGGAAAGAGCCCTACGCGAGAATAAACGCGTGAATAATCATTAGTGAATTCCTCCTCGCTCTTCCAACTCCTATATTAAGATGACACTTTTAAAATGGAATGTAAATTGGCAGATTCAGAGGAAAAAGCACTGCCAGCTCTATTGTTTGATAGTAGGATGATGTTTTCATTCACGATAAGTCGAAGTTACACTCGTCGCACCTAATCTAAAGCGTTTATCGTCGTACCGTTTCTTTTTTCGGCTGTATTTATCAAAAACAAATTGTTTCTTGCGCAATGTGCTTGATGCATTTTTTTAAACTTACTTAAGAGCGAATTTAAATGGAAGAAATTTCAAACACATTTTAGAAAATGTATCTAGTGCTAACAATAAGAATAGAGAGAAATGATTTTTATCGTGAAAAAATTCCGCTTCGAGATTTGATTTTGATGAATATACACTTTGTTAATTTTTTTTAACGATGCAACATTGCAGAAAACTTTTTTTCTTGCGTTCGTTGAACTCACTACCAAAAGAATGGGGATGAATGTCTTGAAACGAGAGATTACGAGGATAAACTTGATCATAAGATGACAGCGAACCAACTCCAGATGACGTTTTTTACTTTCCATGTACTCAGTACATATATAGAGAAAGTATTGTGACCGCAGCAAAATTCGACTTTCAGATTTTGATGAATATGCACGTTATTGTTATAATTCGAAAAATGGTTTTTGCAATCCAGTCTGCCTGTAGTCCGTCGTCTGTACTCTGAGGTCTCTCAGGGATAGACGTTTAGACAGAATTTGATGAGATCTCGTATTCATGTAGAACAGGGGTCGGCATATTACGGCCCGCGGGCAGCATGCGGCCCTCGAGAGTGCTTCACGCGGCCCGCGAAGCTATGATGAAAGAGTGGTGGGTGAAATTTAATGCAAATAATTTCATATTTTTTAGCAAAATTACGTTTTCGACGCTAGTAATAGTATTTAGACTTGATTTTTACTACAATGAGATCAAAGAATCGCTGGGTAACTTAAGACGTAAACACTCGCCCGGCCCGCCGAAGCTCTCGGAATTTCCAATGCGGACCTCCGGAGCATTCAAATCTACGAATGCGACCCCTTATGTAGAATATCCCCAGGCATAAAAGCCTAGTCAAAATGAGCCACATCGTGCTAAATGTGAGAGCGGTTTAGTCTTGTCGATTTTATCAAAACGTCGATTTACTCAAAAATGACAAAAAGGATTTTGTATGATATTCGAGCAGTTGTCGAGGCTGGTGTAAAAAATAATACTACATAATCCAAATTAATCCAATAATAACCATATTGGGTCCAATGAAATTATATCTAGTTTTACGTACCTATAGATACCACCACGCTCTCCTCACTCCAGCCTTGCTGTTATGAGAAACTGTTTTCCTCGCATAACTAATGCATTAATGTAACCAATAAAACTGTTGTGTGGACAAGAATCGTACCGATATTTTCGTTTCATCGACTAATTAAATGGGATTAACGTTTATCACCACTAATTTCGACGTTTATTTAGCATTATCCAACACTTAAGATTAAAATAAATCTCCAATGCTCTAATACCGAAAAAATATTTTATTTTTGTTGTAAATACTCCAGCAGTATCTCAACAACACAAAACATAATAGCAGCGCAACCAAAATCGATCAATTCGACCCAGACTTTCTAAATTACGATTATTTATGATAATATTTCATCGGGAGCATCACTGTGCCGAAGTTGGTAATAAAATATAAAAATATTCGATATATAGATATCTTTCAGAGTTTAAACATAGAGGATCGTTCACGTTGCATATTATAATTAAATTGGCAACATAGTCGAACTTAATTATTTGTGGATGATTATTATGTGATACATTTTTCCTTCTGGAACCCTTTCGAACTATGGAACTCGAAATGGCCCAGCGTAGAACAGCTAGATTTGTAAAGAGAGAGAGTATCGTTACGATCCAAGCTTATCAGAGATGTCGAGAGACACGAAAAGGCAGGCAATAAAGGGTAGAAGAATGGAATACAAGGGGAAACCATTCGAAAAGTTTAATAGATCCGAATTAGTTGAGGACGTGCGCGGCATAGTTGTACCCACCGGTGCTAGTAGGCGTAGAGCTAGATCAGAGCGTATCAGAAAATACATACGTCGAAATAATCGCTAGAGCCGAGAAATACACCGAATCATTCCTCCCAGACGCGAAAAGACCAGCCAATTTATGTTTGGTGCAGTGACATTCCTGTTGAACACTCTTGACGTATTGCAGGGTATTAATGTATATTTAGTGCCCAAAAGCGTCCGGCAAGGTGATGGACATTAAACAGCTTCACAATATAGTAAAATTCTGGCAAAGCGTACAAATATTCCGTGCCAAATCAATTGTTTGCGAAATAATGAAAGGCGTATCTTTTAACTGTACAGCGGAAATCATCGCGCGCAAGTACAAGGAAATTGCCCTTTCTACTGACGGCCAAAGAATCTCTGTTTCTCTCGTTAGATCTCGCAGGATACGAGGCTTCTTCCTCTAACCGCTTTCCGCCATCTATCTCCGTCTTTCAAAGGATGAATTCCGCCGAATCAAAAAGGCGTAGAAACACACGGCCGTGAGATTGTTATCTCTCAAATCCGCGTTTACCGCTCGAGAGAGCAGACAAGCCGTAACTCAACTGGACCGCCCCCAAAGGGCAAACAACACCCCATTACCTACGCATGCCACGCCGAGAGGGCAGCTCGGCACGAAGAGGTAATTTCAGAGAGAGAAAGAGATGAACTCACGCCACAAATATCTCGGAAAAAAACATTCGTTCGGAGTCCCTCTCACGAAATTTTTTACGCGTAGGCAAATCAAGTGCTCCTAAGGTGAAATGAGGCGCGGATGCTAGCCAGGGGTGAGGATAGAAAGAACCGCGGAGGTAAATTTCGACTCGAACTGCTTCTATTTTAATAGGCCGTAAGGTGGTTTATAATTACGTCGATTGCGGCAAAGCTCGAAATGGCCTCAAAACTACTTTAATTTCGTTGTCAAGAACGGAGGCACACTGGAGAATTATTGAGCTCTCATAGCAAAAAAAAAACAAAATTCAAGAATAAGCACAACTGAAAAAATGAGTAATTACTTAGGTATCTCCGACAGCTATAACACGGTTAAGAAAAACCAGGTGCGCATTTCGGCTACAGTGCAGCCGTCTTCAATGGTCATTAATCGAAAGTAGATTCTTAATCTAACCTAAGAAGCCCGACCTACGTCGGAAGGAAGGACAGCGAGGATAAGATTCGCGAGATCGATTGTAGAACGGAGCAATATAGAGGATCAATTTTCCATAGGACGATAAGAGAACATAATAGGAAAAGATAACATAGGAAAACTAGGAACTTCTGGTGCACTGCACCCCCTGCCATCCACCAAAAAGGTGACTTTCAGGGTATCATGTAGATGTACATGAAACATATCCTTACGTGACTATTGGTGATGCCTAAGTTATTACATATTTTTTTAATTTTTGATGCTTGCGTGCTTATTCTTTAATTTAAAAATATAAGCGCAGTTGCGTGACATCAACTGGTGAATAAATTGGCAGACTATACTTACTTCCCTTAACAGTTACAGTCATTGGTTTGAGTACAATTTAAATCAGCCCAACAATAAAATAGTGCTCTTTAATAACAAAAACAAACGGCATACACATAAATATATACATAAATGAACCGTATATACTTTGGGTGCGCTGCAGTGCCCTCGTGAATTTAATTTTGTAAACAAACATGCAGTTTTCAATAATTTGTTACCGTAAGCATTACATCAATCGATCCTCGATTACAAACCAAAGTTTTGTTGGAAAAGGTCCTAAATAACGCCTAATTTTAAATCCTTTTCGTATTACGGCATTAATGCACCTAAAAAAGACTAATTATTATCCATTTATTTTAACTGCGCCTAAAAAGTCTTCAAGAATTTTATGCTTTTAGATATTCTCAATTTCGCCTTATATTTTTTCAGGCTGTAGATTCTCATCTTTTGCGTTGACTCGGCTAGGGTTTACACGAATTCCAAAATCGGATCTTTCGAAGCCTTCCACGTGAACAGAATGCTGAAACTGCAACATCATCGGAACAGAATATCAACTACGGAAACGACGCCAAATATGTAAATAACTACCTCGCGTGACACGAAAAACAACTTGCTTATTCTTTGCGAGGAAGAAACACCATCAAATCACATTACCGCCGTGCTAAAAATGACAACATTTGATGCTTGAAAATATCCTCTCGTCGCTTGTTCTCCAATAACGACTTATGTTTCTTAACCGTACGTGTACTTCACATATATTTTGTAGTTGGACGGAAATATTCCAAGTAGTTTCGAAATCGAAATAAAAATACGGCCATAGTGTCTCGCCAAACCGCAATTCCATTAACATAAATTTGTAGAACATGGCGTAATTGGATAACACGAAGCAAAGAGATTTATTTCCAAAGGGCCCAAAACAATAATCATCATGTACAAATTAATAATTTGGTAAACGACCGGTCAAGTGGGTTCCGCTGAAGACGCGCAATGCTGGACTATCCCTTCAAATAGTTTTTTTTCATTCGCTTTTTTAGATCGGCCAACTCCTGGAGAAAAGACACAACCCTTTCTAGTTTGAATTTATGACGTGAACGCCGCGACCAATGCGAGGTTTTATATCTCCTCTAAATTTAAATGGGAGTGGCCGTACTTTCCACCCGGGACGAACGTTAACGCGATGTACTCTTGGACATAGTCGGTCAGCAATTCCAACATTCCTTCCAGCATGGTTACCATATTTTTAATCTTACTTCCCGGACAAAAGAACAAAAATTCGGACAAAATCCGTATTTTTTAAATTTATCTTAAAAAGCACAAAAAATTGTGGTGTTATATCAAAAAGGAAATATAATTAAACCTTATTCAAGCAAATTTTCGAACGTGAATGTTTTATTACTTAAACATTTATGGATAAAAATATAATAAAATGCAATAATACTTCAAATTTCACGAGTTATTATAACTTACTAGTGTAATTGCCCGTCAAATATGACGAGTATGCGTGAATTAAGTATTATAAGTTAAAATAAAATTGAAATACAAAATTAATGAAACCAAATTTTACATGCAATGAAAAGTAAACAATAAGTACAAAATTCACATAATTGAGTGTTCCAGAGTTTAAAAATAGTTTTCGACGAATAGAAATTGTATGACAAAGAAATACATTATGCTATACAATTCTTATATGACCAAACCTATTTTTAATTTATGGAGCATTTAATTTTGCCTCTCTCTCTCTCTCTCTCTCTCTCTCTCTCACACACACCCTCTCTCTCTCTCTCTCTCATTCTCTCTCCCCTATTAAAGCATCATAAAAGTATTCCCAATATGTTTTCGATATGAAAAATCAGTAAAATTAAATCTGTGTTTTTGAAAGTTATCTTCGTTTTAATTACGAGTTGTCGGTGCTCGCATATTGCAAGCGTTCAAAAAATCACCATACACCAAGATATAAATTCTTAAATATACCAAAGCGAAAGCATGTGAACTACACAGAGCCCATTTATACAATATAATAGTTTTCATTTTCTGCGAAATTAAGGCATCTACCCAGAATTTCTAAATTCTCTGGCAATCGGCTTCGCGTCCAAGTTTTCCAATTTCAAGTTTCATGGCTCAGATCGCTCTTTTTAAGCAATAATTATAATCATCATTAAGGCAATAGCTTATATGTTACACTAAAATGTATGTAAAAATTAGGATATTTTGTGTGTTTTTGTGGTTTCATCATCCGTGCCTTTTAGGACGTATCTAGATAAAAAAAAGTTAATTTAAAATTATCACGTCATCCTATGTATACATCGTTGGCTGAAATCAAATGGATGATAATGCAGTCTAAGCATTAAATCAATGCTCTTAAAGTATGAAAAATCAATTCCCATTGAAAGGCATTGGAGTCGTTGCTATGGTAGCTAATACTTTTCATTGTTGAAAACCGAAAAAAATTCATAATTTTATGATTAAAATCAATTTTTACGCAAATTCAGCATGGATTTGAATTCTGTCTGCAAGAAAAAGAAACTTCATTATTTCATCCACTGTACCATGACCCAACAATGAATCTTAATATTAAATAATTTAAAAAAGCAATTTTATATAGCCCTGGACAGCTTTCGATGCTTTTCTTATGGGTGTTTAAAATTGGACTTTGGAGTCAAAAACACCTCTTAAATATACCTTTTTCTGAAATTTCGGATTTTTTCCAGAGGTTGTAACCAATGACCTATCTTCATACCAAATTTCAGCTCTGTAGCACTTCTAGAAGTATCTTAGGTTTTATATGATACTAGCAGTCGGTGCTTACAAACTGCAACTGAATTCTGTCTTCAATAATTAAGAACCCCGTTCTATTAAGGAGACAACTGTTCTTTTCTCGAATTTGTATCTCAATTTAAAGTAATTTAAAAATGCAATTTTAGAAAGCCTTGCACTGAATCCCATGCTTTTCTTATGGGGTATTGAAATGGAAAAAAAGGCTCCTTAAATATAAACTTTTTTGTGATTTTCGATTTTTCTCGTCGATTGTGTCACTTGACCTTCAAACATACCAAATTTCATATTACTATCCCTTCTAGAAGTACCTTAGAGTTTTGTGTCAGTGAGTGAGGCACAAGTAGCTATATTATAATAGATATACGAGTACAGCAGACCTCCGACTTACGACCTAATTGGTTCCTGTACAACGGTCATAAGTCAAGACGTCGTAAGTCGAACCCTTATTTCCCATAGGCGCAATGTTATAAATTGGGGTTTCGTTCCTGGAATCACATTTCACATGACAAAATACCAAAATTGACCACTAAATTTGAAGAAAACGGACAAAAATTAAAGAGCTTTGCAACAGAGATGCGTTCGCTTCAGGCGTAGGCTGTAGACTGAGTCACTAATGTAACTAATGTATGTTCCCAGATGATTCACCTCTTGCCTACGCGCAGTGGGTATCTAAGATAGCAAGGGAGATAGATAAATATCGATTTTTCTCGTCGGTTGTGCCACTCGACCTACCAACATGCCAAATGTCCTATTTCTAGCCCTTCTAGAAGTACCTTAGAGTTTTGTGTCAGTGAGTGAGTGAGTGAAGCACAAGTAGCTATATTATTATAGACTAGCGTAATTGTCCGTCAAATATGAAGGGATCATGATACAGGTATTCCAAACATATTTGATTTCGATATGAAAAATCAGTAAGATATGCTAAATGATGATCCCCTTGTATTGAGTAAACTGGAGTAAACAAATTGTTTTCTGATACAATCAGACAATTGAATACAATTTTTCCGCAACTCGTCATATTTGTATTTCATTTTAAGGTAGTCTCCCGGAGAAATGACTTCACAATTCTCTTATGTAGAATTTTTCAGGTTAGTTGATTCTCAACTGTATCTCGGGTAACTTTGATTTTGTAATGTGACAAAATGTGAAAAAAACAACTATGACATGTTTAAAATGTGGAAAAATGTTTGCAAAATTCATTCAAAATAAACTGATGTGGGCAACACATGACTTGCTCCATATTTATATAGCAAATTACATGTTGTTAGCTCTGGGATCGTTGTCAATATTTACCTCCGGTTGACAATTAAGAAAAGAAAAAGGAGCGTTACTAAGACGCAACTAAGCGTCAATTGGTAACAATAGTCTTCGGTAGGTGGCGTGGTGGTGGCAGCTAAAAATATAAGATATCTCTTAAACAATGCATTATATGGAAAAATGTATCAAACAAAGGTTGTAGAAAATAATATTTCCTACAACTTTTATTCCAGTACATTTTTACATTTATCAAATATTAAAGCAAATATTTCAAAATAACGGATAAATGACAAGAGTAAACACCCACTTCCGGTCGACCGATTCTTACCAAAAACTAATCAGATCTTCTAACTTTTATAAAAATGTTAAATATAAAATTTTTGCGTTGATCTGATTAATAGTTTTTGAGTTAGAGCGCCCACAAAAATCTATCACATACAGACAGACAGACAGAAAAACAGACATCATCGAGAAAATAGTCAAAACGTGTTCAGGGGACCTTAAAACATGCATTTCCGTCGAAATCTCGAATTCGCTTTTTTTTCATGAAAACAATACTTCGTATATGGAGTAAGTAAAAAGATGTCTGCGCAAGGTGATGATAAGTACGTGTAAAAAAGAAATACTTAAAATTTATAATGTAAGCATAGCAAATAAATACTTTTTTATGCATTAATACCATTTTTAATTAAAATAAAATTATTCAATAAAAAATAGCTGCTTGTAAAAATTGGTAGGAATAAAAAA
The DNA here is from genome assembly GCA_028673005.1 of Tanypteryx hageni. NCBI lineage: Eukaryota > Metazoa > Arthropoda > Insecta > Odonata > Petaluridae > Tanypteryx > Tanypteryx hageni. Next base: position 39,534,593 of record CM054115.1, read on the forward strand.
TACCGCGGGCACTTTTGGACCCCCTCCCCCCTTGGACCTGCGCGTAACAGATTATACGTTGGTCTTTCTAGGGTTAAAGCACTAAATTTTATGATTTTTCGCTGTCTCCTCCTTTTCAGTAGCTGGAATGATACATGTGTGGCAGGTTTTTAGATAAAAATTTCTATTACTGTGTCAACCATTTTTGAGTAATGAAAATTTTCATTGACGGCGCACGGTGATCTGATACAAGCATCTGTGATGCATATCTCCTTGTGTGGAAAATATTGTTGCTGTTTTGGTAAATTAGTTTTTAATGCAACAATTGAGTTTTTTCATGTTTATGTCCCTCACTCAACACATTTTAACCGATACCTGTAATTTCTGAGGAAAGGAAAAAACTTATGCTCTTTTAACTTTCTCCATATGCAATATTATTGATAGTAAATACTTAAATTGTATACACTAATTGTCTCACATTAGTTAATTTATACTTTGTGGTTGTGTATGAGACATCTGAAAAAATTCTGAGACATCTGAGAAAACAAGATGTGTGTGAAACATCTGATAAAATGAGGACTCTTTAGAAAAATAGTAAAATTATTACAATTGTACTTTTTTAAACTTTAATGTATTTATTATACATTTATATTAGAAAGTAATTGTAATTTAACCATTTTTCATCTAATTTAATTTTGTATTCGCATGCCAAAAATATATGCTCGCCATTTTTAACATTATAGATATATTGACTTAAGTTTTGTCAAATTTCATTTTTAAATAATATTATTAAATATGGTTAAAAAAATATCTGCCGTGTTTCTATTAAATAAGATATATATTTGTCATTTTTTGTTGACGAATAAACTACCTTTGGCATGCATTTTCAATGCAATTCATATGGGGTTAAATATCCCCCGCGCGAGTACTGGAGGGTAAAATATATAGTACTAGCAGAAGTACCCGGTCTTGCTCGGGTCTAAGGTTAAGAACAATTAATCAATGCCGAGTATACAGAAACACTCGAAGTACGAAAAAGTTGCAAATTATTTGATTCGATTCAACGTTGTTCGGGCTTTTGATTCAATATTGATAAGAAAATTATATTTAAGTGTTAATCATTCAGCCTTCTATTAAATAACAGTCCTGTATTAATAAATATATAAAATTTAGCAAAGATATATGAAAACAGGAATAACTCCATGAAGGCCCGGGTGGGCTTTCTTTGGATCATACATCACATTTTCTTGCAAATTTAAGTTAAGTTAGCTTCACTGGCACAATGCGATTAAATAACTAAGGGTATACGTTTGGAACGGGGGAATTTCCCGTTGAAGAATTTCAGCTCGCGATTTCAATACCAGCGAAGACCCATCGCAAACATAAGACTTTGTACTAGGAGTCAGTTGGCTCACTGTCAAAGATAATAAACTTTTTGAGAGCCAATCTTGCGAATTTGATACGTGACCGTTAACAAACGCTTATTTTCGAAACTAAACACAATTTTTTTGAATTACTGATTGTGAGTAACTTTCGGAATTTTTTTATACTTCGTTAATAATGTTACACCCAACTTAATAAAATATTAATTATTTTGATGCAGGCAAATGTTTCAAGTTTGGAACTATATAGTTTTGACATTGTTGATGAAGTTTTTATTATAAATTTTTACATTTTTCTCTACCTTTTCCGCAATTTTTAAACTATACACCTTAAAAATATGCCTCTTGCATTTACGAAGTCGCTTTCACAAATAGCTTGCGCTAATCTTTATCTTGCAATACCAACAATGCTATTGACAGAAATTTGTTTATTTACGTTACCATAACAAACTCGCATAGCCGGTTTTCCTAGTTCAAGAAGTCGGCAACAATTGGATATACATGACGACCATAAGTTTTGGATAAAAAATGTCGAAATTTTGCTGTTAAAGGTGTAATTTAGGACATCTTTGGTCCGTAATTGAAATTCGACAGTAGGAAAACAAAACTTCATTCATTTCTGCGTTCCCGGGTTCAAGTCTGAAACTCGTACTAGGGTTATTAGTAATTTTAAAGTCCAAATTAAAATGTCAACATTCATTCCAGTGTTATTCATTCATATGTTCAACAGAGGAAGAGTTAACGATTATATATGTTGGTCTAAATAAAAGAATTGTTATAGAAGTTTTCTTGTTTTCTGAGGTTTCTCTTTATTCATTTTCAATGTTAATGAAAAACATAGTTCGCTGTCTACTAAGTATAGAGAATATGCAGAATACATAAAAAGTTTTTAGAGGACGAAAGCACTTCAAATTGCACATTAAAACTGTCTTCCACATACCTTTTGAAATAATTAGCCAGATTTATAGTTTTTTGTGATTGTTCTACTTTGAATAACCTTAGTGTTTCTTTCTTTCCTACGTCAGTTTACATTAGGTATATATTATTTCTTTTAGTTAATATTAGGTATTGTTTATAATGGTTGTCATGTAGATTGTTAGTCCAACAATACGCTCATTCCCATGTTATTTAAATGGGAAAAATTAAAAGAAACATTTTTTAATGAAAAAATGTAGTTCAAATGGCTTTAAAAACCCTCCCATTTTGCTTAACTTTTTATTGCGGTTAAAATGGCAACTTTACCTTGCTTCTACGTTCTGGGGTTGTTGCGTTATAAATGCACAAACAAACAAACAAATTCTTCAAAATATTTATGGTATAGAGATAAGTACAATACAATTTCGAGGTTTAACAATGAAACGGTCGCATGCGCGGATCCAAGGGGGGGGGGGGCGATCTGGGACAAGAGAATAAACAGGCTGTCAGGTGGCGGGATGGTTTCTTCAGTGGGCTTAGGTTTTTGAATAGATTCTTCTTCGAAATTTCCCATTCTTCTTGTCTTTATGTCGCTGCCGACGTATTGTCCTAGCAAAAAGGGTCTGTTGGAGATAGTGTCACCCTGGGCGGTTCTGTAACTTGCTAATTGGGGTGGTGGGGAGGAGAATGGGATTCCCAGGATTTTCAACGAATGGCGAGTGAAGGGGAAGGAACCTACCCACGTGGGACATTGCCTTCGAATGCGCTCAATGTGCGCACTCCGGTCGCCTAGCCCTTTGGAGAACCCTCGCATCGGGTGCAGTAAAGATAGTATCATATGAATCCTCTCTTTAGAACCGCGAGTAGGGGCGATGGCCATGCCAACGACCTACGCTACCTGCTAGGTGCCGGTAAAAGGATGAAACAAAGCCATCTGTTTACGCCTTGGTTCTCTTTCCACCCTCATTCACTGGTGTCGGTTCGTTTTGTTCATACGAATGGCTATAATTTAAGAAGCTTTTTAGATGTCTCTTCTTGGGTAAGGACTACGATGATATTTCTAAATACACATTTTTGGAATTTACCCCTCCCCCCATTTGCTTAGAGTGCTTCCCCACTTCTGAGTTCTTTCATCTCCCAAAAGCCTTTACAAGGGACCTTTCTCTATCTTGGGTTTTCCCGTCATTGTTTTCAAGAGCTTACGAGAGTTTTAAGATCATTCATTCAGTCATTCGCTAGCGCGTGTGACAGTTTGCCGGAGAAGGGCTATAAGTTGCAAGTGTCGCAAAAGTATATAGTCGATACAGACAATCAGGTTTTGCGTTTCATCGTGTCCCACAATTTAGCATTACAAAAGCAGTTCTACAAGTATTCGAAATACCATCACTTCAAGAGTGATTATTACTTCTTTGGAGATAGTCGACGAACATGCAGCGGGAGAATTCTACAATTATCTGTAAGTGATTTCTTACGGAATTTTTATTGTTTATTTTCTCTATATTCGAATTCAAACCACTAAAAATGCAACAATCAATGTCTGATAAAAGTATTATTATTTTAAAAATTATTCCGTGGAATTTATCTTTAAAAGGGAATTTATATATTTAGTCATAGTATTATACTTTATTCAGCATTGAGGATTTATAGTTAAGTTTTGTATCATCTGAAATCCTCTAGCGCAGATGCCACATGCATTTCAAAAACGACTCAGAACTCGATTATTGATTGTTGCGGCGATGAAATTTTGGAAAAAATCCTACACTTTGTGAGGGAAGAAAAATATTATTCCATTTTATTTGACGAAACTACTGATATAACTATTATTTCTTGTGATAATCTCTTTAAAAAGTCCTGAATATAATTTTGACGAATATAGGGAGTTGTAATTGAAAATTTTCCTATTTACGAGGAAAATAGTACTTAATCGCCCCCCCCCCCCCCTTGGGAGGTTTCTAGATCCGCCCTTGCACGGTCGGCAAGGCAACATATCGTTAAAAAGCTTAAATTTTTCCAATAAATGTGATTTAAGCGTTTAACTTGAGCGATTTTGAACCGTAGGGGAAATTTGACCATAAGAATAAGAAACGATATTAATCTTTCTTTAAAACGATCCAGATCCGAAGATCGTATGTCAACTCTTTCCAATTTTAATTTGCAAAAGAGTAAAAGCCCTCAAGTCGAAAACTCGATTTTTACGTGTTACCTTATGGGAAATAGAAACTATATCCTGGAGCCAAACCCGGATCCTTTTCGGAGATTTTACTTCGTAAATGGCTTTTGCTATAAGAGTCATACATTCCTACCAAATTTCAATCTTCTACCTAGTCGGGAAATTTGTCAAAATACGTTAAAAAAACGCGATCGAACTTCAGATTTCACTCAATACGAATCAAAGCAGCGTTCCGGTGGACGGACCAACCATCGGACGGACGGACAAACAGACAGAATAAGGATATTATGTACATAATAATTCGAAACAATAATTCTGACGATGCAGACTAAATATGTGAATAATATATAGGAATGTCCAACTTTTTATACATATCTTGAGTAATGTATACAAAAATCTAAACTCTAAACCTAAAATCGATGGATGCAGCTTTGACGTGGTGGAACTCCATATTCAGGAAAATGAATAAAATGTTTAGTAAAGAATGGATTCTTTACTAAACATTTTAATCATTTTCCTCTAAACCTAAGTTGACCGATTTGAAATAAACGTTAAACTGATTATTAAAGAATAGTAGCATAACACGTTATTTTAATACCGCGGCTTGCGGGACGACTTATTTACAAATTAAAAGCAAAATGATCGAGTCAAGCGTCAAAAATATTTAACATCTCACGATATAATTACGGATAAAACGTAAAAATCACAAACTGCAATACCGACCCAAAATGTGTAGACGAATTCTTGAATGTTACTACTAATTCTAAAAATATTTCCCAAAATTTAACGTTAATAAAAAACGTAGAGTAGAAGGAAATAATCAAATTCCGGACAGGTGTTAAAATCCCGCCCGGAAGTCCTCCGACACACTAAAAACGAGGGCATGCCCGGGAAAAACCGCACGTCTGGTAACCCTACCTTCCAGCAATGGAGAGCGAAAACGACGAGATCTTCGCAAATTCCAGCACCGGATAGGGAGTTCTCCTTTGCCCGAGCCATAATCGGTCTTACTGCGCATGAGCGGAAAATCTCGGCCCATAATCCCTTTCCAGCGCCCAAGGACTTCCGGATGTGTGTCGGAGGCGTGGTAAAGAAGAAAGGTCACCTACACCTATGGTGCCGTGGAGGCGAGGTCACCGCCGATGGTTTCCCATGATTCTTACGCATATCGGAGCGAAAAAATTGAACCTCTTGGATCTTGCCAGTTCTTTCCGCTTGGGTTTCATGTTTATGGATGCGAAAAAAGACAACAGCTTCTCGCTAATAGTCCAGGACTATTCGAATGCTCGTCTGTCCTATCCCTTTTTCACATGATACGAACGCAGAAAAATCTGATTGTCCCTTTAAAAGAAAACCACCGCTTAAGAGCGTTCGAAGTTTACAAATAATGGTCACTTCCTCTCAAGAGCTCAATTATATGGCGTCAGGTCTTCCACTTAACGGACACCGAAAGCGTTTAACCCTTAAAGTAGGCACGTACACACAAGCGGGCGCAGGGAATCTATATGACCCATGTTATATTTTTCTGTTAATCATCATGATGTTGTTTATTCTATTTAACGAATTACAGAATTGATAGAAAATATACTAAAATAACGTATGCGAGCAAAAAATTGACATATTAATGAACAAAAAAGAACACATTAAATAAAGTTGTTTATGGCTTAACGGTCATATAAACCCCACGCACTTAGGGTTAAATACAAATTATCACGCGATGCGCTTTTCAACCGACACGTCGATTCCTCCCACATTAAGTAAAAGTTTCAAAGTTGGGAAACGTAAAAATTATGGACACTTAATCACATTTAAAACCCACGAGAAAACTTGAGACTACACCTCCGCGGAGGACACGTAACTCCTTAAGCATATAAGAGCGATAACGCTCAATCCTACAAAGGGCGGTGCGTGCGAGGGGCTGATGGTCACCAACCCGAGTCACGACCTTCTTATTGTGCTTGCGAATCGTGCGCGTGGAAAACGGATGTTACAAAACTATCGGTTATACGACCATATTTTATTGGGAATCTATCTATCTGTCGAGCAATAAAACAATGCCAGGACAAGGAAAACCTGGCTGGCACCTCCCCTCCTGGTCGAGTTTATGAATGACTATTATATTTTCAAAAATATTAAATTCTGCTTTGTGTCAAAAGAATATTATTCGATAAATAAAAAACATAGGTATTTAGAAAGTAAAAGCTTCCGGTATTAAGCATCAATGGTCATTTTCCTTAGTCTGCTATTGAGGCAAATAGGCATTAGTAAATAGTCGATAGCACATTAAGCCTGAAAAGTGGTGAAGATATTTCAGCAAAAGTATAAATAATTAGAGACAATTAGAATTCATCCATGGCTCATTACCGGCGATCGATTTTTAAAAATTGAATATGAAACTGAAAAAACACTGGCAATGACAACGTAATAATAATAAGAACTTATTTAACATAAAACGGTTCCCCAATTAAAGTGTTATAACAGATATAATGACAAGCATTCCAATTATGAATATTCACTAACATTATAAATGTAACGTCACTTTTTTAAATTTCATTTTACTACTCCAACGTAAGCAAACTACTATTTAAAGACTAAAATTAAAAGTATCATACTTGGGGTGAGAGAAAACTACAGCTGTTTTTGGCGCGCCGGTACTGCGATACTCGGCGTATTTATAACGTCATTACTCACGTATTCACCAAGAGCCCAGATGCGAAGTCAAGAAAAAAATGATTTACCAATAATCAGAGACTATAGCATAAATATTTAAATTTGGGATAATTCGAAATTAAGTACAGACACAAAAATAGTACTAATCCAAACTATCTCCAGCCCATGAGTTTGGCTATAAAAAAACGAGTAACAAATGCTTATCCGTGCTTCAACTCCATCATACTCGCCGAGGATACGACTGTTTCGTAAAATGAAATAGAAGGGAGACAATGAAGGATGAATTTTTTTTAGACGCATGCGAAAGTAAAATTGACCAAGTTGAAAATGTAAATAGAGGATATTTTCATTTATCGCTTCTCGACCTTGTTTGAATCACGCTTTCCTTGATTGAAAATTTGCCGCAAAGCGCCGAAAACGCTGATTTAGGCTTTCCGGCGGCAACTCGTGTGAAACCGCTTGCGTGACTTCTTGCCGAGTAGAATTAGTTATTCAACTAAAATACTAACGGCACGAAAGAGCTAAAAAATTCGTCGTTTTAAGGAAAAAGTTTAAATGGCCAATAAATTATTTTCCAATAAAAAACGGGGTTTTGTAACCCGGAACTTGGTGCTGGACGAAGACGGGGAGAAAATATCCGCTTTGAGGTCAAAACTCCTAGCGTCCATGACGGTCTAATTAAAAGATATTTAAAAGGGACAGTAAGAGTCTAATAATATATTCACAGATTTTCACTCTTCTTCTTCGTCGGCAGCGATAAGTAGTAGCACGAATTTATTAAACCTTTAAACAGAATTTCGATATCAATTCATTGAAAATGCCAAGTGTTTATGAGCAATAGCTAAATTAAAACCGTGATATTTGTAGCTGAGATATAGCAATAATCCAACAGCCAAATTACTATCTCAATAATAGTAAATAAAATATCAGTCTATATGGCATCAAGATTTCAAAAATTGTGATCGAAAATTTCAGAAATTTCATTAAGAAAGAACATCAATTCACAAAGAAGAGTCTATCGGTATGCCTTGAGTTTAAATCGACTTCGAAAAATTTGAGTAACCATATCCCTCTTTATAATTTGCTACCAGTAATCAAGAGTATAAAATACTTGCATAATTACGCAGTAAATGAAATTATTTATAAGACGAAACCCACTTAGAGATAAAACGGAAAAGTTAAAAAAATTAACGTATGAGGATCCGAAAATGCGATTCAGTCGCTGGCGTTGAAGTCACCGTCTACATTGACAATTAGTTATGACAAATATCTGACGCATTAATGACAAACAACAGAAGCTTTATTATCGATACATTTCATATTATCGTCATATTAACGAATTTTTTTAGCTATTTACTGAGTCGTATCTCGTAAGAAACACTGGAAATTATATTTATTTAGTTTGGAGCCCCATCAAGCATAAACTAAGTCAGAAAAAATCAGTTTTCTTCACACATTAACACTCATAATTTTGCTAAATATCCACACGCGCTTTAGTTATATTTACATTTAAACATGCTTTTCAACCAGTTGGTTGAGATGGTTAAGCGTCGCGAAACTTAAACGTGATATAATGTGCTAAAAATAATCAGCGAATGACAACTACTTTTTAAACGCATCGATTTATACATTATTTAAAGAATACGAAATATATTTGTATATTTATATAATGTGTGCATATCGGCCGATTAAAATATACTTGCCATTTTTCAGAAACTTTTTCCAAAAATATGAGAAATTTCACCTCATACATGGGCGCCTGCAATAAGGGTCGTTGACCCCCCTCTCCTACTTTAAAAAAAAATTAATTATGCATATAAAAGCCCATGTCCGTCCGTTGGTTGGTTCCATGTTATATACGTTTCGCCCCAACCTGGAAATATTACTGACTTTATCAACAAAAGTTGGGGAATGAACTGAAAATATAGCTATAGAAACGGCGACTACTGAATTACACAAACAAATGGATTCTTTGGAAACTTAATATGAAATTCTAATTAAAAATCCGCGATAATGATTCTCATCATCCAAATTTCCATTTGCGCTCTGACGAAGCATTTAAAAGACTCTTCTCGAAAGTGTTCTCCAAAATGCGGCCTGCATGCGGCCACCCTTCCCTCTGATGAATTTCTTTAGATCATGCATATCAGTTTCGGTCTTTATATTGCTACAACTGAAATAAAAATTATTAAGTAATTGCCCCAAGTATCTCCAGTAGCCACAACAAGGTGAGATGTCTTTTTCATTTTTTTTTACTTTTAAGTGCCGATTCTTAGATGATTTCAATTGTTCAATGCAGACCTATGTCGTTGCACAGTTAGAAAAACATCTCAAAAGTAGCCTATGTAAATTTCCATACGGTAGGGGTGACTAACCTTCATTTACTAACGTGTCACAATTGTAAAACTTGGCGTTCCTTTTCTAACTTACGCGCCAATTAAACTCGTTAAGTGGTGAGCACATGTTGGGAGCTATTCCTGGTGGCAATGGGACAAGTTGACCCGAACCAACATTTTTAGTTTTTGAACATATAAGTGTAATTTTTTCGAGGAAAAAATGTGCATAAAACTTTATTTCTTATACCAATTAAAAATTATAAGCGAAACTAAATTATTATTCTTACGTATAAAAAATTAAAAAGCTATTTTGCAAAATGGGATTTTAGAAAAAGTTTTTAAAAATTGTTACCCAAAATTATGATTTGTTTTTCGTAATGCTTCGAAGTCATAAATAGTTAATTATCAACTTATTGTCGGGAATTAGTATTGGATGTAACGCACAAAAAACTGACAAGGTCTCAATAGAATTCAATTTTAAGAATGAAATTCGCAACTAGCTTTATACATTTTTACAACAAATGGAAGAACAGTTACTGCAGACTGGTTTTTTACATTTTACACACATTGTTGCTGTTTTCTTATCCTTTCTAGATGGGGAGATATGACACTTTCTTTTGACAACTTTACATAGGTTTGGAATCTTCCTCAACAATTTGCTCGTCGACTGATTCACGGCCACTAATTTCCTCAAAATCTATCTAAAGTTGTCCTCAACATCACAATTTTCTTCTTCCTCTTCGGCTAACCATTTCGCCACAATAACTGCAAAATTATAAACATCGCGCAGTACGGTATCAGGACCACTCTTGGTGAGCATGGATTAGATTGACCCGTCAGACGATTTATGCAAGTCACAAAATATAAAAACAAACAAATTGTCCGCTGAGAGGTCAAGGATCAATTAACAGGAGGAAATTAGAAGAATGGAGATTGGGGGAAGTGCGTATGGCTTGCAATTTAAACAAAGAAAGTCTCCCTGGTCAATTTTACCCATGCTCACCATTTAAGGATTAAAATACACTTTATATTTTAACTATGATAATTTATTCTCAGTCCTAAGGGCTCAGAAAACGATAGATTGGTTATGAAAAATACTATTTATCATCTAAAAAGATTTATTATCCCAAAGGTGGCAGAATTAACGGGGGTCGGACCGGGAGGCCGCCTGAGGCTCCATCAGCTTAATGTTTTTCATGGATTTTCTATTATATTAGTAACACGTACTTTTTCTATACTGTTTATCATTATTTTGCTGATGATGACGTTTATTATTAAATAATATTTAGATTAAAACGCCACTGTATTGGAGTTTACTTGGTGGTATTCACATATAAAAAATAATATCTAGATTAAAAATTAAGGTGTTTTTAATGCCCTTATAATGTTGGGCCAGTGTGTCCCAGACCATTTACGGCCGAACAACAATTATGGAGCAACAAGCATCACTTTCTCGGAAAGTCATTATCAATAATTTATTTCATCAACATCGTTGTATAATCTCACAAGAAATACTCTTTTATATTGTCCCAGAAATGGGAAAAATATTAAGCAAACAGTCAACAATTTTTTTCTGTCGCGTGCCGACCAAAATCGCGCCGCGTACCAAAAGTGGCGCTAGTGCCACAGGTTTGCCATCCATGCCATGCGACCTTCTCGGTCGTCGGAGACGTCGAAATGCAGCCCGATAGGAGATTAAGCAAAAAGAGCCTCGAGTTGGCGATCCCCTTTCTACGATTCTGAGGAAGATCTTCGACGACTCCCTCACGCTTACCTTTTCCCTCAAACGACGAACAGCTGATCCGCGGTCTCTCCTATCGTCGGCGAGGCGAAAGGGTTTTCTCCTCCGCGGGAGAAGAGCACGAGGGGAGTGCCACGACCGCCTCCGGTACCAAAGGAAACTCCTGGAATGCTATTCGCCCCATGCCCTCTCAGCGGCTCCACTCGCAGCTTCCTTTGATCCCCGCCTCTCGCCAAGGCAACCTCTTCGCCTCCTCTTCCTCCTCACTCCCTCCCTTTCTCCTCGTCGACTTGCCAGCCTCTCAGTCCATTCCCCAAGGTCGCTCGGTCGACAGGGCGGGCATCGAAGGAGGGAGATGAGGAACAGCTGCACGCCAACACGCGTGTGCACGCTCTCTCTTCTCTCGCTCGCACCTCTGCCGTTCGGCTAAAAACTCCTCATAAGGCAATGCGACAGGAGGCTTTGGCGGAATGCACCAGGCGGGGGAGGGCGTGGTGGATGCGAGTGGGAGGAGGAGTGCACGTGGACTTTACCTCGCCCACGTTCGAGGCGTGAGGATCGGGCGATTTTTTTCGATCCCGCTCCGGTTCAAATTTTTTACTCCTCGTAAAAATACCACGCGCCGCACACCCGAAGTCCGAGAGGCGCCTCCAACGCAGGCAGATTCGGTCCCAAGGGAGAAATTCCTATCTTCCAAGTCTCTTCGTTATTTTTTTTCTCGCTCGGACGCCGCTGATTTCCACTCGCCTTTTTCTGTGCCCGCACTCTTCTCGATGTCAACAAAATCGAGCGCACGAAACTTTACGAATGGTTCTTCAGGTACCTCACGGGAAAAGGGGGGTAGGGATGGGCGAGGCGGAGGGGGAGTGAAATGGCGGAGGGGGAGGTGAGGTGGGAGGAGGAATTCCAGGAATGAGGGGGAGAAGAATGAGTAAAAAGGAGGCACTTCTAAGAGGAGGCAACAAACCGACCCGGTGTGTGTGTGTCTCTCTCTCTCTCTCCTTTCCCCTCGGGCCTACCGCTCACAAAACCCTACCACGGCGGCGGAGATTCCAACGGAGGATAGGAAAACGAATCGTGGAAAAGGAAGACGGGGGATGGGGTATAATGACACGCCTCTCCACCAAATTCCTCCGGACGCGGCCTCAGAGAGGGAAAGAGGGCGGGAGGGTGACTTCAACGCCGTGACACGAGGATTGGCCGAAGGCTCCGGGAGTGGAGGGGGTGTTCGCTGAGAAACGAAGAAAGTCACGCATTTGCAAGATAACTTCACGGAATATTTTCTAATTCCCGTACTGAAGCGGTACAGCTCGTTCTACGCACTTTCACCGTAGATGGGGCCAACAAACCCGACGAAGGAATCCAAAGGTCACGCCCGAACGAAACCATCAAATTCGACGTTACACTCGTCCGGTTATCCCCGGAGATCGACACATGAGCTTATTTTCAAAACAACCAGGCGATTTGTTTATATTCGTTAAACACTCGATGCCGATACCACCTTTCCTAAACGATACACAAACAAACGAGACATCGGTCTGCGTAACGATAATCGTCCGTTCGCACACGCTGTTCGAAAATTATGATCAACTTTCCCGATCGTCAGACATCACTGTCGACAATGGTAAAGAGAATGCACCTATCTTGGCGGTATCATAACGACTGCACCGATCCAACCTCACACGACACGAACCGCGCACACATGGAGATAACCGAGAGAAGAGCTGAAAAACTTCCGAGAGGTAATTCCAGTCTCTCGCAACGGTGGCTGATGGAGGAGCAGGTGGTTGGTTATCTCCGATGGAATGCAGAGTCCGACCCCCGAATGGCCGGCCGCTGTGAAGACGACATTATTTCCAGCGCCGAGTTCTCTTCTGCTCGGCCGAACCTCAAGTTCTGACTCGAGGCTCTTCTACCCCGTCCCAGAATGGAGAGAGCCCCCGACTCCCCTACACTTGCTCCCACCTCCCGCCGCAACGCAGGAATGCAGCCCAACGATCACAGTAAAGCCCCGGGTGGGAAGAATGCCTCGCCGTGGGGTTGGGTGGAAGGAGTCGGGTCTGGTTTGGCAGGGTGTGAGGGAGAAGAGTGAGAGAGGGGAGGGAATGGTGGAGGATTAGGAGGAGGCGAAAAAGGGGAAAGGGGGATGTCAAGCGAGTGGCCGATCACTCACACACCCACTGGAATCGACCCGGCAACCGACCCTACCCTCGCTGGACCTTCACTTTCTTCTTCGCTGACTCCTTCCTTCATTTAGATTTGTCGAGCGTGTTTAACGTCCCGGGATGGCCGGTGACAAAAAATAATTAAGACGCTATCACTTATGAAGTAGAGGCGATCCGTCAAATCGTCCTGTTATTGTTTTGGGTTGACATCAGCGGGATTGTTTCTCTGGAAGGCGCGGAGGGAATGCGATCTTTAAGACGACATCAAAGTAAACCTTCCCGTTCCTTTCGAGTTTCCCTTTTGGTTTTGTTCCTTTTTAGTTCTCCTATGCGATTTTCCCACCGGTGAATAAGTTCACTTGCCTCGGATTTGGCGCCGTTGCCTGACATCTACCGAAAGAATGAGGAACTACTTACAGAAAACTGGAAGGCATTTCGCGGATCCACTTTTAATTACAAAAGTTTACTTGGTCTACTGCGAATAATTTTGAGATTTATCTATTTATCGAAACTAGAGAAGGATAATGAGGGTAAGAAAATTTTCTTGATTATGAAATCATAGTCAACAATTATTCTTCGCAAGCGCATTTGAGTTTCATTGCAGGCGAAACGGGACCATCACAAAATCACATTTGAACGTTAAGATGATGATATTCTAAATTAAATAAATAACATCAGTTATTTATAGCAAATATTTTAGGAAGCGCACCAGGTACATTCAAAAGATTTAAGATAATAATAATAATTGTTTCAAGATCAAGTCGCGTATCCGAGGACTCGTTGAATTGTCTCTTGCAAGGGAAATAATAATAAAAGAATGACTTATGATTTTCAAATAAAATATTGTAAGTATGAGTGAACTAATTTAAAACGTCTTAAAATATTATATTTAAATTATCTATCCTTAGACATAATAAATACATGTGAAACATTTAAATTTGAATGAATAAGACAAATGATGAGCTGTAATTCATAAATATTAAGAGATTATTACTATAGTAAAATATTTCATTTTTGTAAACTTTTGTCAATTGTTGGAAAATGTAAGTTTGTTTAAATTCCAAAGTTTCAGCATTAAAAATTATAAATAGAAACACATGAAGTTACAGCTCAATTTTAACTTTTGGCTTTTGAAAATTTTACATTTTCTTATATTAAACAATAATTTTTGATCGATTCAAGGCCGAATTTAGTTTTTGCATTTAAATAGGTTTTATTAAAGTAGTTAAAATTCCGAATTCGTGTTTTTATTCCAACCCAGTTTACTATGAAAATTAAAGATGTTTCAATCTTTCACATTTAATAAAATTACGTTGATGTTAATAAATCTCTAAATCGGTGGTGAGCAACCTGCGGGCCGCATGTTACCCTTGAGATCGTTATATGCGGCCCGCGAAGCTATGATCAAAAAGAGATTTAATACAAACTCATATATATATATATACATTCAAATCAAGACAATATAACACTTGATATTGAAATGTTTAACCTTAAAAACCTAATTTAAACTTGATTTTTCACTTATATAATACCTCAGAATCTCTACTTAACGTCCGATTTAAAGTTTTTGCAATACGGCCCTCCGAGAAATTCGCAACCGCCAATGCGGCCCGCCGCGTAGAAAAGGTTGCCCACCATACATTTTATAAAATTCCTATAGTATAAATCAGGGGTGCACAACATACGGCCCGCGGGCCAAATTTGGCCCGCCGACACATTTTGTGCGGCCCGGCAGGATTTAACTCAGCTAGTGCTTCCCTTTTCCGTAAAAAATACGAGTAAAATTTGTTATGGATATTTATCGCGTGTGTGAACAAACATTCTCTCTTATAAAATTAAACGAAGCTCCAGTACGTTTAGCACTGACACATCAGAGTTTAAGAGACATTCTAAGAGCAGCAAATTCCAGCATTACTCCGGATATAGGTGGAATGGCGTGTGAAAAACGGTGCAATATCTCCCATTGAGTAAATTATATTTGTTTGTCACCTCATTTTTGTCACAAAAATTGCGTGTAAAAGTTGTTACGGTTATTACTGAATCTACAATAGTGTAATTAAAATTTTTATGTACAAAGCTTTGATAACGTGGCCCGCCTAGGTCCAATCAAGGTCGATTTTGGCCCGTGTCATCTTTTGATTTGTGCACTTCTGGTATAAACACTTTAAAAACTCAAGTGAAATATGTTAAATAAGTCAGGAACGTAATTAGACTTCTATCTGTGGGGGAGGGTAGTTCAGTATGGTTGTCAAAAATATTTGCAGGAACATACGAAAATAAAAAAATAAGACGAAAACAATGTTTAACTAATTTTTATTGCGTTAGCTGCACAAATTATAGGTAATTTGTTATCAAGAACAGAAACATACTTTATTAATAATTTTTAAAATAACAATTTTCGCCAGGGGGCGGCGTGGGAACCCTCTCGTCCCCAGGCCCTCCTCAAATTTCGCCCCGGGTTAGCTTCAGAACCTTGCAGCTTAGGTGACTATTAATATGCTCATTTGATTCACGCAATACACCAATCATGAGAAAATGAAATACAATCGCATAACGAAATAAATATTGTTATGAAAATATGTTTTCATAATAAGAAAACTATGAATAAGGAGAAATCTAGTTAAAATAAAACTTCTGGATTGGTAATCATTTGATTGCACGAAAAATATAATTAGATAAGAGGTGAAAAAAGTTTGGCCCATGGGGGGATCGAACCCACGACCTTCGCGTTATTAGCACGACGCTCTAACCAACTGAGCTAATGGGCCAGCGTGAGAGCGACTGATATTTAATACTATTTATTTGTAGTGTAATTTTTTTTTATTATATTGTAATTCTTAAATAGATAAATTTTAGTGATAGATACGATTATACAATTTATTCAATGCAATATCAAGAACTATTGCCTTGTAAAGTGAAATGAAACGAATGCGCTTTATTTTTATCATGAGCTTGTATACAGACCAAGGATCGCAGGATTGCTGAGAATTAAAATTTTTGAAATGTAACTACATTATATTTCTTTAACTTTTTTATTTAAAATTGAATAGGAAGTCTTCATTTCTTTGATTGCAGCGTGGCAGTACTCAATTGAGCCACATTTCACATTCACCTTACAGACTTGTGTTCCTCTACCGGAATAATTGCGAACTACTTGAACATTTGAATTTGCCCCCGCCTTTTTGAATTGGGCATAGATTTATCGGTCTGTAGCAATAAACTTGGTTAAAATTAAAACTGATTGACTCAAAATACATATAATAGTTTTATAAATTATTAGAGCAGCAGTAAAACACTGGGGGAGGGAGGAGGCATTTGGGTGGGGGTCTTACGAGCTTCCTCTAGAATCTGACGACCTTTTTTAAAATAAATTATATCAAGAAAAGTTGTATTGAATTCTGATTATATCTATAATTAAAATATATAGTAACGTGTAATATATGTTATGATTTATATGCTCAATGTTCAACAATAGTTCGTGAATATCTTCATTTCTCTGACAACTCAGTCCTCTTCACTATCAAACAATTCATGAACACGCCGTCGTAGATCATATTCAGTCAAGTTTGATCCGAAAATCTTATCAATTGATTAGCTATTCGTAAGGGGACCTTGATATCTTAAGAATGCATTTCGATAAGAGAGTGTTCTTTATTTTCTTAAAGAAAGTTCTGAATACAAGGAAATAAAAATGACTGCGTTAATCCCCTGACCTAACTAGACATCAATGTCCCTTGACACAGGCCTGATCCAGAGTGGGGCAACTTCCCCGCCTCTCTCCTCGCCTCCGCCATTACCCCCACCGGACACCCATGTCTGTATATTTACCTCAACTTGAGATAGCATAGTAGGCTGCCGAAATACAGTATTGCGTTCTGTAAAAAATTCAATGTCGCACTTTTCGGTTTACTTGCATGCGTAATTATAATTGATGTCCCTACTCTACAAGTCATTTTCGGCCCTCGCAAGCAGATTCTTAAAGCAATAGTTTGACATATATACCTAAATTCGCCACTGTTCGAATAATTCGACATATGGTGTTTAATTTTTTAATGAGTCACGAATTACTACATCATATCAGAACATTTAAACTTACTAAACTTGTCAATAAAATCGCGTTGTCACAAAAACTCGTTGATAGAATATCGCAGATAGAAAATATCAATGATATCGAAATTAAAATTTAGCTCCATAAATAGTAATACTAAGACTGGGCTGTTTTTCATATAAATTTAATGATTAATTTCGTTTGAATAATAGCAATATCTTCCTTTTATGTATTATAGTTCAAAAATAATTAAACGGTTTCAAGTGTACCTTGAACATATTTCTTGGCGATATCGACGCAACGTACTTTATTCTCTTCGTTTATGTGTGAATGTTAGTCAGCTCCGACTTCACTCTGTTATTTCATCTAACGATTTTTTTCAGATAAATCCTTATTTTTATTTCCTCTCTTTCAAGCCATCCCACACACCAATCCTTTTTCATGACCTCATTCTTGAGGTTTATATATCCTTCCGCGCCTTCTTTTCCTATACAATTTTATCGTAGGAGCAGACGTTATCAAGAAAATCTAACAAGAAAGATTCGCTTTGAACTTAGAAAAATTCATGCATAGATACCTAACTTCTGTCAACGTAAATAATCTTATTGGTTTCTTAAGTAAATAATATCTGCTATAATTACAAAATACATTTAATACCTTACTCGTGCATGACAGATTTTGTAAGCGTAAGGAAATGCATTATCTACGACGAAGAAAAGAACGGAAACGTAAATATTACAACTACTGAACTCAAGTGAGGTGTATTTTAAATAATTGTCGATTGTTCGGTTGATTAAGATTGATTATAAAATAAATCGGTAAATAAAAATTGAATATTTCCCTGGCATCATTTCTGATGTATCGTTTTGCAGTATTTAGTCATTAAAATTACGCAATATGTTTATTTATGCACCAACTAAGGGGGGAGAAGAAATTTTTAATAGACAGAAATAATCGGATTGTGATGTTTTGCTGTTTTGTGGCGTGTGCTCGGTCAAATTATATCGTTTAGTTTAAAATACTCCATCGCACGAAACGCGCCTATTTGTGATACACTGTACAATTTCCTAAATAGTTTTGGTATGCTGTCTACATGAATATTCCAGGATAAATTTTGTAATGTATTAATCCCAAGAAATCTAGTATGGCTGACCTGTTCCTATGACTAATTACTTATCCTAATGAGTTCATTTTTATTACTTTCGCGCATTTTGATAAATTTAATCATGTTTGTTCAATCGCAGTTCATGGTATGATGGTTATTGGTACATCATTCATTTATTGCACTTGTGACTTTTTTTACCAGATTCTATTTTACAGAGCGTTTACGCCAATTCATTTTCGTCCCGCATTCGTATGTACATGTATTCATGAAATAAGGGAGAAAGTTCTTGGGATTATTTTCTTTGCCGATGTTTGTATCCTCTTGCTTGACGAAGTCCTCCGGAAGAGGAGAATATAGCTTCCGTTTTCCATCACCACAGAAGTTGACGTCATCCACTGTGAGAATACTGAGATGGAGTTATTATGCAATTCAAAAGAGAATTATCGAGCTCGCCTTATGTCTGTAATCAAATTTATAGGCTACGTCTCTCCAATGGCCATAATAATTTTGGGAAACCCAGTTACAGACGGCAATAACCACTCTTAAGGAAGCAATGACAGCTAACAAATAAAAGTTTTTATACGCTTAAATGCTATTTATCCCAAAAAGGTAAATAAGCGATATATTTACTTTTATCAACCTATGTTTGAGTCGTGAAACAATTATAAAGCCTAACGGCTACCACTATCACAACCATCTCAATTTCCTGCCGCCATTTGCTGTAGCGGGCAATACAAAATGTCGAAAAACAAGTGTCACTCGTTGCCACTATATATGCATAAGAGGTATGATCTAAAACTTCCCGAATTGATGATGCATAAAATCATAAATATGAAATAAGCTGAATATTTCACACCAAAATAGTCTCCTCGCAAAGCCATGTACTCCTCCAAGCGGTGTTGCCACGCCAGTTTTGTAATTTTCCTCTTAGTCGCCGTCACTTTTTGTTCGATTTGTTCCACTGGCAAAGTGTCTTCTCTTAAAAGAATTCTTGAACTTGCGGAACAAGAAGGGGAGGACACATGGGGCAAAATTTTGGGAATCTTCGACTTCATCATCAAAGTATTTCAATGAATAAATTCTACTGCATTTAATAAACGCACACATTTAAATCAATAAAATTATTAATAACGTTTTCACAACAAAAAATTTGACGTACATGAATAACTCAACAAACTTCAGATTTAGCAATCAAACTAAACTCAACAAACTTCAGATTTAGCAATCAAACTATGTTATTATGATGCAGTGTTGTATTTTCATTAGAAACTTAGTGTTTAAACAACACGTAAAACCCAAAATAAATAAAAAGTTATTGAAAACATAACTCACCGTAGTTAAGCAGTTGTAATATGATCTTTATCCCTTTTCGAAAGTAAATGGAACGTATTTACGCATCGCTTTTATTGTTGTAGCAACGTAAACAAAACGAAACTTTACCACAGTAACGGACCCGTTAGGATTGTTCATTGAGAAATTTTAAAAATTCTGCTACAATGCAAACGGACTAAGCCAAAATCAATAGGGTTCATGTCTGTCACAGGTACTATCCAGAAAATCTTAGATTCTCTTCTTACTTCAAAATTTCGCGCACGGAAGGACGAAGTGAAAACATAAGCGATTTAAAAAAACGCTAAAAATGGATCAGTTGTGTTCATCTGCAATTTTGACAATTGTCGTTTCCGGGTCTCACGATTAATAATTCGAGAGTTTTCTGCTGCAGACTTCGATATTTGGTCTCTATATGTTACTGAAAGACACATGCATCACCCTCGAGGATTATCCCTTTCAGTCAACTTTCACTCTCTTGAATTCATTGGTTGAAACCAGAAAAAAGTTCTATCTATAGCAACTTGTTACTCGGTCAACGCTTTTGGAAAAATTTTTATGGTGACATAAAAAAAGACATTTCGAGAAAAACTAGCACATCATAAGCTAAATAATCATCTTACTGAATCATGTAATTAGTTAATTAAAAAATCTGACTTTATGATGATATTCTGCAGCGGTCGAAAAAAGGTGTAACTTTGTATAACCACAATTAGAACCGCATCAAATGTTATCAATAAGAAAACCGAGCAAAATAGTGGTGTACAATATGCGACTGGCTGCCCAACATACAATACTATTTTTCATGAAGATTGTGTGAAATATGTCAGAAATGTTTCAAAACTTGAAATTTTCTTCGAGATACAACTCGATCCGAGAAGATCCTTAGATTTCTTGTTTCCCTCAAAACGCAGGAATAAATCAACTTCATAGGCAAGCGTTTATTAAGAGAAATTCTAGCATCACTTTCTACATGCATTTTCAACTTGGTAATTATAAGAGAAAAAAGACTTCACGATAACTTATCGATATAGGTTATTTTTGTCTAATCTCAATTCGCAATAATCCCGTGTGCATGGTGGTAGAAAAGTTGACACTTTCATGCACAGTTTACACTCTGCCTCGGAAAATAAATAGGTTTAATAACTCGAACCAAAATGTTTTATGTGCTTATTGTAAGATAAGTAGATGCGGAAAAATATATTCTCCTTTTCCGTATGCATAAAACGATGAAAACATTTTTTCAGCATTTTATTAGCCTACTTTCCAAAATGGAATAGTTTCGTTGTTGTGTCTGTCTGTCCCTCCTATTAACTTTTGCACCAACAAACCGATTTTCATGATACTTGGTGGAAATCTCCTGCTACTGGAGCCGAGATCTCGTGGATTGTTCTTGTTGCAAAGATTAAAGTTTCGGGTTAGATTCCAGAAATTATCCTTCCCATTTGATTTACATGGAAAATCTTAAAACCATAGTGCAGGGTAATTTTTTCTTGCACATTAAAATATCATAGAATTGTAATATCGGTGCGGGATTTGTGCTATTCTCTGAGGAAAGGAATGGAGATCGTAATTTGTATCGTAGAATTTTGCTTATATATCGTATTTATTCGAATTTTGCGTAAATACTGTCGTTTTTGCAGTTTTTATCACTCATTACGAGAGTGTAGCCATAGCAACGACCACTGTTGGACTCGAATTCGGTATAGTCTAATTTCTAATGCATTAGACGCGTTATTTTTGCCTCAAATACGCGTGATCAATTTAGTTTTCCTTTCGATTGTATTTTTTATTCATTCTTTGCACGAAGTTCACGAAGTGAACGCATTTAGGGAAGGTCGTTTCCGTTCGTCCGTCAGCATGTTTAAACTCGGGAACCGCTGGATGTACTTCGATGAAATTTGGTATTTCGGATGTTTGCTAAAATTTGTCGACTGATTCCAATCTTGGTTAAAATCGGGCAATAATTAAGACCACTTTACATGAAGACCTACATGTATTTTACAACGTAATTCACAAGAATCTCATTAAAAACTCATCTGAGAGCTATATATCGAGAGCAAAATTTAAATAAAAATTTTACAACTCGGGAACCGCTGGACATATTTTAAGGAGATTTAGTATTGGGGAGTTTTACTATAATTTGTTGGCTAATTCCAATTTTGGTTCAAATCGGACTGAAATAACGACCACTTTACATGAAGACCTAAATGTATTTTACGTCTCTTTTTCAACGTTGGACGTATTTTGATGAAATTTGGTATTGAGAAGTTTTACTAAAATGTGTTGACGGATTAAAATTTTCTTTTAAATTGGACGATAATTACGACCACTTTATATGAAGAACTACATGTAGCTTACAATTTACATACGTTTCAACTCGGGAACCAGAGGTTGTATTTTGATGGAATTTGGTATTGGGGAGTTTTACTAAAATTTGTCGATTCAAAGAACGCATTTGGAAACTCTGTGTACTCGGATATGGAGCACACCTTTCCATACTTGTTATATTTTATAACGGTAAATTATGAAGTTTGGGAACAAAGAGCAACTCATCTGCGGTGATTTTAAA
This sequence comes from Tanypteryx hageni, assembly GCA_028673005.1. NCBI lineage: Eukaryota > Metazoa > Arthropoda > Insecta > Odonata > Petaluridae > Tanypteryx > Tanypteryx hageni. The sequence goes on from CM054115.1 coordinate 39,557,005, forward strand.
GCTATTAAAGTCAATATAAGTATAAAATAAATATTATGTGGAAAGTAGGCATCGCAAATTCCGTCTTCTTGTTGAATCATCATCTTGTTAAAATGTAGTTTTATTTAATATCTTGTTTGACTATTAGAGATGCCTAGGACAAGTACTAAATTTTTCAATTTTTAATACTTAGGTACTTAACTTGGAACGAGAAATCATCTTTTTCATAAATGCGTGGGAAGCAAATTATTAAATCAGAAAGTGCATATTTGTGTATGAGGGTGTTTCTATTTATTTATTTAATCCGATTCGATAATATATGTAGTAGAAATAACATACAACCGATATTTATGAACACGAATAGCTTCGTGCCCGTAGGCGATAATACCGGTGAACCAAGCTTCTTCTCAGTTAGCTCAGCGTTTCCCAAACTTTGCAGTCCTGGGGACGGGTTATTACAAACTTAGCAGACCTGGGGACCGGTTACTTTAATAATAATTTTTTGCGTCCCACCGTAGTACACACAAAAAAAATTCCCAACAGACCATTCGCGAATGGAACTACTTTGCTTGCACGTCCGATGAATGCACAATAAATAAATAATGTAATACATTGCACATGCATATTTATAAAACCATAAAATCAATTTTAAAAAATCAAATTCCATTGTTTATCTATTTATTAAAATTCACTTTTTATGTATCTTTACAACATTAGGAATTAGCAATTCAATCTTACAAAATGAGTAATAAAGGAAAAGAGAACATACTAATGTGAAGGATGCTGTTGTTTGTTATTACATAACAACTGTATGTCAGGATGAAAAGAAGTCAATTTTATCCTCAGATCTGGCTCGACATCCAATCTATTCCTATACTTTGTTTTTAAGAAAACCAAAGTAGAGAATGCAGCTTCACACTTGTATGTTAAACTGAAATGCATTAGGAATCTGACCGCTTTCTCAGATAAATGTGCATATTCATTTTGGCAACTCAGCCAAAAATCAATCAAGCAGAGGTTATCAAAATTGTGTTTCAATGCAGTATCATAAGAAAGTTCAACTAGTGAATCTACTTCCGTTTCATTTAGTTGCAATATTTATTCATTTTCTGTGCAAAGAGTGAATGAGTTCCTAATCCACATTTTATTGCAGTCAATTTGGGGAAAATATTCATTTAAGCTTGATATTAGCCCCAGGAGATGTTCTTTTATTGTTACAGAAAGCGCATCTAAGTTATTTACACCGGCATAATTATCTAATAATTCAGATAAAGTACAGAAAGACTTAAAATTTCCCTTTTCAACTCGAAGTTTTTTTATTGTTGCTTCAACATTTTCCAGAATTTTAAAAATATCTATGTTGGTGCCCTGGAAACTTAAGTTCAACTCATTTAAAGCACAAAATATATCGCATAAGTAAACTACCTTTGTTAACCCAACAAATTTGCGAAATCTGTCTTTAAATTCGTATATAACATCTCTTACCGATGGAGGATGCTGTTCAAAAAACAATAAAACTTCGTCTTTCATTTCAAGAAGTCGTTGCAAAACGTTTCCTTTTGATAACCATCGCGATTCACAGAGAAAAGGGAGATGCTCATGCTCACTTCCTAATTCTTTACACAAAGCAGTAATGATCCTGGAATTCAATGGACGAGATTTAATATAATTTATAAACCTCACACATTCTTGAATAGTTGAACTCAAAAGTGAGGGCATACCTTTCACGGCTAGAGCCTTTCTGTGAATAACACAGCTACAGATACAAAGTATCTGACACATAAAGCGATTATTCCAAAAATCGCTACATGTCGCGTTTTATTTTCTACCGGAACAGAATTTCATCTCAATGTGTTGCAATACATTTAATCCTACGTGTTCGGATCACGGCATATTCCGGTGCGTTTATTTTACGCAAAATATCGACGGCTTTAGACTTACAAACGAGTGCACAAACACATACAGAAGAGTCAATTTAATTTGTTACAGCTGTATCCGTAGACGTAATAGGATAGCGCGATTATTTTAATATTTTCTGAGGACCGGCATTTTTCCCAAGGACCGGTACCGGGCCGCGGACCACACTTTGGGAAACGCTGAGTTAGCTAGTTCAGTTATACTTGATCGTTTAATGGTTACAGGATTAATCTTGCAAGCTTGAACCATTGAGTTATAACGTAATCATAATGGTGCAATGATGGGATTAAGCTACCGTGCCGTAACATTCACGCAATGATCTCATATCGCTTTATGGTTCATTCAGCAAAAATATGTCGCGAATGCACAACTGAAGCAAGCGTCGTTTCTCGTTCATGTCAACTCATTCAAAAGAGAATAATCGATCTTGTCTTATGGCTAAAAATGAAATAAAAATTGAGCACTTAAAATAGAAATTGAAAAAATAAGAACATGTATCTTCTATAGCCTATGCCATAGACTAGAGGTTCTCAGCCTTTAACCTCCATTGTGCACTCACCACATTATGGGAGAGAGAGGCGGGCGCAAGGATAAAAACAAAATTGAAAAATTGTTTGAGTTAATTCTGAAAAAAAAACAAACTGGTATTAATGGTACCTATCCTTTTTTAGCGCCTTTTAAAAGTCCCATATGTTTCAATATGTCTGTCTGTCCGCGCGCAAAACGTTGTCCGCCCGTGCGCAAAATTTTGTCCTTCCGTGCACACAAATTTGAAGCAATGTTAAGATTTTCAGGATAGTTTTTTCTGGTGACTAACATGAAGCCTATTGAGTCTGCCCGTGTTTCATCGAATTGAAGGGAATATCAGTCCCATTTTTTTTAGATCAGTCCGCATTTGAGCTTCCGTATCTAGCAAAATGGCATTTCTCTTCCAGTAATTGTCGTTTAAAAGTTTCAAGCTTTTTATCGCAGACATTATTTCTTATTTTTTTTTTTAATCCATAACAAATTTCTCCACCATTTGCAATGAATGCTTCCTTAATAATCTGACCTTCTTCAAGCGGCTCTTTCTTCTATGCTAAAGCAATTTTAAAAGAAGTTAATGTTGTTTTCAGACTTGACAACAGGCTTCATAAATATAGATTGCTACACCGAAAATTTAGGTTTTTAATCACCAACTTCTTTTTTCCTAGGTTCTGAACCTAGTGGGTAATCTTTATCAAATGACGAATGATGACTCTTAAAATGTAAACAAATACGCTTTCCCATTACAATAACGAACAAAAGTCTTCTTCAAATTCATTTTTAAAATTGTACGTTTATACTCTCTTTGTTTCTGACATCTTGAGTAACCCCACTTTATCAAAAGTACAAATAAATCAAGATGATCCAAACGGAACTTATGATGCCTAATTTCCAATTACTTATATTGTCTTTGATAGCTTTAAAATCATCGTGGATGAGTTGCTCTTTGTTTTCCTAAATTGCATAATTTAGCGTTATTAAATAGTACAAACATTCGAACGGAAAATTAAATTGATCACGCGTATTTGTGTGTTAAAAATAACGCGTGTATGTACTAGACCAGTGGTCCTCAATCTGTGGTCCGCGAGGCTACTGCAGGGCGACGGCGGAAAAAATAACACCCTCACTGCTATGCTCCGCAAATATATTTGTTGAGGTAATCAATAAGAAAGACACAAAATGTAAGGTATGAACATTACAAACGATCGCTGAGTGCATATTATTCCTTTGATTTTCTTAACCAATGGAGTGTAAAAAAAAACAACTAGCAGCATGATGTGGTCCGCGAAATTTTTGAAGGTTCGAAAGAAGTCCGCACGCTAGAAAAGATTGGCAACCACTGCACTAGGCCCGTGTTTCTCAAACTTTTTCCATGAAGTCCCTATCATTTTTCTTTAGAAAAAATGGAAGTAGGGGAGACTCGGCTAATTCCGCAGTATGTACTAACAATAAGCCGTAAAACAAATAAATATCAGGTTAAATAAAAAGCTTATGTCTCTAAACTTAGCACTCCTTCAAAGAATAGATTATTAAAAATCAACATATTTCTGTTGACTTTCTGCATAAAAAGTACAAAAAAACAAGAAGTGGACATTGTCTAATTTCGCAGTAATTAGGGTAATCCCGCAGTAGTACTTGGTTAAATCCGCAGTATATTTATTTACAATTGACGGATCATATAATGTGTTAAATCAAACCCATATTCATACTTTAACATTTTCCTTTAAAAATTAATTGAAGCAATGACTTTTCATTAGTCTTAGAAAAGTTCCAACAAAAAATTCTCATTTAACAACAATTTGTGTGTTTATGAGGCTAATCTCCAGTCAAAATCGATGAGGGATAAAAGTTTACAATCCTATTCTGAACACTCTTCACGCAAAGAACATCTGAAGTATGAATCATACAAGTTCACACATTTAAAATGGAACCAATCTTTACACTGAAGACACTGAATCCAGTGTTCTCCATCACAATCACCATTTAAGTGTCCTCGAAAAGCCTGACACGTGCTGATTTGAAACAGCGTTCTTCAAGATTTCATATGGAATGGGGTTTATCTTCGAGCCCATTGTTTTTAACAGTTGTTTCCACTGTGCCATAAAACTCCATGGCATTTTCTTTAGTCGATGCAGCGGCCCTGTTCATGGACAAGTTCTAAGGAAGCCTCATAAAAAATACATATCTTTCTTTATACAACAACCACCAATCCCAACCTGCGATTCCCTTCTCTTGATTGAAGGAATTTTTCTCCGTATGACTTTTTTGACAAAGTCAAATGCATAACGTCTTACTTCCGTTGCCGTTAAACCGAATCCAACTGATTGCATTTCGGTGATGCAAGCAACAACTCTGATTTCCTTTTCAGGGGCCATGTTGAAAGGACGTCCTCTTTTTCGGGATGGCATTTCCTCTGGTGAGGGTGTCACAGCCAATCTATCACAGCTATTCTACCTACCCTATTATACGGTATTTTATTCTCTTTGGAGGTCTTGTAAACTGTCCAACCTCCCTTTAGCACTTTTCCCACGGCACTACGCATGTCATGCTCGGTGTATCTTTTTATCCTAGGCATGACTACAATCTGTAAATCAGTTAATACATAAAATAATACAAGGTCCTTTAGTTAAGATAGATTTCGCTTTTAATCTAACTTCGTTTTAAATTTTAATTGGTACTACTAAGCACATGGTCATCGCTCGAAAGAAGAGGCCATGCAGCGTAACGTCTCAAAATCGCTAAGAGACAGGCTTTCCTAGCTTTCACAAAACATAGAATAAAGGTGGTAAAAAAAAAATTACAAAAGAGTTCTTAACAACTTCAGCTTCCATTTGATAACTTACCCAACTTTTGCGAGGGAATGCATCGGTTATTAATCAACCAATGTAACAAGTCTTAGCACTGTACTAAATTACAGCCACATCGAGTTGAAAAACCGACGCGTAAAGCCATTACCAATCAGGCTCAAGTTTTATTTTAAGGTCAACCGTGACTCGAGTAGCACAGAAGACTGCCGTTAATACGTCCAATCACTGGCCTAAAGTCGCAATAGACCTGAATATCCGAGTACTGCAGATTTATCCGTACTGCGGAATTGGCCGAGTCTCCCCTACCCCGGAACAATTTTACTGGTACAGGTGACCCCCACTTAACGCGGAGGATGCGTTCCTGACAACTGCGCGTAAAGCGAAAATCCGCGTTCTATGGAGGTGCTATAACCCTTAAGCGCGTAAAGGGAAATTATTTCACAAATGGTATTTTTGGGCCCTCATTCAATGTAAAAAAATATTATCACCGGATTTTATAGTAATTTATTAGAGAAACAATAAAATTACATGGTAAACAATATGAAAAAAGCGTAATTTATAATTAAAGCACATAATCTAAAAATCTGTTAAGAGTTTCCACGAGTCGAACTGCGCGTACATACCTATTAATGTAAATATTATAGCCTACGGACATGAGAAAATATGTGATATTTATGTTGCACCGGATTATTCGGACCGCTTATCCGCTTTTAAGGCCAACGGAAATGCCTTTGCCGATCATTCCTTCGAGATTAAGCACTTAACTTTCGATACCGAAGTGCTTATTTTGGATTTTACTTCAAGCCATAAAACAAGCTCGATAATTCTCTACTGAACACATAATGCGCTCGATGAGGTATTTGCGAGCTTAAAGTCAATCTATAATCTCGAGCTCAACGGTATTCAGACATCCCGAATCGCCATTTCTGAAAAAAGATAGAGAGAAACTCTCTTAGGAGAAAGTTGCGATAACGAAATGTCTCTCGAAATATGGATGTTACGTTACTAGCTTCGGTACATCTCTTGAGCAACATCCGAGGGCGTGCGCGAAGAGATGAATTGGGTCGCGCCAAAAATGGCGCGACTACTCATTTTGCGGGTGTAATTATTCCTTTGTTTCACGGCTTTGCATATCGGCGACATCTCGCCAAAAAACTCTTCCATTGAACTTTTGTAACATAAAAACAGTGGCGGATTTACGCCTCCTGGGGCCCCTGGCGCTAAGTAGTCGGGGGCCCTGCAATCTAAATATATAGGGAAACCGCTCCTTACGGCCACCCTCCTTTGTGACACCTCTTAACGATCGTTCTTCTATGGAATCATAGAGAGGTTCCACTGATTTTTAAATCGAGACATTTAACATTTCTGAGATTATATACGCGGACACTTTTTCGGGGCCCCTTACTTCAAAGGGCCCTTGTTGCACGCTAAGTACGACCCCCCCTTAAATCCGTCTCTGCGTGTGAGGGAGAAATTCAAGATTTAGGGTAAATGAGCGATGGCGAAATCTTGCCTTTTCCCCCATTTTCGCTGATCCTCATAGAACCCCAAACTTTCGCGTAGGGTTCCGCGTAACCCAATTTGAGAAACACTGCCATACGTCACGGGGCCCCATACTTCGCCACGCCACCCCTTGTGCGACCCCCCTTAAATCCGCCACTGTTCTTAAGCGGCGATTACACACAGGAGTTGGCTTGTAGGTGGTCGGTTTTTTATCGAATCGAACCCAGATCGACTCTACTTGGAAGACGAATCGTGGTTGCATGTAAAGTCAAGAAGGAAAATTCAAAGGCTGCGTTGCGAAGATAAATGAAAGATGATAAGCGGATTTTTTTGTCGGTTTGGGGGCCCCAGGGCATGTGGGGCCCGAGGCATACGCCTGTGCGATAATCCGCCACTGCCTGAAAACATTTATCCTTGTGCAAAATCTTTCTTATCTGCTTAAGTTTTCCACATTAGGTACAAGTGCACTCGCAAAAACCAGGGACGCTCGGGAACAGACGTAGCCGGATCTCCAGGTTTTTTTAATAACTATTTTTCCTCAAAATGAAACATGCACAGAGCCAGATTTTCCACTCATTTCCCTACTCATGAAACTGATATGAAAGTATATGAATTATAATTTGTTTGTTTGTATTTTTGTCAAATCAACCTCTTGGATTATTATAACCATTACTCCATACACACTAGACACACAAGGGAGGAGGGAAACCCGGTGTCGGCATTAGCATACTCTTAACAAATGGGGTGCCGGTGGTGTAGTGGTTAGGACGCTGGCTGCTACTTGCCTGCTGCTTGAAAGGCAGCGGGCACGAATCCTGCGCAAGTAGGATTTTTCCAAGGTCGCCCGGCCCCCTGTTTGTGTGGTTTGAGGAGACCACGCAAATTCAGCTGTTCTGTCCTTCGGAAGGGACGTTAAGCCGTTGGCCCCCCTGGTGTTCTTTGTAAGAGCAGGCAAATGCCAGCACCGGGTTTCCCTCCTCCCTCCCCAGTTATTCATTGCACTACCTCTGAGATACCCATTTGTGCTGTAAGAGAGGCGAATTGACTGGGCACTCAAACAAATCTTAACAAAGAGCACTCAAGGGGCCAACTGCTTAACGTCCTTTCCGAGGAATGGAGCGCTGACTTGCGCGGTCTCCTCAAAGCACACGAGTAGGAAACAAGACGATCCCAGGTTGAAAAATCCGACCTCCTAGGACCGCTGCGTGGAAGGTCAACGCTTTAACCAATACACCACCGCCACCCCGAATGATAATGTTTTACTCTAAAAGAACGTGGCATTTAAGCCACTTCCTTGCAAATTCATCTCTAATTGTTTTTGCAAAAATTTTGGCCTCCCTAGGGTGTGGGCTCCCGAGCGGTCGCCCCATTTGCCTTCCCCTAAGACCACCACTGCTGCGGGCAACGGCGTGTTAAGGGCGAGATAATTTTAGTAAATGCATTAAAAGTAACTTATGTAATAGTTTTATCAGTTATTTGCGAATAGTCAAAGATATCGCGAAAACGTATTGCGGTAATGCGGTTAATTTATACGGAAAATACGAGACAAGAGGACCAAAAAAACCAAAACTTACTGGTTTTCTGATAATCTTCCTAGTTTGCTAGAACGATTATTTCTGATGCAAATATAGCCAGCTTTCTGGTGAAGCCACCTGTTTGAATCCCGGATTTTATGGAATGCTCATGTAATAGATATGAAACCCTATTTTAGGTTTTCATCCGAATAATCTGAAAATGATTACACGAAATGAAAAGCCTAGTCCTAAGAAAAAATCGAGAATGAAATACGCAGGTGCGTACATTTGTACCTACAGGTACAAACATCCACACACGCAGCCTTCGTACAGCGGCCGTCCTACTGCTCGGCTGAGATAAGCTCGTCACATTCCTCCATCTTGGTTGGATAATCTCCAGCCTGCGTTCGTCATGCATTCGTATTATATCTTTTGTTTTCCATTAGGGATACACCGTATCTCAATTATGTCCGTTTCATCTTGGATAGTTTTCGGTGACATAATTAAAGGTGTTTGTGTGCGTGTGTGCACGCTTATCAGGTACACCAAGTGTAACTCTCTCTCGTTTTGGTTCTGCAATGGTTGCAATAAATCTTTCTCATCTCTTTCCTCCTTCGATCGCACCTCATCTCTCTCTCCCTCCCTCTCTCAACCTTTTCTCTCCCTCCCTTCCTCCGTCTTTTCTGTCTCTTGACGACCCAGTTTCTCGTCACAGGTCTCTCTATATCTGCTTTGAAGGACTTCAAAGGCAAACTCCACATTATTTTTTCTGATGTAATGGTTTTGAAAAAATAACAATTTCGTCTCCAATGCTTTGCCGACTTGTGCCTTAATCTTCAAAAATGAAGACTCATATTTATTCATCATCATCATCGGTTCGTGGCTCTCGCAACCCTCTTTTTTAAGTTGTCTGTTTTTTAAGTAACTTCTGAATTCATTATGATGAAGTTCCTTGTTCGTTGTATGGCAACAATGAGATAACTTTTTTCATCTTGGTCGCTGTTCCTTGCCACCATGTCTTGTAGAGAACGCAAGTTGATTTAATGGCTTTGTGAAAAGGCTGGCAAATATCGAAATTCTATAAAAAGTGTTTTAGGAATGTATAAAATGTCTTTTATTGGTTTTTGTTGCCATTCTCTGTGTAATAACCTTTACTTGACATGGGAACCCTTAAAAAAAGGCGTGATAATTTTTCGGAAATGAGAATAAAACGAACTATATAAAGCAGCGTGCGTTTTAAGAGCTAAACGTTGAAAAGGTCTGGATGTTGTAAAGTGTCAAGGTTAAAAATAGTTGAAATAGGGAGGTGAAATTTAGCTACTAAAGTTGAGTATGCTAAAGAAGATGGAAGACATTTTATTATTTTCCAATACGTCAATTTTCTTAAAATGATTTCAGGAATTCGCCTAGAGTCGGATAAAACGCTTAATTTTCGAGAACCAAGCAATAGAAAACCTTTTTCTCGCGATTTCTTCAAAAACTGTTCCCGCAATAGATTTTTCCGGTAAAACAAGTAAAATATTTTGGATAAAAAAATTGTGCTTGTAAAACTCTTAGTGCTTCACTACAAGATCATCCTTGAAATTGCTGCAAAAATTTCATTAACTGATAAAACAACCGCGTTATTCCTCTTTCACTTCTAGCTGGAAAAGTATCTTCCTCATTACATCCTCTACGTCTGCGGAAAGATTTCAGGAGACCTTCACCATCGACCGTTTACAAGCAAAATTCATTCGCGTTTTATTCCTTTAGTTCCTGACAGCTTCTGATGGAAGTAGGGGCATGTAAGGAATTCAGATACTTATTGAGGCTGTTCCCGCGTCGAATAAAATTTAGAAAAAATCGAATCATATTTTTTAAAGAATATTACCTCGCCTGCACGAATAGGAGAAAAGGCGAAAATCCCACGCGTCTTGACGTCTGTTTCGGAATCGTCCCGTCCGTAATTTCCTCATGGAATGAATGGCGAGTGCAATGTCAAGAGAATGCTGAAGATAAGGAGAGATAAAATGCTTCCGTAAGATTTCAAAGCGTCCAACTGCCATTCGCGTTCTTTGAAAAGCGTTTCTTTTTCTTACACGACTCCGAGAGGGAGTGCTTTCTCGTCCGACATATTGTGACGGGATGAAAAATGGCACCATGGCAATATTTCGCCGTTTGAATCTCGCATATTGACTCGAATTTTGCTAAATTTTTCGACTGGAAGCAAGGTTGCGCACTGCCATTTTGACCATGTTGGTAAAAACAGATTAATAATAGGAAGTTATCGATCTTTTTCTTCAACCGTTTACATTAATAAATGGGAAATATTAATCGTAGTGGAAGTTCATTTAATTTCGTAAATCTATACCGATACAAATTTGAAATATGCCGGAGGGTGCACCAGTACAAAGAAATTCTCATATGGACACGTCGATTACCATAGCCATAAACCGATTGAGTAAATTCGTTCCAATTTTCAACAACAAAGTATCCATTTTCAGTTGTGATTTGTCTGAAGAAAATTCCAAGTGTTTTATGGCTGCATGCATTGCCTTGATCATCAAATGGATTCAAGCCGTGCGGTGAGATCGATAATTCAATTTTGTATCCTGAAATGTTATTAAAGTTCCCGTTCCTGTCATTCTCGTCGGTTCCTTTTTCGCCGATACCTCTGGCAGGCCCTGCATGCGGTTCGACATATTGTTTCGAAGTAAACCATTTGGCAACCATGCATTCAGTTTCAGTTCCTTGCTCTAATAGATATCATTTTCCGTCCTATTTTTTCATTAAAATTTTCCTCAGACGCATCTTTATCAAGTCTGTTCTCAAGAAATCAAGTTTTCCTTCATCTTTCTTATCGACCGCATTTTATCTCATATTCTTCTTAATACCGACTCGTCCTGCACTAAATCCCTCCATTGAAAATTTTCACATTATTCTCCTCTTTCTCGATTCATACAATTTCTAAGTGTCCACGCCTCCCCCACATACAACACGATACTGCATTCACACACTTTCTACAATTTCTTTTCTTCATCTCTTCGTATATATCGTCACTACGGTCAAGATAATAGTCGCGTTGAGTCAATTATAGATATTCGGAACCAAGAGGAAAAGAACGACTGAGAGAGAGAGAGAGCTCAACAAAAATAAGAAGAATTACAGAAACCTTCCCGGAAATGGTTTTCAGATAGAGATAATTTTAAACGCAAAAATATGTTTTCTTGATTTTCACAGGAAACCAATGATGCAAGAGATTCGCTCTCGTTTACTGTCTCCTCCGTAATAAATTTGAATTTGAATAAATTCTTCTATTATATAAATAACGCATATATATATATATATATATATATATATATATATATATATATATATATATATATATGGTATTCCGTTGTAATAGCCTGTTACATCGAGAAGGTGGAAGAAGTTCCGTGCCTCTTACTTCGTAGAAATATGTAGAAACTGACAGTCGACACTCAATTTATTCTCACTTTTTGTGACAATATATTGTACTAAGTCAATTACCTACATTCTGCCGTCAATCTGTCCCTAATTAGGGACCAATAAAACAGTACGACCTTATATTTGTTATCAGTACGAACACCGAAGTACTAATTTTAGAAATATTATGAAACAAATAACAAATTCGTACGAAGCCATCAAAAATTTATATTTATATAATACTTCAAGCAGTATTAACGTAAAAATGATCACTATACTATATAAATAGTTTTAAATATAATATACCATACAACACTACCGCCTTATAAAATTATTACTCTTGTTATATCTTTTGCATTTTATCGTTTTCACTGGCAAGGAACACTTTCCCAATGAACTTTTCAGAGTATTTGGGGAACGATGATAAAATCACCAAATTTTCGCCTGCCATGACGTTACAGGAGGTATAACCATTGCCTTGAAGTGTTTCTACACCCCTATTAAAAAATAAAACCTTCATAAACTTTATAGGATGATGAATGTTTTTCAAATTAGCCTTACGTGGGTTGCGGATATTTTTATCAAGAAACTCATCCACCACCCTTTTTTAAATACGAAATATCGACAGAGTCATGAACTCCTACAATTTTCGTCTGATGGTTGTTAAGAAAGAAGCATAACCTGGCAATTCGATTCATTGCTGCCGCAACGGAATTTGGTTAATATAGGTTTTGATTGGATAATTAACCATCAATAAACAGTCGACAATTTGGATGGCTTTGGTCATCTCTTGACGTCCCATAATAACCCTTAAAAATTAATTTTCTTCATAAAAGCTACGTGTGATGTAGAGCAAACGCTAATTCTTGCACCTGTACCAATATTGCATAGATTATTGTAACATTTAAAACCATATGTTCAAGGCTATCAACCTTTGGCACACGGAAATGTATTCACGTGTATAATGTCCAACTTTTGATTAATAATTGACTGCTGATTATCGAAGGTAAAGTTTCTTTACTCGCATCATAGCTTGGCAGGATCTCCATGACGATTCGGTGATTCACAGGCGAAGAGTTCTCGTTTTTATCCAATCGCGCTCCTCTCTTTTCGTCGAATAGCTTGATAACTACGCTATCAACTTTCTAAATATATAGTGTCAAGAGTAAAAATGTTTGTCATCAATTGCCTTTGAAGAATGACTCATGCCTATGCAATTGACAGCGTGTTCAGAACTTTGGTTCCAATGATGTTTGTGATGCCTTCTCACGTTCTCAACCTTACTATTCATGACATCCTTTCGCCTCCCCCCCAAAAAAAAGCCGCCGCTATAACAGTTTTTATGGAGAAGCATGAAAATTTATTTTTACGCGCAATATATTTTTATAGTTCGTTAAAAAAAACTACAAACTCATTAAACGATTAAACTTAAGTCCGTCATGCGCCGATTCGTTATAGGGAAAACATCCGTGTCCGGTTTCGAGACAATGAACTCTGATAAGAAATCACAAGCAGCGCGTCAGTCATTAATAATTCAGAAACTCCTCGCGCAAAATCGGTGCTTCTAGTTTGAATGGTTTTTCAAATATCGCAAAACAAAGGGAACGACTATTCTGCCACAATTTGACTCACGCCGGATGAATACATAAAATGCGCGCCCTATTCAGGACCGCGTGTAATTACAATTAGTGTGTGTTGGATAGATAAACTTCACGCTTACTTAACCGTGTATGAACGAATTCGCTTGCTGGGAACTCACATTGGACAAGGGTTTAATGCACAGTAAGCCCTCGCTAGCGTTATTTCCAGGGAAAACGCCGTGGACGCGAAAACCCAAGGGCATAATCGAAAATAGGGTTCGTTTCCTGGCTCGCAAGACTAAAAATATTTTGAAAAGCAAAAAATTGTACTATTGTTTAATAAGAAATCAATAACCCATAAAATATGTATATCGATAAAATACTGTCACTGACATTTAAAACGCTCTCTGAGGATAATTATGAAGTGTACTAGACCTTTTAAAACAGGAAAAATTTGCACTTCATCCCATCTTTCTGCTTAATCGATTTTTGTACTGGAACGTGTATGGAATCTTATATACACCAATACATGAAAGTATTTGATATTTTTGTCTGCATGCTTTTTTTGTGCTCAACATAATTCACTTTCCAGTTATCCAATGTATTAACTTATCTACGTCGCATTGCGTGTCTAGCTACGCGTCCCGTTTCGACGGTGAGAGAAAGAAATTTATGAATTGTCAGAAAAGATCGATGTTGCATAATCGGAACTAGTTCGTAATTTAGAGGAAAAACAAAATATTCCTAATTTATAGGAGCTGACTATGTAGTTTTAATTGCGTGGCCGTATACCATGGATTTTTTAAATCATTTCAATAATCACTATATTTTAAAGAAGTTTTGAGGCGCTACACTGGCAGACGCTTCACAAAAAGAGGGGAAGAGAGTATTCGCCTTGGGCAGTATGATTGATGAGGAGATGGAGGGGTGGGGATAGCTCGCCCAAACTTAGGGCAGGGGTGTACAACCTTGATCCAATGTTGGGCTGCATTAGTATTTACAAATACCTCGGCGGGCCACATTTAAAGTCTCGATTGTTTCGATGGGCCGCATTTCAAGTCCCAGATGGTTTGATAGGCCGCGTCGAACTTGAACCCTTAAGAGATGGCGCGGTATTGTGTAACGTAGAGTCGCGCGGGGTCATTTTGACCGCGAGTAGCTTTAGTAAATGAACTGTTGTTCTGTAAATAATTACACAAGTGCTTCTCATTTCCAGCGACTTTACCGAGAATTACGAGCCAAAATCAAGGCGCGTAGCGCCTACCTGGAGCGAGCGGAGGAAGGGGTTGACGCGCTTAGCACGCGGAGGGCGAAAATGCCCCGCAAGGCCGGCAATACGAAAAACAGAAAAAAATCGTCTGTAGATAAAGGTCCGCTAGCCATGCCGGTTGTTTATATTCTAAAAAATAAGTTTTACCACGATTAACTCCAGTACCAGCATAACGGTCGAGCGAATCATATAGGCTCGTCTCACCCCAAAAAGTAGCAATCCCAGGTGGTGATTTATCGAACGTTTGTCCTAACAAGGGTGGTGCAATACCTCGTCCCACCCTGTTGACATACCATATCCATTGCTTTACGCCACCCTTCTCTGGCTCTTATCTCTCTCCGTCACCATTTCCCCTCCTCCCCCGCTTACGGTCGGATCAACCCGATGACGGCGAATGGGCGACATATTCCTGACGGCGCTCACTCCCATAGAATTGGTAAAGAAGATAGGGAACACGGGAGATAGCATCCCTCGATGTCCGCAAGGACTCCAGTCAATGTGTCTTTTCAAATCTTCGAGTAAACGCAGTTATCTCGCAGGAAGAGAGGGGATGGGAGATGGAGAGGGAGGGAGAGAGGAAGATAGGGAGGGAAGGAGATCGTCCTCCCCCGAATGGGCAACACGATTTGAACTGTGGAACGGTACTCGGGCATGGAAGTAGCGTTGCCGCTTTTAGCGAAAACGAGAAAGGAAAAGGAGGAGATTCTGGCTTAAATTACGAAAAGCATAAACTTTTAACTATTGGAAGGATAATTACAACTCGAGCCCTAAGAGTCAAAAAAATTTGTATGAGAGAGTTGTAGAACTGGACTGCATCCAATCGCCAAACAGCAATGTTGCCACATCGTGCACAATCGCTGCTCCTGCTTTTTCCTTCGGTCCCTTCGTGTGAGTGATTTGGTAACGTTGTCCATTGTCAATTATATGAGAAAGTCTGTGAAATGTATATTGTGCCGATTTTAACTTTAACTTTAATTGCATAATTATATTTAATTATTAATGCTTTCAAAAATCCTGTTTTTCTCTAAATGTCCCTATCACACTTTATATTTATTGGTAGATGGATGAGGCTAAGGGGGTCGCGACAAGATAGGCTGCCCTAAAAGGGGGGAAGGGGTCGCAGATGCATAAAGGGTGCAATATTGTCATCGCGTTCGAACACATGTTGTTTATTCCCGGCTATACCCTACACCCGATTATACTCGATCTGTCACGCCTTCCTTCCTTCCTTGTTCCTTGTTTTTCTCAACATGGTAAATATTATACTGTGAGTGAGAGGAGGAAATTCTGAGCAGGGTAGGCTCCGGAATGCAAATGCACGACACGGCTAAAAAGCAAACTTCCAATGACTCAATGTTGACTTACTATTTAGAAAAACAATCTACTTTAATTTTGCGCTTGGCAGCCAAATGGTTCTGAGAAATATGGAGACAGATGACGCTTTTTGATAGTAGAAATTTCTACAAGATGATCGGTTACTCCTCTCATGTTTCATATCAAATTTGAATAGATGGCGGTCGCAGTAGGTAATCTAAATTATTATTCATAAAAATAAAAAAATGTTCAGAAAAATGCCATGGAATTTCTGAACGTATTTAGATTCAACTATGAAATATGCGAGATTTTTTTCTTATGGCAAATTTTCAAATAGAAGCGCGATATTCATTTTGCTAATATATTCGTCAATATAGCTAGATTATAACAATGAATTAAAAAATCTGATGTGTCCAGCACATGACTTACTCAACACAGGATATTATTTACGAGTTGCTCTCTGCAACAGCGTCCTCAAGAAAAATTATCAGTTATTACACTCCTGAATAATTTATAAAAAATTAATAATGTTCAAAATGGAAATACTGTGAGCGCTTTTTCACATCGAAAAAAAACTATAGGCAAACAGAACTGCTATTTGGTGATGTGGATAACAAACAATAAATGCGCGATAAAAATTACCGTTTGCGGCACTGGCATCGCCCTCAATATTTAAAAGGAAATTTGTTTACAAAATATGACGCTAGATGGGATTGGGATAATTTTGATCGCTATTAAAATTACCATTGGCAGCGTAAGTATCATTATCGACAATTAGAAAATATTATCATAGCTACGGAAACAAAGCTGTCATAGCGACGTGCTGAACACACTAAAAGACGGACAATCGAAATATCTCTTAAACAATCCATTCTGCCTACGAATGAAACTATGTGTCAAAGAAATTGTACTTTTCTACAGTTTTCATTTAACATGTTTTTATTAATGAATTTCTGACAGAGATATTTGGCAAAAGCGGAAAATTTTCAAAAGTGAACCTCCACTTCCGGATAAACTGTTGATTATCAAGTTTTGTGTTGATTTAATTAGTAGTTTATAACTTAGAACGAGCACAAAATTCCTATCATACACACAGGCAGACACATACTCATACATAATCGAGGAAATAGTGAAAAGGCATTCAGGGGACCTTAAAATCTGTATTTCCAATGAAATATCGAATTCGATTTTTTCACGAAAACAATACTGCGTATGGAGAAAGTAAAAATGGCATCAATGCCACTATCCGGAGCCAAATTTCTAAAGAGGAATCATTTAAAAGGAAGTATTTAAGAAATCTCAACAATGGCAGAGGCGATTAACTAAGGGATGAAATTTGGAAATGACAAGATGAAAAATAGTCACCATTAAAAAATTCCAGTTAATGATGTGTAAAACGATGGATACGGAAAATTGCACCAGCTCATAAAAAGAAAGCCCATTTCAATATATGAAAATTAAGGTAGTTATTTCACTTGGAGTCAGATAGTCATTGCATTCGCGAACCTAAAGATCCCTTATGCACTAGCCATGCACCCTTGCATTGGCATGCCAATTCCATCTACTATTGACTTATTCACTATCTTAGACATTAAACCACCAATAGTTTTGTCATGTGGGCGAATGAAGACAATGAAATTTCAAAGAACTCTCTTCATCAACAATGCTAATGTATGGTTTTATTTGAATCACATATATTAATGAATTAATTTCTAAGTCGAAGAATAAGCACTTGTAAAAATAAGTACTTAACTAATGTATTTCCAACAGCCATAACAAGGTTGTGAAGAAGGCAATGGAAGACACCTAACATAAGTACTTATTTCTTTCAAGTGCCTCAGTTATAAGACGAGCTCGATAATTCTCTAGCGAAGGGGTCGGCAAACTAAGATCTGCGGGCCGCATGTGGCTCCAGATAGCGCTTCATGCAGCCCGTGAAGTTATGATGAAAAAGTGGCCGGTAAAATTTTATCTAGCCATTTTCACATTTTTCAGTAAAATTATGGTCCCAAAACCTTTTCAGGTGAAGTTTTAATGCTAGTAAGTTATTTAGACTTCATGTTAAAAAATATGGGACCGCAGCATCTCTAGATAACTGCCAGTGTAAACGCTCATCCGGCCCGCCGAAGTTCTCGTGACCTCCATTGCGGCCCCCGAAGCATTCACACCTAGGAATGTGGTCTATCATGCAGAAAAGGTTTCCGATCCATGATTCTAGCGAATTCATTTTTAAAGTGCTAAAATTCTTTTTTACTTTCTAATATACGTAGTATATTGAGCAAGTAGGTATTGTAATAGTGAAAAAATTCGACTTCGAGATTTTGATGGAAATACCAGTTTTAGGTGCCCCTGATTCCATAAAAGTGGTTTTCGGCATGCCGTCTGTCAGTCAGTCTCTCTGTTGGTCTGCTCGCTGTTCTAGGGTCCAAACGCGTACATAAAATCAAATGATATCTCGTATTTGTGCAATATATCATCTTTTGCAGACTGTTTTTTCATAAAAATGATATTGCACAAAAATAAAGGGTAGTTTATTCATGGCGATTTTTAGAAAAATTTGATATACTCAAAAATGGCTTTAAGGAATTTTATTAAAAACAATCCAATTGTAGAACCTGGTGTCACAAATAATAACGTAAGCCATATGTCTCAAAAAGTCACTATATGGCATCCAGTGACATTACAATGTACACTAAGCTACCTTATCTAAGCCCTATGACGTCTCGCCTCTGCCGCGATCCACTCAACATCTTACTACAGCCTAGATGATTAAAATAAAGAAAATGATATCCCATATTTGTGGATAATATCATTCATAACAGACACCCTGAAGAGATGCACGACATTGCGCAACAATTAAGGGTACTTGATTCTTGGATATTTTGAAACAAAATTCTTTTTACTCAAGAATGGCTCAAAGGATTTTGAATGAAATCCATCCAATCGTACAGCCTGATGTCACAAATAATACTTACTAAGCCATATGTCCCAAAAATACTAAATATCGACCAGTGGCATTAAAATATACGCTAAACTACGGTTAACTTTGATTTATAAGCGTTTTTCTATTATAAGCGTACATAGTCGACCAAACGTATATGAGAAAGTTTGTATTGTATATGTATATTCCCGTGAGAATAAACGATGACATACGTTGATGAGTCATATCCTTTCGATATATCTAGGAAGAGAACGGTAACTTTATGGAGTAGGACCATTTTTTGAGTTATTTATCTCTTAACGTCTGTTATTATTGACACACGGCATAATTGGACGTATGCAATAATCAAAACTATCACTGCTGAATGTGACTGAAAGCAAAAATAAACTTTAAGTTACGCAAAAGCGTCAAACTGAAAACTTATTTCGGTTAAATAAATAAATACGGCGGGAATCTGTCCGCAAAAGATCAAGATAATGTGGATGGAAAAAAATAATTTCTCGGGCTATGGAAAATTAACCAAAGATTGTTATCGAAGCACGAAATAAAAAATAAAACAATAACAATGAACTTCAACATTTCTGAAACGATTATCTTTTCAATCATTCATCCACGAACAGTCGGAATTGTCTACTGATGGGGGTGAAAAACAATTTTCAACGTAGCAAAATCATAATAACACTTAACTTTTTTAAGAAGGCATGCCTTATTTACTCGCGGAATTGCCTCACTTTTCACGCGATTTTATTTATAAAACAAGTTTGGGGCAAATACGAGGTTTTCCCCTTATAGTAAGAAAGTGTCCTTTTCAGAATGATGGATACCGATATTGCAGTTTAAAACGTTTACTGGTATTTCCGACATTCGGACGTATATACAGCCAATGGAAACATATTGTCCGAGTAAAAGAGAGGGAAATTGTACTTTGCAAAAAAATATCTTTTATTTCCTCTTTATAGTTCGGGCGGGACAGTTGCGCAATGGAGGAAATGACGCGAGTACACGTTATATGGTGACTAATCATCCCTCACTTGGGAAGGTCGAATTCGTGTGAAATTTCCATTTTTTACGGCGAAAACGCGCAAGCGTCCAGCGAGTTGTTATGGTTTCTTGGAAGGCGTATGCCTTATGAGGGAAAATTTGAGTTTACCTATTTCTCAAGCGTGCAAGATACCTGTGCCTTTGAGCGCTCAAGATGTCGCGTTTACGCGGTACGCAAACACAGGAGGACTTTGTGTCAGAGAACGCAAGCGTTTACCCAGTAGACTCTTCGCAAAAGAGATAAAAATTACCCCCACCCGTCTTTTTCTCGCCATCCAGAGCAGATAAAAAAATGAAACGGCAGCAAATAAATCCCAGGAATTGCGGCGCCAACTGCAACGACGATTATTTGCAACTTATGCCTAGAAGAGGGGAGCCGGAACGATGTAATTACAACTCCAGGAAAAGTTGTAGGATTCCGGATATATTGCCCTAACAGACGGACGGACAGATAGACAAACCGAATGCATAAGCGATTTTCAAAGATAAAGCGTTAAAAATGAACAGAAGAAATAATAGCATATAAAGCACGAAGTTAAATCAATTTATTTTCACAAAATAACAACAAACTAGGGTTATCCCTAATAATTTGAAAAGTCCCATATACCATTAGTGTCACATGTTCCACAGTTTGGGAACGCCCGAAGTGAATCATCTAACTGGGTACACTTACTAATAAGACCTTGAAGATGTGCACCTCGGGGCCGGAATTTTGGTTTTTGGGAGAGGGGAGAAGAGGAGGGGGTGCCATAAAATCATGCTCTACAGCATTTCTCAAAAACCAAGACACGTACAGACCAAATACTTGGTACACTTACTAAAGAAACCTTGAAGATGTGCACCTCGGTGCCAGAATTTTGATTTTTGGGGTGTGGGGAAAGGGGAGGAGAGTGCCATAAAAAATCATATCCTACAGCATTTCTCAAAAACAAAGAAATTTAAAGACATCAAACTTGGAACGCCTACAAAAGAAGCCTTGAGGATGTGCACCTCGGGACCAGAATTTTTATTATCTGGGGTAGAGGGGTGCCATATAAATCATACCCTGGCTAAAGACCCGTGTTAATTTTTTGTAAAATTACACAACTTATTTTGAATATTCTCGGCAAAACATCAAATTTGAATCTATATCTATTTAATTTATTCATACCAATTAAGGGGGAATTTTGGTCACTATCTCGAGAGTGCCTTGAGTTTGAATGAAAATATTAGTGAGTGAAATGTGCATTAAATTCTCGAAACTGTAAACCCGGGGCAAAGCCCGAGTAATTAGCTAGTATGTATATTATATATATTTCAGTCTGTAATAAGTTGTAGCAAATGTGGTTCGATTATGCAACAGCAGGGAGAAAAGGGGGAGTGATAGCTGTCCGATATTAGTGCTTCGCGGAAAAACGGTAGGCAGCGTTTCTATCATTTCCCCCAACTTCCGCATATTGGTAAAGGAATGGGAGAAAAAATGCTTTGCAAGCAAATGCTAGTGGCGAGATATAAACATCAGTCTATTCTCGATAGTTAATTTCCATCCGAAGAAAGGCGCAGAGAAAAAATCTTTGTCACTCAAAGAGGTAAAAATGATTTAAAATTCACTGGGAGATCCAACGAGTTTTCCTCGAAAACCGACAAGAATTAATTTTCGAGAGCGCATGAATTTCATCACAAATCGCCATGCGCCGACGAAAATTGATATCCTGTTCTTTTACAAGTTCCCACTTGATCCTTCCTCTAAACTCATTCGTCGTTTTATCTTTTTTGGTAGAGCTTTTCCGTGTTTCTTTCCTTACAGAGGAAGGGATTTAAGCCTCAATTAGGAACTTTCATCATCCATATGGTTTTCCTGACTGCCAAATGATGTATGTACTTAAAATTTACATCGCCAACTGGATCCTATGCTTTCGGAATGGCAGCTGAAACACGCTCCCTGGCGTCTTCCCGCGATAAACGTTATTTTTAACCAACGCAGCGAATAGAAAACAGAATTAGATATTTCCGTAGACAAAAGTCAAATGTGTAAAATATAAAGCGCAAGGGGACTCTGTAAACATTTGTCCGTGACAATTGTCCAACCAAGTTCAAGTTTCCTGTAATATAATGCTGCTTTATACATTTGCCGGCACGTAATTTTCAAATTTTTATTATCTGTCTGGACGAGTACTTGCGTTCAGTAGTGAATGAAGCTGGTTGCTGATAACGTAGCTAATTATTTGACGGAAATATATTTAAAGCGAAACCTCTATGTTTAATAAGTTTTTCAACGCCATGATAGGTTTTAACCGAAGAGGACGGTAACATCTAGCCGTTTCTAGATATGGATTGAAGTCGCGAATTGCTTCATCGAAACTGAAGAATTGGGCTTATCAACACTAAGAGTTACTGAGACGTCCAGGCCCGGACATAGAGACCCAGGGCCCCTAGACAGTTAACAGAGTAATTAGTAATTGGTAATTTAGCAAAAAATAAACTTTCCTTTTTTTATTTATTTAACGTACTTTGACTTTAGAAAATAGACAAGCAGACATAGAAATGAAATAGACAAGTACCAACTATACTTTTTTACACATTATAATTTTTACATATAATTACATGATTACATTGCCGCGCGACGAACTTTCTTCTCTGCAAAGGAACGGATGACCTCACTATAGTCCACAGACTGCGTTATTTCTGACTCTATGTACAGCACAGAGAGGGAATTAAGCCTGTTCTCTTCTGTGGTAGATCTTAAATAATTCTTTACTCTCTTTAGCGCTGAAAACGACCGTTCTGCCGAACAGTTTGACCCTGGTGTATACAACAGCATCCGAAGCGCTATTCCCACGTTTGGATAAATGTCCAAAAAGCCTTTTTCCAGGATGTACATACTTGTATAGCTCCAGTGACGATAACTCTTTTCCCCCTGTAGCCTCAGCGGACAACAAATGAGCTCGTTCGGAAAACTTGACATATTATTTTCCGTGTCCTTTCGTTTTTTCATTGTGGAAAAATAATGGAGTAAAACTTTCATTTTTTGCAATTTTAGGAATATTATACTTTTCCCACATTGAGTTAATAATGCCACACATTTCTGCCAAATTTTAAATTTATTGTACAATTAGAAGTGAAATAACTTTTATCTAATTGTTTAAATTTAAATAATTTTTACCGGCCAAAATAACAATTTTATGGATAAATTGAAATGTTTATTCGTTTACATAGACTAACCTCTAAATAATTTAAAAATTTCAGCCTCCTAACTTGCGGCGTAGTGTCTAAGCATCTACCAATTTGTTTAAATTTTAAGAATTTTTAACTGCCAAACAAATAAAAATATCAAAATTTCTATAATTCCTATTTCGTTTTTTTTAATCCTACCTTTAAAAAAATTTCAGCTCCGTAGCACATTTGGAAATACATAAACCGTGAAAAATTGTTTAAACAATTGCGAATTTTTAACGGCCGCATTGTTGCACTTTTTTTAAGATTTTCGTTTTTTCTAGTCGGTTTTGCACAAAATCCTACCTAAGAAAAAAATTTCGAATCTCCAGCTCATCTGAAAGTGCCTAAACATTAGTATCCTCCTATATGTATGTTATATCCTCCTCCTCCTCCTCTGTAAGAAACGTCTATATATAATGATAGGAAGATACTAATGTTTAGGCACTTCCAGAGGAGCTGGAGACTCGAAATCTTTTTCAGGAGATTTCCAAGAAATTGCAATTACGGACCTAATTATGGCTAAGCTTAACGTATAAGTCACCCATGGCGATTTTCGTTATTTTGTTGTTTTGGGAAATGTTTGCACGGAGGAACATTTTGCTCGTCCTCACCGGGTTGGGTAAGTTGGTTGAAGTGTTTTTTGTTCCTCCTCAAAGGAACATTTTGTTTTAGGAAATTATTGCATGGAAGAACATTATGCTCGTCCTCAATGGGTTGGATAAGTTGGTTGGAGTGTTTTTCGTTCCTCCTCAAAGGAACATTTTATTTTTTTAAATAACATATTATTTTTTTACTGCCATGTTGCATTAAAATACTGCTAGTTTTCGCTTTCTTTACTGCTGCTTGAATACTGCCAGTTTATCTTTTTTACTGCCAGTTTTATTCCATGCCCCAAAGATGCTGTAAGAATTACATAAGAAGAAGCGCCGTTTTGTTTACAGAGTCGGTATGGTTACTGACAACAATATGTAGTAATCATATTTTTCGCCGCGATTCCGATAGCTATGAATCGACCTAAGGGTCGAGTGTTACCTCAGCTATGAATCGAAACACGGTTCGAATGTGCACTCGGCTATGCTCCAGCCGAGTTCGGCAATAATCATCACCATAGCAACAAATCGAAAAAATGCTTTCTAAACGCCGAAACGAACGTTTTTTGGAGAAATTCAAATATATACGATAGAAAATCAAAATTGTGCGATAAGAATAAGTATCTTCACTTTTTTCCCCTTAGAACAGTACAAATCCCACTCCGATATCATAATTCTAAAATATTTTAAAATACAAAAGAAAAACTCTCTGCACGACGGGTTTTAGATTTAATCAAATTGGGAAAGAATTCACCTGGAATCGAACTCGGGACCTGTAAATTCGGAATATAAATCATGGCCCGGAGGTAGTGTCCGAGAGCAATAGCTTTACACCAAGTTTCATGGAAATCGGTCCATTCATAAAGAAGATGTTAGTGGGACACACACACACAGACAGGCAGCGAGGCGATCTCGATAAGGCTATTTTCCATTTTTTGGAAAGTAGGCTAAAAATTGAAAAAGGTAGTACTTTTATGTTGGGCACCTTTTATTGCCATTACAATATTGTGAAAACCATAAGCGCATTTCAGTTGCAATGCAGCTGTTTTCAGTGGAAAGTAGACTAAAAAAGAACGCCATATGGTCAGGTCGTGTCCGTCCGTCCGCATGTTTCATCTCCGAAACTACGCGGCGGATATTCATGAAATTTGGTTTTTAGAACGTAAGGGCAAAGAAAATAAGAAAATTATATAAATGGTTCACGTAGCTAAATCGGGAGTGCCACTTTACTGGTGACAAAAAATGAACTTTTATGTACCTATATCTCGTAAAATAGCACTTATAACAAAAAAAATCTTCAAGCAAAAATTGTAGAACTAGTTAGATATCATCTGTTTTGTTCAGTACATTTATATCAAAGGAATAGCCGATTTCAAGAAAATCAAACGAAAGAGTTTTTCCCGTGTTTTATAATAGTTGTCAAAGAAAACAATCTTCGTAGCAACCGATGTAAACAATATCTGCTGTAAATAACTAATTAATTTAATTTTCTTTCTTGCGCACACAACGGTTGGCAAATGAAGGGAAATTGATAATCTAGGACGAAGAAATGAACGTAAATACGTCTATTTTCTTTTCTTACAGCGTTTGTAAGTGAAAAGAAATGGATAATTTACAACGAAGGGATGAACAATAACATGAAGGTTATATTACTACTATTCGAGTGAGATATGTTTTAAATAACTGGCG
Source organism: Tanypteryx hageni (assembly GCA_028673005.1). Lineage (NCBI taxonomy): Eukaryota > Metazoa > Arthropoda > Insecta > Odonata > Petaluridae > Tanypteryx > Tanypteryx hageni. Next base: position 39,582,296 of record CM054115.1, read on the forward strand.
GTTGTTTTGTTAATTACAACTGAATAGGAAATAAGTCGGTGAATCAAAAATTCGATATTTCCTTGGCATCACTACTGGCATATCATTTTTCAGTTCTTAGGCATTATACTAAACCATTAATATTTATCTTTTTTGACATAATTGCATAAATCGTAAAGAACGCCTCTGCCTCGCATTTATTCATGCATGATGTGCGCATCGTTCCTCTCTTGTTTTAGAAAACACACGTCCAATTCTGTAGATTAACTCTATTCTGCCAACCCTGGCCCTCATTAAACTAATTAATCCTAATGCGGACCTTCTGTACCATGCATCGCTTTAATGAGGCCCTGATACCTCTTCGAGTTTGACATGCCTGCTGTATATAGCACGTATATGAGAAAGTAAAAAGGGTTTCTCAACGCTATTATCGGCGATTTTTTACGTTTAGAATAAAATAAAGTGAGAATTTTACTTTTTTACATATGAAATGCAGTAGAACTCTCTTTATCCGAAAATGGAACCAACGGAGGTTTGAATAACCGAAAATTCGGATAATTGGAAAAAAGGGCAACTGTGAATTTTTTATTTATTTTCACTAGCACATAAGCAGCACTTTACGGCCTTTTAGCATGAGCGCAACAACAATAGCAAAGATGAACACACACGACCATGCCCTCAGCAAACTACCCCTCTACAAATTTTAAAAAATAAAACATTTTTAATTTTCTGGGTAACACAAAGCGCAATTGTTTATCTGGTATACGAATAGGCCCGATATTTGTGAGGAAATCTTTGGCTGCTCGTCAGTAGACATCGCATATTTCACGCCCCAGTGCATGAATTATTAAGACAAATATGGTATTATTGTTCAAATAAAAACATACCATATAACATGCTAAAAGTCCAAGAGAACTACTGAAAACAGGGTATGTATGAAAAAACTGAGGAAGTACACAGGCCTGATAGCGAAGAAAGATGTCCAAAAACTGTCTGACGAATGTCATTCAAACACCTTTCAAATCATAAACAAAGCCATTAAAGAAAGGAAAGACCGTCAAAAATATCATTTATAGCCATCGCGAGGGGGCGCTTGTGTCGGTATTTTTGCAACGAAGAGCATTCAGGAGTTTGGAGAGCGTTTTTAAGGAAAAGAAAGTATCCCAATGCAGGAGTATCGAAATAAAGTTTTTTCAAGGAGGTGTGGTATATAGGAATGTTGCAGCGAAGGGTCATAAATGCGAATCCGAGTGTCGCAGCGTAAGGGTTAAGAAATGTGCTTGCAGTGCAACAATCTTAAATTTGGTTCGGATAGTTGAACGTCCGGATAACCGGAGTTCTACTTTATACAGAGAAATTATTGTTATCGCGAATAAATTTGGCATCGAGGTTTTGATGATTATTCACGTTTTAGATAACACGGAGTCCAAAATTCTTTGGATTCCGTCTCTTTGTAGTCCGGTGGCTGCGCGTGGTGCTTGGAACACAACGGTTGAACAGAACCTGAAGATTCAAGGACAAGAACTTAAAAAATACCTGTCCTAGGTATCTCTAATAGCCACAACAAGGTTATAAAAACCCAATTATAGAGCTCGATTCCATATATAATGCCACGTAATCCACATTTTGGAAAATATAACTGTGTAGCGTCAAGTGACATTAAAATACGTAATACTTTACTCCCAGCAACTTCCGCGCTGTCTACACCATAATGTAGCAAGTGATGTTAATGCAGGGAGCGACAGTAAGATGTGTGCAATGGATGTCGCGCCTATTTTTCCAAACCTTCAAACAATATTTTGGAGGACTAGCTGCCTCTTCGACTATAAGCTAGTCGGGCCTTTCCGATTTAAAATTTTCACTCATGAAGCTGAAATGAAAGTATCTCAGTGCAGTGTTCAAAACAATACATTCAGTTAGTGTAATTCGAGCCACCTCCTTACTAAAATCTCGCCCATATTTTTTTCCCAAAAATTTCGGGCCCCCTAACGTGTGGGACCCCGGGCGATTGCCCCATTTGCCCATTCTTAAGGCCGCCTCTGCTCCCTTAACGTTTTCTCTGGGTCCTGGCAAAATTTTCATTCTTACCCGAGCTGACACAATTCCGCGCCATCGTCTTGAGGAAATAATCGAATAAATTTTAAAAAATTCGACCTTTCCAAAGTCGCCGATAATCTCGGAGGGAAACGAGAGGGCCGTCTTTAGTTTCCCCCCCCCCTTGCAATATCACTCCTTCCTGTCCTTTATCAGTTTCGGGTTTGTATTTTTTTTATTTTTTTTCAGATTTATTTTAACTAGCTCATAAACTGCAGTCGCCGGCCTTTTACAACGAGCGCGATCAACAATGACAAGGACGAACACATACAGCCATGCTCCCGGCAAGATTCGAACCCGCGACCATAGCGGTGGGAGCCAGACACGCATGCCACTCTCCTATCACTGCTCGACATCTATTTAAAAATGTACGGAGGAAAATTATTTTTATTGGTCCTCGTGTGGTGATTCTAAGGGTAAGAACTGTTTTAGTCAAGGGCAACAGATGCGAAATTTGACAAGATGATTGGTCATTATGCACTTCCGATTGCATAACAGTTTTTTCCGACCTTATCGTGCCATTCCTACTTCCCATAAGAAAAGTCTTGAAATCAGAGCAGGACTTTATAAAATTGTATATTTTAATTAGAAAAAATGATACGTATACAATTCTACTGTTTAAAGTTTTATTTTTCCTGAATTCAAATCCGTCCCGAGTTAGCGTAAAAATTGTTTCGAAAAAAGGAAAAATTTCCTGTTTTTAACTATGGAAAACTATATACGTACCTACTACCATTGTAACGATTCCAAGTGGAAATTAATAATCTATATTATAATAGCAACGACTTAATGGCTTTTGAATGGGAATCAATATACTACATTAAAATTCCGCAGATTTCAATCAAAGGTGAAAACATGATGACGTCGTAATCCTAATACACGATGTATCGCAGTTATAGAAGAAGACATTACTTCTTTATTTATTGGTACATAGAGAGCGGAAATGTGTTTAATATTTCAAATATTTATTGATTTATTCAATTAGTTGGAAAATAATAGGCCTCGTAAAAGTCCATGGCGGAGTCTCTCGTAATATAACAGTATCGTTATCTAAATAAAACTATAGTTTTACAATTTCCTCCTCACTGGAGATAATTATAAGGTAAATTTAAACTATAAATCGTTACAACCGCAAATAAGACATATAAAAAGTTACCATGGGAATTCGGTCGGAGATTGAAAACGTTTTCATCGTAGTGAAGCGTTTGTTATGAAGTTTGCAGCGGGATTTTACTGCACCAGAAAATGAGGGTGCCGAGTGGCAGAGCTACATTCCGAGACCACAGAAAGATCTGGTTTAATCTTAGTTTTTTTATCGCAAAAAGGAACTCAAGTAAGGAGGAAAAGCAAGACGGAAGAAATAATTTAGATCCCCTAGACTTCCTCCTTGGAGAAAATTTACGTGCCTCATTCGTTTTGCGGCCTCAGGACGAGACGGGAATTGGACCACAGCGGCCAAAGGCATTCGGTTCATCAATAGAACGTGCCAAAGTTTTTGTGAGTATATCCATTGGCGGCGCCCCTCAATCATTTTGCACGTGTGTCCCTCTTGGATTTTCAACGATTCTTTCTTTTATTCTTCATCTCTCAATCGGGAAGGTTGTGGCTAAGCAGCACCTTCTACCATCTTACACCAATCGACGTAATGCAAAGAAATATCTAGCAGAAAAAATGGGATAAAGGCGTGTATATAATAAAAATAGTTTGTGTGATGGTAAAAATAGGGATTTATATTGGTGTAGGGAAGAGAAATAAGGGCAAAAAGTAGAAAAACAAGCAGTCCAAACCAGGACTAATGCAGGTTGGTTTTCCAAAGTTGACGTCCCGAATTGGCTACTTATATTGGCAGGAAATGTTTCAGTATGTGTTTGTCATTCCAAGGAATTCTCATACCATAAATCGCACTTGTAGTTCATAGTTTACCAATGATAGAGAAAAATTGGAAAACAAATTAATTATCAAGTTTAAAATACTAAAATCAATGTCAATATCTCTTTCTGACATTATATTTTGCATTTTTTTTTTCAATAAACGAATTTAATAAATTTTACTGTTTATATGCTAATATGTACAGACCAACTGTCCATTGCTGAAGAGTAGTCGATCGGAAAAGAAAATAACGCATTTGTTCACTCGTCTATGCTCAAGCCGAGTTCGGTAATAATCGTCTACATGGCAACAATCCGATAAAATGCAACTTAAAACGCAAAAACGCTGTGTTTTATTAGAAATATAAGAAAATACTATCAATTATCATAATTCTGTGACAGGAATTAGATTCTAAATTTTTTCCCCTTAGAAAAGTAAAAACCTCGCTTCGAAATCACAATTTTAAGATATTTTAATGTATTGAAGAAAACATCTCTGAACGATGGATTTGAGATTTCCTATGTAAAACAAATAGGGAAAAGACGTTCCTGGAATCGAACCCGAGACTTTAATCTTCGCCAAATAAAATAAAGCCAGGAGGTGGGCCCTGGCAAGACGAGCCTCATACCATGTTTCATGCAAATCGGTCCATTGATGCAAAAGTTGTTAGTAGGGGACACACACACAGACAGGACCATTTCATAAGGCAATGTTTCCTTTGGAAACCAGCTTAAAAATAGATATACTCTCGACATGCTGGTCATCAGTTCGATTCCAGACTCGCTCGGAGTTCCGTTTCACAAAAAGTGGATTTTGAAATTCCGCTTGTCTGAAGTCTGTGTCGTATTTACGCGCCTTAAGGGGTTTGAACGGTCTAACAAGATTGCTGAATTTGAATGCCCAGCCGATTTCGCCTCTGTCCTACGCACAGTGAGTATCTCAGAGGTAGTGCAATGAATAGCCGGGGAAGGGAGGATGGAAACCCGGTGCCGGCATTTGCCTGCTCTTACGAAAAACACCAGGGGGGACAACGGCTTAACGTCCCTTCCGAAGGACGGAACAGCTGAATTTGCGCGGTCTCCCCAAACCACACAAAAAATGGGCCGGGCGACCTTGAAAAAATCCTACTTGCGCAGGATTCGTACCCGCTGCCTTTTCAAGCAGCAGGCGAGTAGCAGCCAGCGTCCTAACCGCCCCTTCTAACAAGATCTGAAGTGATCTCGCATTTATATAGGGCAGTCGCGTGCAATCTACGGCCCGCGGGCCGCGGGAGCATTTTATAAGGCCCGCGAAGCTTCGATGTAGATGCGGTATTTACTACAGATAATTTTACATATTTTAACTGCGCTTATTACCTGTTGAATTTATAACGCTAAAAAATAATTTCCACTTGATTTTCATTTGTAGCGTCACATGGTTTCTTGTGAAAATTCCGATACAGGTAAACTCTCTCCCATCCGGCCCTCCTAGGCTTTCGCGACTTCTAATAGCATTTGCATCTACGAATGTGGTCCACCACATAAAAAGATTGCACACCAATAATATAGGTATCGCTCGGATTAAAAGCCTTTTTTGAGGTGATCCATGTCGCGCAACAATGGGGGTAGCTTATTATTGCCTATTTTCTCGAAATTTTGATATATTCGAAGTAACCTTTGATAGTTTTGATTAAATTCGACCGTTTATAAGGCTTTATGTCTCAGCTATATGTCTCAAAAAAAATATATATATATATATATATATATAGTGTCAAGTGGCGAGTTTCACGCCCAAGCTGTCCATCCAGTATCGTAACCAGGGTTGCCAACCGTCCGTAATTTTATGGACAGTTCGTAAATAAGATCAAAATCTGCTCCGTAAGGTCCGTAAAAATATTTAGATGTCCGTAAAAATGCTAAGAAATTTCCAGAGGTTTAAAGCAGTGATAGTCAACCTTTTTGGTCGGCGTACACCTTAAAATATTTTTGATGATAATCGTGTCCTCGGGTATAATTTCAAGTTAACAAACTTGGTTATTATTGGGTAGAATCTATATATATATATATATGGATGTCAACAAGGTTTCCTCATCCCAACACCTTGTTGACATCCATATATTCATTTTACCTTTCCTTTTCCGTAAGTTGTTATATATATATATATATATATATATATATATATATATATATATATATATATATATATATAGGTACTTTCTAATTATATGATTTACGTATATTTTATGCGTGAGATAATTATTAGATTTTGCTTCGCAATTTTTTACTAATGTAATCCTTAATATCGTATCTCTTTTAAAGATCTCGTGTATCCCCAGGGATATGCGTACTTTAGTTTGAATACCGCTGATTTAAAAAATATATGTTTATCTTATATATTCTCATTTTGGTTATATTTTTAAAAGTAAAGCAACCTTTCTTTTTCAATGAGCAGTATTGGTGTTCCAGAATATTTACTGAACACATCCGAAATTTTCTGTTTCTCTAAGCCAGATAAGTGCGCTAAACTAACGTAAATATAATTTCTGTTGCGATGTATGAATGACAGCATTGAATATTGTTCAGTTATGTCTTTTTGAGACATCTTAATATTACGCAAAAAAATGTCCGTAAAAATCATTTTCACAAGTTGGCATGCCTGATCGTAACATACAGTAGCCGTAACAGGCTACCGGAGATACCTAGAGAAAAAGTACTTGATTTTTCGATTTTTGATAGGAGTAAATTAAGAATAAATTCGAGAATTCATTTTCATCCATAAGACGAGCTCGATAATTCTCTTTTGAATTATATGATTGTTTGGAGCGGAAGCGCCCAGATATGAGAAAGTTTGTGCAACGTATGCCAAACCGATTTTTTCGTTTCGAAGACTGCAGGAAACGAAAGGGCGGGTTGGACTCGACCAAGAGAGATCGAAGCAAATGGAGTCAGCACCACAGCTTGTCACGCATGTGACAAATCGATTCGTTGTAGTCAAGACTAGGTACCGTCAACCTTTTACCTTTTGATATACGTAGTATAATGAGCAAGTATTATGATCGCGAAAAAAATTCGACTACGAGATTTTGACGGAAATTAATGTTTTATGTGTCCTTGAGTGAGAAAAAGTGGTTTCGCCCTGCCGCAATTCGGTGCACGGCTCCAGAGCACATAAGGTTTAACGAAATCGTATGATAATTCGAATTTATGCATAATATTATCCGGAATAAAAACTATGAAGAGATGAATGATAGATCACAACAATAGAGCGTAGTCTATTCTTGTCGATTTATTCCAGAATAGCTCTAAGGATTTTGGCTAAAATTCATTCAGTTAGAGAGCTTGGTGTCGTAAAAATACTACAGAAGGAATATTTCTCAAAAAATAACTATATAGCGTCCAGCGACATAATGTGTGCAACCATGAACCTCTTCCTTTCGGCATATATTTAAGGTAGAAAATTATATTTAGCCCTATTTTCGGGCTTCTCTCTCTCTCTCTCTTCCTCCCATAGTGCTGTAGTGGAGGGTATACGGTGGTATACGTCGTATGCCCTCTGCTTTTTTGAACAAATGGCGTATATCCACGCCTAATGAGAAATTATACAGGTTGATTTTAAAAAAATAGCTAATTCCTCCTTTTCGTGGCCCCAAATATTGAAACTGCACTTGCGATCCTTGAAAATCTGCGGCCGACAGGTTAAATACCAATATTCTAATACTACTTTTGTTTCGATCAGGTTGAAAATAAAGACTGTACTTCTTATTTTTTATATACATCACTAAAATATAATGGAAATAAAATTTTAAAGGAAATTCAAAGTAAGCTCATACGTTTTCTCCTGCCATCGTAACATTATAGTCATGTACTTTGCACTAAAAAAATTGGGTAAGACCCCTCCTTCCCTCAAAGTTTTACTTCCGTATACGGTATACCCTCTGCTTTTTTACGACTAAAGCACTGCCTATATCCCTCCCTCCCACCAAACCTCCTGCTTTCCCTCATTCTCTCCCTCTCACCCTTTCCTTTTCCCTCTCTTTCCCTCTCTCTCCTTCCTTCTCTCTTTCATTTTTTTCTCACGTCTTCCTCCGTTTTCCCAATACGATCTAATATAATTTTATAAGTACGGCAACAATGTTGGTTGTTCGTGCCAACGAAATATTTTAGTCACAAAAAACTTAAAATTTTCGTCTTCAAAACAATTTTCTGAGTCTATTCGAGTCGTATTTGTAAATCTACGGCAGGAAAATGAATTTCCGTTCTTTTTCACGTATTATTCTTCAAGTTTCTAATTTCTACGACAATTATATGTCATTTTAAAAAGCAAACGAAAGACGTCTTACGCTCTTTTACGTGTTAATCAAATGGAGAATAAATACTATCCTGGCATCAAACCCATCCACTTATGTTAAAGAACTGCACATTTTCCACATGCAGAAATTCACGCCGAGTATTGTAATTAAAGTTTCGTTGAAATAGGACTGACCTATCGCGAATTTTTTACCCAGTGCTGACAGCACCAATGCTCCAATGTTAATCTTATGGTGAATTTTAGAATTTTCAAATTTTTGGGGCAAATAAACTTAAAAACTTACCGTTTGCGCAATTTTTCCTTAGTTTATAAGTCATGAACAATCGGTTTGCAAAATTTCAGCTTTCTAGCCCATCAGGAAGTAAGAAATAATTTTGACATAATTACCGTTAGGCAGGATACTGCGGTTATAATATAGAGAGAAGAGAGATATCAAGTGTTACGCCCAGCTCTCCCTCTTCTCTGACGTCACTCAACAATCTTCATCCAGAAATAATGCTTTAGCGCCTGTATGGCTTCGCCTATCCACACAATAGTTTATCATTGCGTATAGTATAACTATTTATCAAGTTTCATTTTCACATATATGAGGTTATTAGTATATTAATAAAATTTACGCACAGAAACATTTTCCGCGATTCTGTTGTTTTTGTAGCAGTAGGAGTACCTTCCAGCCAGAAAAGAGTGTTGTGAGTGCAGATGGATACGTAGTGTATGTGAAAGTTTGTGAAACGTATCGATTTTTTTATACGGCGGATACCATTTTCATTGGATTCAACCATTTTCGAGTAGATTGACCTTTTTGCGAAAATCGACAATAATAAACTAGAGTAAAATTTCCATTCCGAGTAATACTAAATACAAATGCGTGATTTATTCAGATATATTCAGATATTCTGCCGATCGCAGACGAGAGCCTACAGACCGAATCGCAGGGGTGCCGGTGGTGTTGTGGTTAGGACGCTGGTTGCTACTCGCCTGCTGCTCGAAGGGACAGCGGGCCCGAATCCTGCGTAAGTAGGATTTTTCCAAGGTCGCCCGGCCCTCTGTTTGTGTGGTTTGAGAAGACAGCATTCCGTCCTTCGGAAGGGACGTTAAGCCGTTGACCCCCTTGGTGCTCTTCGTTAAGAGTAGGCTAAAGGCCGCCGGCACCGAGTTTCCCTCCCTTGTGTGTTCAGTGTGGAAGGAGCTATGGCTACAATAATCCAAGAGGTTGATTAGCCAAAAACACACACCGAATCGCAAAAAAAACCTTTTTCGGACTCAGGGACACTTAAAATGCGCACATTCATCAAAATCTCAATTTCGAATTTTCTCAGGATCGCAACACCTCCTCTATATACTTTATTTGCGAAAAAGGAAAAATTAACAAAGCATCACTTAAGTAACTGAAATTCAATGAATTACTCAGAGAACCGTTGTTTTATGTTGTAGGAGAGGATTTTTGGTTGTTTAATTTTTTTACTAACGGTTTATCTCGATTTTGTGATGGAAATAGCTAAACGCATTCGAAACAGTGGGTCCATTTATGATGTAACCTGACGTCACGAATTATGTGGGGTAATTGCGGCTAATCAGGTCCCGTACCGAAATGGAAAGTGAAAATGATTGGAAATTAGAATTCGTCTCTTAAACGCATATTTTGATATTTCTAAAGCCAATGCAATTGCCATATTCGAAAGTGATCTTACTTTCAATCTGCCTCCTTTATCTGAATTATATACGTAGTACATGATCTGCTACGCTTTTCCTAATAAACTACGAACCGACGACGATCCAATAAAAATAATCCAATCGGCTAATAAATTAAATAGATTCGATGATGCGCTTAGTGTTTATGCGTAATTATCGTCCATATGTTCTCGAATTCCGCGTTGCAACATTACAAATCTAATGATTTTTACACTTCGACGATTCGTTTGAGTGGCTTGAATTATTTATTTCGTAGTGATTATTTTTGGTTTTAACTTAATTTGTCGTAAACAAGGTAATTTAACTTCTTCATTTTCATTAAAATATCTCGAATTTCTTAAAGGCGTGAAAACTGACCAGCAATATGGCATTTCAGCGCTGTATGTATTTCATCTTGCTGATAACATTTGCACACGAAACCCTATCGGAAGCTGAGCAACAGACTGGGACTCAACCCCAAAACCATGTGGACAAAGGAAATAATACAATAGCAAATGGTAAGTCAGTATAATCATTATTTTTATCGAAGTTTATGTTAAATAGCGATCAAGAAATATCAAACTGTTTGTAAGCTTCGAATAGGTCGTAAAAATTTCAATTTTAACGAAGACAGGTAATTGCACTCTCATGTGAGAGCAAAACTCATCATCGAAAGATGAATCGAGTGTATTGCCCGATCGTATCGCCTAAAAATACAACTTCGATAGTACTGCGACGATAAAAGAGAACGGGGATGTCTTTCCGATTCAACGCCCAGGGCGCTTACCATGGCAACTTACCATGATATCCGGCTCGTAAGCAAAGAGCTTATATTTTACGTTGAAGATCTCAAATTGCCTTGGCTGATGAGATTCAGCAACACCGTAATAATCGCACCTCCAAATTAACTCACGACTACTGTCTTCTCCTAGAGGGTGTATCGATATGCCTATTTTTAATACTCCCACAACAGCAATTACGTAATTTTAGACTAGGTTTCAACTCAGGGAAGATCTTTTAAGAGCGCATGTACAAACTATTGAATCGGAGATGAAGAAAGTGGCATAGCAAAGGCTGCAAGAGGCCGGTGCAAGAATTATCGATTGCCATCCCATAAATTAACACATAATTATAAAAATAAAACATGTGCTCTTATTATTTCATATTTCGACATCAAAGCTATAATAGGGAACATTGTTTTACATTCGTACGTATAAACAGAACAAGATGTTCCAAAGGAGCTTATGATGCCTACTTTCCAACATAATTATTTTAAATTAAATGTGGCGCAGCAAATATTTATATTGGCTTTAATAACTTGAAAATCACCGCCGATGAGTTGATCTTTGTTCCCAAATTTTATAATTTAGCGTTATAAAATATTACAAATACATTTGAACGGAAAACTTAATTGATCATGCGTATATTTGTGGCAAAATTAACACATGTATGTACTAGACTATACCGAATCCGAGTCCAAAAATAGTCATTGCTATGGCAACACTCTCCTAATGAGTGATAAAAACTGCAAAAACGACAGTATATACGTAAATTCGAACAAATACGATCGACAAGCAACATTCTACGATAAAAATTAGAATCTGCATCCTTTTCCTCAGAGAATAGTACAAATCCCGCACCGATATTACAGTTCTAAGATATTTTAATGTGGAAGAGAAAATTACCCTGCACGATGGTTTTCAGATTTCCCAAGTAAATCAAATGGGAAGGATAGTTCCTGGAATCGAACCCGGGACTTTCTATCTTTGCAACAAAAATTATCCTCGGGTGCTCGGCTCCAGTAGCAGGAGATTTCCATCAAAGGTCGTGAAAATTGATCTTTTGGTTCAAAAGTTAATAGGGGGGAACGGACACACAGACAGACACAACGACAAGACTATAAGCCTATTTCCATTCTGGTAAGTAGGCTAAATATATTGTATATTTTTAAATACGTATATTTTATTGTATAATTTAAATATACAAATATACATATATTTCTTATTGTGTTTTTTAAAAGAGGAATTGCTTCTGTAGTTAAGGAACAAAAAGAAGTCCTTCGTTAACAACAACGATTTGATCACTTACGCCTGATTCATAATGATCTATGCTCATTATTCTGTCACAAATAGCTCTGGATAACTGTATGTATATCTGGTGACCAGATTTCAAATAAAACAAAACAGGACAAACACTGATTGCCTGGAGTGCAGGCAACCAACCGCGTTCGACGTCGATTAAGTTTCACGGATTGTAGGAGGGTGGGGGAGGAGGGAGGGAATATGCGCAAAGCAACGCACAGAGGATACATGGGATGGGACAAATTACACTAGAATGTCCTTAAGCTTTTCTCTACAAAATATTTTTGCAATTTATTTACATAACTTATAAACAATATTGTTTAAACAGTAGTTTCATCATCATTACATTTGTCCTTATTATAAATGCTTGGCGAGGAAGAAACACTGAAATCGTTAACTTTACTACGAAATACATGTGGTGGAAACAGTGGAGAGTCGCTTTGCGTGCATGCGTTCGCACCAACAGCACAACAAAAATTGTGGTTACACGACAGTGTTCGCCGTAAGTATACATGCTTTTTTAGATTGTGTACCATTAAGCGTTAGTTTGTCGCATTTTCCAGTTAAATATGACAGGTACGGGTGAATGAAGTAATACGTTAAAAAATAAACCAAAAGTTAATTAAACCCATATTTATGTGCACTAATAAGCAAACTATAAACTAAAAATTCACATAATTGAATGCTGCTGATAGAAAAAAATAGATTTGGACGTATGGCAATGAAATATTAATAAAGATTTATTTGTAAAACATTACGCTGCACAACTTTTATACGCCCATAACTATTTTTACTTGATGGATCATTCAAATATGTGAATTTTAGATTTATGTTTTACTTTTTAGTGCACACAAAACGTGATTTCATTAAAATAAATTTATATAAATTTTATTTGTTTGCTATTAGCCAAAGAGTAAAAACCCACCTAGCCTTAGTAGAAAATGTTCTCCAAGACCTTCAAATATCAATTTGAATCTCTATATCCGACTTCATTAACATAATTATTTATTTATCTTGCAAATTAAATTATTATCTTTATTTCCATTTATTGGCAATCCTATACACTCATTAAGTGGTGATGTGTGTTTGGCCATGTGTCACAAGAAAGTATACATAATATTATAGCGTGTTTTAACAAACTTCCCGACTAGGTGGGAGATTGAGATTTGGTAAGAATGCTTAAAACATGCATTACAAGTCAATGACGAAAAAAGTCCCCAAAAAATATGGATTCGACCCCGAGTGATAATTTCTATTTCTCATAAGATAACAGGTAAAAATCCATTTGTCGACGTGCAGACTTCTTTTCTTTTGCATATTAAAATTAGAAATAATTGACCTTTGATTTTTGGATTCGGATTGTTATAAAGGAAAATTAATAAAGTTTCTTATTCTTATCATCAATAAATTTCGTTTTAACTTGAAAATATTACGTTTTTAGCCGCGAAAGTTGTTGTAGAATTAGCTAAGTGGCGTATATTACACTGGATTATATGGAAAACGACACCTACATATTAATTGTCGATATTCCCTATTTTAAGCGTAGGTCTACCTGAAGGAACTTATGTTTACACATGGAGAACTTTATGTAGCTGCCTCTAGAGTCAATAACCCTGCTAATATTAGGTTTGCTTTACCTGATTATCCAATAATATTAACCAAAAATGCTGTACATATATCATGATGCCATGATTTAAAAAAATCTTTTCAATAAATAACATAACACTACTAACCAATGTGAATCGCCAACTATATTTTTAAAAACGTACACAAGCGTTGATTGGCACTTCCAAGGCAACATAAATGGTTATATTTATTTGGATAATGAGAATAAAATAAATTGTTGCTATAGATTCCGAATATAATTGTGGTTACAAGACAATATTCGCCGTAAGTACACATACTATCTAATATTGTGTATCGTTAGGTGTTATTTTGTCGGGAGATGGCCTCTAAGAATCCTCAGTAGCGGTGATTTTGATTCGTATCTTCCTATCGTAAAATTTACTTTGCAAAGAAGACGGAACGTAAGGATACGTTCTAAAACAGTCACCTGACTTAGAAATTCATATAAAATTGGTTCAATCAAGAAAAAGTGACTTCAATTTTTTATTTTAACATTACGATGATGAGGCAGTTCAATTCCTTGTTGCCAGAGACAGAGCTGTCGATTCTCGGCAGCCAATCAGATTCCGGACAGACAAATCACACTTGCTCCATTATAATATGACTAGTATAATGCCCGTCAAGAATGACGGCACAACAATGTTTTAAAGTTCTAGCTATTTTTAAATCTGATGTGGCCATGACTTTCTCCATACCTGTAATATTTCTAAAATTTCCAAATAGGTTAAATGATAATAAATACTTTAAGAAACTGCGAGAAAAATTTGACGACTTTACAAAGAACAGAAATAAACTCAAACCGTAAACCTTCTGTTGTTGGATATAGCCAGGAAGCTCCAAAAATTAAGAAAATAAAAAGAAGTGTTACTATGATGTAACTAAGCGTAAAGTGTTTACAATAGTCGTCAGTAGATGGTGTGGTGGTAGCAGCTAAAAATATAATTTTTGAAATATGGGAAAAATATTTCAAACAAAGGTTGTAGAAAATGATATTTCCTACAACTTTTATTCCAGTAATTTTTTACATTAATCAAATATTAAAGCAAATATTTAAAAAACGGACAAGTGACAAGAGTAAACACCAACTTTCGGTTGACCGATTTTTATGAAAAACTACTCAAATCTTGTGTTTATAATAAAAATGTTAAATATAAAAATTTGCGTTGATCTGATTAATAGTTTTTGAGTTCGAGTGCCCACAAAATTCCAATCATTCATACACACAGACATCATCGATAAAATGGTCAAAACGCGTTCAGGGGACCACAAAACGTATTTCCGTTGAAATCTCGAAATCAATTTATTCATGAAAACAATACTTTCCCCTATACTGCGTATGAAGAAAGTAAAATCAGCAAAATCATCGAACAAAATACACTGAATAATTAAGAAAAGAGAGGGTAAGGAAGAAACTATGGTAAATGGATCACTCATTCTTTTTATACTGTTTGTAAAAATTCAAAAATCGTTTGGGTCATAACAACTGCACACTTCTTATATGGGTCGATGAGAACGAATTTGGTGTATTTCATAAAACAATATGTTTCTTTTGACATATTTAGAGACTAAATCACTAGGCGGACCTTGCAATGAAACCACCCAGTGCACTCAGACATTCGGAGACAAGGCAGAATGCAAGAATCATACATGCCAATGTGTACAGGATCACCGCTTCCAGAATCAATCATGCATCCAGAATTCGTGTGAGTATGGCTTCCCCAGCGAAAATATTTGTGGTGTAAGAACAAGTATAAAATTGGCTTCCCTTTCTCACCTTCTCCTCCACCATCACCCTCCTCCTTCCCCCTCCTCCGCCAAATTTTAGCCAAAACATTAGCTTATGCTCAAATTTTGGTGAAGATTCATTAAAAATTGTCTGAGTTATAACGGTTCAAAAAGCATTAGCGACCAGTGGCGTAGCGAGGGGGGGAGCAGAGGGGGGCAGTTTCCCCCAGGAGCGATAACTAATGCACCAAAAATTAAAGTTTCTGTTTATAAACAATAATAATATTATAATATATGCCGATTTAAAATGCTAGTATAGTATGCATGGGTTTTCATCACATTCCTTACATTATATTTGTCTGAAAAATTGTACATACGGAGAGCAAAGGTAGGGAGGCGCATCTCGGTGACTTTCCCTCGGGCGATGGAGAACCTAGCTACGCCACTGTTAGCGACAAAGAGATAAACTAAGCAAATCATATTATAGGATGATGAAGTAAGATGGAAGAGAACATAAGTCGTGTGACAATAAGGACAACGTAAAACGATGCATCAGTTTGATAATAATTACTACATATTAAATCAAGTTTTGCATTTATTTTTAGCTACAACTATAGCGGTAAAATCAGTGGATGATGCTTGTAATGAAAACATCCAGTGCACTAAGCCATTGGGAGAAAAGGCCGAATGTAAGAATGGTAAATGTCAATGTTTAAAGGATCACCACTTCCAGAACCAATCATGCATCCAGATTCCGAGTGAGTATGGTTTCTCCAGCGAAACTAAAAATAGTTATAATACATCATAAGATGGAGAGAACACAAGTCGTATGATAATAAAGGCTATATAAAACCATGCGTCTGTTAGATAATAGCGATCATGCGAAAGAGTAATTTCGTCACCGTTCTCTTAAGTCTGAACTCTCAAACTCTTGATCGCAAAATAAAGTGAACTCATCCCAAAGTTCGGGAAGAACAAAACGTTACATAAAACGCTTACCTTCATAAATTTGACTAGTGTTATTTGAAATTGGCTATGGATTAATGTAAATTAATTGCTCGTGAGAGTAATACGCAACCTGTGATAAATGATCACGTTTTGGGTTTACCGGCCTTTCTTCAGAAAATTCGAATTGGCGACTTTTCATCACACAGAAACTATTGGTACTTACAAACTTTGATCACGACAAAGATTAACCACTGAGACCTCTATTTACTTTGTAGGAGAATGCCCTCTTTCTAATTTTAATATATTTTTCTCTTTATTTCTCCAAATACGTCCAGGAACATATACAAAAGCAGGAAATTTAGTGTTTTACAAGCAGCTCATTCAGTGGCCTGTGCCATGCTTCACAGGTATTGATAGTTCTCGGTAAACCAGCTATTACACGGCAATAGCAGATCCATATTGGAACTGCTATTTAACTTCTAAATCAGGGGGTGGCAAGGTTTTTCTCTCGGGTGTCACTCTTAATCGATATTCATAATCTATAGCCCTCCGAGCGTGCCACCCTTAAATTCATTTCGTCCATAATGCTTGAAGTAAAGTGATTCTTGTTATAAGACACCCTGAATATAATGCGGTATAATTACAGTACGAAGTTATAACTGAAATAGAAGTAATATTCTTTTTAAAATACATAGTTCTTGTAACTTTTCTTTAAAGCATCTTGCCATGTAAAATTCCTTCCCGTCCCACCTCTTGGCACGCGTGTCATAGGCTGCCGAACCCTGTTCTAAATATTCCGGGTTTGGAAGTAGAGTTATTGTGAAGCAAAGCAAATTCATCCGAAACGTCGTCCAAGTTTCACGTACTAATGTTCTTTTGTGACTATAAGTCGTAGTTGAACCAAAACGAGCCAATATATATTTCTGTTCGTTTCACGTCCTAATCATTTTTGTGATGAAAAGTCGCAGATACCAATTTCTTTGTGTGAATAGATTTCTGTGAGGAGAAGTCGCGATACAAATTTTCTGTGACAAAAATTCGAGACACCACGTTTTGGACTGAATCGGATGAATGCATAGTACAAAAATGACTTAATTCTTATTAAGGGTATGAGGAGATATTCTGAAAAATAACAGCCCTACCTCGAGAGAGCATATCCTAAATTATTGTTGCCTTGAATGATAATGTGGAATATGAACTGAATATTGCATGGCGACATGAAGCGGAAACAATTTGACTTTCGGAATGGACCGGAAAAATTTATTGCGTTTGAGATTAATTTATATGTGAAAAGGGAGGAAATGGGAGGAAAATGGGCAAATCTTAGAGAATGACGTAAGCAAACTACAGCTGAGGATTAATGGAAGGCTATGAAAACGTGTATAGTAGAAAGTAAGGCAAAAGCAACAGGGAAAGTAACCCAGAATAAATTAAAGAAAGCATTGTTCACAGGTAATAAATGCTTAAAAAGAAAGCAGAGAAAAGGTTAAAGCAGATTAATACAGAATACGGAAAGAAGACGTGTCGTGATTCAAACAGAAAACCTCACTAATAGCCATAAATAGAGACCAAAACGGGAAACTATTGATAAAGTTAACGGTTTCAGGCGTCACTTGGTGGAATTTCTTCATATTGTCGAAATAAAGAGACTTATTTGGGATCGCTCGCTCCACCATCACTATCATTATCCTCGCCCAACTCACCCTCCCCCACTCTCCCATTGTACCTATAAATTGCTACCGGCTTTGAGTTTAGTTCATTCGATGATGTTACATTGCAACGAAACCTAGGTCCAGGGCATCGAACCGAAACGTTTATCCGCTCCCGTTTTCGTTCCGGTTCCCACAAAACAAAATATTTCGGTTCGGTTCCGGTTTCGCTCCAGCAACCACAATTGAACCGGTTTTCTCTCTCTTTGAATGTCGAAAGTTACCGATAAATTACCGGTAAACCGGTATTTATGAAAACATTTATCGAATTACCGGTAATTGAAAAAGTCGGTAAATTTGCAATCCCTAGTGGACATAGACGTTTTATCAAAAACCTGTACACGAGTCAGGCTGCAGTGATAAGCTTAGCAACGTAAACATATGATTGGGAAACAACTGGGCGATGGACGAGACAGGACCGCCCAGGCTCTTCACCATTATTCACACGTTGTGAAGAAGAAAAAGCAAAGGAGACGTGGGAGACGTAAAAAGAGGGGTAAAAAATGGGAGGAAGCTCAGTGAAATCAGTTCCTTTTTCAGATGGCCCAATAATTAATTAAAGGTCTGTAGATGCCAGTGATACTTTTAAATGATAAGTCAAATGCATTCTGAATTAAAATAAATAGCAATAAAACTAAGATAGAGAATTACAAAGAGTGAAGAACCACTGTTTAATGCCAGAACTGATGATTGAAGCCTAGAGCATGTAGAAACTTTACTTATTTAGGTGATATTAGGATGACAAAAGTACATTAGGGACAGGAACGAAAATAGGGATAACGGAGTAGTCATTTTTGAGACTATGAGAGATAAAGACAGGGAGATATATGAATAAAAATTATATTTAAAATGTGCTAATGAAACGCTGAATGAACTTTCATGAATCCAGTTTGTGCAGAATTCTTCAATGAATAAATTTTTAAATTGCCTCAGGTTCTTTTGCAGCAGAATGTTGTCCATTCATATGAAAAAATATACGTCTCTTAATAGAAGATGTGTTTCTTGGCCGACTTCTATAAATATCATGGACAGAGAGAATAAAATTCGCAACATAGGGCAAAAAAACACTAGATATTAATTACTTAATCTCTATTATGAGGTAAAGATATTTCCATTGATGGAAAATTTGTAACAATGTAGCTGGTGACGGAAATCGAACATTTTTACTTATACAAGAAAATGTCGGTTCTGTCACTTCTCTAAATTTAACTGTGAGAAAAGCTAATTATTTTCTACATTTTAGGACAAAATCCTGAGAATAAAATGTTTTGATCATTACGTCGTGAAAACTAGTGCTAAATCATATTTAATCGAGTTTTGCATTTCTTTTTAGTTACCGCTCCAGTGGTTAAATCAATTAATGATGCTTGCAATGAAAACATCCAGTGCACTAAGCCATTGGGAGAAAAGGCCGAATGTAAGAATGGTAAATGTCAATGTTTAAAGGATCACCACTTCCAGAACCAATCATGCATCCAGATTCCGAGTGAGTATGGTTTCTCCAGCGAAACTAAAAATAGTTATAATACATCATAAGATGGAGAGAACACAAGTCGTATGATAATAAAGGCTATATAAAACCATGCGTCTGTTAGATAATAGCGATCATGCGAAAGAGTAATTTCGTCACCGTTCTCTTAAGTCTGAACTCTCAAACTCTTGATCGCAAAATAAAGTGAACTCATCCCAAAGTTCGGGAAGAACAAAACGTTACATAAAGCGCTTACCTTCATAAATTTGACTAGTGTTATTTGAAATTGGCTATGGATTAATATAAATTAATAACTCGTGCGAGTAATACGCTGCCAGTGATAAATGCACACGTTTTAGGCTGAGTAGAGTGGAAAGTACAAGAAATATTTAATTCCTATTAAGGATAGTACAGGATATTTTGAAAAGTAATAGCCAGGTTGATAATCCCTATAGAGAAGCACCAATTTTATGGAGCATATCCTAAATTATTGTTTTCTTGAATGATAATGTGGAAAATGAACTGAATATTGCATGGCGACATGAAGCGGAAATAATTTGACTCTCGGAATGGAGCGGTAAAATATATTGTTTTTGATGTTAATTTATATGTGAAAAGGGAGGAAATGGGAGGAAAATGGGCAAATCTTAGAGAATGACGTAAGCAAACTACAGCTGAAGATTAATGGAAGGCTATGAGAACGTTTATAGTAGAAAGTAAGGCGAAAGCAACAGGGAAAGTAGTGGCGAATAGAAGGGGGGCAGTATGGGCGATCGCCCTTTACTTGGCTGATCCCATTGTCTTCCACTGGGTGCGTTCATTCCGTTCAAAATTCCCTGTTTATACACAGCAGATTAAATCTGTATGGCACGGGGAAGAAAGATTCTGATAGGGTTGTATTCAAAATATAGGGTCATCGGCAGAGGCGGATTCAAGAGGGGAATTGGGAATTTTCTCGGTCCGCTCCTGAGGGAAAGTAAAAAAGTAAAACAGAAGAAATTAAAGAAAGCGACTAAGAAAACATCCGTGTTCAGAAACGAGAGAATTAATCTGCTACGATATTTTGATGGTAGAATATTTGCCCTGCAAATGGAAGACCAGGATTCGATTCCCGATCAACGTTTCAAAAAAATTCCAACTAAACGAAGCATGCCTTACAGAATAAATGCTTGAAAGGAAGGTAGAGAAGAGGTGAGAACAGGTTAACACAATGTGGAAGGAAGTTGTGACGAGAATTAAACAAAACGCTTATGAGGGATACTACAGAAGCGTGAGAGTTGTGATAAAAAGGATACGATGAAGGCATGGAGGATCTTCGAAGAAGAAGATGAAAGGATGGAAAGGATAAGGACTTTATAGAAAACAAGTAGTGAAATATAATGACCAGAGTGACCTAAACCGTAAACTACTGAATAAGCCAAAGGATTTGAGGAAAAGAAGGAAAGAGTAACCTGATCAGAGGAAAGACCTATCGAGATAGCGGAAGCGCTAAAAGTAACAGAAACAATCCCAGTATAATTGTTACAGAGATGGGGTAAAAGAAGGAAAGAGTGTTCTTATACATTTTGTTGTAAAAATTTACCGAGGGGAAAAGCAGTCTAAGGAATTCACCCAGAGGATTTCAATTCCTGGAAAGAAAACAATCTCGTGTCGTGCACATGACTTGCTCCACAAAGGGTAATTAGTATGATTGCAACGGTACTTACAAGTTGCTGTCGGCAACAGTAGTCTCAAGAATAAATATCGGTTATTACACTCTTTAATAATTGTAAACGCTAAATAAGGTTCAAAATGAAAAATAATTTGAGTGCCTATTTACTTAGGAAGAACGATAGGTAAACAATATTGTTATTTGGTGCTGATGATAACAAACAATAAATGCACGATAAAAATTACCATTAGCGGTGCTGGCATCGCTTTCACCAAAAAAAAAGATAATTTCTTTACAAAATATGACGCTAGAGGGGATTGGAATAATTTTGATCGCGATGAAAATTAACTTTGGCACTGTGGGTGTCGCAATCAAGAAAATATTATCATAGCCATGAAAACAAAGCTGTCACAGTCACGTGCGTAACATAAATTCAAGACAATCACAATATCTCTGAAGCAATTTATTCTATGAAAAAATGTTCCAAAAAGTTGTAGAATATTATATTTTCTACAATTTTCATTTAACATATATGTATTTCTATTAATGAAGTTCTAACGAAGAGTTTTGGCAAAAACTAAATAATATCAAGAGTAAATCTCCATATCTGGATGAGCATTTTTAGCCAAAATTTAATCGGACTGAGCCTTTCCAATCTAAGAGTTAATTATGAAGTCCTGTGTTTATTTAATTAGTAAGTTATAAGATTGATTTAATTAATAGTTTATAAGTTAGAGCGCATACAATATTCCTACCATACACACAGACAATCGAAAAGCAAGACGTTAAACTCAAATACTGTAAAATACTTCAATAAATAAATTCCTATAGTACCTCGATTGTTTCGCAGCAGAATGCTGTCCACTCATACGACGAAATTATACGTCTCTTAATAGAAGATAGGTTTCTTAGCAGACTTCTATAAATGTCATGGCCGACAGAGAGAATAAAATTCGCAATATAGGGCAGGAAAATACTCGATAATAATTTCTTAATCTCTATTATGAGGTAAAGATATTTCCATTGATGGAAAATTTGTAACAATGTAGCTGGTGACGGAAATCGAACATTTTTACTTATACAAGAAAATGTCGGTTCTGTCACTTCTCTAAATTTAACTGTGAGAAAAGTAAATTATTTTCTACATTTTAGGACAAAAGTCTGAGAATAAAATGTTTTGATCATTACGTCGTGAAAACTAGCGCTAAATCATATTTAATCGAGTATTGTATTTCGTTTTAGCTACCCCTCCAGTGGTTAAATCAATTAATGATGCATGCAATGAAAACATCCAGTGCACTAAGCCATTGGGAGAAAAGGCCGAATGTAAGAATGGTAAATGTCAATGTTTAAAGGATCACCACTTCCAGAACCAATCATGCATCCAGATTCCGAGTGAGTATGGTTTCTCCAGCGAAACTAAAAATAGTTATAATACATCATAAGATGGAGAGAACACAAGTCGTATGATAATAAAGGATATATAAAACCATGCGTTTGTTAAATAATAGCGATCATGTGAAAGAGTAATTTCGTCACCGTTCTCTTAAGTCTGAACTCTCAAACTCTTGATCGCAAAATAAAGTGAACTCATCCCAAAGTTCGGGAAGAACAAAACGTTACATAAAGCGCTTACCTTCATAAATCTGACTAGTGTTATTTGAAATTGGCTATGGATTAATGTAAATTAATTGAGTAACACGTAGCCAGTGATAAATGATCGTGTTTTGTACTGAATTGAGAGAATGCAAAGCATAAGTAAATCTTAAGGATAGGACTAGATATTTTGAAAAATAACAGCCAAGTGATAATCCTTCGCGAGAAGTATGTTGTTAAATGACAAAATCCGGTTATTGTGCCATAGATAATCATTATAATAAGCTGCTTCTTACACACACACACACATATATATATATATATATATATATATATATATATATATATATATATATATATATATATATATATATATATATACACCGTATTTCCTCTATTCTAAGACGCACTTTTTAATGTCTCTGAAATCGGGGCGCGTCTTACATTCCATCGCGTCTGTAGTATTATTTTTTTTCGAAAAGCTATTACTAAAT
This sequence comes from Tanypteryx hageni, assembly GCA_028673005.1. Lineage (NCBI taxonomy): Eukaryota > Metazoa > Arthropoda > Insecta > Odonata > Petaluridae > Tanypteryx > Tanypteryx hageni. The sequence goes on from CM054115.1 coordinate 39,605,497, forward strand.
CAAGGGTGCGTCTTACAATCGATGGTGTCTTATTGTTAGAATCGAGGAAATGCGGTACCTAGACAGGGCCAGCGCAAGGCAGTTTGGCGCCCTAGGTTAACTTTGTTTTTGGCGCCCTACTCCAATCTAAATTATACTAAAAATCTAATAGATGAAAATTTTTTTAAATAGTAATTACACTATGACGTCTATAAGCACCGGTATTACTTAAATATAATATTAATAAAATATCGTTTCTTATTTTTAAATAATTTTCTTCGTAATTACTAAAAACAATGTTTTTCCACATCAAAAAGGATGTATGGTAAGTAATCGTGGAAAAATGGGCATTAAGAAGAATTTTTAGCAAGAGATAAGCAAATCATAAATTTAGGCGCGTAAGTTAGTTGGTACGTCAACATCTTCAAGAATTACACATTCTCCAAATCTTCCTCAGACCTCTAGTTTAAACTTATTATACTTTTAGGATTGGGGTAGCATTGAAGAGGAATTAAAATCATTTTGAATATAAAGGTTTATGCAACTCAAATGAACTTGAAAAATATAACAACATGAATCAATAAAAGATGACAGAAAAGTATATATTAATTTAAAAAATAATACAGACACACACATACTTATTCACTGCCGTAAAATCAAAACATTGGTTCTTCATGGCGCCCTAGGCAGTTGCTACCCCGTTCCGCAGGCCCTGTAACTAGGATATATATAAATAGGCTGGCCAGATTCCGAGGAAGTAAAACCGGGACACAACGTGTTCTGGGGAAGAAAAACCGGGACATAACCGGGACAATATAAGATCTTTAGTTTTTTGTCGCTTACATGCCAAATAGATAAATTCTGTGGCCAAGATTTTCTTGACAAAGTAGTCCATAGTTTTTTCAAATGCTAACATTATGTGCACAATATTATTACAGAATTGGTCAGAAAATTGATGGGAACAAATATTTTAGAGTCATATTTACCGTATTTTTCGGGCAATAAAACGCACCCCAAGTTTTTAGAAAATTTTCCAGAGAAAGGATATTTTGGTTCACCAAAGCATTTAGAAAAGGCCACGTCGCGTATCATTTCTAGCCGTGGTTAAATCCGTATCTGACAACATTCAAGAAAATATTATGGCGTGCTAACAGTTAAATATAACGTTTTAGATAAACTTAATTCGTTAAAGTAAATAGGGATGATCTTAAACAGAAATAATTGCTTCAAAACTCGTATAGCTAAACGTGCTCTGAGTTAACTCGGCTGTCGGAGTGCGCTGCATACCTCGCACCTATAGGCACTCCTTACGGATTGTACTTATTTAAACTTATTTGAAGGATGAGATTTTGATTCCTAATAAATGGACTGCTTGTGTAATAACATGTAACTGGTGTAATGTGATTTATTTATCCCATATTTATGAAATATAAAATTAAAAACAATTTTAACCGGAATTAAAAATTACTAACTCCAAACCGTAATGTTTACCCAGAGAAGCGCTCAAAAGAAAAAGATTTAAAATAAAAATACTTACAAGTTTCCTGGACAATGGCCTAACAGGGACTTGTGGTCAAAACCTAAGCCTAAAAGGAAAAAATAAAAGCATGAGTAAAAGACAAATAAAGAAAAACTTCTCTGGAACAAGCATATACGACTTCAGTTACTGAAGATGAGACCCTAGCTCTCGAAATACGTATTTAGTGCTTGTTCCAGAGAAGTTTTTCTTTATTTGTTTTTTACTCGTGCTTTTATTTTTTCCTTTTAGGCTTAGGTTTTGACCACAAGTCCCTGTTAGGCCATTGTCCAGCAAACTTGTAAGTATTTTTATTTTAACCTTTTTCTTTTGAGCGCTTCTCTGGGTAAACGCTACGGTTTGGAGTTAGTAATTTTTAATTCACCTATCTGCCGTAGTCTCCTGCCCCGTTTTTTCAATTTTAACCGAGACAAATACTAAACCGGACGGGACGCCGGGACTTCTAAAATCTGGGACTGTCCCTGATAAACCGGGACGTATGGTCACCCTATTTATAAAATCCGTTTTAAACGGGAAAATTCATCTAGTTTCATTATAAATAGCTTTCTCTGGAGATCGCATTGGTTTATTTTTAGGAGTTTAGATCCTGGTATACGATGTTTGTCATTCTCTTGCAGTATATTGTTATCATTTAAAATATTTTTTAAAACAGATCTGGTCTAATATAAAAAATCATACAGATCTTTTATTTTACAGATCCTGCCACAAGTGGAGAATCTACAATGATTTCGCCATTATTTGCCTCTCTCGTGGTTGCTGCGTTAACCAGATTAGCTGCCTCTTAAGTGCTCAACGAAATTTTAGAATCCTATGGACCAAATTATAGTAGATGTATATATGAAACCCTAACAAGAATGTATTCTCGAAAATAAATATACATTCATGTTTGAGTGTTTGTATAATATATGAAATAATATATATTTGTATGTACTATATTTAGGAGGAAGTGAAAAGCTAAAATTAGATTAGAGTGGAAACTAGCCGTCCCAGGACGCCCAGTGGACACTTATCGTTTGGAAATCTGGAAAAATAATATCTTATCTTGGATCCTTCTTCCTTCTAATGTGATATTTTAGTTCTATAGTTCCATTAATAAACTGCGTAGACGCATCTTTTGCGTGGTAGATGCACATTTTGAACATTTGGGCGCTCCGTGTGAATTTATTTCATTCACAATATAGATAATTAAATTTTAAGGCTATTAAATGCAGTTTATTTATCGATAATTCGACGACAAAATTCCTTAAGATTTTGAGAGCAACAATAATCGCAATCTAACAACACCGCAAATCTTCCAACACTGCCCAGTAACACCATTTCTCTCGCCATATGCAAGATAATGGCTTAGGGAAGTCAGTGATGCCGAAATGTTAGGTGAGGAAACGCTTCTAATGATTTTAATTATTATTATTATTATATCTAATACTAGGGGAATTTAATTAATCCCACCCCAGATTCCGAAGGAGATATTAAAAAATTGGCGATACAGCATGAAAGTTGTAAAAATATATAAAAACTCGTAACTTTTCACCTTTTTATTGGAATTTTAGAAAATGTTTTGACGATCTACGCAAAACATGATACTTTAAAACTATAACATTTTACGCTAGCTTCAAATAAGAAGAGACTCTTTGCTGGAGAGAAGCGATTTGCACACCGATCCGTTAACTAACCAGCGCGTACCCACGCTTTCGTATTAATCAAAGATGGCTCAAAACACTTTTGGGGTAAACTGAAGGAAGGATAAGACTCCTGCCAAAAACGAGTGGTATTAGCCCGATGCATTTCGTCCACTAAGTGGGCATTTTCAAGGGCAAAGTTCCCTCGTAGGAACTTTGCCCTTGAAAATGCCCACTTAGTGGACGAAATGCTTCGGGCTAATACCACTCGTTTTTGGCAGGAGTCTTATCCTTCCTTCACGCTTTCGTATAATAATCAATATCGTTAAAACAACAGAAGTTATTGACATGCAGCTTTTTTCAAAGATAAATTTAAATAATTTTTAACATTTCATTCGCTGCATAAACCCCTCAAAACCAGTTAAGGAAATAGTTTCCCGCAGGTCAACTTTCATATCTTGACTGAAAATCTGCACGGGAGTTCTATAATTTATTCGGAAATTATAACGCATCGTCAACCCTTCGCATACAATAAATATGGTGAATCCCAGGATTAATACAGAAAAGGCTATCCCCAGGCCCGTGTTTACCATAAGGCAAGCTTGGCAAATGCTGCGGCCCGAAATTTAAGGGGCCCAAAAATTAAGACGGGAAATCGTCTTGAATTTCTCAGTCATCCTTCACACTGGCCCCATATTCTGTCGCATGGGATTAGCGCCGTAACTATTTTAGCACCCGGGACAAACTACCAAATATGCGCTCCCTCCATAAAAAAATCTCTAATACCAATATTGCTTACTATATGGATTTTGGCTGAACAATTTATAACTAAAAATTAACTATAAATGATAAAATTGCTCACTGTAATTGTACATAAATATAAATATAATTACATACATAATTTAAATACAGAAAGTATAAATATTTTAATATGAAAGAGTTATTCTACGTGATTTTAATGCAGCAAACTCATCGATAACATCGTCGAAATTTATAGTTTCTGACTTAGGTAATGTCGGGAATAAGTATAGCAGAGAAATCGCCCGTCCTTGTGACATGCAACCTCGCAAAACTTGCCGTTAACTATTTTTGTGCCCGGGGCAGATGCCCCGCCCTAGTTACGGCACCGCATGGGGTACAAGTGCACAGATACCCAACAAAAGAAATAGAAGAAAGGTATGGAGATGGAAGAGAGGGCAGAAAACTTTCGTTTTTCTTTTAAAAAATGAGAAAGGACGAAGTCCAGGGGTGTTGTAAAGAGCAAGTGACCATTTCGGAGAAAAGATCCTTAATTGTGCTGGAAGGAGGGGTAAACGCAAAAGGGCGTGGCATTGAGTGAATGGTGTAAAAGAAATAAGAAATAAATGTGATGATTTTGAAAATGCATAATTGCAAATGACAGAAATCAAATAGTATAAAGACGATTATAAAATAATTAAGAAAAGAGATATACTTCCCGGTGAAATCTACATTGGAAATCAAGAGCCTACTTTGACGGGTAAAATAGGCATTTCAGAGAAATGTTTTCTACCCTATTTGCGACAAACTATTAATGGAATTAAACATAAGATTGGAATCGTATAACTATATTAATAATAGGTTCTCTGTATTTTCTGTGATTTTGAAAATACAGATGTTGAGGAAATAACATTAATGACGAATGAATTAAAATCTTTGTACAAAAATTATATAGATATTGAAAGTCTTGATGATGAATTGAATCAGTTTTTTATTGGTACGTATAAAAATTTTAAAACGCCTCAAGAGATGTTAAAGTTCATTATAGCAAGCAACATTCCCAAATATTTGAAGTATTACTACGAATATACTTGACAATTCTAATTAATAATGCTACTGGTGAACGGAGCTTTTCAACTTTGAAAGATGTGAAAAACTATGAACGTACCAGTATCTCACAAGACAAATTAAGCGCATTGGCGCTGCTTTGTATTGAAAATGAGGTTGCTAATGAAATTATGATGAAATGATTGATAAATTTCCAGAAAGCGAGAAAAGAAATTAATGCATACCTATGTTTATTCACTTTAAAATAAAGATTTTAATGTTTTCTATGGATTAAATCTCTTTTTCCATTACATTATTTCTATATACCAAAAATTTGCTTTGCCTAGGGTCCCATCTGCCCTAAACACTGCCTTGGGAATCCCATTACCTTACCCGCTAAGCTAAAATGGCAGAAAACATATTTGGTTGGAAAAATAGTCACCCCTGCCATACACGGACTATTACAACTCGTAATTTTAATACACAAGGAGCAATCCTGTTCCCTCAACGGCTCCTGAAAATAACAGCAAAATATTGTTGGAAAAATATTTCCTTCCCGTCATACAGGCTTGCAAAGTGAAATCCTATTTCCTCAACGATTCCTGAATTTTCGATGAATTGACACGCGGCGAATTTGCTCTGCGATGAATTGTCTCGCAAAGAATTGACAGCGATGAATTGACGCAGAACCGTATTTTACAGGCCATGCTAATTAGTCTGTACATTCGAAAAGTAGAGTACTTCTAATTATCATACGAAAAATAGTCCATAATAGTAACTCATTTCTCGGACTTCTTATCGGAAAAGGAACAAGGTTTAATTAATTAGAGTAAAAAAGCTCTTTTGAATCCCTTCCTATCGCTGAACACATGCTTCTTCAAGAGTTCAAGAATTTTTTTACTACAAAACGGGAGTTTCGAATGAGTACGTGTTCATCCCTTAAACTACGATTAATACGTACAGACATTTTGCGCTTAATGCCGGTAAAAAGACAGTAAAACCTACATAAGAAATTAAGTCGGCGTCTACAACCATCGTGCTTAAAGCCCGTTAAAAGACAGAGTAAAACCTACATGGAAAATTAAGTCGGCATCTAAAACCTCGACGTAGGTAATTCTTTGTCAAACATATGATAAACAATGGCGATGTAAATTTTGCTCCACATACATTGTTTTCTATATAACCTACCAGTATTGCTCAATGGCGGATCCAGAAACTTCCCAACTTCCCATTGCCCCAATTGACCCTCCCCCTTCTTGATTCCGCTTCTGCCAACGACCATACATTTTAAAATCTCTATCCCCATAAGAATTTATCTTTCCCTTCTCATACTCACTTAATCTTCGGTGAAGAAACAAGGAATATTGCGCGGAATGAATTTAAGGTCGCACCAAGTTTAGAGAATTGGGTCGTCCACGGAGAGGGCGATCGCCCCCATCGCTCTCCCCCTCCCCCTTGGATTCGCCACTGGTATTGCCTGAGTAGCCATATAAGTTGTTCCAACCTTTTAGCTAGTGATCCTGAGGAAACAGGCGCGAAGCTGTGTTCGTCGCTACTACTGTGATATACAAGCGCCGCGATTTGCCAGTAAAAGTTTAAATATTTCAATAACATTATTTTTTATTTCTTCTATTGTAAAAACGTTTGGCATAAAATTGTGTTTATATTAATATTTTATAGTAAAAATTTGTAATACTATAATGTCATATTGTGCTAAATATATCATGGAAATCTAGTTCGTATATAATGTAGAAAATAATAACAATAATTTTAACAATAACAATTATAAATCACTACATACATTAAAAGACTGAATAAACCAAAATTGGAATGAATGTATCATTTTCATTACTGTTTATAGCCGCGTTTTCCACATAATGCAATGGCGCATCCAGTTGCGTGAAATATTTTGACGTGCCCACGTAAGGGTTAATAGTAACCACCAAATTAAACTTAGACTTTTCTCGCTGTGATATCGACAAGCGGATACCAGATTTGCCCTACCCTAGGATCAGTAGAAGGCTGTATGGGCTTGGACTCTGCCCGAAGTCCTAGGCCCGGTCCATAGTCCGGAAAGGAATTGGTTTGTTCTCAGGGTTACACTAGTGCAGTGGTGCGCAACATTTTTTAATCGCGGGCCACACAAACACGAATAAATTTGCGAAGTGCCACGCAATTTGTCAAAAACATACTATCAGTATATAGCCAATTTAAGTACTTATGGTAGATTGAATATCCATTCTGAAGCCATCTTTTTCACATTTCGATAATTATCTTCCTCCCTAATGATTCGACGGTTAGGTAAGTATATGGGTTAACAAAATTCAAAAGTTAAAATTGTGTGAAGGCTCCGCAGGCCACGAGTGGCCTGTGGGCCAGAGGTTGCGCACCACTGCAATACTGACTTTTGTCCAACGTTATTAAAGAAAATTCGGGCTTCTTCGATCACCTGACTTGCGACAATACGATCTATAGCAATAGCAATGTATATACGAGGGGTGGCCAAACCGCGGATCGCGAGTCGCATGCGGCTCTTTTAACTTAACGTGTGGCTCTTATTCATTTACACTCAAGGGTGTATCAAGGCTTGTCATGTCAGAAAGCAATAACGAGGTGCGAGAAAGACGTTTTGGATATGCTTAATGGACATGCAGTCTCTCTGTATTGCTTCGAACCAAAGTTATGCTTACTGTTCATACATTTTTGTGTGCAGAATGCGTGTCTTCCGGCTCTTGAACTTAGGAGGATTGTCATATGCGGCTCTGAGGTTGAGCAGGCTTGGCCACCCCTGGTATATACCATAATGGTTTAAAGTGAATACTGTTATTTATAGTTGTGTTGTTGGTGCGAAGAAAATCGGGTATTATCCAGGCAAGGGAAATTTTTTGTCGGTGGGGGCCGGGCTCGGGCCGCATCACCACTGGTCCGGGCAGAGTTAGTACCGAAAACTTCGGCCGTTGCATATCTAAGACTTTCCAGGATACCATATGCATGTTTTACTTCCTTTTCCGGTGGTTTGATCCGCTGCTTCCTGCTCACTGCCCACACTTTATTCCTTAAATATTTATACATTTTCATGATCTATACTTCCTCAATTTTTGTAGAATTCGCAATGATCCTCAAGTAACCTTACGAGGAAAATTCAACGATTTATCAAGATTATAAGAATACAAGTAGTTGCTGCTTCCATTCTAAAAGCATTACACCCCACCTTGAAAAACATTCATTTTTCAGACAAATATTTAATTATTAGAAAAAAAAATTTAATTCAAAAGTTTGCACATCTGCACCGATTTTTACTTTCTCATATACGTATTGAGAAAGTATTTTCGTGAAAAAATTCGACTTCATGATTTTTAGGTGTCCGTGAGTCCATAAAAGTGGTTTTCGCCATGCCGTCTGTCTGTCTGTTCGCCGTTCTAGGGCCCAAACGCGTACATAAAATCGAATGATATTTCGTATTTGTGCAATATATCATTTTTGCAGACCCTTTTTTTTATAAAAATGGTATAGCACAAAAATAAAGGGTAGTTTATTCTAGGCGATGTTTTGAAAATTTGATTTACTCAAAAATGACTGCCGAGAATTTGATTAAAATCAATCCAATTGTAGAACCTGATGTTGCAAATAATACTACGTAAGCCATATATCTCTTGAACTCTCTATATGCCGTCCAGTGACGTTACAATGTACGCTAAGCTACCTTATGACGTCACGCCTCCGCCGTGATCCATTCAAACTCTTACTACAGCCTTACGGTTAAATTAATCAAATGATATCTCATATTTGTGGCTAATATTATTCATAAAAGACGCTCTGATGAGATAAACGATATTTCGAAACAATTAAGGGTACTTTATTCTTGGATATTTTGAAACAAAATTCGATTTACTCAAGAATGGCTCAAAGGATTTCGTTTAAAATCCATCCAAACGTACATCTTGATGTCACAAATAATACTAAGCCATATGCCCAAAAAAACTTACCATATATCGTCCAGTGGCATTATTTCTGTATAAGACGCTCAACGCACGCGTCAGAGGGAGGGAGAACCCGGGGATTCCCTAGTCTAAAATTCCGTAGTTCACTGTTAACGCCACGCGCTTATTAGTGAGAGGTATTAGACGTGAGAGATTGATGGTGTCAGTCACTTTGGTTCTGTTGCTACGCATTATTAACATAATTGGCAGTGAATTTCCAAGCACACAGAGTTAATTTCGGGGCAAAAAGTGTAGTGAGATCAAACGTATCATATACGTATATGAGAAAGATTGTGCAATGTATATTGCGCCGTTTATTTGTTCTTTACTTATGGGACAATATTAGAGTCAAAGCAATACTTAAAATTTGCGATTACAAAATCCCTAATTTAGGTAAAGATTTTTTCTTTGTAAAAAAGGATATATTATCATAAACCACTCCATATTTTGGAGTTTCAGTAAAATTGATTATGCTTAACATCCGGTCTCTTTTCGATAATAGTTTTTTTGTGCCCGGCTTAAAAGAAATGGGCTGAAATTTTAACATAAAACTTTTTTAAAATAAGCTATTGTGGCCAACTAGGCGAGCATTATGTTTTTAGAGGTGTATCAAAGAAATTTATTCGCCGAGCGAAGTGCGGTCTCTCCTGTTGATTCCCTGTGCAACTTGTGTCTGTTTGTTTAGCTGTTTGTTTTACGATAACTGCTGTCTCGGTTTTTTATTTTCACAAAACTTCGTGTGCATGTTCAAATAACTTAAGAGTCGACTGCCAATAGTTTTTCTAGAACACCACCCTTATAGTTCCTCCGCAATTTGCGTTCGCGCATTGCGCTAATTTCTAAATCTTATCCAATCAAAATAAAATTTAGCATACATACGGAAAACATAAAACGATGAAGAAAACGTCAAATAGAAATTTCTGTAAAATGTACAGAGGGCCTCCCAGTGGCGTGCAATTTGTGTTCGCGCGGTATCTCCTGCTGTGTCCCTGTGCACTTAGTCTGATTATTTGTTTGTCTGTTTTACTATAACTACTGTCTCAACGAGGAGACAAGACTCAGGTTCATTTACCACTAGTTCCTTAATTGAAGCTTTTCTTAGATTTACATTTCTTTCATACATATTTTACATCCCCACTGTATGAAGTGCAGGAGAACTATAAAGACAATAATAATATTGAACATGTGTTTCCCCCACCAGCCGAGCGAGGCCCAAGATCCCGCGGATCCCCTAATGTGATATGAATATAATGTACAACTAAATGTATGTATGAATATTTTGAAGAAAAGATCTTACCATGTTGAGTAACAAACAATGATGGATGTAGAAAAAAAACAATGCCCCTTCGACAACAAAGCAACAGAAACCAAGTATGGCAAACGCTCACTCGGAGAATGAATTGTGAATATGATTCCTAAAAAAATTAAATTTTACGATAGTGAGTTTGTAAATATACTATAGGGACATCTGTTGTTTTGAGTTTGAGAAAAATCTTTCTTTTCGGCTCTTGAAAGAGGACACCAGAGACATCCCACGATTTTCCATTAAGCAGAGTATGGTTACTGATCATATCGTGAAAATGACTCTAAGTGCTTAGGGATTATCGGCCCTGATCGAAGGGTAAAAACAGAGTGCAATAAACCCAGCATATTGTTTTGTCCTTTACCCTTACCTTTGGACCCCGCGATAGGACCCTTGAGACGATGTAGAAAGCAAAGTATAGGGAATTCTGAATGAAGTATGGCCGTCTGGCAGTACCCTGGCCAAGAGTTGGTTTATGTCCCTGATCCGATCGCTCAATTAATAGACTAGTGGACTGTATAAATCGTATTTTATTTTACCGAGGGTAGTACAATCACCGAATCCGTGTTCTAATACAAACATCCGAGCCGTGCAGGCACGTCCAGCGTCACCGTTTTTATCTCTCACCCCCGAGTGGGCAGACGCGTCCTCTCCTCACCGTGTTCACGTCTCCCCTCCATCACACCGTCCAAAGGCAACGTTGCCACACTTCACCGTTCAAACACACGGTGCCCGCCAGGACGCCGCCACCCGTCAACAAAACAAACAAAACCAAAACATACAATGTCCCAACATGCCGGCCGCTGAAAAGGAATTACAATCTCTTATTTTTACATAGCAATTTAAATGTCAAAAAATTATAATTCAGGTGCAGTTGGGAAAGGGCAAGCCTTGTAAAGGGTTGCTTAAAGGTTCCAGAGGGGGTACGGATAGTTGCTACTCGCACTAATCCGTCGGCGCCTGGATGGATTTCTTGAATCACTGCCAGCTTCCAACAGAGTGGAGGTAAGTTGTCTTCCTTCATGATGCAAAGGGTTCCAGGTTGCACATTTGCACAGGTTGATGTCCACTTGGCCCTCTGCTGTAAGTAACTGAGATAGTCAGTCGACCATTTGCACCAAAATTGCTGGAGCTGCCGCTGTAGAAACTGCCATCTGGAAAGTAAGCTAAGCTTGACATCTATTAAGTCTGGTTCAGGAAAACTAGTGATAGCTGAGCCAATCAGAAAATGACCCGGAGTAAGAACAGCTGGGTCATTGGTATCATTTGAGAGAGGAATCAAGGGCCTTGAATTGAGACAAGCTTCAATCTGAGATGTTAACGTGGTCAACTCCTCGAAGGTTAAACATGTATTTCCCATGACTCACCGTAGATGGTATTTAAAGGATTTCACTCCAGCTTCCCATATGCCACCGAAATGTGGTGCTCGGGGTGGAATGAAATGCCATGTAATGCCCTCTTGTTGTGCATATGTGTTCACCCATAATTGTCGGTCTTCTGCTTGGAAAAGCGCCTTTAACTCTCGAAGTTCTCTTTCGGCTCCAACAAAATTCGTTCCATTGTCGCTGTAAACATTATTGCATCGACCTCGACGTGACACAAACCTTTTCAAGGCTGCCAAAAATGCTTGTGTGGACATGTCACTGACGACTTCGAGATGAATGGCTCTAGTGGAAAAACATACAAATATGGCGATATAGCATTTACTCTTCACTTTACTTCTGCGAGTTCCAAATTTCACATACAAGGGTCCAGCGTAGTTAATTCCACAATTAAGAAATGATCTAGCGGGGTTCACCCTTGGGCTAGGCAATTGACCCATGAGTTGATGAGTTGATTCAGCTTTCAACTTGCGACATATTAAGCAATGGTACAAAATTCGTCTAATAGTGGCCTTACCATTCATAATCCAAAAAATTTGTCTTAAGGTTAATAGTAATAACTGACCGCTGCCATGGAGCATACGTAGGTGTTCGCTTTCAACGATCAGTTTTGTTAGATAATGGGATGGAGGTAATAATATCTGATGTTTTTTATCATAAGCAAGTTCAGCATGCTGCAGGCACACTCCGACTCGGAGTAATTGTTTATTGCATAAGAAAGGGTTTAAATTTTTTAACTTGCTCTTGATGTCAAGAGGCCGAGAATTCTTGAGCAGCTGGATCTCTGATGAATATGCTGTACTTTGAGCAATCTTAACACAGGTATGTAATGCCGTTTGCAAATCCTCTTTAGAAAGCGGAACAATTTTCCGATCCTCAGGGGGTAACTTGCAGTTGGATACATAACGAAGACAATATGATACAACTCTTTGTAGATTTGTTAGTTTAGAGAACCTCGAGATTATTTCATCATGATAAATTGTCGTGGCCAAGCTGGTCACAGTCTTACGTTGTTCTGGCATGTCGTGTGATGCCGGAAGAATGCCTGCGGTAGGCCATGAAATTGATGGATCCAGGAGCCATGCTGGTCCGTTCCACCATAATGAGTTGTGAATTAAATCATTTGGATTGATTCCTCTTGATATTAGATCAGCTGGGTTGTCCTGAGATGCGACGTGTTTCCACTCAGCTGTTGAAGTGATATCTTGAATTTCTGAGATTCTGTTCGCTATGAACGTCTTCCATCTTGCTGGTGCTGCGGAAAGCCATGCCAAAACTATCGTCGAGTCCGCCCACGGTGAGCTGTGACTGATCTTCATGGTGAAACCCTTAATGATCTTACTAAACAATCGTGCAAGTAAAAGTGCGCCGCATAATTCTAGGCGAGGAAGAGAAATCTTCTTTAATGGGGCAACTCTTGATTTTGAGCATAAGAGCTTGACAATGATCTCTCCATTCTGATTGGTTTATCGTACGTAAATGCAAGCTCCATACGCACGTTCAGACGCACGTTCATCCGAAAACCCGTGGATTTGGATGTCAACTGGTGTGCCTTTCACCAGAACTAACCTGTCAATCCGAATGTTGTCTACTAATGGAATCTGGTCATACAAAGGTTGCCAGCACTCCAGTAATTCTGGTGTTAAATCATCGTCCCAGTTGAAGTTTTCTTGCCATAACTGCTGGAGAAACATTTTACATCGAATGACAATATGGCTGATTAACCCTAAGGGGTCAAAAATAGATGCTATGGTGGAGAGAACCCTTCTCTTGGTAAAGGTGTTCTTTCTCGAGTTCCACAATGTAGTCTTGAGTCCATTTGCAATCTGAAATTGATCTGCAGCAGGGTGCCACAACAAACCCAGTGTTTAATATGATCATTGTCCAGTTGCAATGGAAGTTGCGTTTCTCTGAGCTTCTCAGGGGTACATTCAAGTAGGACTGGGTGGTTGGAACACCACTTGCGTAATAGAAATCCGCCCTCTTGCAAAAGTTGCATAAGCTCTTTCTGCACAAATAGAGCTTCCTCAATGGTTTGTGTTTCAGACATACAATCATTCTCGTAGAAGTCACGTAATAAGACTTCTGCAGCCTTAGGGAAAGACTTGGCTTCTTCAACAGCGAGTTGTTGAATGCATCTGGTTGCCATAAAGGGTGTGCTGGCGGTTCCGTATGTTACGGTATTCAGCTGGTACACTCTAATGGGAGTGGTGGGCTCCTTTCTCCACAAAATTCTCTGAAGATTGCAGTCCTGAAGATGTACATTAATTTGCCGATACATTTTTGCAATGTCGGCTGTAAAGCACACCTGGTGTGTGCGAAAGCGTAAGATGATTGAACACAAATCTGGTTGGATTGTAGGTCCAACCATCAGCAAATCATTTAAAGATGTTCCATTAATTGACCCTGCTGAGGCGTCAAAAACCATTCTAATTTTCTTTGTGCTGCTAGACTCTTTAAAGATCAGATGATGCGGTATATGATAACTGACTGTAGCAGGGTTGGTTGAGGCGTCAATCGGCTGCATATGGCCCCGAGCTTCATACTCGTCCATAAAATTTGTGTACTCTTTTCGCAATTGGGGCTGCCTCTCAAATCTTCTCTCCAGTTGATAAAGTCTTGTTGTTGCCATGTGGTAGGAATCGCCAAGCTGTGTGGGATTCTGACGCAAAGGAAGACGTACTACAAATCGTCCTGAAGAGTCTCTTGTGGTGAATCGTTTGAAATGCTCTTCACATGCCTTCTCTTCTTGGGTCCGAGGTGTTTGGTTGATTTTCTTAACTTCCCAGAACCTTTGAAGTAGTTGTTGTAAACTGTCATCACTTCTGAGAAGAAACGACCTGGTTAGCTCTGGCTGTGATGATCTTGTAGGAGTTCATAAAACTTGGTACCGTCCTGATACTATCCACCCTAGATCAGTGTCCTGAAAGACTGGATGATCGTTGTTTCTAACCCGTTTACCTGGTCGAAGAATATGAAAAAATACCTCGGATCCAAGCAACAAGTTAATTTTCCCCGGTTTGTTGAATGTCGGATTTGCGAGCTGGATATGCTCTGCAATGCTCCAATCTTGATAGTTGACATGTGTTGCAGGTAGATCTCCAGATATCCTTGGTAGGGCAGAGCAATTAACATGACACTTGTAGTCATGAATATTGGAATGTACCTCTGCGAAGACGCTGTGTTTGGTTTCGGAGGTGACTTCACCAATACCTTGGATTGACGTTCTATTGTGTTCCCTTTTCAATCTCAATCGTTGTACACATGCTTCTGTGATAAAATGTGATTGGGAGCATGAGTCCAACAAAGCTCTACAAGTTTGTAATTTACCACTACCGTCTCGTATCTTAACTAAAGCAGTATAAAGCAGTATCTGTTTCTGCGAACCAAACTTTAACGAACAATAAGTGACCATGTCTGAATGGGGTTGCTCATTATTGTTGCTAGATGATGTCATTGGACCATCGTTACTTGCAGGTTTTTGTTCATGCTGCTGGATTTGGTTGCTAGATTTGTCTAAATGTAAGAGTCTGTGGTGCTTTTTATCACAGATGCGGCAATTACGAGAACGACACTGTCTTATTTAATGATTCTGAAGACAGTTGTAGCATAAATTGTTATCCTTAACAAACTGTATACGCTGTGGTACACTCGCTTGAGCAAAGGCGCTGCATTTATATAAAGTGTGTGGCTCTTTGCAAAACATGCATTGATTCTTTGTTGCAACATATGACTGCCGTGGTTGGCGAGTATGTTTAACATTGCTTTCCTGAGGTTTGTGGCTAATAATATTAACCTTGCTTTGACTAGGTATCATAGCTTCCATAATCTTGCACCTTGTTTCTAGAAATTCATATAAATCGTACAATGTCAAAAGTTGTTCTGAAGCTGATGACTGAAGTTCCCATTCTTTCCTAGTAACACAATCTATTCTTTCAAGAATCAACTGAGAAATTAACAATTCGTGCACTGGCACCTTAATATCTAATCCCTTAATTGCATTCACGTTGCTTAACGTTTGATTTAAGAGTGCTCTAAGATCAACAGCAGATTGCTTATTCACTGTTGGTAAATTCAATAAATGTCTGACATGTGCAATTGCAATTAGTCGTAGATTATTGTAACGATGGCATATCAGATCCCATGCTGCATCAAAATTTTTACTAACAACAGGTAAATTTTCTATCAATTCATGTGCTTCTGCAGTCAATGAACTTAGCAAATAATGAAAACGTTGAATGTCATCTAGGGCTTCATTGTTGACAATTAGGCTAGTAAACATATCGTAAAAATGCCGAAATTGAGTCACGTCCCCTGCAAAAGTAGGTAGGTTAATAGTTGGGAGCCGTATTTCCTTCCTACCTTCCGGTAAAGAATGATTCCACAACAAATTTTCTCCATTATCTGACCCTTGATTAGTGGGAGATTTGTTGTCTGTTCCTCCTTCTATCAAAATTAACATCTTTGTTTTAAGCTCAAAATATAGCCCTTCAAAATTTTCCCTATCTTCAGCATGCGTTTCAAGATCATCAATAAATTCTAATTCTCCCTGAGCAAAGTTAAATTCCTGTTGAACATCAGGTAATGCTTGTAGACGTGTTCTTATTGTAGTTAGGTCTGAGCCTCTCTCAAATTTTCCCAAAAAAGTGGAATTGGCCGTTAGCGACGGCCCTTTGGTTAATGATTCTTTTCTTACTTTCCTTTTCCATATTGAAAATAAGAAGACAAAGAAAATGACAAATAAAGGAACCAGATTTAGTGTGCTTAGCTTACTCACGCTGTAACCGATGTAGGCCGGCCGCTATCTCGGCACCTCTGCAGTTCGTGGAGGGGGTAGAATGCCAAGGGATCCACCGACGCCTCACCACGCCGCGACGCCGTGTTGACGAAATCTCCGATGGTTATTGCGTAGTCGGTCTGCTCGTAGCTAGCTCCCACCCGTCGTAGTTTGTTAGAGACACAGATCCGGCCCGAAGGACCAAAATGTTCCGATCGCTCAATTAATAGACTAGTGGACTGTATAAATCGTATTTTATTTTACCGAGGGTAGTACAATCACCGAATCCGTGTTCTAATACAAACACCCGAGCCGGGCAGGCACGTCCAGCGTCACCGTTTTTATTTCTCTCCCCCGAGTGGGCAGACGCGTCCTCTCCTCACCGTGTTCACGTCTCCCCTCCATCACACCGTTCAAAGGCAACGTTGCCACACTTCACCGTTCAACCACACGGCGCCGGCCAGGACGCCGCCACCCGTCAACAAAACAAACAAAGGCAAACATACAATGTTCCAAAAGTCCCCTCAGTCCCTCCCAGGAAAGAGGGGGATGGGACCACGTGGAAACTAGCTAGCAAAGAAATTTATAAAAATTATATATCCAAATTTAAAAGAGGTGGAATTACTTCAGGTTAGTTAACATTCAAACGATGCGTCACTGTAATAATTAATATTTTTGCATGCTAGCTACAAATGAACACAGAATTTACGTTAAATACTGTGGGCATTGGAAAGGCGATAACAAATGGTAATCGCCATAAAATATTTTTTCATCACATATTTTGTTACTTGATCATTTTTTTTAATTTCGTCTACCCTCTTCCCGTTTCGGTGGGCCTACCGTCAGACATGACAAATATTTCGTCTGTTTTGGATGCTTGACGCTAAAATACATTAAGTTCGGGTGCGGTAAACCAAATTTAAACATCATGACGCATAAATTCTTAGAAAATCGGTAATTCATTTTCGTCGAAAGTAATATTTTTACGAATCCGACGTTAATCGACATTAAGCGATTTAAATCGAATCCTACCGAGCATAGCTATGATCTATATACCGTATTTACTCTAATCCTAATCAAGGATTCCTTCCAGCTTGCGAAAATCAGGGGTCGTCTAAAATCGAGTACGATGTGGTATATCGTCAATGTATCGCGGTCAATTTATAGCGTCAATTCGTCACACGATAAACTCAACGCGCATCAATTTATCACAAATTCGTCGCGAAACGAATTGGAAGGCGAGACACTATGATTAGTGTACGGCAGCATGGGGCAGGGAGCGATGAATTGACGCATGATGACTTCGTCATGCGATATATTTGCGCGCGAGAAGCTGACCGCGACCAGTTGTCGTAGAACCGTAGGAAGCATGGTTACATATTTAATTGATGCTTTTTTAAACAAGTGATACATAAGACAAAATTATTGTACCTACTAAAAACTTTCAATTAATATAGTATTAGTTGCGATCAAATGTTCTCGGGTTTCCAGCCAAGAGAAAATGGTGTAATGTGAGAAAAAGACAAAGAAGGAAAGTTGGGGAAAAAGAATCGATCGGAGAAAAATTAAAACAGAAGTCGAAATTTCAAAGAATATATAATCTATCCAGAATTTGCCATTACAATTGATAAGAACCAAGGAAAGACTTTCAAAGAAATTTGATTATTCTTGCCAGAACCCGTGTTCAGCCACGGACAACTTTATGTTGAAAATATAATCTCTTAAAACAGACACTGAAGGGAATGTAAAAATAATAACAATGTTTTCATGCAAAACATAGTATATAAGGAAATTTGATAGCTTTTAGTTAAACGAATAAATTAAATTAAAAAATTAAATTTGTTTTTTTTTGAGGAATCCGTCATTATTGACGGGCTAGGTGCTAGTCACTGCATAATTCAGGAATGGCTGCCGACCTCGGACGTAGTTAACTCCTTTGGCCATGTAATTCAATCAAGCAGCCGTCATAGCGGTAATTCACCGACCGTTCAATCTAATAAGAAATCGTTTGTCGCGCGATTGTGCAAGTGGATGGAGAATCCGCAAGAGTGAAGGAGGATATTTTGTAAGAGTGAAAGCGGAAACACTTTTGGTTACGCGGTTTGTTGAGCTTCTTGCAGTGACGTATATCTTAGGCGTTGCCCACCAGATATCTCTGACAATGAGAAAGAATGGCCTCAGAACTCAAGTCGGTATTACTGACATCGTTTTAATTTTTTAGAAGTGTATGGTCTTTCCAAATAAATAAATATCTAAGCGCGACATAGCATATTCTTCCGTCACATCGCTTAAATATACTGAAAAACGGCCGACATTTCAAATTATGGTTCCGCGGATTCGTTTCTTAAAATCGGAACTACTGGATAGCTCTTATCATTTTACTAGCTAAAAGTGACTTAATCCAAATTCTAAGAAGACACATACTCCTGCCCATAAGAGGGTATGTTAATTCGCCGCTCTAACGTGCTAACATCGGGCGGTGTTTCTCTTCGTTATAGTTTATTCTCCATCAGCTGCATCCTGTGGCGGGATTATAAACTTTCGACTTCCCGCGAAAATGATTTTTGGGTCAATTCATAATTCGCTAGGTTCAATTATATAATACTAGCTGAAAGTATCCGGCGTTGCTCGGGAATTCTAAATGTCCAAATGCACAGCGAACAGACTGACAAACAACTTTCCAAAATATATATTAGAAACTCAATAATCCTGCCATGGGCTTCCGCAGAAATTTCTCCAGGAGGGGGGCATGAATCATTGAAAGAGCACCATGCTATTTTTTAGATAATGGGTGTGGCTTCTTAGAATACGTTTAATCATATCTAGTGTCATTTTTATTAACTGCATTTGTTACAAAATATAGCAATTTTAGGCTTATAACTTTAAAAAATTCACATTTCCAGATTTCCAAGTGCCCCCAATAATCGTGCTAAGTTTCGTTACGATACCTTTGAAGGTGTGGATTTGTATAGCATAACATACATCCAAACATTTGAAATTATAGTACAGACATTTTAAATCATATCAACAATTAATGTAAACAGATTTTGTCCGTTACCCCGACATAGACTTACAGATTAATGAGTGATGTATTATTAAATGGTACACATAGGCAATCAAATGAACAAATAATTAAACTAAATAAACATGTAAAGTTAATAAAAGTGTAATAATTTAAACAATCTATATATGATACATTTTTAACGGCACAGTACCTATGGAGGACTAATGTGTGGCAGTTATAATGCGTACCATCAATTACTCATTTTCCAATTTAGATTCCAGACAAAATTTACAGTACTGAATGAGTTAAGTTTGTACGTTCCGTTAACGAGTAAAAAATTATCATCGTAATAGTTTAACTCAGACACATTTGAATGACTTGTAAATTTTGTTAATTGAAAATTATGTGTTTTATTAATTTTATTATGAAACTATTATCAGTTGCGTATCCAGGGGGAGAGGGCACTGGGGCACGTGCCTCCCTTGTCAGTGGCGGATTTGGGGGGGGGGGTCTCCCATGGCGCGCGCCAGGGGCCCCGAAAAAATGTTCCTGTATATATTCTCAGAAATATTTAACACTCGGACGCCGGACCTCGGGTCGCAAAGGACCCCGTTCTCATGATTTTATATTTTTATAAATATCATTTTTATCTAAAATTTGAATTTTAAGCTATTCTTTCATAAGAAAGTAAGCTTCATTATTGTGGTATTTTCAAGTAACATTGTAAGAAAATTACTTTGTATCAAACGTTTATTCCCGTCTGGGTCACGGTAGACACAGCTCTGTCGTTCGGAAGACGTCAAAATAACATGTGAAAGTTGTACCATCGAATCAGATTATTTAGAATAGCATTGTTATAATTATACGTTCCAAGGTTATTACTTTTATGATTTTGCTTTCACTGTTTCCTAACATTACTTCTGAGGTCCATATTTTAATGATTGAATTTTAATGACCTTACTTACATTAAAATTCTATTTGAATTTTGAATAACCTATATTATCCATAGTAAAATCCTTAGGTTTAATAATAAAATGTTTATAAAACATTATTTGTTGTATTTTGTTAAACTGTAAATATTTGATACTTAAAATGGTTGGGTCCTTCTGGATCCAGCTCCGGAGTCCGTGTTATTACTATTAGGTCCGGCCTGCGAGTGTTAATGTCTCAATTTAAAAGTCAGCGGAACCTCTCTATGATTCCATAGAAAAACATCTACATCTACAGTTTACCCTGCAAGCCACCGCAAGGGTGTGTGGCAGGGGGTGTATTAACACCAAGGGGAAAACTCCAAAATTAGGTCTTGGTTTACGCCCCTACGCGAGGTTACTTTTGATCGCAAGTTTTATTCTGCTCAGCTATCGTTCTAGGGAAAAATGAGCCTTTGTATCTCTCTGTCCTACAGGCTATCTCTCTTATTTTACGAGGATGGTCCATTCTACCGATATAGGTGGGAGTTCTTATTATTTCTTTGACGTCGCTGGAGAATGTACTCGTTCTATATCTTTCAAGAAGTTTTAACCTAGCACGTGATCGACGCTCAGCTAGTGATTCCCATCCTAAGTCCTGTATCAAGCCTGTAACGCTTATATTTCTATCATAACAATTTTTGACGAATCTAGAAGCTTTTCGCTGCACTTTCTCTAACTCGGCGATTAATCCTTTCTCGTACGGATCCCATATGCTCGACGCATACTCTAGCAGCGGTCTAACTAAAGAAAAGTAACATGTCTCTTTGACTTTTTCTTCGCTTTTACCTACTATCCGTTTGATGAATCCTAGTTTCTGCTTAGCTTTCCCGGATATATTTCGTATGTGTGTGTCCCACGAGAGGTTAATTGTTAAAATGACACCTAAGTATTTGACGGATTCGGATAATTTTAGATGTACGCCTTCTATACTGTAATTCATCGCCTCAATTTCTTTGTTTCTCCAGAATCTCATGACGGAACACTTACCTAAGTTCAGCTCTAATTGCCACTCTTTACACCACTCGAGAATTGCGTGTAGGTCGTTAGAAAGTAATGCTTGATCAGCAGGACTGTTAATCTCTCTGTAAACTACCGTATCATCCGCGAATAACTTGATTTTACTTGTAATAACATTATCTAACATAAGTCATTTATGTATATAAGGAATAATAGGTGACCGATGACACTTCCCTGTGGAACGCCGGAGGACACGCTGACCGAATCTGATTTAAATCCATATATGACTACCATTTGTTCCCGATCGTTGAGAAAGTCCCTGATCCACTCGATTATCTTTCGATTTATTCCACAGGCTTGTATTTTTTTCAATAACTTAATATGAGGCACTTTATCGAATGCCTTCCTGAAGTCAAGAAAAACCGCGTCTAGCTGGGTTTTTCGATCACCGGATCGTAGTATATCATGTGCAAACAGAGCGAGCTGTGTTTCACAAGATCTTGCCTTCCTAAAACCGTGCTGATATTTACTGAGCAAGTCCTGGCTATCTAAGAAGTCCATCACAGAACTAACGATGATGTGCTCTAGAATCTTGCAAGATATTGAGGTTAGCGAAATCGGCCTGTAGTTTTCTCGGTCGTCTTTTTCCCGCCTTTATGTAGCGGAGTTATAAACGCTAATTTCCATTCCTTAGGTATAACGCCATGACTAAGTGACTTACTGAAAACTGTTTCGAGATAAGGTGCTATTTCTAACGCTAATTCCTTTAATACTCTAGCTGGTATCTCTTCCGGTCCCGGGGATTTATTTGCATTTATGATTTTGAGCTGTTCTGCTATACCTTTCGCTGATATAAGTATATCGTTCATCTTCTCTTCGCTTGGTTCGGGTGGATCGACCTTCCTTTTCTCCACTTCGGTCGTAAATACGCTTTGAAAAAATGAGTTTAACAAGTTTCCTTTATCAATGCTATCGTAAACTAACTCTCCTTTGTCGTTTCTTAATGGTGCTACGGTTTGGCGTCGATCTTGAACTTCTCTAACATAAGACCAAAAGATTTTGGGATTTTCGTTTAGATGTTCACAGAGAATCTTTTTCTTAAAGTTCATTAATGCCTTGCGCATAATCTTTTTAGTCCAAGTCCGACAATTTCTGTACTTGTTTGAAATTGTATTTATTACCTCCTGTGACATATTATTTTTGGCGCATTTAAGTTTTGAGTGAAGCTTTCTTTGTCGCCTGAGAGAACATCTAACCTGCCGATTATACCACCTAGGTTCTCCATTATCGGTAATATATTTACTTGGTGTAGAAGTAGTTCTTCATTTATACTGGTGCATCGACATCGAGGGTCATTTTTCACCTTAGTCAAAGGGTTAATATTTACAATTTAATATATAAATATACATATATAGATGTCTGTTATACATCCCCTGATATTGCATTTCCTGCGCAACTCAAGGTATCTTTGGCATTCTGTCAGCATTTGTCTTATGAAAAGGAAAGTGATGAAGTCATCACATCGAGGTTAAATCAGTTGGATGGTAAAACGATACAAGTGCAAATAAGCATAAACACACATCCTTTCCGTGTGTGTAATCGTGTCCTTATCTGTCGAATGCTGCTGATAGGGATTCCGCTCTCTTCCTTGTGTGTGCGATACGCACCTGCATTCTCCTCCCCACCCGACCTCTCCCCGCGTCCCCCACCTCTCCCTTCCATCCCGCTTCCAGTTCCTCTTCCCTTCTTTCCCCTCTATCTATAAAGCCGTACTGCGAGACCCACGCCTCATTCGACGTGAAAGAGTTGTCGCGAAAAGTGCTACTTTAAGACCAAGAAGGACACCGTACTTTGGTTTATACAGAAGAGAGAAGAGGTTTATTTTGTGAGTAAATCCATTTGTCTGTTTTTTCCGCCGGGGATTTTCGCTGATTTCGGCGGATGGAGTTTTCTCCTGGTGAGTCGCCGGTTCGACTCCAGGATCGTCCACCGACCCATTTGCCGTCTCGAAGGACGTGATAACGATGGGGCTGTCTTGACCTCGCGCGGAGGAATTGGGAGTCTGTAACACTGCGTGAGCCGGACGCGGATTTGGACCGACGTAGAGAATCGCTTGTAAAAACGTCTTGGTTCTTTTTTTAACGCGGTATTTTTTAGTGTTAGGGTCTTCACTCGTTCGACGAATTAATTTACTCCTTTATTATACTTTAATTGACCGCAAGATAAATCTAGGCCGCTCCGCGCAGAAAACGACTTCCGGCTAAGAAGTCTGAGCGAATCCAATGAAAAATTCTCTTCTTAATTCATTAGAAAATTATCGAATTCGCCTTATGGCTGAAGAAAATTCATAATTAAGCAGTTCAATTTTTAGAAATTTGTTATGGTTGTTGGAGACACCTGGGATAAGTGATTTTTTCGATTTTATCGCTTATTCTTGAATTTAATTCTCTTCTTGAACGAAACGCTTAACTACACCATCGGACGGAACGAAAACTATCTGTAATCTTTTCTATCGGTAGTTTATGTTTGTGGGATTCGATAATTTGAGAAAATGTCGCCTCTTCCACACGGCTCGGATTGCGTACGTGACTATTTCTGTAAGTTCGGAAACCTGTTGTTTTTCTATCCAATCTCCTATTGAACCTCGCTCGGGAAGTGTTGAACGACAAAAACGGAGGGAACCTTTTCGTTTCAAAAACCCCATAGTCGGCTAGCTAAATGATATTCAATTTTCACATCGCCGGCGAAATAAATTCTCGAAAGATAAACTTTATTTTCGGTTTTATCTGTGTCCTTCGAAGGAAAGCCACCTCGTTTCAGTTGTTTAACCTAAAAGAAACTCGCATCCGGGTGTGGATGAGCGAAACCATCTTGTGGACGGATGCGGTGACGGAATCGGCTATCTCCACAAGATGGTGGAAAATTCCTCTCCGAGGCGAAAGTGTTCAGGTGTGGCGGCGTCGATAGCAAACCCCTAATCTCTGATTCACGGAAGAAGCGTGGGCGTGGCTCGCGCCGTATTTCATAATTTCTCGCTTGTATTGAAACGATTTTTTTTCTTTCCGGAGAATTTAAGGACGGGTTTATGAAATATATTTGGAAAAATCAGGGAATAAAGTTTGACAAAAGCTTTCAAAAATCTCAGTCGATCCATTCGTTAGACGTCATGAATGGGTCAAGTGTTTCACCTAGAAGTAACGTGCATGTGCAATTTTTCGTAATGCTTTTAAGTCGAAAAATTAAATAATGCAGAATATTTTTCGATCCTGCGCTAATATGTTCGTATATTTTCCGATGGATAAAAAATAATAGGTCGAATTAATACCTTATCTAATACTTGCCGGGTTAAACATCCTCTCTAGTTATTAAATCATTGCCGTTGAACGCGAGCTGCCGAAGCGACCGCTTGGAGGGCTACATTTTTATGGGCACTATTTTTATGTTTTAAAAATATTTTTAATCGAGATTTTTCAGTTCAATTTTCCATCAAGAAACCACGTGTTTACTGCTCGGCAAAAAATGTGGCCGCAAGAGAATATTCAAAGTGCAATAACCAGGTCATAATCGTAATGGCAAGATATATGGAAGTGGTATTTACGTAAAATATTGGGGGATAAACATAGACCCATAGCAATTCATCAAACTCCTATTCCACGAAAAAGAAATAAGGACGGTTGAATGCAATTTCTCTGGCATTTCAATATTTATTCAGGTTCCGTATAATCAATAGCAATTGATCAAGTTAAACGAGCACTTGCTATCTATTTCTTTTTCTATTCACATGTGATACAAATTTTCCCTGAGAGGGGGGAGAGGAGGTTCCAAAGAGAGATCTGCTTGTGACGACAGAATGCCAAGAATGTGATAATTTTAAATTTGGAAATAGTGGATCACATTGTATTTCGTTTTAGTGGCTGTTGAGGCTATACAAATTATCACGTTGAATAGTAGTTAAAACTTGAAATCCCACCCAAAATATAAAAGGGTCGTTATCAGATGCAGAAATGCCTATTTACTTAATAAAAAACTTCATCGACGATCGAGCCTATTTCTGTAGCTTTATTTTCCTCCTTCTCTTTCTAAAAGGTTCAATAATGCAAGAGAAGTCATAACTGAGTGTTACAACTTCATTTTATGCCTCCTTAACTTCAAAAGACCAAGCAGTTTTTACGCCGAGCAAAAGAATTTCATGCTTTTCTTACTCAACGAAGTTGAATCTAATGCAAAAATTAATCCACTTTTCTAAATTTGAGCTAAGTAGATTTTCCATCCAAGTTGTGCGTGTATCAATGTTCCTCCTCTGCTGGAGAAGAAACTCGCGCTACCGGTTCCACAATCAGTGTGTACTAGATTTTCTTCCTCATATCCTTAGCCAATAGTTTTTTACCTCTCCAGTGTGTGTGTGTGTGTATATATATATATATATATATATATATAATACTTTTTTAGCGCTGAAGGTCAAATAAACCGAAATCGCCGAATAATTCTCGGTAAACGCACTCAACTCAATCGACCCATAATATACATAACAAGTAAGAAACCATTTGCTAAAGTACTAAGAGGTGGAAGCATGTTTTAAATTTAAAAATTTTCCGGGTTCTGGTTTGCCTACCCCTTGGAGTAGGGGACAACCCACGTAGTTAGAATTTAGATCCCCATTAGACCTTCCTACACGTGAAAACTTCATTCTTCTAGTTTCAGTAGTTTGGCTACAATACCATTTAACAGTTTCGAATTTTCTGAATTTGAAACCATACAGCGGAAAATGTATTAACAACCTCAAGGAATCAAACGGTGGAAACTTAATATATTGATAAGAGATATCTAATTCAAAAAGAATTTTCAAAATATATCTTAAAACAAAAAGAGTTGAATTTGAAGCCACCTAGCGGAAAATCTATGACCTACATGGAAAACCCAACCAGTGAAAAATTTATAGAATGGTAACAGCTATCTAATTTGAAAAGAATTCTTTTAATATTTCCAGTAGTTTGGTTACAATACCATTTCAAATTTTCCGAATTTGAAGCCATGCAGCGGAAAATCTACAAACTACTGCGAAAATTCAATCAATCAATGGATTGATATGAGGTATCAATAAAAAAAATTCCAAATAATTCTTAAAACAAAGAATTTGACTGTCGACAGACGGACGGACAGACAGAATGATCACATAAGCACGTTTTTTCTCTTAAGAAAACGTGCTAAAAAACGCTCGCCCACTTATGCACGCACGCGCCCATATACGTGCGCACACGTGCATACACGCGCACGCATACGCTTTCCATAACGCCGACGCCCAAAATGCCGCAACCTAAAACTAAGATGTTCGATAGTCTGACGTCCGAATTTCCATATCGTAAGAAATTAGGTACAAAAACTCGCGCTCGAAAATTCGGATTCCAAACTTCCGCTGTCAAAAACATCGTCTCCCAGAAATGTTGTATGCATCCGCCTTCTAAACTTCTGGCTCCCAACCGTTCGGCACCCAATCGGAGGCGCCCAATTGTCCTACTCTTTATTTGTCATGTCTTCAACAACGTGATTAATTAATGTCAACACTTTCCGAAATGTTGGCTGGTTTGAGATGAACTATTGCTTATTCATACAGTTTCTCTGGAATTACAACCTCTGCAGCCGGTATTAATGGATACATTGCTAATTCTCCTCATTGAGGCATATATTTAAAACAATGAAAAATGCACAAATAATGAAAAAATTAAATTGCTGTGGAAAGCGGAAAATACAAAGTACCTATTTTATCTGTTCATCATGGAACAGTGCTACAAGGTAATGCCGACCACCGTGAACTTTATTGAAAATGTATTTAACATTTCATTTAAATGCTTTTCTGGGTTAGGCAATTGCCATTTTCCCTTCCTTGTCCCATACGGTGAATTGCTTCATAAATAAACCCCCCATGTTCTGACTTATAAAAATTTGCCAATTAAAATATTTTTAACGTGAATAACCGTCGAAAAGCAACGGACACTCAGCTAGTGAGAAAAATTCCTGCATTTTAATGAACGGTGTTTAAAATTCTGGGTAGTTTCGCCTCACTGTGTCGACTCCGTTATCTTATCTCCTTCGCATGCTTTGTTTGAGCTCTGTTATTCATACCGTAACTCGTTCTATTTTATAACGAAAAAATGTCCACTTTTTTCCCATATTAATGAAAATGGTTTTAAAGGAACATATTTTCTGGCAGAAATGTCGTCCTGTTGCGTTGAAATTTTTAGTCTATTCCCCTTCAAGTAACTAGAATCGAGCGTTTTCTTTGAAGATTCAGTGTTTTGTTTTGTGGAGGATTCTCAGTTTTTTTTTAATCAGAGACTTTTTGGCGTTTTTCTGTATCTCTTCGTGTTCAAAAGACCCAATAGCGCCCGAAGAAATGGATGCAATAATAAAATGGCCACGCAGTAGTACATTTTAATCGATTGACGGATGAAGGCCTCCCTCAGATTCCTCCAGTTCTCCCTATCAACTGCCTCCCTCCTCCAGGTTGGCCCTAAGAACTTCACAAGCTCTCCATCCCATCTTTCTTTCAGTCTTCTTTTCAGTCTCTTGATGTTTCTTGGGATCCATTCAATGACACTAGACGTTCTACACTGATTATTTCTTCTAGCAATGTGACCCACCCACTGCCATCTTAGCGCTTTTACTCTCCTAATTACTTCACATACTCCTGTCTTCTTTCTTGCCCAGTTATTCCTTATAGTCTCTTTAGGTGATCTCTAACATACATCTCTCCATACTTACATACGTTGTTTGAAGTGCTGGACTATTATGGCATTCATGGTGCATGTTTCAAATCTGTAGGTTAAAACTGGCATAACACATTGGCCACAGTCTTCTTTTTAGATAGATTGGGATATGTGATTTGAAGATGTTTGCATTCCATCCAAATATACTCCATCTTCACTCTCCTGTTGATCACTTCAAGAAGTAATACATCCGTAGTGATGAGCTGACCCAAGCAAATGTAGCTCGTGAATTCCTCGATTTCTGCTCCATTGATGTTTACCTTCTCAAGGGATTGTGAAGGAGTTTTACGTAACCTTTGTTTTATTAAGATTTATTTTGTCTAGCTTTTGAGCTTGCCTTTTTTCCAATTCCTCAGTTCTTCTCCAAAGTCCCTCTGAGCTTTCTGCAAATAATATGATGTCATTGGTAAGGTGAAGTTGATGCAGATGCTCCCCATTTACCTTTACCTAGCTTTTTCTTTCCAGTCTAGCATTTTGAACACATCCTCTAGTGCTGCTGTGAATAATTTTTGAGACATGCTGCTCCCCTGCCTCTCTCCCATTTCAGTCTTAAAAGCACTTGTTTCTTCATGCATCTTGACCAGTGGTTCTTAACCTTTTGTGTCTCGTGCCCCATCTGATCTTCTAAGATCCCCATGCACCCCTCCTTCCTCCAGGAAATTTTCTTTTGTTTTTCAGGATTTTTATCCTAAAATCATTAGTAAGAGTAGTTAATTTTTTATGACATAGGTCTCTTAAGTGTTTCTAAGTGAGCTGAGTTCCTCCATGTGAGTTTATATAGTGAATTCTAATGTTTAAGTTTTATTTCGATGCACAATTCACAGCTGACAGGCTAGCATCAGTTTTTGGTCAGTCTGCAATAAGTTATCATTGCATAAAAATCCGCGTCGTATTTTATATATTATTTCTATGTATAATAAATCCATTCATCTGTATCACATCTGTTATGGAGGTGATAAGTATACAGAGCATTAAGATACATCAGTACAAGATTTATATAATCTAAACAGTTACAAAATAAATAAAAAATATTAAAGTAAGTAAATTGGATGGCATTAGAAAAATATGACAGATGGAAATTTGGATCAAAACTGATTTTGGTCTCTAGAATCCTCATATGCCTCCCTATGGGAATGTGCCCCAGAGGTTAAGAACCACTGAGCAAGATCGACAATGTCACAGTTTCATAGATATTCTTGATTAACATTATGTACTTTTCTTCTACTTGTTTCTTCAATGCACTTACCACCAAAGAAGTATGGATAGAGGCAAATGCTTTTTCATAGTTGATGAAGCACATACATAGAGGCCATTAGTACTTGTTAAACCAACGATTACCTCTCTCATGACTTGAATATGGTCTATCATATTATATCCACAGCAAAACTCATCTTATTCTCTGGGTCGAGCAGAAACAAGATGGTTTGAAGGTGCATTGTATTTTGGTGAATATTTTGTGGACTGTTGGGAGTAGACTAATCGATCTGGATATATTCAAGTCTTCTTTGGAACCTTTCTTGTGTGAAAGGATGATGCTTGTGTGGTTCCACATTTCTGGTATCTTCTTCTTCCTCAGGCAAGATGTAAAAATCATGGAGAAGGTCATCTCCATACAGTTACCCATTGCCTTGAATTCTTCTGCTGTGATACTATCAACTCTAGATGCTTTTCCATTCTTCATGCTTCTGATTGCCTGTCTCACCACTTTTGGAAGAATATCTGGAACCTCTTCATCATTTTATCAACAATCAAAACTTTGTACTATACCTTAAGTATGGTTGAGAGTGTGATATTTTGTGTTAAACACCTCCAGGTGGAGAGGAACACCTTGTACCAATATCTTGCTTCGCGTTCAACTTCTTTTGAAAACACACCAGATATTAGTGTAATAATTTTTCTTTCATAGTGTTTTCAACTAGGGCTCATTTTTCCTTATCTTATCATAGAACTAATAGCGAATAGCTAAGGTGCGTCCTTGACTATTCTTGGTGCAAGCAAACCGAGGAGATTAAGATTTTCCACCATGATTAAGATTGTGTTACAAAGCTTATGAATAAATTGTTTACAATGAGAATAGACTGACAACGAGCATCTCAGACTGCACTCAAGTGCTGATGTGCCTACAAGTGCCAGAATTGAAATTCTGCGACCAAATCTAAAAAAATTTGCGTTTAAAGAAAAGTAACAATTTCGGGTTTTTTTGGGTTTTGCACGAAATTTAAAAAAGGCAATCAGAGGTTAAAAATCGGGTAAAACCC
The DNA here is from genome assembly GCA_028673005.1 of Tanypteryx hageni. Classification (NCBI taxonomy): domain Eukaryota; kingdom Metazoa; phylum Arthropoda; class Insecta; order Odonata; family Petaluridae; genus Tanypteryx; species Tanypteryx hageni. Next base: position 39,635,813 of record CM054115.1, read on the forward strand.
AAAAAAATCCATACCCTAGTTATCAAGTAGTCTTCTAGCATCAATGCTACTAGCTGTCTCTTATTAATTGAGAGATGTTGCTTCATTTTCTTATAACTTCTATTGTTTTCTATTGTTGCCTCGATTAGCTCATGATTATATTTCTTCACATCTTCTTTGATGAACTTCCTTAAAGTTTTGTTCAGTTCTACTAAGTGGATCATGTCTTTGGGGTCATTGGTCATTTTCATTTCCCTTCTTTTCTTCATCAGCAGTCTAGTTTTTCTGATAACTTTTCAGCTGGCTTAACTTTAACTGTACTCCCTATTTTATGAGTGGTTTCCATAAGTATCTCTATTAATCTTGAATCAGTCTCTTGGTCTTCCAGTACACAAAACCAACTTAGAAGTTCAAGCTGAAACTCTTCCTTTCATTCTTTTACCATTCGTGTATTGATAATTGACTTAGACTTCTTTACAAACTTATGTCTTTCCAACTTTAAATTGAACTTTATTCTGCATTATACCAATCAGTGGTCACTTCCAGCTCTAAGCTGGTGGAGGACAGAACAGTCTTCTATCACATGCTTTTTATTGACTAGCATGTAGTAAATTTCGTTTTTAGTGCCACATATATATATATATATATATCTATATATATATATATATATATATCTATATATATATATATATATATACAGTGCTGTAGTTGCAAAAGAAGCAGTATACCGTATACGGAAATAAAACTTTGAAGAAGGGTCCTACCCAGTTTTTTTTAAAGCAGAGGATATACCCTAAAAAAGCAGAGGGTATACGGCATATACCACTGTATACCCTCCACTACAACCCTGTATATATACATACATATATACATAAATAAATAAATAAAAATAATAAATAAATAAAATAAATGCACTGGTGGTGTAGTGGTTAGTGTGTCGGCTTTCTATTGCAAAGTTCGGGAGTTCAAAACCCTCGAATGGAGGTTTTATAAAAAAAAAATAAACTATCATCAGTGCCTGGCAGTAGGCAGCAGTACTGTCAGTATGGTACAGAGCCGAAAACAAATGATGTTGGTTGGGTCTATATCCAATACAGCTGTAGGCGTGATCAGGACGATTTGAACGGCTACAGTACTGCGATGTGGAAAGCAAGAGGGAAACTACCACATTACAATCCCTAGTAAAGATTATATGGTTGGACAATATGAGTTCTCTCGAGGTAAAACAATCCGGAGGTAAAATAGTCCCCCAATCGGATCTCCGGGCGGGGACTGCCTTGAGGAAAACATTTGTCGAAAGTAAATTACGAATAGGGACTTGGAACGTAAGAACTATGAGAAAGGCAGGAAAGCTAGAGAACTTGAAAGAAGAAATGAAAAGAAATAGAGTTGACATTATAGGGCTAAGCGAAACTAGATGGGAGGGAGAAGGACAGTTCGACTCGGAAGAATTCATGGTAGTTTATTCTGGAGGAAATAGTGGGGAAAGGGGAGTAGCTCTGGTACTTAGGAAAGATATGATGAAAAGCGTGACAAAGACAATAGCAGCGAACGATAGACTGATGGCAATAAAGCTAAAAGCAGTCCCAGTGGACATGCTGATAATCCAGGTATATATGCCAACGTCAGCTCATGACGATGAAGAAATAGATGAGATCTATGAGCAAATTAATGAAATTTACGAAGAAGATGGAAGAGGAAAGGTAAACTGCATAATAATGGGAGATTGGAACAGCATAGTCAGAGAAGGACAGGAAGAAAATGTTGTCGGGCAATACGGACTTGGGAAGATAAATCGAGGAGGGGAGAAACTCGTAGAATTCTGCATCAATAATGACCTTGTAGTGACTAATACATGGTTCAAAAACCATAAACGAAGGTTATACACATGGAAAAGCCCAGGAGATAGAATGAGATGCCAAATAGATTACATCCTTGTAAAACAAAGATTCAGGAACAGCATAAAGAATGCCAAGGAATTGCAAGGAGCAGACATTGATTCAGATCACAGACTTCTAATACTTGACGTGAGTACAAATCTCAAACAAATAAGAAAAACGAGAAGAGAAAGACAGACCTGGGACCTAGAAAAACTGAAAGAAAGGCAGGATGTAGTCAGCATGAAGTTGGAAGATAACCTAAGAAAGTTGGAAAACAAACCGAAGACCGTTGATATAGAATGGGATGAAATTAAAACCAGGAATCAAGGATACCTTGGATAAAGAGACCATGGATCACGAAGGAAATGCTGGAGAAAATGAATGAGAGACGAAAATGGAAAAACGTTAACAGTGAAGAAGGTAGAGCCAACTATAAGCGTATAAACAATGAGTTGAGAAGGGTAACAGATAAAGCTAGAGAAAAATGGATAAAAGGAAAATGTGATGAAATAGAACAAATGGAGAAGTTAGGACGGTACGATATGATGTACGCTAGGGCACTGGAATTAGAAGATAAGAAGTCTAATGGAATTTGTGGTAAAGGAATTATGAATACGGATGGGAAGATAGTCTCAGAAACAAAGGATGTAGCACAGGTATGGGAAGAATACATTAAGGAATTATACAGCAAACAGGCAGGAGCGGCAAAAATAGAACTGGAAAATGGGGAAAACATTGAAGAAGACAACTTAGGACCAAGTATTATGGAGAGCGAAGTAGAAAAGGCGATAGAGGAACTAAAGAAGGGGAAAGCCTTGGGCAGCGATGGCATACCGGCTGAGATACTTAAAGTCATAGGATCAGAAGGACTAAAAGCGATCACGAAATTAATTAATAAGATTTACGACACGGGAGAGTGGCCTCAGGATTTCCTAGAAGTAACAATGATCCCTTTAAAGAAGAAGCCAAAGGCAATGCAGTTTAAAGATTACAGAACGATAAGCCTTCTGTCACACACATCGAAGATCATCACGATGATTCTTAATAAAAGGCTGGAGAAAAAGGCAGAAGAAATAATAGGGGAAGATCAATTCGGTTTCAGAAAAGGACGAGGAACTAGAGATGCTATAGGAGTAGTTAGAATCATATCAGAAAGGGCAATAGAATACAGTCAAGATATCTGCTTATATTTCGTAGACTGGCAGAAGGCCTTTGATAGAGTAAATTGGGTAAAGTTGATGAAGATATTAAAGGATATAGGTGTAGACTGGAAAGACAGGAGACTGATTAGGAATCTATATGACAATCAAGTTGTAAAGGTCAGGTTTGAGAATGTGGACACCTGCGGAATAAATATCGGTAGAGGAGTAAGACAAGGCTGCTGCCTATCGCCAACCCTATTCAATATATATGGAGAAAGTCTAATGCAAGAATCTTTAGAAGGCACAGGGGATTTCAAAATTGGAGGAAGGATTATAAGAACAGTAAAATACGCAGATGATCAAGTACTTCTAGCAAGAAAGGAAGAGGAGCTACAAAAAATGATAAATAGACTAATGATAACAGGTAGAAAATACGGTATGGAAATGAATACAAAAATATCCAAGGTCATTCGAATATCGGGTAAAGAAGAGAATCTGAACATAACTATTGGGGGAAAGCCATTAGAACAAGTTTCAGAATATAAATACCTTGGAAGTATCATAACACGAGAGGCAAAATGTACGGATGAGATCAAAACTAGAATAGGAAAAGCAAAAGCGGCTTTCAGGAGAAAGAAACAACTACTTACGGGGAATATAAGGGAAGATATCCGCAAGAAGTGGATAAAATGCTACGTATGGAGTATAGCATTGTATGGGGCAGAAACATGGACGCTAAGGAAAAATGACATCAAATACTTGGAAAGCTTTGAAATGTGGACTTGGAGGAGAATTCTGAAGATAAAATGGACAGATAGGATGAAAAACGATGAAGTGCTATGAAGAATAGGAGAGAAGCGAATGATTATACAGACTATCAGAAAGAGGAAGGCTAACTGGGTTGGACATTACCTGAGGAGAGAGTGTATAATTAAAGACGTGTTAGAAGGATAACTAGATGGGAAAAGGGAAAGAGGTAGGAAAAGGTTTCAGCTGATAGACGATTTGAAAGGGAAAGAGAGTTATCAAGATATAAAGAGGACAGTGGAAAATAGGAGTATATGGAGAACCAGGTTTAACCAAGAATAATCACGGACCTGTCTACGGACAGACTACCTATGATGATGATATACATACACAGCGTGTTTCAATATTAAGCGTAAAAAATTCAGGGGCATATTCTAGAGGACAAAACAAGACTAAAATGCCCTATGACAGTATTTCTGAAAATGAATGAAAATGAAAATGAAACTTTAAAGAAGTCAGTATGAAATTAAATTAAATTATTCTTTCAAACAGGCATACAAACATAACGACTGTTAATAATTACAATATATGTTCAAAGTTGCATCCGTGAAATTGTAGACAGAACTCAGCTTGTCACATTAGTGAGCTTCGAACATGCCGCTAAGTGTATATCCTTGCTTTCTCTCTTCTCTCCTCCCTCTCAGTAGAATTCTTCCTTCCACTGTGTACCAGTTGTTTCCTGACTGATTCATTCTTCACTGGAGCTCATACTGTTACAGTAATGTGATTGCGATGGAGTTTCCAATACCGAGTACACAGATATGCACCTCATGTATGGTCTTGCTTGAGGAAATTCACTTGATGCAAGACGATTGTACCACGAATGTTTCCTTAACAGAAAATTGCCAAACTGTCAGACATTTGCAGCCATAGATAGACGTTTGAGGGAATGTGCTTCATTTTACAATGCCACAGAGCAGGGGCAGCCTCAAGCATATGGACAGGACATTGAGGAAGAAATACTTTTAAATGGTACAAGAAGATCAATGGACAAGTACACGAAGAATTGGTGCAGCTGTAGAGATTTCCCATGCATCTGTTCAAACATTTATTGTAATTATGAACAATTGTTATGTTTGTATGCCTGTTTGAAAGAATAATTTCATTTCATTTTGTACTGACTTGTTTGACTTCTTTCAAGTTTCATTGAATCGTAACTCCGAAATAAAGTGTTTTCAGAAATATTGTCATAAGGCATTTTATATATATATATATATATATATATATATATATATATATATATATATAATATAATATATAAAACTCATTATATGGTAATCTTTCCATAACAAATTAGCTGTTAAGTGGTATCCACCAAAATAGGTGATGGCAACCGAATTTATAAGAGAAACTTTTCTTCAATTTCCTTATGAAACTCTATAATAAAAAAGCTATAGAGGTACACAATATGATACTTATTATAAAATGCAAGTACTTACCTAATACCATATTTAAACAAGATTGGAAAGGTGTACTCCATGTCAGAGTACACCTAGTTTTCAAATGTGTTCTTTGGGATTTCACGATGTTCTCAATATTTTTTGCTCAGATAAGTATTTAACGAGAAGCTAGCGAGGTATATTGTAAAATACATGTAAGTTCTTATGTAAAGTTGTCGTTATTATTGTCCTATTTTAAACAAAATTGGAATCAGTTGGCAAATCTTAGTGAAACTTATTAATACCAAATTTCATCAAATGGTGTAAATATCATCAAAATTTTACCTGAGCTACAGTCGGCTATAATCTCATAGCTATAAATATTTTTTTGTATTTTGTTGCTTTTAGTAACCATAAAAGAAAAAAATTTGAAGAAAGATAAAAACTTAAATGTACAAGTTTTGGGTCCTCTGTTGCATCGAATGAAGCAGGTTGCTGCATCTCCCATAGAATTCTTGGTAATGACTAGGGAGCAGTGTACTATGATGCAACATAGGCTCAGTGCGTTGACACTTATAGCAGCATAAGATGAAAAAGCAGCTTGCATGGAAACAAAATGTGTAATTTCCAATCTCCCACCTGTATAAACTAACAGAAAACGTTTTAAATCTCTTACATATATTGTTCCTTTTGAATAGCTCATATTTATTCAATCATTATTGCTCACATAAAGATATAATCATATTTTATGATTTAAATGGTGGTAATGGTATTAAAACTGATGCAAATTAATTAAATGGGTAATTAGATATTTGATGTTATTCACTGTGCTTGATAAATGGTCTCTTAAATTTGTATTATGTGTTACCTTTATTTACTGTGTTTTTCTCTAGCTTGAAGTTTATTGAATATAAACTAAAAAAAATTAGTGTAGGATTTCCAGAAATATCTTACAGAGGGGGTGGGATGGTAATTGACACTATACCAAAGCTTTCAGAGGTTTTTTTGTCTGATTTTATTGTTTTTATGGTGCTCTTTGAGTTACGTTTGATTTTTATGCATATTTAACCCTAAGCTATTCTCTAATTCCCATATTGTGGCATTATAAAACTAGTAATTACCACACTTTCACAATTTATTCAAATGGCTTGAACTAATTTTTTCACAAAGATTATTTATGGTATTGTCTAGCAATGATTTGTTGGAAATAGGGTCATTTCATTTCCCGATTTTCATAAAAATATATCATATTTCTTCAAGGTGTGAATACTTACTAGCAATGGCAGTTCAGCGATGTACGTGTTTCATTCTGCTGATAGTATTTGCACACAAAGCTCTATCGACTCCAGTAAGACCGGACATCACGGCACCTCCAATCCAAGCTGTTGAGGATCAAGGAGCGAATCCCATATTTGCTGGTGAGAAAGTAGAATTAGTTTCATTACTTCAAATTTTAAATTTATTTAAATAACAAAATATTAAATGTTTGTAATCTTTAAGTTTGGAGAACATTTTCAAATATAAGATAATGAGGGGAGGTTATTGATCGCTAAGGTAATATTGTATGAATCCTCAAAAACTCATTCTAAAGTAATGACTAATGTATATTGATTGATTATGTCGCTGAAAGAACCGCATTGACAATTCTCTGACATTCAAAGAGTCTGGGGGGCTACTCTTCAAACGAACACCCAGGCTGTGAATTACCATAGCAACTTACCATACCATTCAATTCATAGGAAATGAGACTTATTTAGGTTGGAGATCTTATGCTCAATTGGATGATGAGACTTGGCAACACTGTACTTTCTAAATCATTCAAGATTGCTATCCTCTTTTAGAGGTTCTGTTTATGCTAATATATCTTTGTTTTATGAAAATGCCAAATGCTTTAAGAAAATAGTCAAGTTGGTTTTAGGTAGCCTTGTAGATTGGTAAAAATGACAATGGAGTTAGAGGAAGTAAGGGTATGAATGATTGATACCGTGAAGTACAGTGGTAGCTGTGAAAGCTAAAATAAGTATGTAATAATAATACTAATGATGTACAGCACAATATAATTTAAGTAGTAAATATTGTTAAAAGTTGGTGCCCCCTAACTTTTAGACTTTTTGCAACGGTTGAAGATAAATAAAAATTAAGTATTCTACCTATTGGTAGGTTCTTAGTTCATCCAATAGAACCATTCAAAATACTTCTCTTCATCTTATTATTACAATCCTCTTCTTTTAATCTATCCACTTTACATTTTCTCCTCCTACCTCTTTGTGACTTTCCTACAATCCAACTCTTCTATAACCCCTTTAAGTGGACTGTTGCCTCCAAAACATGAACCACCAATTTCTCTTGTTCAATTAATTTTTTCTAATCAATATCAAGTCGACGTCTCATAAACCTCTAATATTTTCAACTTTCTACTCTCATAGTACATATCTCAAACCCATTCACTGTACTGTGACAAAATTTTTGCTATCCACTTTTTAATGTCTACATTAAAAATACATTTCATGAATTCTCAAAAATGCCTCATTTGTATTTATTGTTCTTACTTCTTCTTCTTCTTAGTACTCCTATCATCCTGATTCAAATTATTACCTATGTAAATAAAAGGTTCCTCCTGTTCATGTGCACATGATAATACATGCCCTAAACCATGGGTTCCCAACCTTTATGATGGCAAGGCACCTTCGACTTAAAAGCAAAAGCGGTGGGTGCTGTTATTCCCTGTTACTCCCCCCTCCCTCTCTTCCCTCCCCCCCTTCTCCCCTCACACTCTCTCCCCTCCCCAACTTAGCACTCATAGGTATATATTAATAAGCTATTTTAAGTACCTACTGATTGTAGGAACATTAATTTTATTCATAAAACCTATTTCATTAAACTTAAAAATATAAAGCACAGAAAATATCAAAATTTCTATTTAACAATAAATCAAAATTAAATTATGAAATTAATTGAAGACTTTACTTAAATAAGCTGCGATACTTGTTTTGACATAATTACATACATGCATAGATACATTATATATATATATATATATATATATATATATATATATATATATATATATATGCATGCCAGAATTCTTTTTCAAAATATTTTCTCTCTACACTGACACCTTTCTCTCTAATGCTATGGCAAGGCATTTATGTCGGCAGCATAGAAAAGAATTGACTGACTGCCTAGCCAGGTCAGGACACTGCACTTTATAGTTTGTCATCTGTCTTGAATTTCGGCCCTCCAAGTTGCTCCTTCATTGGCCCAAACAAGTGATAATCACCAGGGGCTAAATCTGGACTGCAAGGAGGGTGGTTCACAATGTCCCTGCCCAATCTTGCCAATGCTGTCATTGTCAAATTCGCTGTATGGAGACATGCAGGATGATTCCCTTTGACACTTTTCCAGGCCTTTTCTTGTGAGTTGCGGGATGAACATCATTGGAAAGCAAGTTGCTGTAATATTGAGCAATAACTGTTTGCTGAGGTGGAAGAAAATCGACATGAATCACCCCTTCGGAATCCCAAAGTATTCTTGCCAGGAGTTTGCCAGCTGAAGGCTGTCTTAAAAATTTTGATGGGGCAGGGATCATTTGTGGCACCATTCCATACTGGACGTCTTTAATTCTGGAGTGAAGTAGTGTACTCATGTTTCGTCACAAGTCACTATTCGCTGCAGAAATTCATTTCCCTCCAGTTAAAACCGTTACAGATGTTCGGCAGACACAGCAACACATTGTGCTTTCTGGTCGAACGTGAGCATCTTTAGGACACAAAAAGGGCACACACATTCTTGAACAATAGGTGCTCATGAATAATTGTCTCTACACTTCTAACACTTATGCACACTTTGAAGCAATATCACGCACTGTAATTAATCTGTTTTCCAATATCAGCCTCTCGACACGACAAATGTTCACATCTGTGACAGCTGTCGGTTGCACATGTGATTGGTTTGCGACTTTTTCACGGTCTTGGGAAAACTTGTCACACCAATCATACAGTTGCATATGAAAAGACCTCTTCTGCATATTGTGCACTTAACCTGTGGAGAATTTCAGTTGGCTTCACTTTTCTTTCACCAGAAATTTGATAATACAGAGCTGTTCTACACTCTGAGTGACAGGGTTTGATGCCATATTGTACTGCTTCTATTGCACATGCACGGAGGGAACAGTTATGTGTTAGAGAGTGAGAGCAGTGTTGCCACTGTCTACCAGGATGAATGTTTTGGCATTCTAGTCCAAACACATTTTGTATAAAAATAAAGTCCAGGTCAACCTTGAACTTCCCTCATATTTTAAATTATTTCAATTAGTCTATGGTGTACAAGCAATTATCCCTTCGAATATTTTATAAGAAAATTACTGACCTGTTTATTATCAATAAATAGAGGTATGAGACTAGAGCATAAAGATGAAGTGATACTTCTTCGTAAACAAGCAAAGAAAGAATGACTACCATATGCCAGCACCTACAAATTGGATGGAATACCTTATGGTAATGATTGAAGGTAAAATGATAACATTAAATCATTCAAGAGGTCAACGAATGTGTGAACAAAACTGCAAATGAAATCATGCCATGATGTGTATGCCACTGTTTATAAATTTATAAGACAAAGTAATGAAGTTTTTTTAGATTTGTACTTTCTAGATTCTGTGGATACTTAACACTATAAGTCAAAAGAGCTTTAGGGAGTTTTAGAGAGGACACCTGAACAAACTTCAGCAGACATCACAGCAAACCTTTGCAGGTGCCATGGTGCCTGTGGGCACTGTGCTGGGAACCCCTGCCCTAAACTATTGAAAAACCTGGATGGGTATTCAATACCTTTTTGCCTCACATTAAGTAGAATTCTCACCAGAAAAAGTATGAAATGCTTTGAAGTTATACATCTAAGCAGAAAAGTAATTATCTCATCATCTGCATCTTTCAGTTGCAATATTACTTTTCCAAGTAATAGCCAAAGCAAAGCTTGTGGTAGGTATAAAAAAATTCCAAAACATGAGAAGGTTATTAAGCCACAATTTTTCCCATTCCAGGATAGAATCACCTTGAAATTTTTATTGATTTCATAAGTGTCCATGAGCTAAAAACAAAGTATTGTATCAGTGGCATAACTACAATGATGCAGAGGGCATGGTCATGCCCAGGTTCAAGTACTAAAGGGGTCCATGAATGCCCGAGTTAATTTTTCTTTTTTTCTCTTAAGAAATAAACAAGTGCTGGAATAAGAAAAAGTAAATAAACCTAAATTAAAAAGTATAGAAAAACTATGGAGACTTTGTTCCTCTGTGTTCTTCAACCACCAACCCCAATTTCACAGAAAAGGGATTATTCCTACAGTTTAGCTGCTATTGGTGTAAAATGTGAAATAACACATAATAAAAATATTCATATAAAAATAGTAATAATAAAAATATTGGTCATATATCAAGAATATTAATTATAGCAACTAGCATTGAAGTATGAGATAAATTTTGCTGCAACCATTTCAATGGTTAATCTATATAGGTAATTTTAAAAGTTAATAAAATTTTTTGGGGATCTTTGTTTTGTTCTTCACCAAGCTGGAGCCCTTTGCACAATCTTATGCCTGGGTTCACTCATTCTTGAGTATACCATTGTATTATATCATACTTAAATTATTATTGCAATCATAATAAGAGATTTTACTTTCAGTCAGTCCTGAGGGTGAACGCATTCCATGTGGGTCTGAAACTGACTGTACTTCATCGATATTGGGTCCAGAGTCTCATTGCAGTGGAAGTCATTGCAAATGCAAAGTAGGTGCTAACCAGTCACCAAATAGCAAAAAATGTCTTATTGGTAAGCATAGCACTTGTAATATTAATAATAACTCCTTTTAAATCGTAATAACAGGTCCAGTAGTACTCTTCTACAAAATACAGCAAGTATTAAAAGAAAATATATCAGTTCAATATTTTTTCCACCAAATAAACTTATACAAAATGTCTCAAACTTTTTGTTTTTATGGACCACCCACCAGTACAGAATATAACCATGGATTATAATAACGTATGTATTTGCCCGAATCCAAGCTGAGGTTTTTTCCAAATTTCTCCTTGCAAAAATCGAGGGTTGTCCTAAATTCAAGTATGAAGTAGTATAACGTCAATACATCGCGGTCAATTCGATGCATGTCAATTCATCACGCGACCAACTCGTCATACATCAATACTTCTCATGACCAACTCATCGCGCATCAATTCATCACTCAACAAACTCGTTTCGAGACAATTTCTTTGCGAGAATAATTCGTCGCTAGACATAATTGTCGCGAAACAAATTGGAATGCAAGACACCATAACTGATGTATGGCATAGGAAATACACTTGTTGGGTTGGGAGTCATCCCTTGCGATACACCATCCAATTTTTCTCGCCTTGTGTAATTCACAAAGAGAATTGTGATTCATTCTGGTATTATTGAAATAGAAAGAAAAATTTTGCTGTGGAAAAATGTCTCCCCCTGCCTTACACCAGACATGATGTCTTTTTGATCGATGAATTGATGCATAATGAGTTAGACGTGCGATGTATTGATGCGCAAAGAATTTTTTATACGACAAATTGTCGTAGAACCATAGGAAATATGGTAACATGTCCAATCGACGTTTTTTTAACAAATGAAATGTAAGATAATATATTCATATCTACTGAAATTTTTCATTGCAAACTTGCGATCTGGATTTCAATTAATACAGTATTAATTTTTTTAAATGCATTTTTGTAAATTGTTTTTTTCTCAAATAAAAATTTGTAACAAATCTTTTCAATTAATGAATGAACTAGTATACTTACATGTGTATGAAATATACACCAAATATGTTGTGAGATTTTAGGTCATAAAATCCTTCTTCTCTTTTGACAGTCTGCTTAAAGGGAGGGCCCATTTTAAATTCTGGTAAATGCGTATATCACATTGCTATTCTTTCCAGTCACTAATTCTTAGGACCATGGATATAATAAATCTTTATTACTAAAAATTTTACTTTCATTTTTTAAATTACTAAAGCAGACCACCTAAAACAAGCATTTTATACCTCAGTTGAGAAGCAATATCCTAACAAATAATGGGATTTTAAGTGGACTTGTAAAAAACAATTTTAATATTTTAGTAAATTTGTATATTTTATATTTATTTGAGAATATATAGGAAATGAAGTTGTTTCACTTTAAAGTAGGTATAATATGCATACTCAAATGAACATAACATTGTATAAGTCAGTGTTTCTCAACTGGTGGGACTCAAAGGATTTCATGAGGCCCACAAAATATCTGAAAAAATTTAAGATCTCTTAACAATATTTAAAAACTATCACAAAGGTATACCAAAAATTTATATTAATAAAAAAATGTAATAAATAACTAATGAAAATTCTAATAAATTGTTTTGTGGTTTTAAACAATCAGGTTATTTTAGTCAATAATATAGAATTTTCTCCTTCCTATATATACTCTTACTGATATATAGGATGGCTGTAGAAAATTTATTAATTTAGATGAATTGCAGATAATTTCCTACAGCTTATGTATTGGGAATTGCTGGTGTAGGCTATATACCAGGGGTGGCCAAACTATCTTACCCTCGGAGCCACAAATGATAATGTTCAGAAGTTTAAGAGCTGCATGAAAAAAATTCTGTGCTCATAAATTTACAATCAGTAATACATAACCTGTATCTGAGGCAATTCAGATATAATGCATGTTCCTTAGGCATCCCCCCCATGCCTCGAGTCACACTATGTCATAGTCTTCCGTATTGAAAATGTTGACACGCCTCTGAATAGGAATTTAAAAGAGCCACATACTAAGTTTAAAGAGCCGCGGTTTGGCCACCCCTGCTATATACCTTGGTCAACATAGGATTTTTAATTAATGGATAATTAGATGGATACTATGCCAAATTTTGGTTAACCATAAAGGCTTCAATAAAGAAAAAAATGGTCATTTCAATCTGAAAAACTATCAATTTTCATATATTGAAATGATATTTATTTACTTTTTAAATTCTGCAATTATCAACCTTAATAAGTAAATGCATTGAAAATTCTTGAATGGGGCATATTAGAGTAATTAAAGTAAATTAAAATAGCTACATCAATGTCACTGGTGAGAAATGCACCAAAGATGTTCCAAAAATCTTCTGTTATATGCAACATCACTGATCATATTTGTTTGGAAGAGGGGTGTTCTCAGAAAAATCTCAAGCAGACGTTGACACATGCTACATTTCGGGTTGCCAACCTCAGGCTTTGGGGCTGGAGATCTCCGGGTCATCGCCATAATCTCCGGTCGAGTATCTCAAATCTCCGGTTCACTTTCGATTGCAGTTGGAAGCCTTTTTTTAATTTTCTGCGTTTTAAACATCATTTGAATTGAAATATTTTTCGCTCTAATTGCATTTGTATTTTGTTTTATTTATATTGATCAATCTGCTATAGAGGTTTTCCCACAGTTCTTTTATTAAGTTCTCGTCTTTTGATATTTTTATAACTTTTTTATCTATTAAGATAAATGGGGTATGGGGGGTATGTTGCTTACGACAGTGACCAAAGTCAACTGAAGATGCCCACTCAGTGGGCGAAATGCATGGGGTGACTTTAAGTTAATTTATTCAATTTATCTTAATTCAACTAGCCATAAGTGTTTATCTGAGCGTTCAACCAACATCAAATAATCTATTCCAGCTTTTTATCTATATTTACTTTCTACAAAAAACTTGAACTTCTTGCGTATTTATTACTCGTTCATACTACAAACTGCTTTATTTCTGGATCGGTAACATAACACAATTACGACTGTGAGGCACTGCAAAATATGCGAAAACCACTAACGGAATTATGGAATAGTGTACTTATTTTTTACCGTCTTTTCTTCAATTTTACTATTTCTTGAATGTGGATATTTGATAACTGCTTTAGACTGTGATTTAAATATAATTAAGGATTATATAGCTTTTAACTATAATAAACGAGCCATATACATTATTTGTCTTACGAAATTCTGCAAATAATTAAAAACTAGTTAGGAAGAAGCTTTTCGTCTTAATAATTTAATTGTTTAACATCCCATTATTTCTTATTGTTCGGTTTTATAACTTTTCAAATCTGAATAATTTGGATATTGTAAAATTAATTCACTCGTATGTATCTTATATGAAAGTTATATAATACTCCAATTTTTTATTATATTGTCCTTGTTTACTTTAATATATCGTATATTTAGAAAACTATTTCTTCGGGTGGTTTACTTGGTTACCAAAATGATAAATTTTTCACTTGTGCCTAATTTTTATAAACCCTTTTGCGTCAACTATTAAAATGGAGTCAGATAAGAAGCAATGTAAAAAAGCATCAAATAATGATAGTGATGATGTAGAAAAAAGAGAATTTAAAAGATATGATACTCACTTTGATGATAATTGATTGCTGGAAAGTAGTTATAAAAAAGATTAATATACTGCTTGCTGCAGTAAATGTAGAATAACATTTACTATGTGTCATGATGGAGAGAAGGCAGTTAGAAAACATACAGCTAGTAAAACCCATCTTGCAAATGTTAATTTGTTATGCGAAATCAAATGATGAGCCAGTTTCTTTTTCCTAAGTTGATTACTAATGAGACCTTTAAAAGTTGCTGCCATTGCAGTAGCTATTCAACATCATCGTTCCTATATTAGTTTTGACTGTGGCAACAAATTAAACAGAGTATTATTTTCTGATTCAAATTTGGCTAAGAAGGTTATCTGTGAAAGAACAAAAAGTGAAGCTACAATTAAAAATGTATTGGCATCTAAGTCAGTTGAAATCCTTCATGAATTTAAAGTTAATAGCATTGAACATGTTCCATATTCATTTGCAACTGATGTTTCCACCAAAATAAAAAAACTTTTCTCTCTGCCCATTAAATTTTTTGATAAAATTAAAGGCATTAAAAATAGGTTACTTGATTTCTATGAAAGCTCTGATGAAATTGCTCTACGTATTTCTTCAGTAATTTGCCTGAAGTTTGAGGAAAATGGTTTAAAATTACCATGTATGAGTTCATTTTCTGCTAACAATACAGCAGCTATTTTTGGTAAAAATAATTCAGTGCACACATTAAAAGAAAAAAATTTAAATTTACTTAAAGCTAATTATAAGTGCCATATTATTCATAATTGTGGTCATTTGATGTTGAAAATTTTGTACTTAAAGTCTAAGCTGAATTTTCTCATAGCTCCAAAAAAAAGTAGAAAGTTTAAAATCATGCTTTGAATATTTGAAACTAGAGTATGAAAAAAATTTAAAGCATATTATTATCTTTTGCAGATGTTGAGCGATTGGGCGCTACTTGTGAAGAAGATGTACAGTGCATAAAAAATCTTGGTGAAAATGTGCACTGCAAAGATAACTACTGTATTTGCAAACCAGATGCTGCAGTTGTCAATAATAAGTGTTGGAAACAAGTTCGTGAGTACAGCCTCTGAAATATGAGCATTTTGCCTTGGAAAAACTTATTAGTTTATGAAGATTTCAAGAAAAAGTGATTTTGTAAAACACTAATTAAAAACAACCTAATGAAACTGAATTTTCTTTTTGATTATATGATTATAACTTCATGCAGTTACACCACCTTTTTGAACTACGTGAATAATTGGTTCCGGAAAACTGCCGCGAAATCCAAATTCGCGAAGTGCAAGTCCTATTTTCCCATAAGACGCCATGTTATTATGAGACTGGTTGCCAGCCAACCTAAAAAATTCACTAAACCTAGCGTATTAAAGTTCTAACATTCCTTTTAGTAATCACATTCAAAATGCGCAGCAAAAAATCTTACGTTATAAGATTATAGCAATTCTTAGATCTTGGGGTGCCGGTGGTGTAGTGGTTAGGATGCTGGCTGCTACTCGCCTGCTGCTTGAAAAGGCATCGGGTACAAATCCTGCGCAAGTAGGATTTTTCCAAGGTTGCCTGACCCCCTGTTTGTGTGGTTTGAGGAGACCGCGAAAATTCAGCTGTTCCGTCCTTCAGAACGGACATTAAGCTCTTGGTCCCCTTGGAGTTCTTTGTAAGAGCAGACAAATGCCAGCACCGGGTTTCCCTCCTCCCTTCCCTGGCTATTCATTGCACTACCTCTTAGATACCCACTGTGCGTAGGACAGAGGTGAATCGGCTGGGCATTCAAATTCAATTCTTAGATCTACATTAAAAATTCGTAATAAACAATGAGAACCTAACAAAACAACAGTTACTTAAATTACATTCAAAATACAAAGATAATAGCATTAAATCATTAAATATTTCGGTCAAAAACCAGCAACCTCATATGCGAAGAATGATTATTTTCAATGCCATACTCGTAAAAGTTGTGAAAAACTAAACGTGCAAGATGCTCTTCCATTAGCCCATAATTTCTAATTTGGCCACTAGATGCCATCAACTTCAACTGTTATCGAAAATGGCGCCGTTGGCAGTAAAGTTTAAACTGAGCTACAAAAAAATTAAGTCGATTGTTATCAGTTTGTTTACTTTGCTAACAACGAGCATGATAAATATAATATAATAATAATGTCCTTTACTAGGGTGCTAAAGTTTAAAATGAACTTAGAAACAAAAAAGTATAGAGAGTTCACGCTTGTTGGCATCGTAAACACATGGTGCGAAATGGAAGTAATATGAGTGAAACACATGTAATGGTCATAAAAAATGTTGTCCAAATTCCGAACTGCAAGCACGCGAAGTTCAAAAAGGTGGTGTATTCATAGAAAATATTTTTGTGATTTTGTATCTACTAGAAATCAAGGGTTGAATTTTTTTATCAGTCAAGAAAAGATTAGTTGAATAACCAATCAAATATAGTCACAAGATCATGAAGACCGACCAAAAATTGTCAAACAATATTTTTGCTGCAGAAATAGAAATCTTGAAATTCAGGCATAAATTCAAGTAGACTATACCTAAGACAAAAAATAAAGTTGGAGATCTATATTAAGAAATATTATGTTGTGTCACTTTTTATTGAAAATTTGGCTAAACTTTATCTATTTTGTATAATGCAGATAAATTTCTAAAGGCTTGTTATAAAACCCTCTAGCAGATTTTAAAAACGACTTTTTTTAAATATTCAAAATAGACCCAGGTAGTCAAAACCATACTTAAGCTTAGTATTTTTAAAAAATTCTTCTAAATTAAAATACTCCTCTAATTTAGGAAAAGAATTAAACAAATGCACACCCTCTGTTTCCCCAGTCTGACTTGTACTGTGATTAGTTATACCAGTCTTTTTCCTGTTGAATATCATCAGTTGGAAATTGCCAACTACTTGGATGTTTTCATCCTGTTTGTTTCCACATTTACACAGGATATTTCACAAAAATTATCAATTTCATTATTGCACCAGCATAGTAGCTCAGACTTTGATTTTTTTAAATGTGTCACTAACCCAATTATTATTATTATTATTGCAGCTTTATCAGGGCATTGTGAGCAAAGTGAGGAATGTATAGGAGGAAGCGACAGTGTGTGTTTACAGAACGTTTGTCAGTGCAGTTCCACGAAAGTGCCACACCCAGACAACACCCGCTGCCTTCCTGGTAGGAAATAATTATCCAACCTTACATATATATATATATATTCATAAAATATAGAGCTTTCATTCAGTAAATAGAATTTTTCTATTATTGAAGTTAACTAGGGCACTGACTTAAAATTAGAACTCAATCCTACCTTAGATGCAATAGAAAATATGTTAGCTTATAAGTTGTTGATGCTGTCTATTCTCTTATGTATAACTTCCCATTTAGATGAAAGAAAAATTATTAATTATTTATAATAGGACAAAATAAAACATTTTTCCTGAAAATCTATATTAAGGCACAATTTATTCAAAAAAATATTTCTTTTACCAATTTCAGTGGCCACAGCATTTAATGATCCTTGTGTAGAATCTATCCAGTGTACTGAACAACTTGGAGATGGGGCTAGATGTCATGAAAATAAGTGTCAGTGTTCCACTGGTTACCGCTTCGATAATAATGCATGCATGAAGAATCTTAGTAAGTATTATTTTTCCAGTGATCATAAGAATAAATATATTACATTGCAAGTACAGGAATGAGAAAATACTTTCTAGATAATCCAGTTCCATCTGTTTACTCAATGCTGCAAGCACATGAAAGAAAATTAAGCACATTTTTGTAATTACTATAATAAAAGCCTAAATGTTGAGTTCGTGTATAACGATGACGTCATCAATGGCACTTTTTAACGCATTTTTGACAAACTTCCCGATTAGGTGAAAAGTTTAAATTTCGCATGAATGATTGAATCAGATATAAAATTAAATGAAAACAATACGAAAAAGATCCGGGTTCAACACCAGGGGGGCGATTTCCGTTTCATGTAAGATAACACGTAAAAAGCGACTTTTTAAAGTGTACGCTTTTATTTTTTTGGAAATTTAAATTAGAAAAATTGACGTACGATCTTCGAATTTAAACTGTATGTATTAGGAAAATTAATGAAGTTTCTTATTATATTCATCTTTTTCTGCCTACCTTTCGAAATCTCTCATATTAAACATTTAAATAACATATATTGGAAAAATATCAGCTTTTAAACGGGATGTTGCCTTGCCGATCACATCATTGTTAAACTTCGAGAACCAATTGTTGTCACAACCTGCATACGTGTAATATATGAGTGCATAGATTGCCTTAAATAATCGTAGGATTTTTCGCAAAATTAAAAGAGAGGGAAAGAAAAAGAGGAAGTGAGGGAGAAAGAGAGAGAAGGACGGCGAGAGAAAGGAAGGGAATATTATTATTTATCTGTCATATGCCGGGCAATACACTGGTTATAACTGATTTTATTTACTTCAGTTACTACGAAGATTGTTTTCAATGACAACAATTAAATAACCATGCAAGAAATTTCCAAAGTTCAAAGTGAATTATGACTTTGTTCGAGTTCTGAAAACCTTTTCAGTGCGACGCTAATAATCTCATGAAAAAGCAATTGTAGTACCATCCTCTCTTGATTGGGAAGAATAAAATTTTATGTTAAATGCTTGCTGTTGAATAGAGCCTGCTTGATGGCAGTGCCAATGGTGCAAACTTACAGAGGCTGCACGATTTTTAAAAAAATTTGTTGTGGCCCCCACATGACTTTCTCTATTCCGAATAAGTTAAATGATAATAAATATTTTAAGGAACTGTGAGAAAATTCTAAAGACTTTACAAAGAGCAGAAATAAACTCAAACTGTAGCCTTCTGATATTGGATATAGCCCATACAATATATAGCTCCAACAATTAAGAAAATAAAAAGAAGCTTAAAGTGTTCACAATAGTCGCTGGTAGGTGGTGTGGTTGTGCCAGCTAAATAATTTATTTTTTAAAATATCTCTCCAACAATACATTATATGGGAAAATGTTTCAAACAAAGCTTGTAGAAAATTGATTTCCTACAACTTTTATTCCGGTACATTTTTATATTTATCAAATATTAAAGCAAATATTTCAAAATAACGGATAAGTGGCAAGAGTAAACATCCACTTCCAGTTTACCGTTTTTCACTGAAAACTAATCAGCTCTTGTGCCTTTAACAAAAATATTAATTATAAAATTTCGCATTGATCTGATTAATAGTTTTGAGTTAGAGCACCCACAAAATTCCGATCACGCACACACAGACCCACATACATCATCGAGAAAATAGTCAAAACGTGTTAAGTGGACCTTAAAACATGTTTATCCGTTGAAATTTCGAATTCGTTTTTTTTATTAAAACAATACTTGCTCTATACTTCGTACATGGAGAAAGTAAAAATATTTGTTGTACTTAAAAAGTACATACATTTATAAAAATCAGAAAAAATATTATACACTGACAAAGTGAGAGAGATAGCTTTATTTATTAAAGTTTACTATTAAAAATTTTTGATTCGTAAGAAGCCCTGTGCTCACACTTTGCACCGGGCCCTGCAATTTTCCTAGCCAGTTCTGCTTTCAAAGGTTTTACATAGTTTGAATTGGCAATGGATTATTGCAAATTCATAAATTATGAGAATCAAGTTGCTAATTGTTGATCTTCTTTTAGTATTGGGTGAACAATGTGAAAACCTTAACATTGATGCACACTGCTTTCTGGAAGATGGTCTTGGAAAGGATCGAGTGGTTTGCGACAAGGTCTGTCAGTGCAAAGAGCCATTTGTTCCTACCGATGATAGAACAAAATGTCTTGAACCAGGACAAACAGGTTAGTAATCGAAAGTGAGGGATGTAATTCATTAAATAGAAGAATTTACGATTTATTTAACTGTGTAACATCAACCCGATATTAATTCATACCATGTATCAGATAGGTTAGTAATTGCACGTGGGGAATATCTCTTTAAATGGAAGAATTTACTATTTCTTTCATTGGGCAATACCAGCCTTATCTTAATTCATATTGTGCATCAGAAATGAATGCAATAAGTATACTATAATAGGGAGATCATTTGATGGGGTAATGAACAAAGATTTGAAATTTCTTAATCAAATTCACAACACTTTCTTATACACTCTGTTTATGAAAAATTGATAATACAGTAAATCCTCGATTTAACAGACCCCGATTTAACGGACTTCGACGAAACTTATACGGGAAGGTGTCAAGCAATGAGCAATGAAATTAAAAGGAGGCAGAGTGAGGCAGTAGAAATTCGAATTCATTTGTTATGCTGCACTTAGGGATACATTGGTTCGATTCCCGGTAGCACAGGATTTCCCACAGGACTTCGTACTTGCCGCGGCGATGTTTTTCATGCCTGTGCGTTAGTAACTTACGAGACGGTAACATTGTGGAGTGGTATGTCGAATGAAACAAAAGGCGTGCTAATTTAAATTTCAAGTGTAATCACAAGTTGATTGCAGTGATTGCTCCGAGAAAGGAGAAACTAAAAAAAACTTTTCCAGGCAATTTTGGATTGCCATATTTATGTTTCAAATCTTCAGACTGCCAACTGTTCCAATCTATCAGTTTTTTGCGCTTTTAGGTTGGTAAAAACGTCCTGATGTTTATAGAATATTTACATAAATAGAAAAAACCACATCGGTCGGAAGTGAAGCGGCAATAGTGGGAAATCGAGGATGGCATGCGCACGGAAATTTCAAAGTCATAATTATACATGTTCTTCGAATTCGAATTAACAGTTTTACCACATTAGATAAACATATTATTCTTGTTTAACAGTGTTCCTAATGTACTGCATTTCACATTATAAGATGTGGCCATTAAGGTGCATTTTGCTTCGTCGTATGACGAACTTTCGGATTTAACGGACTTTTGGCAATAACGGACACCCTATCCCCACAATTAATCCATTAAATCAAGGATAAACTGTACATATTACTGGTCTCTGACAAAAATATATGATTTGTAGCTGCCCTTTGTCTTAAAGTTATGTGTTGCTCTTATAAGCCAACAAGCCAGACACATTAAGCATTTTTTATTTTTGATCACAAACTACACACACTATATTCTTATTCATAAATATTCTCCAAGGACATAATCAATTAAAATACATTCATACAAATCTCTCTTTACAGATCCTGGTTCAGGAGGAGGTGCTTCAAGTATTTCTCCATTCTTTGCCACTCTAGTGAGTGTCATGTTAGCTAGATTAGCTGCATCTTAAGTGTTCAAAAATATTTGGAATGTTTGTGACCAAGTGAGAGTGAATGGATGTGTGTGTCTCATGTGAGATATTTTTTCTATAATGATATTAAAATTGATGTCGCATTTCAGATAGAAGTAGAATAAAGTCAATATTATAATATATGATTAATTTTTTGCTACAAATCTAGGTTTCAAAAATATTCTTTTCCAAAGTAATCTAGAAGCTAATAAAAATATACTTAAAGAACAACATTATTTTAAGTCATCAAACAAATAATTTTTCTGTGTCAGAAAGTTATTTTTTTAAGTTAAAACAAAATGTAAAGCTAATAAATTTTGATTTTTATACCAGCTGTTTTTCATTTTAAAATAGCCATTATGGTTTAAAATTAATTATGGTATGCATCATTCTCCATTGTCATTGTTAATATCTCATAATAAAACAAAAATGTCATTAATTTTCCTCCTTTAAATAATTTATTAAACTAAAAATTTCGACTTTAAACATTTTATGATTTTCTATGGTACCACCCTGTACTGTCTCAATAGTTACACATACCTGTATTTACAGTCTGCATGAATTCTCATATAATTTTTATGAATAAAAAGTTGTAAACTCCTCAATGATCAAGAGTCTTCTCAGGGCTGTAGGACTTCCTTTGGTAATAATAGCTCTATATTTCCCTGTCAAGACTTACCCCTATTACAATGACAGTTAAATTTTCCTGATTCTGTCAATGCCTCTCTCTCTCTCAATGGTTGACCCATATATTTTGCTTATTCCAGTTACTCAATATTGCTGCTTTTCTTCATTAGCACTCTCATGAACATTACTCATTTTTCTAATCTTTCAAAGGATGCACCCTTCAAATTGTAGGCAAAGTAGGTAACTGAACACAAACTTGACATCTTAATTTGGTTAAAATTATATTGTTATAATACATAATATATTTTTCGTGCATTGTAAACACTGTAAAAGTTGTAAAATGTATAATTTTTTAATAGGTACACTCATCCCACAAATGACATGGTTTTGCTTCATAAATAAATAATTTTTAATTTGTCCTTGTGATGTTACAAAGGTAGCATATAGGATTCGTCAGAAAAACAAGAAAAAACTATCACATACATTCATTAATACTATATATACATTTAGACATGAGAAACTCATTTTTGAAAAGAGAAAAAAGTCTGCTATGACTGGGAATCGAATCTGGGACTTCCACTTGCTGGGCAGATATTCTACCACTGAACTATCATAGCAGATCACTTTTCTTGTTTCTGAATGTAGTTGTTTTCTTGGTTGGGTCCGAACTAGCTAAGCTAGGATCAACCGGCCCCAACAGGTGACCTCGAAGAGATACAGCAAAGAAAACTCCTCCCTCTCACATGGTGAGATTGCCAAGCTAGAAATTGATGGAATAAAGTAAACTGAAGATCCCATGCAGACAGTCATAAGCTGTAATATTGGGAATATTTTTGAAATTAGACAATTGATTGGCTATGACAATTCAGTGATAGAATATCCAGCTGGCAAGTTGAAGACCCAGGTTCGATTCCCAGTCATAGCAAACTTAGGGGAAAAATTTACAAAATGTACGAAGCGGGTAATCGTTTTAGCTACCCCTCCAGTGGTTAAATCAATTAATGATGCATGCAATGAAAACATCCAGTGCACTAAGCCATTGGGAGAAAAGGCCGAATGTAAGAATGGTAAATGTCAATGTTTAAAGGATCACCACTTCCAGAACCAATCATGCATCCAGATTCCGAGTGAGTATGGTTTCTCCAGCGAAACTAAAAATAGTTATAATACATCATAAGATGGAGAGAACACAAGTCGTATGATAATAAAGGATATATAAAACCATGCGTTTGTTAAATAATAGCGATCATGTGAAAGAGTAATTTCGTCACCGTTCTCTTAAGTCTGAACTCTCAAACTCTTGATCGCAAAATAAAGTGAACTCATCCCAAAGTTCGGGAAGAACAAAACGTTACATAAAGCGCTTACCTTCATAAATCTGACTAGTGTTATTTGAAATTGGCTATGGATTAATGTAAATTAATTGAGTAACACGTAGCCAGTGATAAATGATCGTGTTTTGTACTGAATTGAGAGAATGCAAAGCATAAGTAAATCTTAAGGATAGGACTAGATATTTTGAAAAATAACAGCCAAGTGATAATCCTTCGCGAGAAGTATGTTGTTAAATGACAAAATCCGGTTATTGTGCCATAGATAATCATTATAATAAGCTGCTTCTTACACACACACACACACATATATATATATATATATATATATATATATACACCGTATTTCCTCTATTCTAAGACGCACTTTTTAATGTCTCTGAAATCGGGGCGCGTCTTACATTCCATCGCGTCTGTAGTATTATTTTTTTTCGAAAAGCTATTACTAAATCAAGGGTGCGTCTTACAATCGATGGTGTCTTATTGTTAGAATCGAGGAAATGCGGTACCTAGACAGGGCCAGCGCAAGGCAGTTTGGCGCCCTAGGTTAACTTTGTTTTTGGCGCCCTACTCCAATCTAAATTATACTAAAAATCTAATAGATGAAAATTTTTTTAAATAGTAATTACACTATGACGTCTATAAGCACCGGTATTACTTAAATATAATATTAATAAAATATCGTTTCTTATTTTTAAATAATTTTCTTCGTAATTACTAAAAACAATGTTTTTCCACATCAAAAAGGATGTATGGTAAGTAATCGTGGAAAAATGGGCATTAAGAAGAATTTTTAGCAAGAGATAAGCAAATCATAAATTTAGGCGCGTAAGTTAGTTGGTACGTCAACATCTTCAAGAATTACACATTCTCCAAATCTTCCTCAGACCTCTAGTTTAAACTTATTATACTTTTAGGATTGGGGTAGCATTGAAGAGGAATTAAAATCATTTTGAATATAAAGGTTTATGCAACTCAAATGAACTTGAAAAATATAACAACATGAATCAATAAAAGATGACAGAAAAGTATATATTAATTTAAAAAATAATACAGACACACACATACTTATTCACTGCCGTAAAATCAAAACATTGGTTCTTCATGGCGCCCTAGGCAGTTGCTACCCCGTTCCGCAGGCCCTGTAACTAGGATATATATAAATAGGCTGGCCAGATTCCGAGGAAGTAAAACCGGGACACAACGTGTTCTGGGGAAGAAAAACCGGGACATAACCGGGACAATATAAGATCTTTAGTTTTTTGTCGCTTACATGCCAAATAGATAAATTCTGTGGCCAAGATTTTCTTGACAAAGTAGTCCATAGTTTTTTCAAATGCTAACATTATGTGCACAATATTATTACAGAATTGGTCAGAAAATTGATGGGAACAAATATTTTAGAGTCATATTTACCGTATTTTTCGGGCAATAAAACGCACCCCAAGTTTTTAGAAAATTTTCCAGAGAAAGGATATTTTGGTTCACCAAAGCATTTAGAAAAGGCCACGTCGCGTATCATTTCTAGCCGTGGTTAAATCCGTATCTGACAACATTCAAGAAAATATTATGGCGTGCTAACAGTTAAATATAACGTTTTAGATAAACTTAATTCGTTAAAGTAAATAGGGATGATCTTAAACAGAAATAATTGCTTCAAAACTCGTATAGCTAAACGTGCTCTGAGTTAACTCGGCTGTCGGAGTGCGCTGCATACCTCGCACCTATAGGCACTCCTTACGGATTGTACTTATTTAAACTTATTTGAAGGATGAGATTTTGATTCCTAATAAATGGACTGCTTGTGTAATAACATGTAACTGGTGTAATGTGATTTATTTATCCCATATTTATGAAATATAAAATTAAAAACAATTTTAACCGGAATTAAAAATTACTAACTCCAAACCGTAATGTTTACCCAGAGAAGCGCTCAAAAGAAAAAGATTTAAAATAAAAATACTTACAAGTTTCCTGGACAATGGCCTAACAGGGACTTGTGGTCAAAACCTAAGCCTAAAAGGAAAAAATAAAAGCATGAGTAAAAGACAAATAAAGAAAAACTTCTCTGGAACAAGCATATACGACTTCAGTTACTGAAGATGAGACCCTAGCTCTCGAAATACGTATTTAGTGCTTGTTCCAGAGAAGTTTTTCTTTATTTGTTTTTTACTCGTGCTTTTATTTTTTCCTTTTAGGCTTAGGTTTTGACCACAAGTCCCTGTTAGGCCATTGTCCAGCAAACTTGTAAGTATTTTTATTTTAACCTTTTTCTTTTGAGCGCTTCTCTGGGTAAACGCTACGGTTTGGAGTTAGTAATTTTTAATTCACCTATCTGCCGTAGTCTCCTGCCCCGTTTTTTCAATTTTAACCGAGACAAATACTAAACCGGACGGGACGCCGGGACTTCTAAAATCTGGGACTGTCCCTGATAAACCGGGACGTATGGTCACCCTATTTATAAAATCCGTTTTAAACGGGAAAATTCATCTAGTTTCATTATAAATAGCTTTCTCTGGAGATCGCATTGGTTTATTTTTAGGAGTTTAGATCCTGGTATACGATGTTTGTCATTCTCTTGCAGTATATTGTTATCATTTAAAATATTTTTTAAAACAGATCTGGTCTAATATAAAAAATCATACAGATCTTTTATTTTACAGATCCTGCCACAAGTGGAGAATCTACAATGATTTCGCCATTATTTGCCTCTCTCGTGGTTGCTGCGTTAACCAGATTAGCTGCCTCTTAAGTGCTCAACGAAATTTTAGAATCCTATGGACCAAATTATAGTAGATGTATATATGAAACCCTAACAAGAATGTATTCTCGAAAATAAATATACATTCATGTTTGAGTGTTTGTATAATATATGAAATAATATATATTTGTATGTACTATATTTAGGAGGAAGTGAAAAGCTAAAATTAGATTAGAGTGGAAACTAGCCGTCCCAGGACGCCCAGTGGACACTTATCGTTTGGAAATCTGGAAAAATAATATCTTATCTTGGATCCTTCTTCCTTCTAATGTGATATTTTAGTTCTATAGTTCCATTAATAAACTGCGTAGACGCATCTTTTGCGTGGTAGATGCACATTTTGAACATTTGGGCGCTCCGTGTGAATTTATTTCATTCACAATATAGATAATTAAATTTTAAGGCTATTAAATGCAGTTTATTTATCGATAATTCGACGACAAAATTCCTTAAGATTTTGAGAGCAACAATAATCGCAATCTAACAACACCGCAAATCTTCCAACACTGCCCAGTAACACCATTTCTCTCGCCATATGCAAGATAATGGCTTAGGGAAGTCAGTGATGCCGAAATGTTAGGTGAGGAAACGCTTCTAATGATTTTAATTATTATTATTATTATATCTAATACTAGGGGAATTTAATTAATCCCACCCCAGATTCCGAAGGAGATATTAAAAAATTGGCGATACAGCATGAAAGTTGTAAAAATATATAAAAACTCGTAACTTTTCACCTTTTTATTGGAATTTTAGAAAATGTTTTGACGATCTACGCAAAACATGATACTTTAAAACTATAACATTTTACGCTAGCTTCAAATAAGAAGAGACTCTTTGCTGGAGAGAAGCGATTTGCACACCGATCCGTTAACTAACCAGCGCGTACCCACGCTTTCGTATTAATCAAAGATGGCTCAAAACACTTTTGGGGTAAACTGAAGGAAGGATAAGACTCCTGCCAAAAACGAGTGGTATTAGCCCGATGCATTTCGTCCACTAAGTGGGCATTTTCAAGGGCAAAGTTCCCTCGTAGGAACTTTGCCCTTGAAAATGCCCACTTAGTGGACGAAATGCTTCGGGCTAATACCACTCGTTTTTGGCAGGAGTCTTATCCTTCCTTCACGCTTTCGTATAATAATCAATATCGTTAAAACAACAGAAGTTATTGACATGCAGCTTTTTTCAAAGATAAATTTAAATAATTTTTAACATTTCATTCGCTGCATAAACCCCTCAAAACCAGTTAAGGAAATAGTTTCCCGCAGGTCAACTTTCATATCTTGACTGAAAATCTGCACGGGAGTTCTATAATTTATTCGGAAATTATAACGCATCGTCAACCCTTCGCATACAATAAATATGGTGAATCCCAGGATTAATACAGAAAAGGCTATCCCCAGGCCCGTGTTTACCATAAGGCAAGCTTGGCAAATGCTGCGGCCCGAAATTTAAGGGGCCCAAAAATTAAGACGGGAAATCGTCTTGAATTTCTCAGTCATCCTTCACACTGGCCCCATATTCTGTCGCATGGGATTAGCGCCGTAACTATTTTAGCACCCGGGACAAACTACCAAATATGCGCTCCCTCCATAAAAAAATCTCTAATACCAATATTGCTTACTATATGGATTTTGGCTGAACAATTTATAACTAAAAATTAACTATAAATGATAAAATTGCTCACTGTAATTGTACATAAATATAAATATAATTACATACATAATTTAAATACAGAAAGTATAAATATTTTAATATGAAAGAGTTATTCTACGTGATTTTAATGCAGCAAACTCATCGATAACATCGTCGAAATTTATAGTTTCTGACTTAGGTAATGTCGGGAATAAGTATAGCAGAGAAATCGCCCGTCCTTGTGACATGCAACCTCGCAAAACTTGCCGTTAACTATTTTTGTGCCCGGGGCAGATGCCCCGCCCTAGTTACGGCACCGCATGGGGTACAAGTGCACAGATACCCAACAAAAGAAATAGAAGAAAGGTATGGAGATGGAAGAGAGGGCAGAAAACTTTCGTTTTTCTTTTAAAAAATGAGAAAGGACGAAGTCCAGGGGTGTTGTAAAGAGCAAGTGACCATTTCGGAGAAAAGATCCTTAATTGTGCTGGAAGGAGGGGTAAACGCAAAAGGGCGTGGCATTGAGTGAATGGTGTAAAAGAAATAAGAAATAAATGTGATGATTTTGAAAATGCATAATTGCAAATGACAGAAATCAAATAGTATAAAGACGATTATAAAATAATTAAGAAAAGAGATATACTTCCCGGTGAAATCTACATTGGAAATCAAGAGCCTACTTTGACGGGTAAAATAGGCATTTCAGAGAAATGTTTTCTACCCTATTTGCGACAAACTATTAATGGAATTAAACATAAGATTGGAATCGTATAACTATATTAATAATAGGTTCTCTGTATTTTCTGTGATTTTGAAAATACAGATGTTGAGGAAATAACATTAATGACGAATGAATTAAAATCTTTGTACAAAAATTATATAGATATTGAAAGTCTTGATGATGAATTGAATCAGTTTTTTATTGGTACGTATAAAAATTTTAAAACGCCTCAAGAGATGTTAAAGTTCATTATAGCAAGCAACATTCCCAAATATTTGAAGTATTACTACGAATATACTTGACAATTCTAATTAATAATGCTACTGGTGAACGGAGCTTTTCAACTTTGAAAGATGTGAAAAACTATGAACGTACCAGTATCTCACAAGACAAATTAAGCGCATTGGCGCTGCTTTGTATTGAAAATGAGGTTGCTAATGAAATTATGATGAAATGATTGATAAATTTCCAGAAAGCGAGAAAAGAAATTAATGCATACCTATGTTTATTCACTTTAAAATAAAGATTTTAATGTTTTCTATGGATTAAATCTCTTTTTCCATTACATTATTTCTATATACCAAAAATTTGCTTTGCCTAGGGTCCCATCTGCCCTAAACACTGCCTTGGGAATCCCATTACCTTACCCGCTAAGCTAAAATGGCAGAAAACATATTTGGTTGGAAAAATAGTCACCCCTGCCATACACGGACTATTACAACTCGTAATTTTAATACACAAGGAGCAATCCTGTTCCCTCAACGGCTCCTGAAAATAACAGCAAAATATTGTTGGAAAAATATTTCCTTCCCGTCATACAGGCTTGCAAAGTGAAATCCTATTTCCTCAACGATTCCTGAATTTTCGATGAATTGACACGCGGCGAATTTGCTCTGCGATGAATTGTCTCGCAAAGAATTGACAGCGATGAATTGACGCAGAACCGTATTTTACAGGCCATGCTAATTAGTCTGTACATTCGAAAAGTAGAGTACTTCTAATTATCATACGAAAAATAGTCCATAATAGTAACTCATTTCTCGGACTTCTTATCGGAAAAGGAACAAGGTTTAATTAATTAGAGTAAAAAAGCTCTTTTGAATCCCTTCCTATCGCTGAACACATGCTTCTTCAAGAGTTCAAGAATTTTTTTACTACAAAACGGGAGTTTCGAATGAGTACGTGTTCATCCCTTAAACTACGATTAATACGTACAGACATTTTGCGCTTAATGCCGGTAAAAAGACAGTAAAACCTACATAAGAAATTAAGTCGGCGTCTACAACCATCGTGCTTAAAGCCCGTTAAAAGACAGAGTAAAACCTACATGGAAAATTAAGTCGGCATCTAAAACCTCGACGTAGGTAATTCTTTGTCAAACATATGATAAACAATGGCGATGTAAATTTTGCTCCACATACATTGTTTTCTATATAACCTACCAGTATTGCTCAATGGCGGATCCAGAAACTTCCCAACTTCCCATTGCCCCAATTGACCCTCCCCCTTCTTGATTCCGCTTCTGCCGACGACCATACATTTTGAAAATCTCTATCCCCATAAGAATTTATCTTTCCCTTCTCATACTCACTTAATCTTCGGCGAAGAAACAATGAATATTGCGCGGAATGAATTTAAGGTCGCACCAAGTTTAGAGAATTGGGTCGTCCAAGGAGAGGGCGATCGCCCCCATCGCTCTCCCCCTCCCCCTTGGATTCGCCACTGGTATTGTCTGAGTAGCCATATAAGTTGCTTCCAACCTTTTAGCTAGTGATCCTGAGGAAACAGGCGCGAAGCTGTGTGCGTCGCTACTACTGTGATATACAAGCGCCGCGATTTGCCAGTAAAAGTTTAAATATTTCAATAACATTATTTTTTATTTCTTCTATTGTAAAAACGTTTGGCATAAAAAGGTGTTTATATTAATATTTTATAGTAAAAATTTGTAATACTATAATGTCATATTGTGCTAAATATATCATGGAAATCTAGTTCGTATATAATGTAGAAAATAATAACAATAATTTTAACAATAACAACTATAAATCACTACATACATTAAAAGACTGAATAAACCAAAATTGGAATGAATGTATCATTTTCATTACTGTTTATAGCCGCGTTTTCCACATAATGCAATGGCGCATCCAGTTGCGTGAAATATTTTGACGTGCCCACGTAAGGGTTAATAGTAACCACCAAATTAAACTTAGACTTTTCTCGCTGTGATATCGACAAGCGGATACCAGATTTGCCCTACCCTAGGATCAGTAGAAGGCTGTATGGGCTTGGACTCTGCCCGAAGTCCTAGGCCCGGTCCATAGTCCGGAAAGGAATTGGTTTGTTCTCAGGGTTACACTAGTGCAGTGGTGCGCAACCTTTTTTAATCGCGGGCCACACAAACACGAATAAATTTGCGAAGTGCCACGCAATTTGTCAAAAACATACTATCAGTGTATAGCCAATTTAAGTACTTATGGTAGATTGAATTTCCATTCTGAAGCCATCTTTTTCACATTTCGATAATTATCTTCCTCCCTAATGATTCGACGGTTAGGTAACTATATGGGTTAACAAAATTCAAAAGTTAAAAATGTGTGAAGGCTCCGCAGGCCACGAGTGGCCTGTGGGCCAGAGGTTGCGCACCACTGCAATACAGACTTTTGTCCAACGTTATTAATCAAAATTCGGGCTTCTTCGATCACCTGACTTGCGACAATACGATCTATAGCAATAGCAATGTATATACGAGGGGTGGCCAAACCGCGGATCGCGAGTCGCATGCGGCTCTTTTAACTTAACGTGTGGCTCTTATTCATTTACACTCAAGGGTGTATCAAGGCTTGTCATGTCAGAAAGCAATAACGAGGTGCGAGAAAGACGTTTTGGATATGCTTAATGGACATGCAGTCTCTCTGTATTGCTTCGAACCAAAGTTATGCTTACTGTTCATACATTTTTGTGTGCAGAATGCGTGTCTTCCGGCTCTTGAACTTAGGAGGATTGTCATATGCGGCTCTGAGGTTGAGCAGGCTTGGCCACCCCTGGTATATACCATAATGGTTTAAAGTGAATACTGTTATTTTTAGTTGTGTTGTTGGTGCGAAGAAAATCGGGTATTATCCAGGCAAGGGAAATTTTTTGTCGGTGGGGGCCGTGCTCGGGCCGCATCACCACTGGTCCGGGCAGAGTTAGTACCGAAAACTTCGGCCGTTGCATATCTAAGACTTTCCAGGATACCATATGCATGTTTTACTTCCTTTTCCGGTGGTTTGATCCGCTGCTTCCTGCTCACTGCCCACACTTTATTCCTTAAATATTTATACATTTTCATGATCTATACTTCCTCAATTTTTGTAGAATTCGCAATGATCCTCAAGTAACCTTACGAGGAAAATTCAACGACTTATCAAGATTATAAGAATACAAGTAGTTGCTGCTTCCATTCTAAAAGCATTACACCCCACCTTGAAAAACATTCATTTTCAGACAAATATTTAATTATTAGAAAAAAAATTTAATTCAAAAGTTTGCACATCTGCACCGATTTTTACTTTCTCATATACGTATTGAGAAAGTATTTTCGTGAAAAAATTCGACTTCATGATTTTTAGGTGTCCGTGAGTCCATAAAAGTGGTTTTCGCCATGCCGTCTGTCTGTCTGTTCGCCGTTCTAGGGCCCAAACGCGTACATAAAATCGAATGATATTTCGTATTTGTGCAATATATCATTTTTGCAGACCCTTTTTTTATAAAAATGATATTGCACAAAAATAAAGGGTAGTTTATTCTAGGCGATGTTTTGAAAATTTGATTTACTCAAAAATGACTGCAGAGAATTTCATTAAAATCAATCCAATTGTAGAACCTGATGTTGCAAATAATACTACGTAAGCCATATATCTCTTGAACTCTCTATATGCCGTCCAGTGACGTTACAATGTACGCTAAGCTACCTTATGACGTCACGCCTCCGCCGTGATCCATTCAAACTCTTACTACAGCCTTACGGTTAAATTAATCAAATGATATCTCATATTTGTGGCTAATATTATTCATAACAGACGCTCTGATGAGATAAACGATATTTCGAAACAATTAAGGGTACTTTATTCTTGGATATTTTGAAACAAAATTCGATTTACTCAAGAATGGCTCAAAGGATTTCGTTTAAAATCCATCCAAACGTACATCTTGATGTCACAAATAATACTAAGCCATATGCCCAAAAAAACTTACCATATATCGTCCAGTGGCATTATTTCTGTATAAGACGCTCAACGCACGCGTCAGAGGGAGGGAGAACCCGGGGATTCCCTAGTCTAAAATTCCGTAGTTCACTGTTAACGCCACGCGCTTATTAGTGAGAGGTATTAGACGTGAGAGATTGATGGTGTCAGTCACTTTGGTTCTGTTGCTACGCATTATTAACATAATTGGCAGTGAATTTCCAAGCACACAGAGTTAATTTCGGGGTAAAAAGTGTAGTGAGATAAAACGTATCATATACGTATATGAGAAAGATTGTGCAATGTATATTGCGCCGTTTATATGTTCTTTACTTATGGGACAATATTAGAGTCAAAGCAATACTTAAAATTTGCGATTACAAAATCCCTAATTTAGGTAAATGATTTTTTCTTTGTAAAAAAGGATATATTATCATAAACCACTCCATATTTTGGAGTTTCAGTAAAATTGATTTTGCTTAACATCCGGTCTCTTTTCGATAATAGTTTTTTTGTGTCCGGCTTAAAAGAAATGGTCTAAGATGTGTGAGTGCAATAAACCCAGCATATTGTTTTGTCCTTTACCCTAACCTTTGGACCCCGCGATAGGACCCTTGAGACGATGTAGAAAGCAAAGTATAGGGAATTCTGAATGAAGTGTGGCCGTCTGGCAGTGCCCTGGCCAAGAGTTGGTTTATGTCCCTGATCCGATCGCTCAATTAATAGACTAGTGGACTGTATAAATCGTATTTTATTTTACCGAGGGTAGTACAATCACCGAATCCGTGTTCTAATACAAACATCCGAGCCGTGCAGGCACGTCCAGCGTCACCGTTTTTATCTCTCTCCCCCGAGTGGGCAGACGCGTCCTCTCCTCACCGTGTTCACGTCTCCCCTCCATCACACCGTCCAAAGGCAACGTTGCCACACTTCACCGTTCAACCACACAGTGCCCGCCAGGACGCCGCCACCCGTCCACAAAACAAACAAAACCAAAACATACAATGTCCCAACATACCGGCCGCTGAAAAGGAATTACAATCTCCTATTCTTACATAGCAATTTAAATGTCAAAAAATTATAATTCAGGTGCAGTTGGGAAAGGGCAAGCCTTGTAATGGGTCGCTTAAAGGTTCCAGAGGGGGTACGGATAGTTGCTACTCGCACTAATCCGTCGGCGCCTGGATGGATTTCTTGAATCACTGTCAGCTTCCAACAGAGTGGAGGTAAGTTGTCTTCCTTCAGGATGCAAAGGGTTCCAGGTTGCACATTTGCACAGGTTGATGTCCACTTGACCCTCTGAGATAGTCATTCGACCATTTGCACCAAAATTGCTGGAGCTGCCGCTGTAGAAACTGCCATCTGGAAAGTAAGCTAAGCTTGACATCTATTAAGTCTGGTTCAGGAAAACTAGTGATAGCTGAGCCAATCAGAAAATGACCCGGAGTAAGAACAGCTGGGTCATTGGTATCATTTGAGAGAGGAATCAAGGGCCTTGAATTGAGACAAGCTTCAATCTGAGTTGTTAATGTGGTTAACTCCTCGAAGGTTAAACATGCATTTTCCATGACTCGCCGTAGATGGTATTTAAAAGATTACACTCCAGATTCCCATATGCCTCCAACATGAGGTGCTCGGGGTGGAATGAAATGCCATGTAATGCCCTCTTGTTGAGCATATGTGTTCACCCTTAATTGGTGGTATTCTGCTTGGAAAAGCGCCTTTAATTCTCGAAGTTCTCTTTCGGCTCCAACAAAATTCGTTCCATTGTCGCTGTAAATATTATTGCATCGACCTCGACGTGACACAAACCTTTTCAAGGCTGCCAAAAATGCTTGTGTGGACATGTTACTGACGACTTCGAGATGAATGGCTCTAGTGGACAAACATACAAGTATGGCGATATAGCATTTACTCTTCACTTTACTTCTGCGAGTTCCAAATTTCACATACAAGGGTCCAGTGTAGTCAAATCCACAATTAAGAAATGGTCTAGCGGGTTTCACCCTTGGGCTGGGCAATTGACCCATGAGTTGACGAGTTGATTCGGCTTTCAACTTGTGACATATTAAGCAATGGTACAAAATTCGTCTAATAG
The DNA here is from genome assembly GCA_028673005.1 of Tanypteryx hageni. Taxonomy (NCBI): domain Eukaryota; kingdom Metazoa; phylum Arthropoda; class Insecta; order Odonata; family Petaluridae; genus Tanypteryx; species Tanypteryx hageni. The sequence continues at coordinate 39,671,089 of CM054115.1, forward strand.
TGGCCTTACCATTCATAATCCAAAAAATTTGTCTTAAGGTTAATAGTAATAACTGACCGCTGCCATGGAGCATACGTAGGTGTTCGCTTTCAACGATCAGTTTTGTTAGATAATGGGATGGAGGTAATAATATCTGATGTTTTTTATCATAAGCAAGTTCAGCATGCTGCAGGCACACTCCGACTCGGAGTAATTGTTTATTGCATAAGAAAGGGTTTAAATTTTTTAACTTGCTCTTGATGTCAAGAGGCCGAGAATTCTTGAGCAGCTGGATCTCTGATGAATATGCTGTACTTTGAGCAATCTTAACACAGGTATGTAATGCCGTTTGCAAATCCTCTTTAGAAAGCGGAACAATTTTCCGATCCTCAGGGGGTAACTTGCAGTTGGATACATAACGAAGACAATATGATACAACTCTTTGTAGATTTGTTAGTTTAGAGAACCTCGAGATTATTTCATCATGATAAATTGTCGTGGCCAAGCTGGTCACAGTCTTACGTTGTTCTGGCATGTCGTGTGATGCCGGAAGAATGCCTGCGGTAGGCCATGAAATTGATGGATCCAGGAGCCATGCTGGTCCGTTCCACCATAATGAGTTGTGAATTAAATCATTTGGATTGATTCCTCTTGATATTAGATCAGCTGGGTTGTCCTGAGATGCGACGTGTTTCCACTCAGCTGTTGAAGTGATATCTTGAATTTCTGAGATTCTGTTCGCTATGAACGTCTTCCATCTTGTTGGTGCTGCGGAAAGCCATACCAAAACTATCGTCGAGTCCGTCCACAGTGAGCTGTGACTGATCTTCATGGTGAAACCCTTAATGATCTTACTAAACAATCGTGCAAGTAAAAGTGCGCCGCATAATTCTAGGCGAAGAAGAGAAATCTTCTTTAATGGGACAACTCTTGATTTTGAGCATAAGAGGTTGACAATGGTCTCTCCATTCTGATTGGTTGATCGTACGTAAATGCAAGCTCCATACGCACGTTCAGATGCATCCGAAAACCCGTGGATTTGGATTTCAACTGGTGTGCCTTTCACCAGAACTAACCTGTCAATCCGAATGTTGTCTACTAATGGAATCTGGTCATACAAAGGTTGTCAGCACTCCAGTAATTCTGGTGTTAAATCATCGTCTCAGTTGAAGTTTTCTTTCCATAACTGCTGGAGAAACATTTTACATCGAATGACAATAGGGCTGATTAACCCTAAAGGGTGAAAAATAGATGCTATGGTGGAGAGAACCCTTCTCTTGGTAAAGGTGTTCTTTCTCGAATTCCACAATGTAGTCTTGAGTCCATTTGCAATCTGAAATTGATCTGCAGCAGGGTGCCACAACAAACCCAGTGTTTATATATGATCATTGTCCAGTTGCAATGAAAGTTGCGTTTCTCTGAGCTTCTCAGGGATACATTCAAGTAGGACTGGGTGGTTGAACCACCACTTGCGTAATAGAAATCCGCCCTCTTGCAAAAGTTGCATAAGCTCTTTCAGCACAAATAGAGCTTCCTCAATGGTTTGTGTGCCAGACATACAATCATCCACGTAGAAGTCACGTAATAACACTTCTGCAGCCTTGGGAAAGACTTGGTGTCTTCAACAGCGAGTTGTTGAAGGCATCTGGTTGCCAGAAAGGGTGCGCTGGCGGTTCCGTAAGTTACGGTATTCAGCTGGTACACTCAAATGGGAGTGGTGGGCTAGTTCCTCCACAAAATTCTCTGAAGATTGCAGTCCTGAAGATGTACATTAATTTGCCGATACATTTTTGCAATGACGGCTGTAAAGCACACCTGGTGTGTGCGAAAGCGTAAGATGATTGAACACAAATCTGGTTGGATTGTAGGTCCAACCATCAGCAAATCATTTAAAGATGTTCCATTAATTGACCCTGCTGAGGCGTCAAAAACCACTCTAATTTTCGTTGTGCTGCTAGACGCTTTAAAGATCGGATGCTGCGGTATATGATAACCGACTGTAGCAGGGTTGGTTGAGGCGTCAATCGGCTGCATATGGCCCCGAGCTTCATACTCGTCCATAAAATTTGTGTACCCTTTTCGCAATTGGGGCTGCCTCTCAAATCTTCTCTCCAGTTGATGAAATCTTGTTGATGCCATGTGGTAGGAATCGCCAAGCTGTGTGGGATTCTGACGCAAAGGAAGACGTACTACAAATCGTCCTGAAGAGTCTCTTGTGGTGAATCGTTTGAAATGCTCTTCACATGCCTTCTCTTCTTGGGTCCGAGGTGTTTGGTTGATTTTCTTAACTTCCAAGAACCTTTGAAGTAGTTGTTGTAAACTGTCATCACTTCTGAGAAGAAACGACCTGGTTAGCTCTGGCTGGGATGATCTTGTAGGAGTTCATAAAACTTGGTACCGTCCTGATACTATCCACCCTAGATCAGTGTCCTGAAAGACTGGATGATCGTTGTTTCTAACCCGTTTTCCTGGTCGAAGAATATGAAAAAATATCTCGGATCCAAGCAACAAGTCAATTTCCCACGGTTTGTTGAATGTCGGATCTGCGAGCTGGATATCCTGTGGAATGCTCCAATCTTGATAGTTGACATGTGTTGCAGGCAGATCTCCAGAAATCCTTGGTAGGACAGAGCAATTAACATGACACTTGTAGTCATGAATATTGGAATGTACCTCTGCGAAGACGCTGTGTTTGGTTTCGGAGGTGACTTCACCAATACCTTGGATTGACGTTCTATTGTGTTCCCTTTTCAATTTCAATCGTTGAACACATGCTTCTGTGATAAAATGTGATTGGGAGCATGAGACCAACAAAGCTCTACAAGTTTGTAATTTACCACTACCGTCTCGTATCTTAACTAAAGCAGTAGAAAGCAGTATCTGTTTCTGCGATTCAAACTATAACGAACAATAAGTGACCATGTCTGAATGGGGTTGCTCATTATTGTTGCTATATGATGCCATTGGACCATGGCTACTTGCAGGTTTTTGTTCATGCTGCTGGATTTGGTAGCTAGATTTGTCTAAATGTAAGAGGCTGTGGTGCTTTTTATCACAGATGCGGCAATTGCGAGAACGACACTGTCTTATTTAATGATTCTGAAGACAGTTGTAGCATAAATTGTTAGCCTTAACAAACTTTATACGCTGTGGTACACTCGCTTGAGCAAAGGCGCTGCATTTATACAAAGTGTGTGGCTCTTTGCAAAACATGCATTGATTCTTTGTTGCAACATATGACTGCCGTGGTTGGCAAGTATGTTTAACATTGCTTTCCTGAGGTTTGAGGCTAATAATATTAACCTTGCTTTGACTAGGTGTCATAGCTTCCATAATCTTGCACCTTGTTTCTAGAAATTCATATAAATCGTACAATGTCAAAAGTTGTTCTGAAGCTGATTACTGAAGTTCCCATTCGTTCCTAGTAACACAATCTATTCTTTCAAGAATCAACTGAGAAATTAACTATTCGTGCACTGGCACCTTAATATCTAATGCCTTAATTGCATTCATGTTTCTTAACGTTTGATTTAAGAGTGCTCTAAGATCAACAGCAGATTGCTTATTCACTGTTGGTAAATTCAATAAATGTCTGACATGTGCAGTTGCAATTAGTCGTGGATTATTGTAACGATGGCAAATCAGATCCCATGCTACATCAAAATTTTTACTAACAACAGGTAAATTTTCTATCAATTTATGTGCTTCTGCAGTCAATGAAATTAGCAAATAATGAAAACGTTGAATGTCATCTAGGGCTTCATTGTTGACAATTAGGCTAGTAAACATATCGTAAAAATGCCTAAATTGAGTCACGTCTCCTGCAAAAGTAGGTAGGTTAATAGTTGGGAGCCGTATTTCCTTCCTACCTTCCGGTAAAGAATGATTCCACAACAAATTTTCTCCATTATCTGACCCTTGATTAGTGGGAGATTTGTTGTCTGTTCCTCCTTCTATCAAAATTAACATCTTTGTTTTAAGCTCAAAATATAGCCCTTCAAAATTTTCCCTATCTTCAGCATGCGTTTCAAGATCATCAATAAATTCTAATTCTCCCTGAGCAAAGTTAAATTCCTGTTGAACATCAGGTAATGCTTGTAGACGTGTTCTTATTGTAGTTAGGTCTGAGCCTCTCTCAAATTTTCCCAAAAAAGTGGAATTGGCCGTTAGCGACGGCCCTTTGGTTAATGATTCTTTTCTTACTTTCCTTTTCCATATTGAAAATAAGAAGACAAAGAAAATGACAAATAAAGGAACCAGATTTAGTGTGCTTAGCTTACTCACGCTGTAACCGATGTAGGCCGGCCGCTATCTCGGCACCTCTGCAGTTCGTGGAGGGGGTAGAATGCCAAGGGATCCACCGACGCCTCACCACGCCGCGTTGACGAAATCTCCTTCTTGCCGTAACCGATGTAGGCCGACCGCTATCAAGGGACCTCTCCAGTTAGCTCGTTCGTGGAAGGGTAGAACGCCAAGGGATCCACCGACGCCTCACCACGCCGCGTTGACGAAATCCCCGATGGTTACTGCGTAGTCGGTCCGCTCGTAGCTAGCTCCCACCCGTCGTAGTTTGTTAGAGACACAGATCCGGCCCGAAGGACCAAAATGTTCCGATCGCTCAATTAATAGACTAGTGGACTGTATAAATCGTATTTTATTTTACCGAGGGTGGTACAATCACCGAATCCGTGTTCTAATACAAACACCCGAGCCGGGCAGGCACGTCCAGCGTCACCGTTTTTATTTCTCTCCCCCGAGTGGGCAGACGCGTCCTCTCCTCACCGTGTTCACGTCTCCCCTCCATCACACCGTTCAAAGGCAACGTTGCCACACTTCACCGTTCAACCACACGGCGCCGGCCAGGACGCCGCCACCCGTCAACAAAACAAACAAAGGCAAACATACAATGTTCCAAAAGTCCCCTCAGTCCCTCCCAGGAAAGAGGGGGATGGGACCACGTGGAAACTAGCTAGCAAAGAAATTTATAAAAATTATATATCCAAATTTAAAAGAGGTGGAATTACTTCAGGTTAGTTAACATTCAAACGATGCGTCACTGTAATAATTAATATTTTTGCATGCTAGCTACAAATGAACACAGAATTTACGTTAAATACTGTGGGCATTGGAAAGGCGATAACAAATGGTAATCGCCATAAAATATTTTTTCATCACATATTTTGTTACTTGATCATTTTTTTTAATTTCGTCTACCCTCTTCCCGTTTCGGTGGGCCTACCGTCAGACATGACAAATATTTCGTCTGTTTTGGATGCTTGACGCTAAAATACATTAAGTTCGGGTGCGGTAAACCAAATTTAAACATCATGACGCATAAATTCTTAGAAAATCGGTAATTCATTTTCGTCGAAAGTAATATTTTTACGAATCCGACGTTAATCGACATTAAGCGATTTAAATCGAATCCTACCGAGCATAGCTATGATCTATATACCGTATTTACTCTAATCCTAATCAAGGATTCCTTCCAGCTTGCGAAAATCAGGGGTCGTCTAAAATCGAGTACGATGTGGTATATCGTCAATGTATCGCGGTCAATTTATAGCGTCAATTCGTCACACGATAAACTCAACGCGCATCAATTTATCACAAATTCGTCGCGAAACGAATTGGAAGGCGAGACACTATGATTAGTGTACGGCAGCATGGGGCAGGGAGCGATGAATTGACGCATGATGACTTCGTCATGCGATATATTTGCGCGCGAGAAGCTGACCGCGACCAGTTGTCGTAGAACCGTAGGAAGCATGGTTACATATTTAATTGATGCTTTTTTAAACAAGTGATACATAAGACAAAATTATTGTACCTACTAAAAACTTTCAATTAATATAGTATTAGTTGCGATCAAATGTTCTCGGGTTTCCAGCCAAGAGAAAATGGTGTAATGTGAGAAAAAGACAAAGAAGGAAAGTTGGGGAAAAAGAATCGATCGGAGAAAAATTAAAACAGAAGTCGAAATTTCAAAGAATATATAATCTATCCAGAATTTGCCATTACAATTGATAAGAACCAAGGAAAGACTTTCAAAGAAATTTGATTATTCTTGCCAGAACCCGTGTTCAGCCACGGACAACTTTATGTTGAAAATATAATCTCTTAAAACAGACACTGAAGGGAATGTAAAAATAATAACAATGTTTTCATGCAAAACATAGTATATAAGGAAATTTGATAGCTTTTAGTTAAACGAATAAATTAAATTAAAAAATTAAATTTGTTTTTTTTTGAGGAATCCGTCATTATTGACGGGCTAGGTGCTAGTCACTGCATAATTCAGGAATGGCTGCCGACCTCGGACGTAGTTAACTCCTTTGGCCATGTAATTCAATCAAGCAGCCGTCATAGCGGTAATTCACCGACCGTTCAATCTAATAAGAAATCGTTTGTCGCGCGATTGTGCAAGTGGATGGAGAATCCGCAAGAGTGAAGGAGGATATTTTGTAAGAGTGAAAGCGGAAACACTTTTGGTTACGCGGTTTGTTGAGCTTCTTGCAGTGACGTATATCTTAGGCGTTGCCCACCAGATATCTCTGACAATGAGAAAGAATGGCCTCAGAACTCAAGTCGGTATTACTGACATCGTTTTAATTTTTTAGAAGTGTATGGTCTTTCCAAATAAATAAATATCTAAGCGCGACATAGCATATTCTTCCGTCACATCGCTTAAATATACTGAAAAACGGCCGACATTTCAAATTATGGTTCCGCGGATTCGTTTCTTAAAATCGGAACTACTGGATAGCTCTTATCATTTTACTAGCTAAAAGTGACTTAATCCAAATTCTAAGAAGACACATACTCCTGCCCATAAGAGGGTATGTTAATTCGCCGCTCTAACGTGCTAACATCGGGCGGTGTTTCTCTTCGTTATAGTTTATTCTCCATCAGCTGCATCCTGTGGCGGGATTATAAACTTTCGACTTCCCGCGAAAATGATTTTTGGGTCAATTCATAATTCGCTAGGTTCAATTATATAATACTAGCTGAAAGTATCCGGCGTTGCTCGGGAATTCTAAATGTCCAAATGCACAGCGAACAGACTGACAAACAACTTTCCAAAATATATATTAGAAACTCAATAATCCTGCCATGGGCTTCCGCAGAAATTTCTCCAGGAGGGGGGCATGAATCATTATCAGAGCACCATGCTATTTTTTAGATAATGGGTGTGGCTTCTTAGAATACGTTTAATCATATCTAGTGTCATTTTTATTAACTGCATTTGTTACAAAATATAGCAATTTTAGGCTTATAACTTTAAAAAATTCACATTTCCAGATTTCCAAGTGCCCCCAATAATCGTGTTAAGTTTCGTTACGGTACCTTTGAAGGTGTGGATTTGTATAGCATAACATACATCCAAACATTTGAAATTATAGTACAGACATTTTAAATCATATCAACAATTAATGTAAACAGATTTTGTCCGTTACCCCGACATAGACTTACAGATTAATGAGTGATGTATTATTAAATGGTACTACACATAGGCAATCAAATGAACAAATAATTAAACTAAATAAACATGTAAAGTTAATAAAAGTGTAATAATTTAAACAATCTATATATGATACATTTTTAACGGCACAGTACCTATGGAGGACTAATGTGTGGCAGTTATAATGCGTACCATCAAATACTAATTTTCCAATTTAGATTTCAGACAAAATTTACAGTACTGAATGAGTTAACTTTGTACGTTCCGTTATATCTGGGTGCAGGCAGTGGTGGATTACCGCAAAGGCGGATGAGACGCTCGCCTGGGACCTCGACTCTCATGGGGGCCTCAAAACTGTCAAAACTCGATATTTTTTAATATTTTCTTTAGTAAAATATTTCACAATCAGTATAATCTACTACTTACGTACACGTCTCGTGTTTTTACTTAGGTTTGTATGTCATCATGCAACGCAAGTGAAGAACGTTCGTTTTCGGTGCTTAAATGAGTAAAAAATTATCATCGTAATAGTTTAACTCAGACACATTTGAATGATTTGTAAATTTTGTTAATTGAAAATTATGTAGTTCATTCATTTTATTATGAAACTATTATCAGTGGCGTATCCAGGGGGAGAGGGTACCGGGGCACGTGCCTCCCTTGTCAGTGGCGGATTTGGGGGGGGGGTCTCCCATGGCGCGCGCCAGGGGCCCCGAAAAAATGTTCGTGTATATATTCTCAGAAATATTTAACACTCGGACGCCGGACCTCGGGTCGCAAAGGACCCCGTTCTCATGATTTTATTTTTTTATAAATATCATTTTTATCTACAATTTGAATTTTAAGCAATTCTTTTATAAGAAAGTAAGCTTCATTATTGTGGTATTTTCAAGTAACATTGTAAGACACTTACTTTGTATCAAACGTTTATTCCCGTCTGGGTCACGGTAGACACAGCTCTGTCGTTCGGAAGACGTCAAAATAACATGTGAAAGTTGTAGCATCGAATCAGATAATTTAGAATAGCATTGTTATAATTATACGGTCCAAGGTTATTACTTTTATGATTTTGCTTTCACTGTTTCCTAACATTACTTTTGAGGTCCATATTTTAATGATTGAATTTTAATGACCTTACTTACATTAAAATTCCATTTGAATTTTGAATAACCTATATTATCCATAGTAAAATTCCTTAGGTTTAATAATAAAATGTTTATAAAACATTATTTGTTTTATTTTGTTAAACTGTAAATATTTGATACTTAAAATGGTTGGGTCCTTCTGGATCCAGCTCCGGAGTCCGTGTTATTACTATTAGGTCCGGCCTCCGAGTGTTAATGTCTCAATTTAAAAGTCAGCGGAACCTCTCTATGATTCCATAGAAAAACGATCGTTAAGAGGTCACAAAGCCGTTAGGAGCGGTTTCACTATATATATAGATTGCTTAGCGCCAGGGGCCATAGTTGCCAATTTAGCGATTTTGTCGCTAGATTCAGCGACTTTTTACTTTGTTTTGCGGCTTTTTTTTGTTTTAGCGACATCTCGCTAACTAAGCGATTTTCACTGAATCTAGCGAAAAATTTAGCTATTCCTTATATTAGTGCAAATACATACGATATTAACCAAAAGAATGAATTACTCCTATTAAACTTAACACATACTAAATGTAGAATAAATTGCAGTTGTTTGTTATTACATATTATCAACGAATCAGGCATAATCTTGAAAACTATGACATTTATATTTAAAGTATATTATATCTTGATCTTTAGTGTTTGTACTGCAAATCTTTATTCAAACTACATATTTACATTTTGTGGTTTGAAAGTTGAATCATCATGATAATTAACATACAATTTATTTACAAATATGTGCAACAAAATAAAATGTCCATATTTATGTACTCTCGGTAGGCAGGCGTAGGGACACCCCTTCGCAACTTTGTATGTGCCTACTTTTCTCGGAATGTCGATCGTCGTGGACATCCAAGCACATTTGAACTCTTATACATTTATAGTTGAAACTTTGTGAAAATTCTGCGTTCAGTCCGTCATAGTATTTCACTCCGAGTGCTAGCCACGAGTGTTGTCGTAAGTGAAAAAGTACCTTTTGTATGTGTATATCTGAGCAATTGGTTGCTGAACATTTTGAAATTAGATATCCTGGTCTCTTCAGTTTTTAAGTTTGTTTATAAAATATTTTAAGTTTTTTACCCTTACTAACATGGATAACAAGAAATACATTCAATGTTTTCGTCTGGAATGGCTGAAAGACTCGAGATATAAAAACTGGCTCATCAAGGTGGATGGAGACGATACAAAGTGCATTTGTAGGTTATGCAAGTGTTCATTATCGGCAAAAGTTAGTGACATCGAAAAACATCGTAATACAGTTAAACACAAAAAAGCAGAAGCTCCACTACTCTTCAGTTCCAGAAGAAAGGTAATTATTTTCAGAAGAAAGAAGGCTGTGTTGCACTCTTCAAGCAGAGCATTGTGCAATAAAAACTGTGGAACATCTGAATGATTTGTGCAAAACCTGTTTAGGTGATAGTAAAGGTTGTTGTTCCGATCGCTCAATTAATAACCTAGTGGACTGTATAAATCGTATTTTATTCTACCGATGGCGGTACAATCACCGAATCTGCGTTCTATTTGGTTGGTCTCAACTTCCCAGAACCTTTGAAGTAGTTGTTGTAAACTGTCATCACTTCTGAGAAGAAACGACCTGGTTGTCTCTGGCTGGGATGATCTTGAAGGAGTTCCTAAAACTTGGTTCCGTCCTGATACTATCCACCCTAGATCAGTGTCCTGAAAGACTGGATGATCGTTGTTTCTAACCCGTTTTCCTGGTCGAAGAATATGAAAAAATATCTCGGATCCAAGCAACAAGTCAATTTTCCCCGGTTTGTTGAATGTCGGATCTGCGAGCTGGATATCCTGTGGAATGCTCCAATCTTGATAGTTGACATGTGTTGCAGGCAGATCTCCAGAAATCCTTGGTAGGACAGAGCAATTAACATGACACTTGTAATCATGAATATTGGAATGTACCTCTGCGAAGACGCTGTGTTTGGTTTCGGAGGTGACTTCACCAATACCTTGGATTGACGTTCTATTGTGTTCCCTTTTCAATTTCAATCGTTGAACACATGCTTCTGTGATAAAATGTGATTGGGAGCATGAGACCAACAAAGCTCTACAAGTTTGTAATTTACCACTACCGTCTCGTATCTTAACTAAAGCAGTAGAAAGTCAAACTTTAACGAACAATAAGTGACCATGTCTGAATGGGGTTGCTCATTATTGTTGCTATATGATGCCATTGGACCATGGCTACTTGCAGGTTTTTGTTCATGCTGCTGGATTTGGTAGCTAGATTTGTCTAAATGTAAGAGGCTGTGGTGCTTCTTATCACAGATGCGGCAATTACGAGAATGACACTGTCTTATGTAATGATTCTGAAGACAGTTGTAGCATAAATTGTTAAATTCATATAAATCGTCCAATGTTAAAAGTTGTTCTGAAGCTGATGACTGAAGTTCCCATTCGTTCCTAGTAACACAATCTATTCTTTCAAGAATCAACTGAGAAATTAACTATTCGTTCACTGGCACCTTAATATCTAATGCCTTAATTGCATTCATGTTGCTTAATGTTTGATTTAAGAGTGCTATAAGATCAACAGCAGATTGCTTATTCACTGTTGGTAAATTCAATAAATGTCTGACGTGCAGTTGCAACTAGTCGTGGATTATTGTAACGATGGCAAATCAGATCCCATGCTACATCAAAATTTTTACTAACAACAGGTAAATTTTCTATCAATTTATGTGCTTCTGCAGTCAATGAACTTAGCAAATAATGAAAACGTTGAATGTCATCTAGGGCTTCATTGTTGACAATTAGGCTAGTAAACATATCGTAAAAATGCCTAAATTGAGTCACGTCTCCTGCAAAAGTAGGTAGGTTAATAGTTGGGAGCCGTATTTCCTTCCTACCTTCCGGTAAAGAATGATTCCACAACAAATTTTCTCCATTATCTGACCCTTGATTAGTGGGAGATTTGTTGTCTGTTCCTCCTTCTATCAAAATTAACATCTTTGTTTTAAGCTCAAAATATAGCCCTTCAAAATTTTCCCTATCTTCAGCATGCGTTTCAAGATCATCAATAAATTCTAATTCTCCCTGAGCAAAGTTAAATTCCTGTTGAACATCAGGTAATGCTTGTAGGCGTGTTCTTATAGCAGTTAGGTCTGAGCCTCTCTCAAATTTTCCCAAAAAAGTGGAAATGCAGGTCAATTGGCCTTTAGCGACGGCCCTTTGGTTAATGATTCTTTTCTTACTTTCCTTTTACATATTGAAAATAAGAAGACAAAGAATATGACAAATAAAGGAACCAGACTTAGTGTGCTTAGCTTACTCACGCCGTAACCGATGTAGGCCGGCCGCTATCTCGGCACCTCTCCAGTTAGCTCGTTCGTGGAGGGGGTAGAACGCCAAGGGATCCACCGACGCCTCACCACGCCGCGTTGACGAAATCTCCTTCTTGCCGTAACCGATGTAGGCCGGCCGCTATCACGGGACCTCTCCAGTTAGCTCGTTCGTGGAGGGGGTAGAACGCCAAGGGATCCACCGCCGCCTCACCACGCCGCGTTGACGAAATCTCCGATGGTTATTGCGTAGTTGGTCCGCTCGTAGCTAGCTCCCACCCGTCGTAGTTTGTTAGAGACACAGAACCGGCCCGAAGGACCAAAATGTTCCGATCGCTCAATTAATAGACTAGTGGACTGTATAAATCGTATTTTATTCTACCGAGGGCGGTACAATCACCGAATCTGCGTTCTATTACAAACACCCGAGCCGGGCAGGCACGTCCAGCGTCACCGTTTTCACGTCTCTACTCCCGAGTGGGCAGACGCGTCCTCTCCTCACCGTGTTCAGGTCTCTACTGCCGCACACCGTCCAAAGGCAACGTTGTCACACTTCACCATTCAACCACACGGCGCCCGCCAGGACGCCGCCACCCGTCAACAAACCAAAGGCAAACATACAATGTCCCAACATGCTTCAACCACACGACGCCCGCCAGGATGCCGCCACACGTCAACAAAACAAACAAAACCAAAACATACAATGTCCCAACAGTTGTAGTGACATTAAACTTCATCGAACAAAATGTAGTGCTTTGATTTGCAACGTGCTTGCCCGCATTTCATTGAGGATTTAAAATATGACATAGGGGAAAGTAACTTCAGTTTAATTATAGACGAGACTAATGGCATTTCCGTAACTAAACTGTTAGGCATAATAATTGGATATTATTTCCAATCAAGAAAGATATTTAGTGACATTCTTGGATATTATAGAACTACGTAACTGCAATGCAGATGCAATATGTGAATCTATAAAAGCTTCCCTAAAAAACAATGGGTTAGACTTACAGAAGCTAATCGCGCTTGGAACTGATAATGCGTCCGTTATGACTGGCGTTAATAATGGAGTTTACAGCAGACTGAAGTCTGATGGTCCTAACTTGATTCTATTAAAATGTGTGTGCCATTCCCTGCAACTTGCTGCTTCCCATGCGACCCGTGATCATATGCCAAGGAACCTTGATTTTCTCGTTAAAGAAACGTATAATTGGTTTTCTTATTCTGCTGTAAGACAAGCTAGATATAAAGAACTTTATTCCTCGTTAAATAATGGTCTATCTCCCCTAAAATTAGTACAAATGAGTCAAACAAGGTGGTTGTCCGTTGAAGGGGCTATAGTAAAAATTTTAGAGCAATGGAATGAATTAAAGGAACATTTTGAAATATCGAGAAAAAACGAGCGCTGTATGTATTTCGATAAGATAAATATTGTTTTTTTGTTATTTTTGAAGCCAATTTTAGGAGAGGTTCAAGCAGTCAATAAGAAATTTGAAGCCGCTTTGAATGATCCCGCCAAGTTACTAAATGATCTGGTACATTTAAATGATTCCCTTTGCTCGAAGATCAACAATTTAGAAAGTACTGATACCCTAGATCGACTAAATTCACATAAATATTTAGGATATGAATTTGAAAAGGAAATATCCGAATGCAAATTTTCTGATGAGATAAACCGTCAGATTCGTGAAAGGTGTAATAATTTCCTAGTTTTACTTCAAAAAGAATTTTAAAAAAGATTACCGGAAAATGTTCGTACTTTGGAGTTAAATGTCTTATTTGAGTGCGAGTCAATGTCTTCAACCTATGAAACCAGAAATACTTAATCTAGCAAAAAGGTTTGTAAAAGATGCATCGATTCTGACTTGTATTGATTTTCAGTGGAAAAAACTACGTACGATCATGTGGACAGAAATTTCAGATACGTGTAAACTTTGGCCAGAAATAGATAGCTATCGAGACTCAACCGGTGAAAATCCTTTTGAGGATATTTCAAATGTAGCTTTAACTGTACTGACCCTACCCCACTCAAATGCTGATGTGGAACGTCTATTTAGTGTCATGAATATTGTAAAATCAAAACTACGACATAGAATGAGTATCAAAACATTAAAAGCTATTTTGTGCATTAGGCACGGTTTAAGAAGGCATGAGAAATGTTGTTATAATTACGAACTTCCCGAAAGTGTTATAAACAAATTTGGATCCACTGAAACATATGTTGATACAGTCAAAGACAAAGATAAAAGTGAACAGACAATTGAGGAAGACGTACTTGAAACAGACTTGTCTTTTTTCGAAGAATTACTGTAGAGTGGCTTCTAACTAACTTTACATATTTGACCTATATATAAATGAAAATAGCATTACTTTTTATTAATAAAAGACTTCAAAAAACCTACATTATTTATTTTATTTGTAAAATATTTTCTTTATTAGTATTATATTCATAAAAACAAAGGTAAGTGTATTACATACATGAAATAGTCATTATTTTGAAATATTTAAGCACTTTTAATTTTTAACTACTTTTTTAGCGATATTTTTTGAGTTTAGCGACTTTTTAGCTATTTTTCAGGGTAAATTTAGCGACATGTACAAAATAATTTTGGCAACTCTTCCAGGGGCCCCAAAATGTTTAGCGCCAGGGGCCCCAGGATGCGTAAATCCACCACTGCCCTCTGTCATCCGATCCGCAAATAAACAAGTATAGTCAATGTATTAAACAACTAGGGGCGCTGCCCCTACGCGCTACGCGAGCAACCCCGCCCTCCGCGCGCTCCAGGGTCTTCGGCGCTACGCGTCTCGAGAAGATGAAAATAAGTTTTCGTTATAGCTCATATCAACGCGCATACTTTTTGTTCGTGATGTTTTTTCTTTGCTGTACCGTTTCCATAATACAATATATATTCAAGTATGTACATTAAACGGCCGCCATTTTGTTTCAGGATGGAGGGTGAAAATGAAGTTTTCCTAGGGTCTCCTAGCTTTATTAGGCGTTCTTTAACAGCGAAGCGATAGTAGCGGAACGCCTTATGGCCACATCGCCCCCGTCCGTCCGTCCGCATGTTTACCCTCAAAAACGACTCGGCGGTTTTTAGTTAAATGTAGTATTAGTGTTCCTTATTAAAATGTATCGCCAAATTGTGATTTCGATTAAACTTCCACTTTATTTAAGCACTTAAATAAAGGTAAACTCATATCTCGTTAAATGGTATCCGTCAAACAACAATTTAATACCATATTTTTCTCTCCCAAGGTCTTACTTGATCTTTAAGGCATAGATTAAAAAATGTATTCGGATGGAGGACACATTTACCATTTAAAAGTCCACCGGACCACATAATAACGGCTTATAGTTTTGGAGATAAAAATTCGAGAATATTCCAAGTATATAATATCACTAATTTTGTTTAAATCGATTGCTACAAATCTATCGGCAAACAACAATTATAAAACCATATTTTTCTCTCCCAAGCTCTTGTATGATATCCTAGGTATAGATTTAAAAATTTATTCAGATAGAGGACAACATTGACCCCTAAAAGGCCTTGGGGCCATATAATTACGACTTATAGTTTCGAAGATAATCAAGAACCGCCGAATCGTTCGATGTCGTTTTATACGCATTTCCCATAAAGAACGCCTTTGAAATCTCTGTATATTCCATTTATGGAGTATAACTACTTTTCCTTCTTTTCTTTTAATCACAACAGTTATCACAGCATATCTCCGCTCTGAGGCCGAAGTTTCAACGATCAACTTCTTAGCGCAATGCTTTCTTTAATTATTTCTACTATAACACTAAAACAACGTCGATTTAATTACAAAATAGTAATAGTTCGAAATTTTGGCGGTAGGGAGACTGACGGCGCTGGGGAGTTCAGAGGAGAGGTACTGTATGTATGATGAAATTAGCAACAATGCGATTTCCCTTGACGACGAAAGATTAACCCGAAAAATACGCGGAATTTTCGTGTTTAAAACGAATTTGGGGACCGATTCAACGCGCACTTAAAAATCGACGGCAGGAAACTGAATTTTCATTCTCTTAGGCGTTGTTTAGTACCAGTCCTATATTGGTACGACGATTCTAAGTCATTTTAAAATGTGATTGAAAGTAATGCCGTTTAAACATATTTGTGAGGTTTATGTATTACCGAATGTGCTACGAAGCTAAAAATTTTTTACCGGTAGAATTAGTAAAACAACGAAATAACATTTATAGAAATTTTGATATTTTAATTTCTTTTGCTGTTAAAAATTGTTAAAGTTTAAACTAATTGATAAATGTTTAGGTACTTCGGGGCAAGCTAGAAAGCTGAAATTTTAAAGTTAGTAGAGCTCACAAGGGAAGCCCCCAAGGTGTGACATTCGTATCGGATTGAGACTTTGCAGAATGAAAGTAAATGTAAAATAATGGACTCTTATTTCTACCTAGGTGCCAACTCGACGTCGTTTACGAGAAAATGCCCTTTGAAAATCGCGATCCGAGGGTAAACGTAATAAGAACGTTAAAAGTCCTTCACTGAAGTGTTGGTCTACGGTAATTGGGCTTGGTTTGAAATATTTTTGCCGGGGTTCGATTCCCGAAGGGACCAAAATTTTTTTCTGATTTTTTTCCAGCATATCGTCGATAAAACTTGCACAGCATTCTTAAAAATTTTGACTCTCGGATCGCGATTTTCAAAGGGCATTTTCTTATAAACGACGTCGAGTTGGCACCTAGGTAGAAATTAGAGTCCGTTATTTTACATATACTTTCACTCTGCAAAGTCTCAATCCGATGCGAGTGTCACACCTTGGGGGCTTCCCTTGTCAGTGCATTGAAACTAACAAACATTTGAAAAGTTCCAACAAAGTGTTATTGCAGCCATATTAAACTTTTAAAATTTAAACAATTAAATAAATATTATTTCACTTCTAGATGTGCTACAACTTCAAATTTGACAAAAAATATGTGGAATTAATACCTTACATTGGATAAAGTATAATATTCTTAAATTGCAAATTTAAGGCATGGTTTAAATCAAATATTGTTCAATAAGGAAAGATAGAAATTGGGTGCAGAGGTCAAATATTTTTAATTAAAAAAATATTTCTAATAATGTTATATCTCTCTGAAACATTAATGTTTATCAGGGTCAGATGAAATGCTTGCAGAATGCAAACACCAACTATTTCTATGTTATATCCTCCTCTGTAAGGAACGTCTATATATATATATATATATATATATATATATATATATATATATATATATATATATATATATGTCAACAAGGTGTTGGGATGTTCTCTCTCTGTAGGTGATGAAGGGGCAATTCCGAAAGCTTCTACGTTTGTGATGTTTCTGTGTTTTAGTGTTCTTTTACGTGTGTCGCTTCGACATCCCCGGGGCCTCGCCAACCTGAAGTCGTCTGATTGGTGAGTGCTCACTGGGTTTCCTCATCCCAACACCTTGTTGACATCCATTTATCCATTTTACCTTTCCTTTTCCGTAAGCTGTTATATATATATATATATATATATATATATATATTTTCCAAAGTGTATTTAAATGTATTTAAATCTTGAAACAGTTCAACAATAAAACGATAAAAATTTGAAATTGTTTAAATGAATTTTTTAGGTTTGTGTATTTTCTAATGTGCTACGAAGCTGAAATTTTTGTTAAAGGTAGAATTTGTAAAAAAACGAAATAGGGATTATAGAAATTTTGATATTTTAATTTGTTTGGCTGTTAACAATTCGTAAAATTTAAACAAATAGGTTAATGTTTAGATACTACGAGGCGAGCTAGGGAGCTGGAATTTTAAAGTTATTTAGAGGTTAGTGCAAATGTACAAATAAACATTTGAGTATTTCCTTCAAATTTTTAATGCGGCCGTTATAAATTTTTAAATGTTAAACTATTAGATAAATATTATTTCACTGTTATATGAGCTACAACGTTAAAATTTGGCATGAAGGTGTGGAATAAGTGTATCGCGATGAAAAATAATAACATTATTAAAATTGCAAATTTTAGGTATTGTTTTAATCAAATATTTTTCCATAAGTAAAGACCGAAAATTAGTGCATAGGTGAAATTATTCGATTTAAAAAATATCACTCTGAAAAATTAATATGTTTATCAGGTTGAGATGAAAAGCTTGCAGAATGCAAGCACCAACTACTTGTATACTATATTACTAAAGAAGAAGCCAAAGGCAATACAGTGTAAAGATTAAAGAACGATAAGCCTTCTATCACACACTTCGAAGATCATCACGAGGATTCTTAATAAAAGTCTGGAGAAAAAGGCAGAAGAAATGTTTGGGGAAGACCAATTCCGTTTCAGAAATTGACGAGGAACTAGAGATGCTATAGAGGTAGTTATAATCATATCAGAAAGGGCAATGGAGTACAGTAAAGATATCTGCATATATTTCGTAGACTGGCAGAAGGCCTTGGATAGAGTAAATTGGGCAATGTTGATGAAGGTATTAAAGGGTATAAGTGTAGACTGGAAAGACAGGAGACTGATCAGGAATCTATATGTGAATCAAGTTGTAAAGGTCAGGTTGGAGAATGCGGACACCTGCGGAGTAAATATCGGTAGAGGAGTAAGACGGCTGCTGCCTATCGTCGTCCCTATATGGAGAAAGTCTAATGCAAGAAGCTTTAGAAGGCACGGGGGATTTCAAAATTGGAGAAAGGATTTTAAGAACAGTAAAATACTATTATGTTCAAGTACTTCTAGCAAGAAAAGAAGAGGAACTCCAGAAAATGATAAAATACGGTATGGAAATAAATACAGAAAAATTCTAGGCCATTTGAATATAGGACAAAGTAGAGAATCTGTACATAAGTTTTGGAGGAAAGCCTTTAGAACAAGTTTCAGACTATAAATACCTTGAAAACATCATAACAAGGGAAGCAAAATGTACGGATGAGATCAGGACTAGAATAGGAAAAGCGGCTTTCAAAAGAAAGAAACACCTACTTACAGGGAAGATATCCGTATGAAGTTCATAAAATGCTATGTATGGAGTATACCTTTGTACGGGGTAAAAACATGGACGCTAAGGAAAAATGACATCAAATACTTTGGAAATCTTTGAAATGTGGACTTGGAGGAGAATGCTGAAGATAAAATGTACAGATAAAACGATGAAGTGCTACGAAGAGTAGGAGAGAAGCGAATGATCATACAGACTAATAGAAAGAGGAAGGCTAACTGGGTTGGACATTACCTGAGGAGAGAGAGTATGATTAAAGACGTGTTAGAAGGAAAACTAGATGGAAAAAGGGAAAGAGGAGGAAAAAGTTTCAGCTGATAGACGATTTGAAAGGGAAAGAGAGTTATCAAGATATGAAGAGGACAGCGGAAAATAGGAGTATATGGAGAACCAGGTTTAACCATGAATAATCACGGAACTGTCAACGGACAGACTACATATGATGATGACTATTAGAAATGGACAAGAATCGAGTCGCCTTATACTTGGGTGAATGCCGCTTATACATAATACGTGAAAAAATACGGAAAAAATGCTAAGACAAAAAAGGACATAAGGTGCGTCTAAGCATGCAAAAGTGGCCATCATCGGGAAATCCACTTTTGAAAAAACATTTTTTTTCGAGAATTCTTTGCGTGCGTCTACATTACAGAGACGCAAGCCACTTTTGCGAAAGCTTTTTTGTGACTAACGTTCTTCCACGCCGTCATTGCTTCCAGTTCCCGAGAAAACGGATGCGGTAATCGAATCAAAACAAATTTTCAACCCAGCGAGCGTCACGGATAACGTCGCATTTACAGAGAAAAACGCGGATCTGGGCATTGTATGCTTTCGCTGTTAAGTCTCTTAACCATCATTCTTTTCGGTCGCTTATCAGTCTTGGGTTTTAATGCAAACTTACTCATTTTTGATACGCGATTGATGATTCCTTGGGTGAGTGCAAACTCTTAGTAGGCTAATGCAAACAAATACCTTCAACTTCCCTGAATAAAGGGGCGAAAGTCTACCCCCACGGGATTCACGATCCAGAGTTTATCAACCCCTGGAATGATATAACTAGTTACGTTATTGTATGAGTGGATGCATATGGATATGAGAAACTTTGTCCGATGTATTTTGCACCCGTACTTCTTATAGTTGTTGACAACAGCAAGATTTATCGGGTATCACTGCTGTCACGATGGTGGAAATAAATGTAAGAATTAAAAGAAAAGATTCGAGATGTTGCCACGCGAATAAGAAATCATGCATCCCAGGGTTAAGATATTGGCAATCGAGTTGGAGGAAGAATATGATGGCATTTGATCCCATATGGCTGCTACGTTAGTCCTGACTTTTTAAATTTTATAACTTCCTTGTGAGTGACGTGTCCATTTGAACTTTACAGCGGACCCTCATTTGCAGGGGTTATGTTCCTGGAAATCACCGCGACTGTCAAATTAGCGAATGTTAAAACCAAAAACTTTAAAGAAAATGCAGGTTAGGTTCACTAAACCTACAGAGGTCCACTTAAAGGTCCTTGGCTGATAAGAACAAACGTATAGCAATACGATTCAAATTTATTTATGAAAATGAATATTTAATGGGATAATTAACTAATGAAATTATAATGATTGATAATAAGAAGGGGAAAACTATATAGAAACGCTTGCGTTAAAAATTCTTAGATGCACTGCCGAGATATGATTCTAGCAATGCAAAACTCAGAAATATGCCCAATGTGCCAATGTAAGTAGAAGGGCCTCTATGAACACGCATTCGAGAAAACCCTTCCTCATGCCAATTAAAAAATCACACATGCAGGCGATAGATGATGACGGGCAATCGCAATAGCTCTGTAATAATAACTGTGCCGAAAATTCTAAAAAATAAATATAATTTAAAATGGATATTGATTTGTTGATTACTTACTAATGAGGAGATCGCCAGAAATCGCGAAACGAAAACTGTGGTTATTGATTGATAAGTGGTCGAATTCTTTAGTATTTTGACTTATCCTCGAAGCTGCGTATATATTTTTTAAACTTTTCAGTTTCAGCCAATGAAAAGTATTAGTTAATGCAAGCAAATGTAGCTTAATTTATATATATTTCGTAGAAAATTGGTTGACAGTTTATCTCAAAAACTTTCCTCTTGTTTGATTTGCGACGAAGTCATCGACATGGCTGTAGATATCGGTAAAAGTCTGCTGTGTGCATGAATGACCTTCGGTCCGTAATTTTGCCACGAGCCTTCAATTGGCCCGTGAATCCACTCTTTAGATAATATTTCTTCGTAAAAACGGATATTTATCACCAATAACATGCTACGGTCGGTAGAACAAACCCATATTTTAAGACAATTTTTCAGAAAATATTTCAATGCATATTTACGAGAACAAAAACAGCAATGCATCACAAACACACATAAGTGAATTTTATTTATTGTAGTACCTAAAAATCACACGAAACGATATACCGTATTAATTACTATACACAAACCAACGAAGCATCCACTAATGCTCTTAGGTCCTTTAACTTTTTTGCTGTCGTACCCCTTTAAGCATCTTTATATAGTCGCGTACGTGCATATTAAAATGATAATGAAATTTAAAAAACTTACATTCAAATAGATGATTCGCATTTGTCTTTTGTTTGCCTTCCAAAACGGTCAAAACGACTGTGCGCGACCTCTATCGTAAAAACAAAGATCTCACAATAATTAATTTAATATTAAGCGGGATTAATTCAAGATATGCGAGAAAATGTTAAAATAATTTTTCCATCTAAATTCTCTTTTGTCAGCACAACCGCGCCTACAACGTGTTATGACCGTATTCATAGTCTTAACAACACAATCTCTGACTGCGAAATCATGCTCGTAACACTTCAGAACTCTGGACGTACCCACAAAGGATAAGCGTACTCCCGGTTGAAAACTCCTGCACTAATGTGACATCACAACGCCAGAATAAGATGAGAGGAGCACGATCAGAAGGGAGAGAGAGAAGAAAGTGATGGGTCGCATTCTGAGAAGCAGCGATCTATCGAAAGATTTCGGGTAGGGTGAGAACAGGAATACTGGAATTATTAGAGGAAGGGGATGGATATGAGAATAAGAAAATCCTTGGATTAGACAGGGTGTTCCTGAAGCCTACCGACCAGTGGAAAACATACGACGATGATTATGTCATGACTAAATGGAAAAATACGGCGGGGGTAATGGCTATGAATCGTTCCAAACTATTTGAACCAAGAGTAATATCTCAGCGCACAAGAACATCTAGTGGAAAGTGTTTCCCTATTTTTGGACAAAAAGCTTTGGTTTTGTCTGCCTGTTCGTCATCCATAAGAGATCGCTCTAGGATATTTTCTATTACGCATGTGGAAGTTGAAATTACTTTTTTCCTTTCCTTTCCTTCAGAAAATTAAATTTCTTTTTCTAACTGCAATAGTGACCAAGTGATTCAGGTTTTCATCTCATGAGAATGAAAAATGATGCATTTCTATTTTAATTTGAAAAGTTTTGATATAATAAGACTTGTAAGAAAGAATTGCCACAAAAAATGTAACTATGTTAATTTTCCGAGTTTTATGCATTGAAGCTATTATTATCCAATATATATCCAATGCATTTACACATCCGGCACCTTGGCGTCCGATGACATACTGTATTTTCAGATATCGTCGGAAAGTTTTTGTAGGCTATTTTTCAAGTCTCAAGGTCAGGTTACTGGCATTGACAGTACTATTTCCATCGAACCGGCGATGTGTGTGGCACCCGGGAAAGTACTTTCAGTGAATTTGCAATCTTGCGTTACGTTACAATTCGAATCGTGCAAAACAAGATTTCGCTTAAAATTTTTGCTCAGCATTTTTAGCAAAATCTGGATTTGAAGTGAATAATAAAATAAGGGACTCACTAGCGTGCAAAGTGAAAATAGTAAAGAAAAATATGAACAATACGGATACGGCATGGCCGACGCGAGGAAACGCGTAAAGACTCGTGCCAGAAACCACGGACGGAAATGATACGATACGGTGAGGTGTAAATCGATCTTTAGTGTGTGTCGATGGTGTGGGGGGGCGGGGCGGCGGAGATCCTTCGCGGGGGGAGAGGGGGTGGGGCAGAATGATTCCGCCACGCCACTGGCGGTAGTCATAGATTTCATTCTACTTCAAGATATTGTCAGTTTTCATTGTTATGTCAAAGAAATGATTTATCGAGTGGATTTGAAGCATCTTTTGGTGTCTTTGTTAATTTCTAAGGTAATTTATAATTTTCCCAAATTTTATGATGCGTTCTTTTGTGGAGGTTGGAAATTTGTGCTGAAAGTTAGTCCTAGGATCAATTAATTTGAACATGTAAAATAAATTGAAACTAAAAATAAATAATAAAATATTTGAAATATATATAAACACACACGCTTGAGAATTCCTTGTTTGAAAATAACTTTTCGATAATTTCGCATTCTTTTTAAGACAAACTCTACCTTCACTTTCTCTCTTTTTAATTTGCATTTTTGGCACCTTTTGACATAAACACATTAAAACACTGAGGATCTCCAAATTCCATGCCCGATTAGTAGAGACAAACAGTAAGCATTCCACCGAAAACATTTTCATTCGAATTACATACAGGCGTTGTTTCACTCATGAACTTAGAATTAAATACTCATCGATCAACCCACTCTACAGCGTTTTCTTTCCCATTCCACGGCCCAAATGCCTCCATTCTCAAAAACTCAGGAAATGGGCTAATAAATAAATTCAGAATCCTGAACGGAACGAAAATATTAAATTACAGTAACTAGTATACTACAAGATATATGAGCAGTGTCGATATCGACAAAACAGAACTGATGGTTAAACAGTAAGCCTAAAAAGTAGTTAATCTCTAAGTTGATAAAACTAGGAATGTCCCAAATATGGAGTTTGATCTCCTCGGAACTGCTAACAAATAATCTATCCAAGAGCATGAGAGATGCCGCTTGGCACCTTCACTGAGAGGATGATCTGGTGTGGGACACAAAACATGGCAGGCCTAAAATTATTGAATATATACGATTCTTATATGGAAGAGTGGATCTTATGTATCATTAATAACAAACATAACTATGCATCAAAATATAAAATTACGCTCTCCACAGTGCAGATAAGCATACTATGTGGGATAATGTGGAAAAATCCGCGTACCACATGTAAATTCCTTCTATCCTTTCCTATTATAGCGCGCGAATTTTCGGCAAGATGAATCAATAAATGGCGGATTTTGGGCGCGATTCACCAATAAAAGGTTGGCGCTTGAAAGCACCAGGTGCATTTTACGCTCAAGAGAAAAGTAAGCCTGCCTTTAAACTCCTTAAATTTGGATGCCACCTTCTACTCTTCGACGGTACAGGTTCTGCCCCACATTTCGTTTTGCAGAAAAGTTCAGAGATCGCGGCTGAGCGTCGCTTTTAGCTGGAGACCCACTCTCCTTAGTGACGTCACATACGTAAAATATCTTGTGCACTCAGATTAAGACTGCGAATGATTAAATTTTATAAGTTACGGGAAAATAAATGTCTCTTATTTAGCCGCGTATAATCAAACCCGCGCTGGACAAGTATTTACTGAACTACGATAAGAGATTTTATATTCCTCAGTAGTAGGTCCACTTTGCCCGTGGGCTCCCTGCGCCACGCGGAGGTTTTAGGTAAGCCTCCGATATGAAAAAATCATCCGTCATATTTCCGGTCGCACCGCCTCCTGTTCGAAAAATCGTATTTTCGATAACCGCGAGAAAAGCGACCACAAAATCTCCTCGGTTTTCTTCCGAAGCCACCATTTATTCGTTTTCGTGCAGATTGTCAACATGGAGTCACAGGTCGCGATTGCCGGCGGTGGGAAAAAACCACGGCTCGCATGGTTGACTCGGTATTTTCAAGAGAAAAACCAAGACTTTGGAAAAACACACATCTGTTCCGTGTTGTGTAATCTTGTTCTTATCTGTCGAATGCTGATAGGGATCCCGCTCTCTTCCTTGTGCATACGATACGCCCAAGCTTCCAGACGCCCCACCTGCATTCTCCTCCCCGCCCGACCTCTCTCCGCGTCCCCCACCTTCCATCCCCCTTCCCGTTCCTCTTCCCTTCTTTCCCCTCTATCTATAAAACCGTACTGCGAGACCCACGCCTCATTCGTTGTGCCATCCTCTCACGACGTGAAAGCGTTGTCGCCAAAAGTGCTTTTTTAAGACCAAGAAGGAATTCGTACTTTGGTTTATACAGAAGAGAGAAGAGGTTTATTTTGTGAGTAAATCCATTTGTCTGTTTTTTCCGCCGGGGATTTTCGCTGATTTCGGCGGATGGAGTTTTCTCCCGGTGAGTCGCCGGTTAGACTCCAGGATCGTCCACCGACCCATTTGCCGTCTCGAAGGACGTGATAACGATGGGGCTGTCTTGACCTCGCGCGGAGGAATTGGGAGTCTGGAACACTGCGTGAGCTGGACGCGGAATTTGGACAGACGTAGAGAATCCCTTGTAAAAACGTCTTGGTTCTTTTTTTAACGCGGTATTTTTTTAGTGTTAGGGTCTTCACTCGTTCGACGAATTAATTTACTCCTTTATTAGACTTTAATTGACCGCAAGATAAATCTAGGCCGCTCCGCGCAGAAAACGACTTCCGGCAAAGAAGTCTGAGCGAATCCAATGAAAAATTCTCTTCTTAATTCATTAGAAAATTATCGAATTCGCCTTATGGCTGAAAAAAATTCATAATTAAGCAGTTCAATTTTTAGAAATTTGTTATGGTTGTTGGAGACACCTGGGATAAGTGATTTTTTCGATTTTATCGCTTATTCTTGAATTTAATTCTCTTCTTGAACGAAACGCTTAACTACACCATCGGACGGAACGAAAACTATCTGTAATCTTTTCTATCGGTAGTTTATGTTTGTGGGATTCGATAATTTGAGAAAATGTCGCCTCTTCCACAAGGCTCGGATTGCGTACGTGACTATTTCTGTAAGTTTGGAAACCTGTTGTTTTTCTATCCAATCTCCTATTGAACCTCGCTCGGGAAGTGTTGAACGACAAAAACGGAGGGAACCTTTTCGTTTCAAAAACCCCATAGTCGGCTAGCTAAATGATATTCAATTTTCACATCGCCGGCGAAATAAATTCTCGAAAGATAAACTTTATTTTCGGTTTTATCTGTGTCCTTCGAAGGAAAGCCACCTCGTTTCAGTTGTTTAACCTAAAAGAAACTCGCATTCGGGTGTGGATGAGCGAAACCATCTTGTGGACGGATGCGGTGACGGAATCGGCTATCTCCACAAGATGGTGGAAAATTCCTCTCCGAGGCGAAAGTGTTCAGGTGTGGCGGCGTCGATAGCAAACCCCTAATCTCTGATTCACGGAAGAAGCGTGGGCGTGGCTCGCGCCGTATTTCATAATTTCTCGCTTATATTGAAACGATTTTTTTTCTTTCCGGAGAATTTAAGGACGGGTTTATGAAATATATTTGGAAAAATCAGGGAATAAAGTTTGACGAAAGCTTTCAAAAATCTCAGTCGATCCATTCATTAGACGTCATGAATGGGTCAAGTGTTTCACCTAGAAGTAACGTGCATGTGCAATTTTTCGTAATGCTTTTAAGTCGAAAAATTAAATGTGCGGGAAATATATAATGCAGAATATTTTTCGATCCTGCGCTAATATGTTCGTATATTTTCCGATGGATAAAAAATAATAGGTCGAATTAATACCTTATCTAATACTTGCCGGGTTAAACATCCTCTCTAGTTATTAAATCATTGCCGTTGAACGCGAGCTGCCGAAGCGACCGCTTGGAGGGCTACATTTTTATGGGCACTATTTTTATGTTTTAAAAATATTTTTAATCGAGATTTTCCAGTTCAATTTTCCATCAAGAAACCAGGTGTTTACTGCTCGGCGGAAAGCCGCAAAAAATGTGGCCGCAAGAGAATATTCAAAGTGCAATAACCAGGTCATAATCGTAATGGCAAGATATATGGAAGTGGTATTTACGTAAAATATTGGGGGATAAACATAGACCCATAGCAATTCATCAAACTCCTATTCCACGAAAAAAGAAATAAGGACGGTTGAATGCAATTTCTCTGGCATTTCAATATTTATTCAGGTTCCGTATAATCAATAGCAATTGATCAAGTTAAACGAGCACTTGCTATCTATTTCTTTTTCTATTCACATGTGATACAAATTTTCCCTGAGAGGGGGGAGAGGAGGTTCCAAAGAGAGATCTGCTTGTGACGACAGAATGCCAAGAATGTGATAATTTTAAATTTGGAAATAGTGGATCACATTGTATTTCGTTTTAGTGGCTGTTGAGGCTATACAAATTATCACGTTGAATAATAGTTAAAACTTGAAATCCCACCCAAAATATAAAAGGGTCGTTATCAGATGCAGAAATGCCTATTTACTTAATAAAAAACTTCATCGACGATCGAGCATATTTCTGTAGCTTTATTTTCCTCCTTCTCTATCTAAAAGGTTCAATAATGCAAGAGAAGTCATAACTGAGTGTTACAACTTCATTTTATGCCTCTTTAACTTCAAAAGACCAAGCAGTTTTTGCCTTGAATTCTTCTGCTGTGATACTATCAACTCGAGATGGTTTTCCATTCTTCATGCTTCTGATTGCCTGTCTCACCACTTTTGGAAGAATATCTGGAACCTCTTCATCATTTTATCAACAATCAAAACTTTGTACTATACCTTAAGTATGGTTGAGAGTGTGATATTTTGTGTTAAACACCTCCAGGTGGAGAGGAACACCTTGTACCAATATCTTGCTTCGCGTTCAACTTCTTTTGAAAACACACCAGATATTAGTGTAATAATTTTTCTTTCATAGTGTTTTCAACTAGGGCTCATTTTTCCTTATCCTATCATAGATCTAATAGCGAATAGCTAAGGTGCATCCTTGACTATTCTTGGCGCAAGCAAACCGAGGAGATTAAGATTTTCCACCATGATTAAGATTGTGTTACAAAGCTTATGAATAAATTGTTTACAATGAGAATAGACTGACAACGAGCATCTCAGACTGCACTCAAGTGCTGATGTGCCTACAAGTGCCAGAATTGAAATTCTGTGACCAAATCTAAAAAAATTTGTGTTTAAAGAAAAGTAACAATTTCGGGTTTTTTTGGGTTTTGCACGAAATTTAAAAAAGGCAATCAGAGGTTAAAAATCGGGTAAAACCCAAAAAAATCCATACCCTAGTTATCAAGTAGTCTTCTAGCATCAATGCTACTAGCTGTCTCTTATTAATTGAGAGATGTTGCTTCATTTTCTTATAACTTCTATTGTTTTCTATTGTTGCCTCGATTAGCTCATGATTATATTTCTTCACATCTTCTTTGATGAACTTCCTTAAAGTTTTGTTCAGTTCTACTAAGTGGATCATGTCTTTGGGGTCATTGGTCATTTTCATTTCCCTTCTTTTCTTCATCAGCAGTCTAGTTTTTCTGATAACTTTTCAGCTGGCTTAACTTTAACTGTACTCCCTATTTTATGAGTGGTTTCCATAAGTATCTCTATTAATCTTGAATCAGTCTCTTGGTCTTCCAGTACACAAAACCAACTTAGAAGTTCAAGCTGAAACTCTTCCTTTCATTCTTTTACCATTCGTGTATTGATAATTGACTTAGACTTCTTTACAAACTTATGTCTTTCCAACTTTAAATTGAACTTTATTCTGCATTATACCAATCAGTGGTCACTTCCAGCTCTAAGCTGGTGGAGGACAGAACAGTCTTCTATCACATGCTTTTTATTGACTAGCATGTAGTAAATTTCGTTTTTAGTGTCATATATATATATATATATATATATATATATATATATATATATATATATATATACAGTGCTGTAGTTGCAAAAGAAGCAGTATACCGTATACGGAAATAAAACTTTGAAGAAGGGTCCTACCCAGTTTTTTTAAAAGCAGAGGATATACCCTAAAAAAGCAGAGGGTATACGGCATATACCACTGTATACCCTCCACTACAACCCTGTATATATACATACATATATACATACTCAGGGTGTTTCAATATTAAGCGTAAAAAATTCAGGGGCATATTCTAGAGGTCAAAACAAGACTAAAATACCCTATGACAGTATTTCTGAAAATGAAACTTTAAAGAAGTCAGTATGAAATTAAATTAAATTATTCTTTCAAACAGGCATACAAACATAACGACTGTTAATAATTACAATATATGTTCAAAGTTGCATCCGTGAACTTGTAGACAGAACTCAGCTTGTCACATTAGTGAGCTTCGAACATGCCGCTAAGTGTATCCTTGCATTCTCTCTTCCCTCCTCCCTCTCAGTAGAATTCTTCCTTCCACTGTGTACCAGTTGTTTCCTGACTGATTCATTCTTCACTGGAGCTCATACTGTGACAGTAATGTGATTGCGATGGAGTTTCCAATACCGAGTACACAGATATGCACCTCATGTATGGTCTTGCTGGAGGAAATTCACTTGATGCAAGACGATTGTACCACGAATGTTTCCTTAACAGAAAATTGCCAAACTGTCAGACATTTGCAGCCATAGATAGACGTTTGAGGGAATGTGCTTCATTTTACAATGCCACAGAGCAGGGGCAGCCTCAAGCATATGGACAGGACATTGAGGAAGAAATACTTTTAAATGGTACAAGAAGATCAATGGACAAGTACACGAAGAATTGGTGCAGCTGTAGAGATTTCCCATGCATCTGTTCAAACATTTATTGTAATTATGAACAATTGTTATGTTTGTATGCCTGTTTGAAAGAATAATTTCATTTCATTTTGTACTGACTTGTTTGACTTCTTTCAAGTTTCATTGAATCGTAACTCCGAAATAAAGTGTTTTCAGAAATATTGTCATAAGGCATTTTAGTCTTGTTTTCTCATCTAGAATATGTCCCTGAATTTTTTACACTTACTATTGAAACACCCTATGTATATATATATATATATATATATATATATATATATATATATATATATATATATATATATATATATATATATATCATCATCATCATAGGTAGTCTGTCCGTAGACAGGTCCGTGATTATTCATGGTTAAACCTGGTTCTCCATATACTCCTATTTTCCGCTGTCCTCTTTATATCTTGATAACTCTCTTTCCCTTTCAAATCGTCTATCAGCTGAAACCTTTTCCTACCTCTTTCCCTTTTCCCATCTAGTTTTCCTTCTAACACGTCTTTAATCATACTCTCTCTCCTCAGGTAATGTCCAACCCAGTTAGCCTTCCTCTTTCTGATAGTCTGTATAATCATTCGCTTCTCTCCTATTCTTCGTAGCACTTCATCGTTTTTCATCCTATCTGTCCATTTTATCTTCAGCATTCTCCTCCAAGTCCACATTTCAAAGCTTTCCAAGTATTTGATGTCATTTTTCCTTAGCGTCCATGTTTCTGCCCCATACAATGCTATACTCCATACGTAGCATTTTATCAACTTCTTGCAGATATCTTCCCTTATATTCCCTGTAAGTAGTTGTTTCTTTCTCCTGAAAGCCGCTTTTGCTTTTCCTATTCTAGTTTTGATCTCATCCGTACATTTTGCCTCTCGTGTTATGATACTTCCAAGGTATTTATATTCTGAAACTTGTTCTAATGGCTTTCCCCCAATAGTTATGTTCAGATTCTCTTCTTTACCCGATATTCGAATGACCTTGGATTTTTCTGTATTTATTTCCATACCGTATTTTCTACCTGTTATCACTAGTCTATTTATCATTTTTTGTAGCTCCTCTTCCTTTCTTGCTAGAAGTACTTGATCATCTGCGTATTTTACTGTTCTTATAATCCTTCCTCCAATTTTGAAATCCCCTGTGCCTTCTAAAGCTTCTTGCATTAGACTTTCTCCATATATATTGAATAGGGTTGGCGATAGGCAGCATCCTTGTCTTACTCCTCTACCGATATTTATTCCGCAGGTTTCCACATTCTCAAACCTGACCTTTACAACTTGATTCTCATATAGATTCCTAATCAGTCTCCTGTCTTTCCAGTCTACACCTATATCCTTTAATATCTTCATCAACTTTACCCAATTTACTCTATCAAAGGCCTTCTGCCAGTCTACGAAACATGCGCATATATATATATATATATATATATATATATATAAAACTCATTATATGGTAATCTTTCCATAACAAATTAGCTGTTAAGTCCAAAATAGGTGATGGCAACCGAGTTTATAAGAGAAACTTTTCTTATATTTCCTTATGAAACTATTAAGATAATTGATAGTAGCTCAATTACTTTGGCTAAGATTAATAAAGGTGAAATACTCCTTTAGCCAAACAATTAGAGGGTTACAACACCCAATGCATTTCGCCCACAAGGTGGGCATCGTCAGGGGTAAAACCTGTTTTAACAGTGACTGGGAGTCAACTGCAAGGTTTGAAACAGAAAGTATTAAGAAGACGACCGAGAAACAAGTGAAGCGCGGAAAGATTTTTCGGCGTGTGTGTCATTTAAGTCTGTCAGTTTGTATAGGGTCTTGTTGAAATCTGTGTCCGTGTTCATAAGTGTATTGCAGTTTTTGTAAATGTGAAGGTTTTCTAACGAGTTTAGTGACTTATTGGCTGAAGTTATCAATGTTAAATCGTTTACGTGTACACTATGACCTGTTTCAAAGATGTGGTTGGCAACGCTTGATTTTTCAAAACGATTATATTTATAGTGAGCCATGTGTTCCTTGAAGTGTGTTATTAGTTTCCTTCTTGTTTGTCCTATGTACTTTTTGTCGCAGTGTGAGCATTGTATTTTATAAATACCGGACTTGTTCAAAGATTCTGTTCTGTCTTTTGTACTGCCCAGTAAATTTTTCAAATTAAAAGGATTTGTATATGTTATGGTATAATTCTTATGTTTAAAAATTTTGTTCAAGCCTCTGTTTAATGGTGGAAAATAAGGCAATTTTACATATTTGTCCTCTTTTTTGTTGTCTAATTTGAGGGAAGTGGCATTGAACAAGGTTTTATTAAAGTTATGTTTTCTCACTAATTTATTAATTAAATTATTATCATATCCAAGTTTAGCGGCAATTTGTTTTATGTGTTTGAGTTCCTTTGCATATCTGATTTTATTGAGGGGGATGTTACATAATCTGTGTGTTAAAAATTGAAACACAGCTATTTTTTGGTTCATAGGGTGAAAGGAGTTGTTAGGAATGAAGTTATCAGTATGTGTAGGTTTTCTAAAAATGTCAAACTCAATGTGTTGTCTATTATTTATGATAAGCAAGTCCAAAAATGGCAAGGTGTTGTTTTCTTGAAGTTCATAAGAGAACTTAATTGAAGGATATATGTTGTTTAACTGATTAACAAATTCATCTACATTTTGTTTCTTTAAATCAAAGATTGTGAATATGTCATCCACGTACCTCAACCATATATCTGGAAAGTAATGAAATTTTTCTTTGCAATCGTTTTCAAAAGAGGACATGAAAATGTTGGCTAGAAAAGGAGATAGGGGGTTTCCCATAGAAGTGCCTTGTGTTTGTTTGTAAATTTCATTTTTGAATAGAAAAACGTTCTGTGACATGCATAAATTAGTAAGTTGTAAATATTCGAGGACAATTTCATCAGAAAAATTTTGTTGTAGTAACAATGATTTTAAAATTTGGGATGTTTCTTCCAGAGGTACACTTGGGAAGAGGCTTTTAATGTCAAAGGAGACCAAAATCTCAGACTCTTTTAATATTATGTTTTTAGTTTACTTATCACGTCATAGGTATTTTTAACAGAGTGTTTGTCGGGAAAGGACATCTGTTTAAATTCACTATTAAGCCATTTGGCCAAGTTATAGGTTGGGCTATTTATTCCTGATGCAATTGGTCTCATGGCTTTGTCATCTTTATGTATTTTGGGGAGACAGTACAATTTTGGTATGTTTGGGTTTGAAATTTTTAACTTGTAGCTTAATTTATTATCAATGATGATTTTACATCCTTTAATGATGTCTTTAGTTTTTTGAATCATGGAATTTAATGGGTTCTTCTTGAGTTTAATGTAAGGTCCATTGTTCAACATACTTTTGGACGTTGTCAAAGTATTGTGTCTTATCCATGATCACAATTTTATGGCCCTTGTCAGCCTTAATGTAAAAACAATCTTTATCTCTGAGTTGTTTCATGGTTTTGGAATAGTTTTTAGGATGAGACTTATTCAATTTGCTCAAGTTGTGTTGGATTTGTATTGAACAAGCTTGTCAGATATAATTTTTGGAGTTTTTATCGAAAAATTCAATGGATTTTTCAATGTCTGTGAAAAAAATTAGTGTAGGATTTCCAGAAATATCTTACAGAGGAGGGGGTGGGATGGTAATTGACACTATACCAAAGCTTTCAGAGGTTTTTTTGTCTGATATTATTGTTTTTATGGTGCTCTTTGAGTTACGTTTGATTTTTATGCATATTTAACCCTAAGCTATTCTCTAATTCCCATATTGTGGCATTATAAAACTAGTAATTACCATACTTTCACGATTTCTTCAAATGGCTTGAACTAATTTTTTCACAAAGATTATTTATGGTATTGTCTAGCAATGATTCGTTGGAAATAGGGTCATTTAATTTCCCGATTTTCATAAAAATATATCATATTTCTTCAAGGTGTGAATACTTACTAGCAATGGCAGTCCAGCGATGTACGTGTTTCATTCTGCTGATAGTATTTGCACACAAAGCTCTATCGACTCAAGTAAGACCGGACATCACGGCACCTCCAATCCAAGCTGTTGAGGATCAAGGAGCGAATCCCATATTTGCTGGTGAGAAAGTAGAATTAGTTTCATTACTTCAAATTTTAAATTTATTTAAATAACAAAATATTAAATGTTTGTAATCTTTAAGTTTGGAGAACATTTTCAAATATAAGATAATGAGGGGAGGTTATTGATCGCTAAGGTAATATTGTATGAATCCTCAACAACTCATTCTAAAGTAATGACTAATGTATATTGATTGATTATGTCGCTGAAAGAACCGCATTGACAATTCTCTGACATTCAAAGAGTCTGGGGGGCTACTCTTCAAACGAACACCCAGGCTGTGAATTACCATAGCAACTTACCATACCATTCAATTCATAGGAAATGAGACTTATTTAGGTTGGAGATCTTATGCTCAATTGGATGATGAGACTTGGCAACACTGTACTTTCTAAATCATTCAAGATTGCTATCCTCTTTTAGAGGTTCTGTTTATGCTAATATATCTTTGTTTTATGAAAATGCCAAATGCTTTAAGAAAATAGTCAAGTTGGTTTTAGGTAGCCTTGTAGATTGGTAAAAATGACAATGGAGTTAGAGGAAGTAAGGGTATGAATGATTGATACCGTGAAGTACAGTGGTAGCTGTGAAAGCTAAAATAAGTATGTAATAATAATACTAATGATGTACAGCACAATATAATTTAAGTAGTAAATATTGTTAAAAGTTGGTGCCCCCTAACTTTTAGACTTTTTGCAACGGTTGAAGATAAATAAAAATTAAGTATTCTACCTATTGGTAGGTTCTTAGTTCATCCAATAGAACCATTCAAAATACTTCTCTTCATCTTATTATTACAATCCTCTTCTTTTAATCTATCCACTTTACATTTTCTCCTCCTACCTCTTTGTGACTTTCCTACAATCCAACTCTTCTATAGCCCCTTTAAGTGGACTGTTGCCTCCAAAACATGAACCACCAATTTCTCTTGTTCAATTAATTTTTTCTAATCAATATCAAGTCGACGCCTCACAAATTTCTAATATTTTCAACTCTTCTACTCTCATAGTACATATCTCAAACCCATTCACTATACTGTGACAACATTATTGCTATCCACTTTTTAATGTCTACATTAAAAATACATTTCATGAATTCTCAAAAATGCCTCATTTGTATTTATTGTTCTTACTTCTTCTTCTTCTTAGTACTCCTATCATCCTGATTCAAATTATTACCTATGTAAATAAAAGGTTCCTCCTGTTCATGTGCACATGATAATACATGCCCTAAACCATGGGTTCCCAACCTTTATGATGGCAAGGGCACCTTCGACTTAAAAGCAAAAGCGGTGGGTGCTGTTATTCCCTGTTACTCCCCCCTCCCTCTCTTCCCTCCCCCCCTTCTCCCCTCACACTCTCTCCCCTCCCCAACTTAGCACTCATAGGTATATATTAATAAGCTATTTAAGTACCTACTGATTGTAGGAACTTTAATTTTATTCATAAAACCTATTTCATTCAACTTAAAAATATAAAGCATAGAAAATATCAAAATTTCTATTTAACAATAAATCAAAATTAAATTATGAAATTAATTGAAGACTTTACTTAAATAAGCTGCGATACTTGTTTTGACATAATTACATACATGCATAGATACATTTTATATATATATATATATATATATATATATATATATATATATATATATATATTAACTAAAGGAAAAGAAAAGGTAGTGATGAGGGTGGCAACAAGGTGTTGAGGGAAGCCCAGCGGACACTTACCAAGTTGAGGACCAAGCTGGTAGGCTGCTGGGGGCGTCGAAGAGACACGTAAAACACACGAACACAAAAACACACGCAAGCTTATCGGTCCTATGCCCTTCTTCAGCGAAAGAGTAACGTAAAGTGACACACTGGGTGGGGAATGACAGGGTGATGTGGGAAGGTTGATGATTGGAGGAGGTGGGGAGTAGGAGGGGTGGATAGCCAATAAAGAGGAAGTGTGGTAAGGGAAAGTGCGAATAACTACAAAGTAACAAGGAGACATTGTAAGGGGGCTAATAGGGTTAGCGGAAGTTGAGGCCAGGTGGAGAGAAAGAGTCGAGAAGATGGATATGTGCTAGTTCCCAGTGTCGGAGAAGGGGGGCAGGAGTGTCATAGGGTAAAGCGCGAATAATCCTAACATTGTAGCAACTATTGAAGGGGACATTGTGGGTATTAGCATGCAATGCAACTGGGTCTGAGAGAAATGCTATTCCGGTGACCGTTCATTCGGATGTTTAACGGATTGCTGGTGTGGCCTACGTAAAACGCGGGACAAAGGGTGCAGGTAAGGAGGTAAATGACGTTACGGGTGGTGCAGTTGCTTCTGGAGGTGATGGGGTAAGTGATGTTGGTGGAGGGACTAGAGAAAGAAGATGAAGGTAGGTGGATAGGGCAAGTGAGGCAGCGAGGTTTTCCGCAGGGGTGGGAACCTATTGCAAGAAGCGTGGTAGAAGTGGGAAGTTCCTTCCTCCACAAGATATTTCCCAAATTTGGGGGCCGGCGGAAGGAGAGGAGCGGAGGATTGGCAAAAAGGTTGATAAAGAGGGACTGATGGGAGGAAGAGGTAAGAATTGGGTGGGCAGCATGAAGGATTGTTTTGAGAGCTTCGTGGATACCAGGAAGGAAAAGTGTCGTAAGAGTGAGTGGAGGGGTAGATGCAGGAATAGTGGGTGTGTGAGGATGAGATCCATTGTGGGTAGGCATCATCGCCCTATGGATCTGTTCGCCGACCAAGACTGGAGGGTAACCACGTTTGAGAAGAGCATCCTCGAGGACAGAGTAATACTCTAGAAGGGATGCTCTATCGGAACAAAGCCTCCATCCTCGACGAGCAAGGGCATAGGGGATAGAGGTTTTGGTATGAAGGGGATGGCAGCTATCAAAGTGGAGGTATTGGAGGCTGTTGGTGGGTTTGATGTGAACACAGGTGCGGATTTGGCTGTCTTGAAGGTAAAGATCGACATCCAGGAATGTGATGTGGGAGGTAGAGGATTGGTGGGTGAAGGACAGTGAAGGATGGGAGGAGAGACGCGAGAGAAAGGAAAGGAGAGAGTCAGGTCCATGCGTCCAAATGAGGAAGACATCGTCGATGTATCTCAGCCACAAAAGTGGTCTGAGTGGAACGTTGAGGAAGAGTCTTTCCCATTCTCCAAGGTAGCAATTGGCATATGAAGGCGCCATTCGGGTGCCCATCGCAGTGCCTCTAATTTGAAGGTAGTGACGACCATCGAAAGAGAAGTTGTTCAATTTGAGCACCATTGCTGCCAAGTCTAATAAGAAATGGGAGGAAGGTCTTGCGTCGGGTGGTCTTGAGTCCAGGAGTTTACTAAGGGCAGAGAGTCCATCATCGTGGGGGATGTTTGTGTAGAGGGAACAGACATCGATAGTGGCCAAAATGGTATTGGGTGGGAGAGGAAAGGGGAGGTGTTTGAGACGTTTGAGAAAGTGGTTAGTGTCTTGGATGAAGGAAGGGAATTGACGAATGAGAGGTTGTAGGTGGGAGTCAACGAAGGTGGAGATGTGTTCTGTAGGGGAATTAAAGCTGGCAACAATGGGGCGGCCGGGGATGTTGGGTTTATGGATTTTAGGGAGAAGGTAGAATGTGGGTGTGCGGGGTATGTTGGGGATCATTAGAGCAATGGTGGAATCGGAAAGGCCTTCCCGTTTGCCTGAGGAATGAAGATAGGACGAAATTTGGTAGGAGTGGTGGTCTGTGGGGTTGGAAGTAAGGTGATGGTAAAAGGTTTCGTCAGAAAGTTGGCGCTCGACTTCCTCGTTATATTTGGCGCGATCCATCACAACCGTGGTGGTGCCCTTGTCGGCAGGGAGGATGATGATATGGTCAAGATGTATATATATATATGCATGCCAGAATTCTTTTTCAAAATATTTTCTCTCTACACTGACACCTTTCTCTCTAATGCTATGGCAAGGCATTTATGTCGGCAGCATAGAAAAGAATTGACTGACTGCCTAGCCAGTTCAGGACACTGCACTTTATAGTTTGTCATCTGTCTTGAATTTCGGCCCTCCAAGTTGCTCCTTCATTGGCCCAAACAAGTGATAATCACCAGGGGCTAAATCTGGACTGCAAGGAGGGTGGTTCACAATGTCCCTGCCCAATCTTGCCAATGCTGTCATTGTCAAATTCGCTGTATGGAGACATGCAGGATGATTCCCTTTGACACTTTTCCAGGCCTTTTCTTGTGAGTTGCTGGATGAACATCATTGGAAAGCAAGTTGCTGTAATATTGAGCAATAACTGTTTGCTGAGGTGGAAGAAAATCGACATGAATCACCCCTTCAGAATCCCAAAGTATTCTTGCCAGGAGTTTGCCAGCTGAAGGCTGTCTTAAAAATTTTGATGGGGCAGGGATCATTTGTGGCACCATTCCATACTGGACGTCTTTAATTCTGGAGTGAAGTAGTGTACTCATGTTTCGTCACAAGTCACTATTCGCTGCAGAAATTCATTTCCCTCCAGTTAAAACCGTTACAGATGTTCGGCAGACACAGCAACACATTGTGCTTTCTGGTCGAACGTGAGCATCTTTAGGACACAAAAAGGGCACACACATTCTTGAACAATAGGTGCTCATGAATAATTGTCTCTACACTTCCAACACTTATGCACACTTTGAAGCAATATCACGCACTGTAATTAATCTGTTTTCCAATATCAGCCTCTCGACACGACAAATGTTCACATCTGTGACAGCTGTCGGTTGCACATGTGATTGGTTTGCGACTTTTTCACGGTCTTGGGAAAACTTGTCACACCAATCATACAGTTGCATATGAAAAGACCTCTTCTGCATATTGTGCACTTAACCTGTGGAGAATTTCAGTTGGCTTCACTTTTCTTTCACCAGAAATTTGATAATACAGAGCTGTTCTACACTCTGAGTGACAGGGTTTGATGCCATATTGTAGTGCTTCTATTGCATATGCACGGAGGGAACAGTTATGTGTTAGAGAGTGAGAGCAGTGTTGCCACTGTCTACCAGGATGAATGTTTTGGCATTCTAGTCCAAACACATTTTGTATAAAAATAAAGTCCAGGTCAACCTTGAACTTCCCTCGTATTTTAAATTATTTCAATTAGTCTATGGTGTACAAGCAAATATCCCTTCGAATATTTTATAAGAAAATTACTGACCTGTTTATTATCAATAAATAGAGGTATGAGACTAGAGCATAAAGATGAAGTGATACTTCTTCGTAAACAAGCAAAGAAAGAATGACTACCATATGCCAGCACCTACAAATTGGATGGAATACCTTATGGTAATGATTGAAGGTAAAATGATAACATTAAATCATTCAAGAGGTCAACGAATGTGTGAACAAAACTGCAAATGAAATCATGCCATGATGTGTATGCCACTGTTTATAAATTTATAAGACAAAGTAATGAAGTTTTTTTAGATTTGTACTTTCTAGATTCTGTGGATACTTAACACTATAAGTCAAAAGAGCTTTAGGGAGTTTTAGAGAGGACACCTGAACAAACTTCAGCAGACATCACAGCAAACCTTTGCAGGTGCCATGGTGCCTGTGGGCACTGTGCTGGGAACCCCTGCCCTAAACTATTGAAAAACCTGGATGGGTATTCAATACCTTTTGCCTCACGTTAAGTAGAATTCTCACCAGAAAAAGTATGAAATGCTTTGAAGTTATACATCTAAGCAGAAAAGTAATTATCTCATCATCTGCATCTTTCAGTTGCAATATTACTTTTCCTAGTAATAGCCAAAGCAAAGCTTGTGGTAGGTATAAAAAAATTCCAAAACATTGCAAAACATGAGAAGGTTATTAAGCCACAATTTTTCCCATTCCAGGATAGAATCACCTTGAAATTTTTATTGATTTCATAAGTGTCCATGAGCTAAAAACAAAGTATTGTATCAGTGGCATAACTACAATGATGCAGAGGGCATGGTCATGCCCAGGTTCAAGTACTAAAGGGGTCCATGAATGCCCGAGTTAATTTTTCTTTTTTTCTCTTAAGAAATAAACAAGTGCTGGAATAAGAAAAAGTAAATAAACCTAAATTAAAAAGTATAGAAAAACTATGGAGACTTTGTTCCTCTGTGTTCTTCAACCACCAAC
Organism: Tanypteryx hageni; assembly: GCA_028673005.1. Taxonomy (NCBI): domain Eukaryota; kingdom Metazoa; phylum Arthropoda; class Insecta; order Odonata; family Petaluridae; genus Tanypteryx; species Tanypteryx hageni. Next base: position 39,710,892 of record CM054115.1, read on the forward strand.
CCCAATTTCACAGAAAAGGGATTATTCCTACAGTTTAGCTGCTATTGGTGTAAAATGTGAAATAACACATAATAAAAATATTCATATAAAAATAGTAATAATAAAAATATTGGTCATATATCAAGAATATTAATTATAGCAACTAGCATTGAAGTATGAGATAAATTTTGCTGCAACCATTTCAATGGTTAATCTATATAGGTAATTTTAAAAGTTAATAAAATTTTTTGGGGATCTTTGTTTTGTTCTTCACCAAGCTGGAGCCCTTTGCACAATCTCATGCCTGGGTTCACTCATTCTTGAGTATACCATTGTATTATATCATACTTAAATTATTATTGCAATCATAATAAGAGATTTTACTTTCAGTCAGTCATGAGGGTGAACGCATTCCATGTGGGTCTGAAACTGACTGTACTTCATCGATATTGGGTCCAGAGTCTCAATGCAGTGGAAGTCATTGCAAATGCAAAGTAGGTGCTAACCAGTCACCAAATAGCAAAAAATGTCTTATTGGTAAGCATAGCACTTGTAATATTAATAATAACTCCTTTTAAATTGTAATAACAGGTCCAGTAGTACTCTTCTACAAAATACAGCAAGTATTAAAAGAAAATATATCAGTTCAATATTTTTTCCACCAAATAAACTTATACAAAATGTCTCAAACTTTTTGTTTTTATGGACCACCCACCAGTACAGAATATAACCATGGATTATAATAACGTATGTATTTGCCCGAATCCAAGCTGAGGTTTTTTCCAAATTTCTCCTTGCAAAAATCGAGGGTTGTCCTAAATTCAAGTATGAAGTAGTATAACGTCAATACATCACGGTCAATTCGATGCACGTCAATTCATCACACGACCAACTCGTCATACATCAATACTTCTCATGACCAACTCATCGCGCATCAATTCATCACTCAACAAACTCGTTTCGAGACAATTTCTTTGCGAGAATAATTCGTCGCTAGACAATTGTCGCGAAACAAATTGGAATGCAAGACACAATAACTGATGTATGGCATAGGAAATACACTTGTTGGGTTGGGAGTCATCCCTTGCGATACACCATCCAATTTTTCTCGCCTTGCGTAATTCACAAAGAGAATTGTGATTCATTCTGGTATTATTGAAATAGAAAGAAAAATTTTGTTGTGGAAAAATGTCTCCCCCTGCCTTACACCAGACATGATGTCTTTTCGATCGATGAATTGACGCATGATGAGTTAGACGTGCAATGTATTGATGCGCAAAGAATTTTTTATACGACAAATTGTCGTAGAACCATAGGAAATATGGTAACATGTCTAATCGATGTTTTTTTAACAAATGAAATGTAAGATAATATATTCATATCTACTGAAATTTTTCATTGCAAACTTGCGATCTGGATTTCAATTAATACAGTATTCATTTTTTTAAATGCATTTTTGTAAATTGTTTTTTTCTCAAATAAAAATTTGTAACAAATCTTTTCAATTAATGAATGAACTAGTATACTTACATGTGTATGAAATATACACCAAATACGTTGTGAGATTTTAGGTCATAAAATCCTTCTTCTCTTTTGACAGTCTGCTTAAAGGGAAGGCCCATTTTAAATTCTGGTAAATGCGTATATCACATTGCTATTCTTTCCAGCCACTAACCCTTAGGACCAAGGATATAATAAATCTTTATTACTAAAAATTTTACTTTCATTTTTTAAATTACTAAAGCAGACCACCTAAAACAAGCATTTTATACCTCAGTTGAGAAGCAATATCCTAACAAATAATGGGATTTTAAGTGGACTTGTAAAAAACAATGTTAATATTTTAGTAAATTTGTATATTTTATATTTATTTGAGAATATATAGGAAATGAAGTTGTTTCACTTTAAAGTAGGTATAATATGCATACTCAAATGAACATAACATTGTATAAGTCAGTGTTTCTCAACTGGTGGGACTCAAAGGATTTCATGAGGCCCACAAAATATCTGAAAAAATTTAAGATCTCTTAACAATATTTAAAAACTATCACAAAGGTACACCAAAAATTTATATTTATAAAAAAATGTAATAAATAACTAATGAAAATTCTAATAAATTGTTTTGTGGTTTTAAACAATCAGGTTATTTTAGTCAATAATATAGAATTTTCTCCTTCCTATATATACTCTTACTGATATATAGGATGGCTGTAGAAAATTTATTAATTTAGATGAATTGCAGATAATTTCCTACAGCTTATGTATTGGGAATTGCTGGTGTAGGCTATATACCAGGGGTGGCCAAACTATCTTACCCTCGGAGCCACAAATGATAATGTTCAGAAGTTTAAGAGCTGCATGAAAAAAATTCTGTGCTCATAAATTTACAATCAGTAATACATAACCTGTATCTGAGGCAATTCAGATATAATGCATGTTCCTTAGGCATCCCCCGCATGCCTCGAGTCACACTACGTCATAGTCTTCCGTATTGAAAATGTTGACACGCCTCTGAATAGGAATTTAAAAGAGCCACATACTAAGTTTAAAGAGCCGCGGTTTGGCCACCCCTGCTATATACCTTGGTCAACATAGGATTTTTAATTAATGGATAATTACATGGATACTATGCCAAATTTTGGTTAACCATAAAGGCTTCAATAAAGAAAAAAATTGTCATTTCAATCTGAAAAACTATCAATTTTCATATATCGATATGATATTTATTTACTTTTTAAATTCTGCAATTATCAACCTTGATAAGTGAATGCATTGAAAATTCTTGAATGGGGCATATTAGAGTAATTAAAGTAAATTAAAATAGCTACATCAATGTCACTGGTGAGAAATGCACCAAAGATGTTCCAAAAATCTTCTGTTATATGCAACATCACTGATCATATTTGTTTGGAAGAGAGGTGTTCTCAGAAAAATCTCAAGCAGACGTTGACACATGCTACATTTCGGGTTGCCAACCTCAGGCTTCGGGGCTGGAGATCTCCGGGTCATCGCCATAATCTCCGGTCGAGTATCTCAAATCTCCGGTTCACTTTCGATTGCAGTTGGAAGCCTTTTTTTAATTTTCTGCGTTTTAAACATCATTTGAATTGAAATATTTTTCGCTCTAATTGCATTTGTATTTTGTTTTATTTATATTGATCAATCTGCTATAGAGGTTTTCCCACAGTTCTTTTATTAAGTTCTCGTCTTCTGATATTTTTATAACTTTTTTATCTATTAAGATAAATGGGGTATGGGGGGTATGTTGCTTACGACAGTGACCAAAGTCAACTGAAGATGCCCACTTAGTGGGCGAAATGCATGGGGTGACTTTAAGTTAATTTATTTAATTTATCTTAATTCAACTAGCCATAAGTGTTTATCTGAGCGTTCAACCAACATCAAATAATCTATTCCAGCTTTTTATCTATATTTACTTTCTACAAAAAACTTGAACTTCTTGCGTATTTATTACTCATTCATACTACAAACTGCTTTATTTATGGATCGGTAACATAACACAATTACGACTGTGAGGCACTGCAAAATATGCGAAAACCACTAACGGAATTATGGAATAGTGTACTTATTTTTTACCGTCTTTTCTTCAATTTTACTATTTCTTGAATGTGCATATTTGATAACTGCTTTAGACTGTGATTTAAATATAATTAAGGATTATATAGCTTTTAACTATAATAAACGAGCCGTATACATTATTTGTCTTACGAAATTCAGCAAATAATTAAAAACTAGTTAGGAAGAAGCTTTTCGTCTTAATAATTTAATTGTTTAACATCCCATTATTTCTTATTGTTCGGTTTTATAACTTTTCAAATCTGAATAATCTGGATATTGTAAAATTAATTCACTCGTATATATCTTATATGAAAGTTATATAATACTCCAATTTTTTATTATATTGTCCTTGTTTACTTTAATATATCGTATATTTAGAAAACTATTCGGGTGGTTTACTTGGTTACCAAAATGATAAATTTTTCACTTGTGCCTAATTTTTATAAACCCTTTTGCATAAACTATTAAAATGGGGTCAGATAAGAAGCAATGTAAAAAAGCATCAAATAATGATAGTGATGATGTAGAAAAAAGAGAATTTAAAAGATATGATACTCACTTTGATGGTAATTGATTGCTGGAAAGTAGTTATAAAAAAGATTAATATACTGCTTGCTGCAGTAAATGTAGAATAACATTTACTACATGTCATGATGGAGAGAAGGCAGTTAGAAAACATACAGCTAGTAAAACCCATCTTGCAAATGCTAATTTGGTATGCAAAATCAAATGATGAGCCAGTTTCTTTTTCCTAAGTCGATTACTAATGAGACCTTTAAAAGTTGCTGCCATTGCAGTAGCTATTCAACATCATCGTTCCTATAATAGTATTGTGTGGCAACAAATTAAACAGAGTATTATTTTCTGATTCAAATTTGGCTAAGAAGGTTATCTGTGAAAGAACAAAAAGTGAAGCTACAATTAAAAATGTATTGGCATCTAAGTCAGTTGAAATCCTTCATGAATTTAAAGTTAATAGCATTGAACATGTTCCATATTCATTTGCAACTGATGTTTCCACCAAAATAAAAAAACTTTTCTCTCTGCCCATTAAATTTTTTGATAAAATTAAAGGCATTAAAAATAGGTTACTTGATTTCTATGAAAGCTCTGATGAAATTGCTCTACGTATTTCTTCAGTAATTTGCCTGAAGTTTGAGGAAAATGGTTTAAAATTACCATGTATGAGTTCATTTTCTGCTAACAATACAGCAGCTATTTTTGGTAAAAATAATTCAGTGCACACATTAAAAGAAAAAATTTAAATTTACTTAAAGCTAATTATAAGTGCCATATTATTCATAATTGTGGTCATTTGATGTTGAAAATTTTTTACTTAAAGTCTAAGCTGAATTTTCTCATAGCTCCAAAAAAAAGTAGAAAGTTTAAAATCATGCTTTGAATATTTGAAACTAGAGTATGAAAAAATTTTAAAGCATATTATTATCTTTTGCAGATGTTGAGCGATTGGGAGCTACTTGTGAAGAAGATGTACAGTGCATAAAAAATCTTGGTGAAAATGTGCACTGCAAAGATAACTACTGTATTTGCAAACCAGATGCTGCAGTTGTCAATAATAAGTGTTGGAAACAAGTTCGTGAGTACAGCCTCTGAAATATGAGCATTTTGCCTTGGAAAAACTTATTAGTTTATGAAGATTTCAAGAAAAAGTGATTTTGTAAAACACTAATTAAAAACAACCTAATGAAACTGAATTTTCTTTTTGATTATATGATTATAACTTCATGCAGTTACACCACCTTTTTGAACTACGCGAATAATTGGTTCCGGAAAACTGCCGCGAAATCCAAATTCGCGAAGTGCAAGTCCTATTTTCCCATAAGACGCCATGTTATTATGAGAGACTGGTTGCCAGCCAACCTAAAAAATTCACTAAACCTAGCGTATTAAAGTTCTAACATTCCTTTTAGTAATCACATTCAAAATGCGCAGCAAAAAATCTTACGTTATAAGATTATAGCAATTCTTAGATCTTGGGGTGCCGGTGGTGTAGTGGTTAGGATGCTGGCTGCTACTCGCCTGCTGCTTGAAAAGGCATCGGGTACAAATCCTGCGCAAGTAGGATTTTTCCAAGGTTGCCCGGCCCCCTGTTTGTGTGGTTTGAGGAGACCGCGAAAATTCAGCTGTTCCGTCCTTCAGAAGGGACATTAAGCTGTTGGCCCCCCTGGTGTTCTTTGTAAGAGCAGACAAATACCGGCACCGGGTTTCCCTCCTCCCTTCCCTGGCTATTCATTGCACTACCTCTTAGATACCCACTGTGCGTAGGACAGAGGCGAATCGGCTGGGCATTCAAATTCAATTCTTAGATCTACATTAAAAATTCGTAATAAACAATGAGAACCTAACAAAACAACAGTTACTTAAATTACATTCAAAATACAAAGATAATAGCATTAAATCATTAAATATTTCGGTCAAAAACCAGCAACCTCATACGCGAAGAATGATTATTTTCAATGCCATACTCGTAAAAGTTATGAAAAACTAAACGTGCAAGATGCTCTTCCATTAGCCCATAATTTCTAATTTGGCCACTAGATGCCATCAACTTCAACTGTTATCGAAAATGGCGCCGTTGGCAGTAAAGTTTAAACTGAGCTACAAAAAAATTAAGTCGATTGTTATCAGTTTGTTTACTTTGCTAACAACGAGCATGATAAATATAATATAATAATAATGTCCTTTACTAGGGTGCTAAAGTTTAAAATGAACTTAGAAACAAAAAAGTATAGAGAGTTCACGCTTGTTGGCATCGTAAACACATGGTGCGAAATGGAAGTAATATGAGTGAAACACATGTAATGGTCATAAAAAATGTTGTCCAAATTCCGAACTGCAAGCACGCAAAGTTCAAAAAGGTGGTGTATTCATAGAAAATAATTTTGTGATTTTGTATCTACTAGAAATCAAGGGTTGAATTTTTTTATCAGTCAAGAAAAGATTAGTTGAATAACCAATCAAATATAGTCACAAGATCATGAAGACCGACCAAAAATTGTCAAACAATATTTTTGCTGCAGAAATAGAAATCTTGAAATTCAGGCATAAATTCAAGTAGACTATACCTAAGACAAAAAATAAAGTTGGAGATCTATGTTAAGAAATATTATGTTGTGTCACTTTTTATTGAAAATTTGGCTAAACTTTATCTATTTTGTATAATGCAGATAAATTTCTAAAGGCTTGTTATAAAACCCTCTAGCAGATTTTAAAAACGATTTTTTTAAATATTCAAAATAGACCCAGGTAGTCAAAACCATAATTAAGCTTAGTATTTTTAAAAAATTCTTCTAAATTAAAATACTCCTCTAATTTAGGAAAAGAATTAAACAAATGCACACCCTCTGTTTCCCCAGTCTGACTTGTACTGTGATTAGTTATACCAGTCTTTTTCCTGTTGAATATCATCAGTTGGAAATTGCCAACTACTTGGATGTTTTCATCCTGTTTGTTTCCACATTTACACAGGATATTTCACAAAAATTATTAATTTCATTATTGCACCAGCATAGTAGCTCAGACTTTGATTTTTTTAAATGTGTCACTAACCCAATTATTATTATTATTATTGCAGCTTTATCAGGGCATTGTGAGCAAAGTGAGGAATGTATAGGAGGAAGCGACAGTGTGTGTTTACAGAACGTTTGTCAGTGCAGTTCCACGAAAGTGCCACACCCAGACAACACCCGCTGCCTTCCTGGTAGGAAATAATTATCCAACCTTATATATATATATATATATATATATATATATATATATATATATATATATATATATATATTCATAAAATATAGAGCTTTCATTCAGTAAATAGAATTTTTTTATTATTGAAGTTAACTAGGGCACTGACTTAAAATTAGAACTCATTCCTACCTTAGATGCAATAGAAAATATGTTAGCTTATAAGTTGTTGATGCTGTCTATTCTCTTATGTATAACTTCCCATTTAGATGAAAGAAAAATTATTAATTATTTATAATAGGACAAAATCTAGCAAAATAAAACATTTTAATAATTTTCCTGAAAATCTATATTAAGGCACAATTTATTCAAAAAAATATTTCTTTTACCAATTTCAGTGGCCACAGCATTTAATGATCCTTGTGTAGAATCTATCCAGTGTACTGAACAACTTGGAGATGGGGCTAGATGTCATGAAAATAAGTGTCAGTGTTCCACTGGTTACCGCTTCGATAATAATGCATGCATGAAGAATCTTAGTAAGTATTATTTTTCCAGTGATCATAAGAATAAATATATTACATTGCAAGTACAGGAATGAGAAAATACTTTCTAGATAATACAGTTCCATCTGTTTACTCAATGCTGCAAGCACATGAAAGAAAATTAAGCACATTTTTGTAATTACTATAATAAAAGCCTAAATGTTGAGTTCGTGTATAACGATGACGTCATCAATGGCACTTTTTAACGCATTTTTGACAAACTTCCCGATTAGGTGAAAAGTTTAAATTTCGCATGAATGTTTGAATCAGATATAAAATTAAATGAAAACAATACGAAAAAGATCCGGGTTCGACACCAGGGGGGCGATTTCCGTTTCATTTAAGATAACACGTAAAAAGCGACTTTTTAAAGTGTATGCTTTTATTCTTTTGGAAATTGAAATTAGAAAATTGACGTACAATCTTCGAATTTAAACTGTATTAGGAAAATTAATGAAGTTTCTTATTATATTCATCTTTTTCCGCCTACCTTTCGAAATCTCTCATATTAAACATTTAAATAACATATATTGGAAAAATATCAGCTTTTAAACGGGATGTTGCCTTGCCGATCACATCATTGTTAAACTTCGAGAATCAATTGTTGTCACAACCTGCATACGTGTAATATATGAGTGCATAGATTGCATTAAATAATCGTAGGATTTTTCGTGAAATTACGCAATACTAATGGGACTGGGATTTAGTTTGGATACTTTTGCTTATCTAAATGACTATATAGATGTAGAGTAAGAGAGAGGTTGATGTGAGGAGGGGAATAGGAAGGAAGGGATATAGAATGGAAAGTACGTAGAGTAAGAGAGGTATAGAATTATAAAAGGACGGGAGGAAAGAGATCAAGAGGGAGACGGAGAAAAATATGATTAGTTATAGATTGGGACAGGAGGGAATAAGAGAGAGGAGGTGGGAGAAAAGAGAGGTAGGGAGAGAGAGAGAGAGAGGGAAAGAAAAAGAGGAAGGGAGGGAGACAGAGAGAGGGAGGAAATATTATTATTTATCCGTCATATGACGGGCAATACACTGGTTATAACTGATTATATTTACATCAGTTACTATGAAGATTGTTTTCAATGACAACATTAAATAACCATGCAAGAAATTTCCAAAGTTCAAAGTGAATTATGGCTTTGTTCGAGTTCTGAAAACCTTTTTCAGTGCGACGCTAATAATCTCATGAAAAAGCAATTGTGGTACCATCCTCTTTTGATTAAGAAGAATAAAATTTTATGTTAAATGCTTACTGTTGAATAGAGCCTTCTTGATGGCAGTGCCAATGGTGCAAACTTACAGAGGCTGCACGATTTTTAAAAAAATCTATTGTGGCCCCCACATTACTTTCTCTATTCCGAATACGTTAAATTATAATAAATATTTTAAGGAACTGTGAGAAAATTCTAAAGACTTTACAAAGAGCAGAAATAAACTCAAACTGTAGCCTTCTGATATTGGATATAGCCCATACAATATATAGCTCCAACAATTAAGAAAATAAAAAGAAGCTTAAAGTGTTCACAATAGTCGCTGGTAGGTGGTGTGGTTGTGCCAGCTAAATAATTTATTTTTTAAAATATCTCTCCAACAATACATTATATGGGAAAATGTTTCAAACAAAGCTTGTAGAAAATTGATTTCCTACAACTTTTATTCCGGTACATTTTTATATTTATCAAATATTAAAGCAAATATTTCAAAATAACGGATAAGTGGCAAGAGTAAACATCCACTTCCAGTTTACCGTTTTTCACTGAAAACTAATCAGCTCTTGTGCCTTTAACAAAAATATTAATTATAAAATTTCGCATTGATCTGATTAATAGTTTTGAGTTAGAGCACCCACAAAATTCCGATCACGCACACACAGACCCACATACATCATCGAGAAAATAGTCAAAACGTGTTAAGTGGACCTTAAAACATGTTTATCCGTTGAAATTTCGAATTCGTTTTTTTTTATTAAAACAATACTTTCTCTATACTTCGTATATGGAGAAAGTAAAAATATTTGTTGTACTTAAAAAGTACATACATTTATAAAAATCAGAAAAAATATTATACACTGACAAAGTGAGAGAGATAGCTTTATTTATTAAAATTTACTATTAAAAATTTTTGATACGTAAGAGGATCTGCACTCACACTTTGCACCGGGCCCCGCAATTTTCCTAGCCAGATCTGCTTTCAAACGTTTTACATAGTTTGAATTGGCAATGGATTATTGCAAATTCGTAAATTATGAGAATCAAGTTGCTAATTGTTGATCTTCTTTTAGTATTGGGTGAAAAATGTGAAAACCTTAACATTGATGCACACTGCTTTCTGGAAGACAGTCTCGGAAAGGATCGAGTGGTTTGCGACAAGGTCTGTCAGTGCAAAGAGCCATTTGTTCCTACCGATGATAGAACAAAATGTCTTGAACCAGGACAAACAGGTTAGTAATCGAAAGTGAGGGATGTAATTCTTTAAATAGAAGAATTTACGATTTATTTAATTGTGTAACATCAACCCGATATTAATTCATACCATGTATCAGATAGGTTAGTAATTGCATGTGGGGGATATCTCTTTAAATGGAAGAATTTACAATTTCTTTCATTGGGCAATATCAGCCTTATCTTAATTCATATTGTGCATCAGAAATGAATGCAATAAGTATACTATAATAGGGAGATCATTTGATGGGGTAATACACAAAGATTTGAAATTTCTTAATCAAATTCACAACACTTTCTTATACACTCTGTTAATGAGAAATTGATAATACAGTAAATCCTCAATTTAATGGACCCCGATTTAACGGACTTCGGATTTAACGGATTCATGGCCGACGGCCGTCCGGTCGCTGAGAATCCACTCCCTATCGTCACGTTGTCCGCGATTTCAGACCACTCACCATCCGTCAATGCCGAGGGCAATCCGTTCGCAAAAAGCATTTTTGCCTGACGTTTGGTTCCTGCCTGATTGTTTTCTATACTTTTCAGTTTTCACCATAACATTTCGCCACTTTTGCACTTCCTGCCCGGTCCGTCGACGAAACTTATACGGGAAGGTGTCAAGCAATGAGCGATGAAATTAAAAGGAGGCAGAGTGAGGCAGTAGAAATTCGAATTCATTTGTTATGCTGCACTTAGGGATACATTGGTTCGATTCCCGGTAGCACAGGATTTCCCGCAGGACTTTATACTTGCCACGGCGATGTTTTTCGTGCCTGTGCGTTAGTAACTTATGAGACGGTAACATTGTGGAGTGGTATGTCGAATGAAACAAAAGGCGTGCTAATTTAAATTTCAAGTGTAATCACAAGTTGAATGCAGTGATTGCTCCGAGAAAGGAGAAACTCAAAAAAAAACTTTTCCGGGCAATTTTGGATTGCCATATTTATGTTCCAAATCTTCAGACTGCCAACTGTTCCAATCTATCAGTTTTTTGCGCTTTTAGGTTGGTAAAAAACGTCCTGATGTTTATAGAATATTTACATAAGTAGAAAAAACCACATCGGTCGGAAGTGATGCGGCAATAGTGGTAAATCGTGGATGGCATGCGCACGGAAATTTCAAAGTCGTAATTATACATGTTCTTCGAATTCGAATTTACAGTTTTACCACATTAGATAAACATATTATTCTTGTTTAACAGAGTTCCTAATGTACTGCATTTCACATTATAAGATGTGGCCATTTAGGTGCATTTTGCTTCGCCATATGACGAACTTTCGGATTTAACGGACTTTTGGCAATAACGGACACCCTATCCCCACAATTAATCCGTTAAATCGAGGATAAACTGTACATACTACTGGTCTCTGACAAATATATATGATTTGTAGCTGCACTTAGCCTTAAAGTTATGTGTTGCTCTTATAAGCCAACAAGCCAGACACATTAAACATTTTTTATTTTTGATCACAAACTACACACACTATATTCTTATTCATAAATATTCTCCAAGAAGGGCATAATCAATTAAAATACATTCATACAAATCTCTCTTTACAGATCCTGGTTCAGGAGGAGGTGCTTCAAGTATTTCTCCATTCTTTGCCACTCTAGTGAGTGTCATGTTAGCTAGATTAGCTGCATCTTAAGTGTTCAAAAATATTTGGAATGTTTGTGACCAAGTGAGAGTGAATGGATGTGTGTGTCTCATGTGAGATATTTTTTCTAGAAGGATATTAAAATTGATGTCGCATTTCAGATAGAAGTAGAATAAAGTCAATATTATAATATATGATTAATTTTTTTGCTACAAATCTAGATTTCAAAAATATTCTTTTCCAAAGTAATCTAGAAGGTAATAAAAATATAATTAAAGAACAACATTATTTTAAGTCATCAAACAAATAATTTTTCTGTGTCAGAAAGTTATTTTTTTAAGTTAAAACAAAATGTAAAGCTAATAAATTTTGATTTTTATACCAGCTGTTTTTCATTTTAAAATAGCCATTATGGTTTAAAATTAATTATGGTATGCATCATTCTCCATTGTCATTGTTAATATCTCATAATAAAACAAAAATGTCATTAATTTTCCTCCTTTAAATAATTTATTAAACTAAAAATTTCGACTTTAAACATTTTATGATTTTCTATTGTACCACCCTCTACTGTCTCAATAGTTACACATACCTGTATTTACAGTCTGAATGAATTCTCATATAATTTTTATGAATAAAAAGTTGTAAACTCCTCAATGATCAAGAGTCTTCTCTGGGCTGTAGGACTTCCTTTGGTAATAATAGCTCTATATTTCCCTGTCAAGACTTACCCCTATTACAATGACAGTTAAATTTTCCTGATTCTGTCAATGCCTCTCTCTCTCTCAATGGTTGACCCATATATTTTGCTTATTCCAGTTACTCAATATTGCTGCTTTTCTTCATTAGCACTCTCATGAACATTACTCATTTTTCTAATCTTTCAAAGGATGCACCCTTCAAATTGTAGGCAAAGTAGGTAACTGAACACAAACTTGACATCTTAATTTGGTTAAAATTATATTGTTATAATACATAATATATTTTTCATGCATTGTAAACACCGTAAAAGTTGTAAAATGTATAATTTTTTAATAGGTACACTCATCCCACAAATGACATGGTTTTGCTTCATAAATAAATAAATTTTTATTTGTCCTTGTGATGTTACAAAGGTAGCATATAGGATTCGTCATAAAAACAAGAAAAAACTATCACATACATTCATTAATACTATATATACATTTAGACATGAGAAACTCATTTTTGAAAAGAGAAAAAAGTCTGCTATGACTGGGAATCGAATCTGGGACTTCCACTTGCTGGGCAGATATTCTACCACTGAACTATCATAGCAGATCACTTTTCTTGTTTCTAATTGTAGTTGTTTTCTTGGTTGGGTCCGAACTAGCTAAGCTAGGATCAACCGGCCCTAACAGGTGACCTCGAAGAGATACAGCAAAGAAAACTCCTCCCTCTCACATGATGAGATTGCCAAGCTAGAAATTGATGGAATAAAGCAAACTGAAGATCCTATGCAGACAGTCATAAGCTCTAATATTGGGAATATTTTTGAAATTAGACAATTGATTTGCTATGATAATTCAGTGGTAGAATATCCAGCTGGCAAGTTGAAGACCCAGGTTCGATTCCCAGTCATAGCAAACTTATGGGAAAAATTAACAAAATGTACGAAGAGGGTAATGGGAATTTTTTAAAATTAGTCAAAATGCTAATAGGGTAATTTGATAAAATTGCAGCAGAGCATATCTGTTGCATTCAATCCAGCAGTTACAGATTTCTCCATTATCTTAGTGAAAAAATTCAGAATGAAATAATTGAGCTCCTTGCAACCAAAACTAAGAAAAAATTTTAGATATGCTTAAATCTTCTAAATATTACTCTGTTCAATTGGACCACTCCTGATTTGAGTCAATAAGAACAAATAAGTGTAGTAGTTCATTATATTTTTTTCAATCCTGATAAAAGAAAGGTCAAATTAATAGAGTATTTCTTAGATTTTTGCCCAATTTCCAGTGCCACTGTTGATGGCTTAAGCACTTTTTAGTTAATTTTCTTAAAAGTAATAATATACATAGATATTTATGATATGCATGGGCAAGGGTATGATACTGCATCTAATATGAAGGGTAAATATAACGGGTAGCAGAAAAAAGTTTTAGATATTAACCCCAGAGCCTTCTATGTGCCATATAATGCCCATAGCTTAAATTTAGTTGTTAACGATTGCGCAAAAACTTCATATGAAACAGTAACTTTCTTTGGTATTGTTCAAGAGTTATGTCTATTTATCCTCTTCAACATGGCATTGGCAAATATTTAAGATCCATGCCACAAATCATGCTTAAGCCAATTTCTGATACTAGGTGGGAAAGTAGGGTTGAAGGCATTAACCCTTTCACTGGGAAGTTTGACTTTAGTCGAACGCCGTTATATTTCCTTTCACTGCAAAGTACGACTTTTGCCCACCACCTTAAAAAATTCTTTCCCTCTACCGAGATCTGTGACAACTTTCCCGTGTTTATATATCATCATAAATCTGATATATGCTGCCCTCTTAACTTAATTGCGTTAAGCTTGTTGGGTGAAATTTATGATGCTCTGTTTGACTTGTTAAGTGCATAAATATTGATATGAATACTGGATGTTAGACTCAATCATTAGCCACTAAAATAAAATCATTAAAATTCATCTGTTCAGACATAATTTGGTACAACATCTTAACACAAGTGAATATAGTAAGCAGAATTGTTGAGGATAATATGTTCAATATTTCAAACAGTATGGAAGAAATAACAAAATTAGATCTATATTTAAAAAATTTTCATTCAGACGAGCGATTTAATAGTGTTTTACAAACTGCAAATGAAATTACAGCTAATGCTGAGGCTGAACTAAAATTTTCTGATATTTCATTAATTTGTCATCGAAGGAAAAAAAACAAATTTTGAGTATGAATAAAATGATGAAATTGTATTAGATCCCAAAAGAAATTATTAAATAAATTTTTATTTTGTTTTATTGGATGTAACTATTCAATCTGTGCACGAAAGATTCAAATCATTAGAAATGCATAGTAATGCATTTAGCTTTTTGTACAAAATAGCAGATTTGTGTACAGTTAGTGAGGATGAGAAAATGAATTATTGTTAGGTTCTGCAATCAAAATTAACTGTTGTTAAAAGGGGAGAATGTGATATTAATACAATTGATCTTTGCGATGAACTCGAGATAATTCAGAGCAATTTAAAACCAGAAATGACAGTTTCTGACATGTTGAATTATTTTTTCACAAATAATTTATTAGCCAGATATTGCAATTTCCCTCCAAATTCTTTTAACACTTCCGATTACTCTGGCTTCGGGAGAGCGACCATTTTCCAAATTAAAGATAATAAAAAATCACTCATATTCATCTATGGGTCAGCCCTGATTATCAAACTTAAGTCTTATATTGATTGAACATGAATTGTGTGATGAACTTGACATTCATGAAATTATCAAATGCTTTTCCATCATTAACCCCTCAGCATTGTCCTGCAAACTGGGAACACCAAGGAGATTGCTAGATTTCTTTATTTTTTTGACTCAATAAATTTTCTTAAATCTAAAAAACCTTGATATATTTCAAAGGAGTAACCTTGGACCTTCCTATTGTGCTTAATTCTACAATTTTACTGTCTTTCTTTTTATCTATATTATATGCCAAATTTTGATTGAATTTTCACGTAGTTATGCAAATTGTGGCTTCAAAAAGTCTCTATTCAATAACCGAACCTCTGCATGAAAGCTACTGTGTAGTAGAAGTGAATGCAGGCACTCTTTATCTGCTCTGTGATGTCTCTCGCTCTTGAGATGAATATTTTTTCTTATGCATCAACACTTGAGAGCTATATGGAAAGGGAGGAGGAATGGTCTTCAGATCTGGACTAGTGCCTGGTACAGCATTTCTTGAGGACAATATAATGAGAGTGAAAGAGAAAAACACTTATCTGACATCATTGTATAAACAAGCCCATTCAAAGATATTTACGATGCTACCAAAAAACTGACCAAAAGCATGATCAGAGTGTGTGGGAAGTGCTTGGATTGCACAAAAATATTCTCTTACCGCTCTAAAGAAGTTAGTCTGAGAGAAACATTTACACTGTGTGGAGGCAGCAATTGTTCATTTTTTTCCGTAGTTACTTTTGTTTAATTTCTAAGAGGTTAAAAGAGTTGAAGTTATCATGACGTCAACCAATAGAAAAAGGCAAGGAATACCTGGTGATGAAAAGTAGACAGAAATCTTACTTGAAAGTGATTCAGAAGAAAGTGTCAGTTCAGACAGTGAGATAATGATAGTGAGAAACATGTTGAAGATCGTGCTCAAATTACTAAGGTAAAAACCTATACTTTTTGACATATTTTTGTTGAGTGGGCAAATACGAAACCCCTCTCTCCTGTTCCTGCAAGCTTCTAGCATTTTTGTTTATCCTTATTTGAGGTTTTTTGTCCAAAAAAGACGGGGAAGATGTAGAGATCTACGATAAAACAGTATACGTGAAGTGATCCGTACACCTGAAATAAAGATGTGCGATAAAGTGCTTCTGTGAATGGTTAAAATAATTCATTAAGCCGTTTCACCCAAAAAAAATCGGATGACTTTCTCCATACCTGTAATATTTCTAAAAATTCCAAATAGGTTAAATTATAATAAATATTTTAAGGAACTGTGAGAAAAATTCAAAGACTTTACAAGCAACAAAATAAACTAAAATCATAGCCTTCTGATATTGGACATAGCCCTTAAGCTCCAACAATTAAGAAAATAAAAAGGAGCACAAAGTGTTTACAAAAGTCACCAGTAGGTGGTGTGTTTGTGGCAGCTAAAAAATTTAGTTTTAAAAATATTTCTTCATTATATGGGAAAATGTCTCAAACAAAGGTTATAGAAAATTAAATTTTCTATGAATTTTATTCTATTAAATTTATTTAAAAATAAATAGAATATCTCCTTAACAATGCATTCTATGAAAAAATGTTTCAAACAAAAGTTATAGAAAATAATATTATCCATGAAGTTTATAATAAACACCATTTACATTTATGAAGTATTAAAAGAGTTATTTGCCAAAAACCAAAACATGACTATAGTAAACTTCCACTTCCAGTTGACCGATTGTTGCCAAAACCTAATCAGCTCTTCATTATATATTACTCTTTATAAGTAGTTTTAAGTAGTCTACAGATTTTTCTTAGTCATTCTACATATATTTAAATTTTTAAAACAGCAACACTGCTTACTTGCATCAGTTGATCACTGTTTTCCACTCAGAGAGAATCAAACTGCCATGCTCTTAATTTTTTTCATTGCATAGATAATAAATATTACTCTTATATAATAAACTTATCTATTTCAGTTGTGTATACCCTGTTTATTTTCTGCTAGCTAGCTAGCCAACTGATTTCCTCCAAAATATCCATGAAATGAAAACCCTACCCTCTCAATGGTAAGATTGTCTTAGTTATAAATCCATTATTTCTATCAATTTATGACTAAGGCTCTGATTTTTCTGGAACCAATTAAACACAACCCAGAGACTCCCTATATTACATAAAAAGAAATGTCACATTATAGTGATGGGTGAAATTGGGTTTTCAGAACTAGGTATATGCTCTGGAATCAGTGGAGTAAGGAGGATATTTATAATCAACACATTTAAAGATACTGCTGTTCAGAGACTACTCAATACTCCTGCAAGAGTATGCTCTAAAATCAGAATAAAGGGAGGTAGTTAGCTCATACTAAGCATGCGCTGGACATAGCTGCATAAACAAAATCAATCAGGAACTAGTAATGTGATGTGATCCAGGCATGTAATTGAAATGTTAAAAAAATTCTGGCAGGGAAATAATAGACTATGGGAGAAACAACAGCTTTCAGAAGTGTTGCGTGAAAGTCAAATTACCACATTAAGCCCAATAAATTGGTGAATCACTGGATAAAGACAAATAACTACATGGTATAGTAGTTGATTTTTCAGTAGTTTCCTTTTCCCCTCCCTTCAGGTTGGGTTAGGAGGCAGTGGGTAAGTTAGGTATGGTTTTAAGCTTTAACACATTGACTACCCACCGAATTTGCTACACAGTTCCCAGAGGACAACGTTTAAAATGACTTTCTTTTGTCATGAAAGAATATGATGTAAAAGCATTGCCATCTTGTGGGAAAAATAGAAACCACGATCATCGGAGGAAATATTGCAGCCAGTCAGAGGATCACTGAAAGTGCAAAACAAAACCAGCAAGTCCCAAGCATAGGGATATCACAGAAAGGGACCCATGGCCAGTTAATTGGGCATGGGCCTCCCACGAAAGTCATTGATGGCCAGTTAGCTGGCCATGGGCAGCCAATGTGTTTATACAACTTTTTCCTCTTAATTGAATGCCCTTTGGGTTGGGTGGGTTGGGCATGGTTTTAGAATCAAATACAACATTGTAAAAAGGAAATGTGGGTCAACATGTTAGCCAACAATGAGTTTTGCAGGGTTAGTGTAAGGAAATAAAAGTGTATTCAGTGGAGGATTGCGTAGCTGCAACTTTGTTAGTCACAATTAAAAACAATATGCGACCAGGATCAATCATTATTACTGACCAGTGAGCAGCATATGCTGACTTTGCAACAATCCCAGATATAAATTACACACATTCAACAGTAAATTACACTTGAAATTTTGTAGATCCCATAACTGATGCCTATACGAATTGAAAATAGGATTTTGGAACTTGGCAAAAAGCAGGAATCACCATCAGTGGAGTACTGAAACAGGCATGATAGATTCTTAGATTCTATAGGTATGATAATTGTTAGAAGATTTTTAATGATATTGCACAATTCCACCAACTTAGATGCCTGAAAATTATATATTATTCATCTAAAGAGAAGATATATTCATTTAAAAACTATTTTCCTTTCTTAAGGTGACCAGATGTCCTCTTTTTTGAAGATGTTGTCCTCTTTAAAAATAATGTCCTATTATGTCCACTTTTCATGCATTATTTTAAATTATAACAATGATTAAGTATTTAAGTATTCAATAATAAAAACAAAAACGTACTACCATCAGTCTAGTCGGAATATGACTGAAGTTGTACCAGTAAATAGCTTGTGGTGGCCATTACGGAAGCCGATGCTCATTGCATACGAAGTTCCACCGGACGCCACCAAGCGGCGCGACAGCCGCAGCGTTGAGGCCAGAGAGGCTGGCAAGCTGGCAAGGAAGTGAGGAGAGTTTTCCGAGGGACTTCACCTGGCCACCTAGAGCTATAGCCCTATAGGCACGCGAGCATAAAGCGTGCGTCACGCCACGGTTTTGCATCGCCGTACATCCTTGTATCTCTCGCTAATAAATTGCTATCTGGCGTCAAAATAGTATTTATTATTTGTGGCATCTAACGCACCTCCATACTGGTGACCACCGACGTGCGTATTTCAGAATAATTTCGGAATCTTACCGTGCCACGTGTTTTTCGACTCGCCGCCATTGGCCTCGTGTTGTCCATTTGTATATAGCTTTTTTGCGTTTAGTGTTTTTGCGTTTTTTTAACCTAACTTTTGCGTGCACCTTATTGTTCGTCCCAGTTTTAATTTTTTTTCCGCGATGGATCCTGAAAACTCCTTAGGCGTCAACCGCATCGCCATGCGCATATCCCCATTTTGGCCCGAGAAAGTAGCGCTGTGGTTTTCGCAGCTCGAGAGCCAATTTCTGCTGAGTGGTGTCATTCGTATTCGGGCCGCTTGGAAGGAGGACTTGAAGGCCACGCCCGCCGCCATGGTGTACGGCGAAAGCATACGCCTCCCTGGCGAATTCTTTTCTTCCAAAACGGGCACTAATCGTGACGAGACCAACCTAGCTGCCCAGCTGCAACGTCACATGCAGCAACTGAGACCGCTTCCTGTCGCACGCCATGGGGATAAGCCCCTCTTTCAATTCAGAGATATGGCATCTTCCTCCCATGTTTTTGTGCGGAATGACACAGTGAAGGGTCCACTCCAGCCACCTTTCGATGGACCATTCGAAGTAGTGCAGAGGACACCCAATTACTTTGTGGTCCGGATTCGCGGGAGAGATGCCAAGGTCTCTATTGACAGGCTAAAACCAACCTATTCCATAGTGGACACAGCCGAGCAGGCACCACAGCCTGCGGTCCCCACATCCACCACGACCAGTGTCCGCGAGGAGCAGCCATCGCCTGCACAACACTCCGAGAGGACAACGCGGTCTGGCCGACAGGTCCACTTTCCCCGCCGGTTTCTTTAATTTTTTTGCATTTTTGTATATTTTTAAATTCTTTTTCCTCCTGTAGAGTCCGTTACTGCCAGGGGGTGATGTGGCGGCCATTACGGAAACCGATGCTCATTGCATACGAAGTTCCACCGGACGCCACCAAGCGGCGCGACAGCCGCAGCGTTGAGGCCAGAGAGGCTGGCAAGGAAGTAAGGAGAGTTTTCCGAGGGACTTCACCTGGCCACCTAGAGCTATAGCCCTATAGCCACGCGAGCATAAAGTGTGCGTCACGCCACGGTTTTGCATCGCCGTACATCCTTGTATCTCTCGCTAATAAATTGCTATCTGGCGTCAAAATAGTATTTATTATTTGTGGCATCTAACGCACCTCCATAAGCTCTTCTCTGAATCTATCTTCTTATATAAGTAAACAATAAAAGGTGATTACTTTTATGCATGTAATTCACAAAAGTAAATGGATACTGTTTGGATTACTGTTGTTCTGATATATTTAGTGCTTATACCATCTCAGATAAGAACACAGTCCAAGTAAGAGAACTGTTCAACCTGTTCCAGTTTTTATCCATCCACTTTTACATTTAACCTTGGTTAGGGCCATGCTTACCATTGGTGCAAAGTGTGCACCCCACACTTGCAGCAGCAACAACATAAAAAAAGTGCTCCAAGCCAAATCAAACCACCAAATTGCCTCGATTTAATGAACCGCGATCCAAACCAGAATTATTTACAAAAATGGTTCAGTTCAAGAAATTAATTTAAATTCTACCAATCTTTATAGGAAATTTTTAACAGCATGCAAGGTGACCAGACATCCTCTTTTCATGATTTTTTTCTCTTTAACGAAAAATTCATCATTTGAGATATTGAAAATCTTGTCACCTTAACCTTTGTACTTTGTTTCCATAAATTTTTTTGGCAGGTGGAAAAGTTAATGGTACAGATTTTTCTAAGGCTTTCTCATGGTCAACCATCATTATCTCACTTATTTGATTGAGGTTTCAGCTTTTTTAAAGTGAATTCATTTTACAACTTTTGTGCAGGATGACACTGGAATTACAATCGATAAATTTTCATTTTTATACATTTAGATTTTAGCCCTCTTTATAGAGCAAAGAATGGAGTTATGACTAATGGAAGATTGTGTATACTCTGAGATAAATCATTATTGCAATAGAAGTTTCTACCATATGGAGAGAAATTATACGGGAAATCAAGATAAAAAAATACCCTTCATTATAGCATGTATAGGTGAAGACGCAGTATAATTTCAGTACTAGTATTTTTTCCATTATTATTATTTTATATTTCGGTATTGATTTAGGTGGATCTCATTTTAAAAGATTTTGTCTCTTTGTTATTTATATATGCTTTAGCATAAAATATAATGCAATAAAAAATCTTTTAAAAACTGGAGTCGACTTATATGTAGGGTATGATTTTTTTGGGTTTAAAAAATAATCAATTTGTGGGTAATTATTGGGTTTTATTCTTTTCACTGGTGGTGCAATGGTTAGCATGTTGGCTTCCCATTACAAAGTTCCAGGGCTCAAACCCCATAAATGGAGGTTTTATAAAAAAGACTATCATCGGTGCCTGGCAGTAGGCAGCAGTACTGTCAGTATAGTATTGAGCTGAAAAAAAATGACGTTGGCTGGGTCTATAACCAATACAGCTGTAGGAATGATCAGGACAATTTGAATGGCTACAGTACTGCGATGTGGAAAGCAAGAGGGAAACTATCACATTACAATCCCTAGTAATGATTATATGGTTGGACAATATGAGTTCTCTCGAGGTAAAACAATCCAGAGGTAAATCAGTCTCCCAATCAGATATCCGGGCAAGGACTGCCTTGAGGAAAACATTTGTCGAATGTAATTTACGAATTTGGAACGTAAGAACTAAGAGAAAGGCAGGAAAGCTAGAGAACTTGAAAGAAGAAATGAGAAGAAATAGTTGACATTATAGGACTGAGCGAAACTAGTTTTTAAATGAATTTGTAGAACTAGTAATATAGAGTATTTCAATTCCTCTACTATTTTAATTTGACCAAACATTTACGTGATATAACGGAAAGTTCATTTTTTGTCACCAGTAAAGTGGTACCCCTGACAGGCTTACATGATTTATTTTTGGGATTTTCTTATTGCCTTTGACTGTCAGCCCTTAATATGAAATTTCATAAAAATCCATTCAATAGAAGCCAAGAACGAACATTCGGACAGACGGAAGGACGGACAGCCGGACGGATAGACAGACGGCGGCGAACTTCTGCCTAGGCAAACTAGGCAGCTGCATAGGGCCTAAACCTCGGCGGGGGCCACGACCAGGGGCCGAAATGGTACACATTGAGGACACAGTACACGGAAAATAATATGTCCATTTTTCCGAACGAAATAGAAAATAATTGACCATAGTTAATTTTTTGACAAGTCAAGTGGCAACACTGTGCTTGTGTTCTTTGTTTGTTTTGCATCGCACCTGACTTCATTCTATAACTTGTCACTACTTGTCAGTTCGCGTTGAAAGTGTATGTTAGAAAGATTTAACAAAGTGAGCAAATCTCTGCAATCTGTGAACATCGAACTGGGTACGATCGCTGAACTTTATCGGTCCTTGGTAACATACCGAGAAGATATAAGGAAAGTCGGTACCTTTGATCATTATGAGTCGAAAGCTGTGGAAACAAGCGGTGAACAGAACTACGCATACGATATGAAGAGGAAACGTAAGCGAAAGGTCCAGTTTGACGAAGTAGAGGAAAACGAGGTCGAACTCTCCGGCAGGGACAGATTCAGAGTTACCGTCTTCAACGTCATTATCGACAGGTTCATTGCAGAACTACAAAGACGAGAAATTAAGTAAAAAGTTTGACTTTCTCACGAAGCTACATAGTTTGGAATCTCAAGATGTCCGTGACGGAGCACGGGACCTAGAAGACTTCTATCCGGGGGATTTGTACGGTACTTTGGAAAACGAGTGTCTGCACCTGCAAGCTCATTTGTTGTCCGCTGAGGCTACAGGGGGAAAAGGGTTATCGTCACTGGAGCTATACAAGTACATCCTGGAAAAAGGCTTTTTGGACATTTATCCAAACGTGGGAATAGCGCTCCGGATGCTGTTGTGTACACCAGGGTCAAACTGTTCGGCAGAACGATCGTTTTCAGCGCTAAAGAGAGTAAAGAATTATTTAAGATCTACCACAGAAGAGAACAGGCTTAATTCACTCTCTCGATGCACTCTGTAAACCCGCCAGTATCCTCTTCGGCAGCGGGTTCTGCCGCGGTTTTTCTCATTGGGGAAGTTCCGCGGTGGGTCTAAAGTTGTGCCTCTTTGTCATTTTGGGATGTCTATTCCCAATCATCGCCTCCTTTTCGTCGGAGGCTGGTCTTGCAGGTTTTCAGTAGCTGCTCTGGGCCTCTTAGTCCAGTCCCAGGAGCTGACCTGTACCTCACCGATTGCCCGAAGCTCGTCGGCACCTTTCAGCAGCAGACAATCGTAGAACCTCCTCACCGTGTCTCGCAGCCGCTCCGAAATCGGGGAGGCTTCTGCTACAGCAAGGAGGGTTGCTGTATTAATGCCGATAGGAGGCCGTAGTATTATACGCAGGTTGGTGTTTTGCCATGTTTCTAATCTGTTCCTGCAGCCGCCATTAAGTCTGGCCGACCACGCAGGCGCTCCGTAGAGTACGGCTGGCAGGAGCACGCTCTTGTAGAGGCGCAGCTTTAGCTCCTTGCTAACGTAGGCATTCCTCAAGATGGGGAGCAGCGTAGCCCTCGTGTAATTGGCCCGCGTGATGATCCTTTGCACATGGGCCTTGAAAGTCAGTCCATTCTCCAAGGTGACACCCAGGTAGAGCGTCGACTCGTCCCATGGAACCGTTCGGCCGAGACTAGAGATCGGCTCTGGCGGATCCAGATTCCGGTTATGGTGGAAGAACACTGCCTGAGTCTTCGAAGGATTGATCGCTATCCGCCAGCGTAGATACCACTGGGTGAGACTGTCGGTGGACCGCTGCAGGTATGATGCAGCAAGGCGAGGCTGTTTCGATCTCGCCAAGACCGCAGCATCATCTGCGAATAGGGCTATCTTAACATTCCAGTGATGGTTGGTGGGCAGGTCGGCGGTAAATATACTAAATAGGAGAGGACCGAGAACGGAGCCCTGTGGAACGCCAGCTGAGATCCTCCTCGGCGATGAAAGTGTTCTGCTCCAGCGCACGCGGAAGGACCTCTCTAGCAGGTAGGATTTGAGGAGTTTGCAGGCCCAGAGTGGGAAGTCCATCGCTTCTATCTTGCTAAGAAGACCCGCGTGCCATACGCGATCAAAGGCCCTACTCACATCTAGGAATGCCCCGACCGCGCATTCCCGCCGGTTGTAGGCGATGAAGTGATGAAGTCTACTACTCTCACCAACTGCTGGGTCGTAGAATGTTCGGACCGAAATCCAAACTGCTGAGGAGGAAGGATGGAATTTTTCTCAACAAGGCTAAGCAGGAACGGCAGGATCGCTCTCTCCCATGTCTTGCTTAGGCCAGACAGCAAGGAAATGGGTCGATAGGACTCCGGCTGGATGGGGCCTTCCCCGGCTTTGGAATGCAAATCACCACGGCAGATTTCCAGCTGGCAGGGAAGTGGCCAACTCGGATGGAGGCGTTTATGAGATGAACCAGTGCTAGGCCCGCAGCACGTGGAAGCTGGCGCAGTACCTCGTTCGGGAGACCATCTTCTCCCGGCGCCTTCCGGAGTGGGAGACGCGAAAGGAGGGTCGTGACGGTGGCTAAGGAGACGGCTGGAGGCTCGCTTCCGGAGACGGCAGCTGCGGTGGGAGGTCGTCGATGTTTAGGACCGGTGAGTCAGGCGATGGCGGATTGTCAACGAAGCAACTCTCCAAGTAGGACGCCATACACTGCTTTTTCTTCACTGGTTTGCGCTGTTGCGGTCCCCGTCAGCAGCGGGAAGTCCTGAACCTTGTCAGCTCGCAGCGCACGAGCCATTCGCCAGAGGGAGCCATCGCGAAGGTTGAGTGACTCCATCCGCTTCCTCCAGGCCTCTTTGCGGAATGCCTGAATCTCGTCTCTGATTCGATGTTGCATTGCCGTTAACCGCCTTCGCAGGTCCGGAGTACCCCATCTTTGGAAGAGTCGACGCGCTCTGTTCTTCTCCCTGATATCCTGGAGAATCCAGGGTGGCAAGTTCATGTAGTCCGGTGGCATCCGGATCCTTGTTGGGGCCTCAGCCTTCAGAGATTTCAGGATGTTGTCGGTCAAATCAGTGGCCAGTTGGTCAATTCCGGCAGCATCGACTGGTTTGCAAATGTCTTCCGGAATGGAGTCCGCTAACCTCTTGCGGAAGGCCTTCCAGTTCGTGTTTTGGAGGTCAAGGCTGATCTCCAGGGTGGAAAATATAGTACGGAAGCCCAGGTTTACCACAACCGGGTTATGGTCGCTGCTCAAACAAGGCACGCTAAACATCGACAGCGATGTTCTAATAGAGCGGCGGAGGGCAATATCCAGGACTTCTCCGATACCAGTGTGGTGGTATCTGGTCGGCTCCATGGGTCCTGTTGCCTTCACTCCCTTGGCATCGAGCCACTTCTTGAGCCTTTCTCCGCGTGGATTTCCTGTACGCGAGTGCCACTCGTGATGCTTTGCGTTAAAGTCCCCAGCTGCAATCGTGGGGAGATTGTTGCAGAAAAGTTGATCAAAATCTTCTGTCACCAGTTGAGAGTTCGGCGGCAGGTAGCAAGAAGCGAGCTTGAGTTTTCCCCTAGGCGTGTCGACGACGGCCAGTGTTGCTTCGAGCGATCGCAGAGCAGGAGTAGGAAGCAATGAGGCATCCAGGTCCTCCCGGATCAGCATTGCCGTGCCGCCCGCAGTGTGCGGGGACGGCCTGTCATTGCGGAAGACTTTGAACCCAGGAACCGTCCACCTCCGTCCAGCACGGAGGTGACTCTCTGAGAGGAGAGCAATTGCCGCTCCCTGTTTCTTCAGGAAACGACGCAACTCCGGCGTCTTCCCTGAGATGCCTCCGTTGGCATTCCATGCCACAATGGTGAGCCTAGCTGTGCGACGAGCCTTAGTAGCCATCGAGGATGTCTACTAGGCGGGTCATCACTTGTCCTAAGGCCATCATCTGCTGCTGGATTGCAGATGTGATATTGGCCAAGGCAGAGAGGAGTTCCCTGACAGGTGCAGAACGGTCTGCCTCTCCAGAAGCCGTGGCACTCAAGGGATTCCTCTCTGGTTTTGTTCTCTCTCGCTAGTTGGGCTGCGGAGGTTGTTTCCGCTGCGTAGCAGGTCGCTGTAGGTCTGAGCGTTGCGAGGCTTCTCGCTATGCAGGCTGCTGTGTGAAGCCAGGAATTGCACCCAACTGCCGAAGTGGCGGGAACTCGTCTTCCAGCTCCAGACGGAGGCGTGGGATGTCTCGTGTCGGCCTAGACCCCGGGATGGCGCTACCAAGAGACAGCGTCTGTTCCGGAGTCAGGTTGGAGGAAGATGATGCTTTGGTTTTCTTCCTCTTCCTCCCCTTCCACCTGGCGGCCGCTCGTTGCTTAGCAGGTGCCTTCTGCTGGCGTCCTCCCTGGTGATCCTCCGCTTTACGGTAGAACTTGCAGACCTTGGAAGAAGCCACGTGTGCCCCACCGCAGTTGCAGCAGGTTGGGGTGTCTTCCGCAGCGAGGGTGCAGAACCTGCTCATGTTCGGGCCCGCACACTTAAAGCAACGGGCGGCCGCCTTGCAGTGCAGAGAGCTATGCCCCCAGCGGTTGCAATTAAAGCATATTTGAGGATGGCGATACTCGAATGGGGTGAGGCGCACGCAGGAGTTCAACAGGCGCGTGATGTTGACTATACGCTCCGGCGTCCAATCGCCGCTGATGGTGAATGACGCTACGTACGTAGCCGTTGACGACTTTTCCTTAGTCAGGCAGTTCCTGACGTGTGTTGCAGGTGCCCCGAGGGAAATAAGATCCTCCATGATGTACGCAGGGTCCATGTTCGGGTGTAGTCCTCGAATGGTGAACTTCATCGTTCTTTTGTCGGAAGAGGACCAGGAGCTGTACTGCGCCTTTTCGGATGCCAGCATCGTCAGCACCGAGTTGTAGTCTACGGTGTTGGAAACTATCACTCTGGTGAAATCCTTTGTATTAGAACAGACAAAATCTTTATCTACTACGGATGAGCGGATGGCCTCAAGCATGAGGCGGTAGTCGGCGACGTC
Source organism: Tanypteryx hageni (assembly GCA_028673005.1). Taxonomy (NCBI): domain Eukaryota; kingdom Metazoa; phylum Arthropoda; class Insecta; order Odonata; family Petaluridae; genus Tanypteryx; species Tanypteryx hageni. The sequence continues at coordinate 39,738,217 of CM054115.1, forward strand.
GTAGATGAGGATGGGCGGCGGTCGCTGCTTCCTCACCACAGGGGTCTGCTCCGCTTCCATCGATTCCGGTTGGCTTGTGGATGGATCAGCAACACTGTCAACAAGCGCGTCGTATCTGTTGGAAACAGTTACAGTCGGCGTGTTGGGTAGACTCTCAGAGAAGCGTGGTTTCGTGGAGTTTCCCACCTTATCAGGGGGAGACATCGCCTTTCTAGAGGATGCTGAATCCTTCTCGGACGTGCTGGGCTGTGCAGCTGCTGCTGGGTTCTTCACTCCAGCAGGGACAGAATCCGGTTGGCAACGGCCCTTTTCAGGGCCGTAAATGGCTGCTCGCTTTTTGCTGCTCTCCTCGGCGGTGAGAAAAGGCGTCTTCCTTCTGGAGGAGGAAGCTACATTCTTCCCAGGAGTCGCGCCAGGTGTGCTATTGGCTGTGGAATCCATGATGATGGATTCGGGGGTTGATGAGCAATGGCCCTTTTCAGGGCCACAAGAGGTGGAAGCCAATTGGCTTGAAATGTTGGGAAACCCACACTACTCAAGAACAGCTGGGCTCTGGGTCACTGATGAGATCAGAATCAGAATCCTTGATTCTCCAGACGTAATTCTTAATGAAATTCTCAGTAAAATCTCTCTCCATTCAATTTTCATGCGCCATGTTCCTGTTTGCACATGCAAAAGAAAAACAATTCCATTCACTCTCTGTGCTGTACATAGAGTCAGAAATAACGCAGTCTGCGGACTATAGTGAGGTCATCCGTTCCTTTGCAGAGAAGAAAGTTCGTCGCGTGGCAATGTAATCTTGTAATTATATGTAAATGTAAAAAATATGTGTAAAATAGTATAGTTGGTACTTGTCTATTTCATTTCTAAGTCTGCTTGTCTATTTTCTAAAGTCAAAGTACGTTAAATAAATAAAAAATAAAAGTAAAGTTTGTTTTTTGCTAAATTACCAAAAAGGGGGCCCCGACTCTGTTAATTGTCTAGGGGCCCTGAGTCTCTATGTCCGGGCCTGCCTGCTATGCAATACCCTCTTCATAATTATATAATACACTTCACTTGGATAAGTATATCACTATTATAAAAGGCGATATTAATACAGTGATTCGTTTTTGTAGCTTAAGGAGTCAGTAAACAACGAAAAACGCTTTACGTGCATTATTATAGAGAAGTAATACAAATGGCACAATTTTTAGCCTACTTTCCAAAAAATGGAAAGTACTCTTATGAGATCGCCTCGGTGTCACTAAAATCTTCTTCATGAATTAACCGATTTCAACTAAATTTGGGAATATGCATATATATTAATGACCAAAATGACATATTTGGACCGGATCGATTTCACAGAGGTGCCACAATTGCAAAGTTAAACTTTTCGGTAATTATGGATTTGGAAGGAAATGGCCTAACCGATTTCAACGAAATATTGAATGAAGTAGGAGTGCAATATGAAATAACAAAATCAAGATGTTTCGTACATATATAGAAAGCAGGGCTGCCATAATAATAAAAGGAATTAAAAAAATGTTTTTACACGTATTTGTGTTTAACTGTCCACATAAATTTTAAACATATTCCATACTTCTAATATATAAATATATACAAAACCATATTTAAACCGAATCGACCAAACAGGGGTGCCACAATAACTAATTACACTTTGGAAGGAATTGGCTGAACGGTTTTCAATAAAATTATATAAGATTTATACAACATACAATAATTAAATCAACATGTTTATAGCTGACATGATCTAAAGAGAAGGGCTACCACAGTAAAAAGTAAAATAACATTTCATTTACACATATTTATAGAGAACCGAACTAATGGATTCTAGCAAAATATAGTATATTTAATCTTTGCATAAATCAATAACCAAAATATCATATTTCAACCGGGTCCACTGAACTGGGCTACCACTATATCAAGGTTAGAATTGTTCTGTAACTATGAATTTCGAAGGCATTGGCTGAATGGATTTCAAAGAAATTTCGTTTAAAGGTCGAGTATAGAATAGGAAAACGAGATATGTTTAGAACGGATCAAAAAAGCAGGACTAACACAATATAAAGAAAAATAATTTTCTGATTTCAAAGCAAGTACGTTAATATACGATTATACTACGGCGAATTTGACGAAAAGTACTTTTGTACCCCGGGAAACCTGTATACACCACTACTTGTTATACATTAAAATTGTATTGAAAGAAAAATAGGCGGAATGGTTCTTTCCAGAACTAATTGTTATGCTTTAATATATCAATATAATACCAAAATATCAACTTGAAACTTCAAATCAACCGAACAAATCGTAGATGGTGTGAAGAATGAAGAATTTACTGTGCACATTCACAAAAAATATTTCGCCAGCATTAAAGCTATATTTCGCCCACATCCACACATATCTGTTTATTAAATTACAATTAATAAGACTTACAGCAGCCATGTAAATAACGAAGGCCACTTACGTTAAGTAACGCTCAACTCCGCCCCCTCGTCGTTTGTATCACAAAGATATTTCTTACGATTGATTGCTATCATTATATTTTGCAAATCATAGTAAAGGGTCAAGTTCGAGATCTATTTTACCCGATTAATTTAAAATGAATTTGAAATATACTACGGGAATAGAGAGATAATGACAAAATATATTACTTTATAATGTTCTCTTTAAAACGATTAGGATGCAAAGATCGTAGGTTAATTCTTTCTGATTTAGATCTCAAAAATAATAAAAGCCTGCACGAAAAGTCGATTTTTACGTGTTATTTTATGGGAAATGGAATTGTCTTCCTTGGAGCCGTACCCAGAACATTTTCCGAGCTTTATTTCCTTCACCTTAAAATATGCGAATTTCGTATTTCTGCCAAATTTCAAAAATATATCTCCATCTTTTATCGAGTTATTCGCATTTATATAGCGTTGCAGAAGGAGCCACAAAGGGACAAAGTGGCAATGGAACAAAGGGACAGAAGTAGGCTTTTATAGATTTTAGATTAGAAACATCGCTCCAGAACCCGGAACAAGAACAATTAACTTCGCTAGTGTTTATTTTTGGGGATCGTGGTGGGGGGGAAGGGGTGCCGCATAAATACTTGGAACATATTTTTCTACTGTTTACCCTTTATTAAAACTTATTTAAATTATGGATTTGGGATACACTACCATCTCCGCTTAAAATTTGTCATAGCACATAATAATAAATAATGTAAATGGGTTTGGTAATGGACGTATTTTGATGGAATTTGGTATTGAGGAGTTTTACTAAAATTTGACGATCTCATAGACCACATTTGGAAGAACTTTGTTTAATAATCTGTATATGTTTAAGCCATCAGCAAATAATCTAACGCTAGATTTAAGAGTTTTTGGTGTATCAAATAATATATTTTCCCCCGTATTTCTCTGCGATTATCTTATTATAACTCAAAACTGTGGCTTCTTCTCTTGCTGATCCCATAATCTCAAATAGTATTCAAATCGAAAAAAGCAAAGAAATGAACGTTTTGTTTTCATCTTTTCGGTACAATTTAGCAACACTACCTGTGAAATCTAATTCCTCACGACTGAATCGAACGCATGACGAGAAATCACGACAAATAGCGAATGGCAATTTAAAATTTGGATATATCGCAATGAGGTTTTCTCCCCGAGTTGTGGCGCGAGTTGAATGAATAAAAATCAATAATACTAACCGTTTTGTCCAATGACTCTTAATGTTGGTTAACTTTTTTCACTTGCGTCAAATGTCCACCAAACGTGGAAACGTGGTCTCGACGTTGCTCTCGTCCTTCTCGCAGTCCACTTTGACCGAGAAGAACTCGGGATGACAACAGCTCAGGGGCACGTAGGGGTAATAGACTTTAGGCACGTGTAACCTGTCCTTCGCCGTGCAGCCTGTGCTAAAACCTCATGAATAACTTGTAAAAGCTTCCTATCATGCAGTCGTTATTTTCTTCCCTCTTTCGACCTACGATACGATCTTACTGCTTTTTCACCCAGTAGCTCGTGGAAAAATGCTCAGGCTGCGAAAAACACGTCCGAATTGAAGTAATTTCGGTTGAAGTGGAATGAAATGCAGACCCCTAACTCCTTATTACTGGGCAGAGTGATAAAACTACACTCCAATTTTCCTGTCGGCATTAAAAAAATGCTCTGGCTATATCTTTTCGCCACGAAAATTCCAGATAATTTGTAATTTTTCCGGTTAAGGATGGATTTTAAAAATCTGGCTTTAAGTGAAGCATATTTCGATTTAGATAAACAACAAATTTGGTCAATACTCAGTTAAGCCGAACAGAACCTTCTATTTCAGGTTGTCGTCTAGTGGATGAAATGGACCCGTCATAAAAGATTCGTTACGTTCAGCCGTGTAATAATGCTATTAATCGGGAAATCAACTGTGAGTGCAATTCTCATCGGTTTTTAACGCCCCAAATAAAACTTTATAATATTCACTTAAATCATTTTTTTAATCGTCCTACAGTGAAGTTTTTACGCAATACAATATGTTAAAATTTATTTTTCCCTCGACCTAGCCCAAGGACGTGCCCAGGGGGGAGGGCCGGTTTGTGGAATCGGCGATAACCACGCTACAGACTTGCTACGTTGCCTCATGCTACGCTGCCACTTGCTACGTTGCCTCTTAAATCGCTCAGCGTGACTTTTTTTCGCAAGCACAAAATACTAAAATGCATGCATTCACTTGAATATTTTTTGTACTTTAATTATCATTTCAAAAATTTCCAAAAAATTATATCGTATTTATAATTGTTCATTTTATATAATAAAAAATAAATACAAACATTTATTTCAATCCAATTTCTACTATGTGCTGCTCCTCCGACGTTTAGTAGTTCAGCTGCGTCTGGTACACATACTTCTTTACCCGGTATATAAATTTTATGGAATTTATTTTTCAAATAATCACTGATAGGTAGAATTTTATACAATAGGATCTCTATTTACAATGTCTTTATCGGTATAATCTACAAAATGCAAAAATTTGCTGAACAAATAAAATCTTTCTTCACTCATTGCATTTGGAATAAATGAAATTTCTAATATATGTTTTCTACTAAAATACATTCTGAGAGTTGGTTTTTTTAATTATTCCCATCAACATTAGCAAAGCAAACCACTTTTGATAGCGCGATTTTTTAAAGACGTGATCTTATTTTTCTCGCGGGCAAGGAATTGTTCCACGCTACGATTAGTTTCAACCACTATGAGGGCAATTAGATCATCAAAAAATAACTCAAAATATCTAAAGGGATAATCTGTTGATAAAACCTGCACTATTTGTTTTCCAACTAAATCACACGCAAATGGCCGAGGAGGGTTAGCACTGTCGACATCTCCCCAAATATTCTCTTGAATATTCACAGTTGAGTGAGTTATTTCTTCCAATTCCTCTTCGGAACTGGAATCAATAGAGTATCCGTTCGAATCTTCAGAATATATATCTACACTACTTTCACTATATTTCTCCAAAACACTTCCCAATCCGCCAACTCACGAGAGCTACAAGCCATAGTGAACTAAATAGGGGTTCGGCTAAAGGACAGACCCAAGATGAAAAAAAAAATAAAAAAAATGCCCGACGCAAACGCAGGCACTAAGAAACCTCGACCATCAGCTCGAAGCATCGTAAACAAGAGCCAGGAAGATGAGAGCTCTTTTGAAAGTCTGAGACGCAACGCACGAAAGATAAGAGGCCTGAAGAGCCTTAGTAAGCACTGCTACGGCCAGGTCCGAGATAGGAAAAAAAATACTAAGTAGGAATAAAAAGCGGCTTTTGGGACAACCTTGACCATGAATTGGCAAATACGTGTGTGAACTGACCTATACGTGGACTGTGTTGAGTTCTGCGTAAGTCATTGACCTTTTCGTAGGTCTGGTTGGGTCATTGGCCTGGTAGTGTGTATGATGTAGGTGGGATTTTGTTAAAAAGCGGGGATTGGGACAACCTAGTCTGTGAATTGACGAATATTGAATTGGCGAATACGTGTGTGAACTGACCGTGTTGAGTTCTGCGTAAGTCCTTGTCGTAGGTCATTGGTCTGGTTGTGTGTATGATTCAGGTGTGATTCTGTGTGTGTTTAGCGATGATGTTGTGAAATGATGTTATATTGTGTAAGGTAATGGTATTGGTTTTGCGTTAGTGTGGTCATTGGCCTGGTTGTGTGTATGATTAAGGTGTGATTCTGTGTGTGTTTAGCGATGATGTTGTGGAATGATGTGATATTGTGTAAGGTAATGGTATTGGTTTTGCGTTAGTGTGGTCATTGGCCTGGTTGTGTGTATGATTCAGGTGTGATTCTGTGTGTGTTTTGTGATGATGTTGTGGAATGATGTGATATTGTGTAAGGTAATGGTACTGGTTTTGCGTTATTGTTGATATTCGCATGGAAGTTGAATGACCCTTTCGCTTCTGCGTCATTCGTTGACCCTAATTTTCGCAATGTTTACATGTTTGAGGTGTGTATGTGTAAAGATGTGATTTTGCAGAGTCATTGACCAAGTGGTAGGTTTGTTTCGGTCATTTGCCTTGTTGTGGGTATGATAGAGGTGTGTGATGAAGTGTAAAGATGTGATTTTGCAGAGTCATTGACCTAGTGGTAGGTCTGTTTCGGTCATTGCGTGTTTTTATATTCGAATGGGGGTGATATTGTGTAAGGTAATGGTATTGGTTTTGCGTTATTGTTGATATTCGCAATGTTTACCTGTTTGGTATGAGTTAGTGCGATATGGTGTAGCCAAGTGAAAGTTGAATGACCCTTTCGCTTCTGCGCCAGTCGTTGACCGGTGGAGGGGATAGGGCCTTCCAATATTTACATCTGCGTGTGTTTTGGTTTCTCCTCAGCGCGTGTCTTCGGTCGGTCGTTTACCCTTCTAAGCAGGTTTTCGACGAGCTAAGTAGGTCACCAACTTTTAGGTAAAGAAAAACCGGTTCTGAGTGGGGTGGGGACGGTTGAAATGATTCAAAATGAAACAACATCGAGTAGGCAGATCATGTTTACTGACAATGAATAAATACAATCATTAACACGTTATCAATATCCACGACAAAAATTACAATCTTTTTTCAAAGGAGGCGGCCCATCGACATGAATATGACCCTTATTATAGTGCTGGAGACATTCTTGATGTCGTTCCCTCTGATACCATTCTTCCATTTTTTGTAATTCGTGACACGTAGTCGTCATCTCTTCCATATCATGCGGATGATACAATTCAATATAATCAATAAGTATAAATTTCAGATCTGGTCTATCGACCCACTTCCAATTATGTTCATGATAGGTCCGAATAACTGACCGAACTTTATGTATAATTGCAAGTTGTTTTAAGTCCATAACTGAAATGTAATTGTTTTCAAATCAATAATTTCTTAGATTTATAATATACTAATAATATCAAATATTAATTATATCCATTACCTTTGGAGAGCGTTTTGATGCGTAGAAGATTTATGTGCACCTCTGTCCTCTATCGAATCTCAAATCTAAATGATTCAACGTATGAGAAACTCTCTCGAGGAATCAGCAGGTCTTAACTTGTCGAAGGTTGATTGGGAGGTGAAATAAAATGGATGGGTTTTATCAAGTAAATAAAACATGATAAAATTTTAAAAATCGATTTATTTTTTTTATTCAATCAATATCATCTTGACAAAAAATGCATTCTTAATCAGTTTCATCACAACATGAAAAACCAAACATGATACAATTGCGTTTTTCTCTTCTGTGATCATCTAGTGGTACATCACCTTCACGCCACTGTGTCATCCGCAATCCGCAGTAAACACATTGAACTGTATCGTATGTTCCGCAGCAGTACACCATTCCGGCTTCGGCGAGATTCTCAGGAGACACCGATGTATTCTTCCATTCCTTGAATGTTTTTAGGCGTGTACTTCTTTCCAATAAATTAATGTCACTTAAATTGAGACGACACCATTCAGCGAGAGAAAATGCCCGACTGTGGGAGCAAATATCTGGCATATCTATTCGAAAATGGTAAATATACTCAGTACCAATTCTCTTATTTAGCTTCTCTAGTGCAGGGCAGTCGAAGTCATCTAAGTTATAGACATTTTTAATTTGCGAATGGATGGCCTTTCTTAGAAATTTACACTTTTTCACTCCTTTAGTAAAGATGTAATCGAATGGCCTTGTATATTCCTTCAATATGTATTCTGCCATATCATATTCCACATCGCCAATATGCTCATCTATAGCATGATACTCTTGCGTGGTCCATACATTGACGCTATTTGAATGATTTTCCAACTTAGGCGTTCTAAAAATCCAATGTTGACTTGCAAAGGTGTTTAATGAGATTATGGATAATTCTCGCAACAAAAAACGTCCCGATGCATCTTTGTCAAGATTGAAGTCAACAATAGCTGAATTCATGTTTGCTACTGATGGTGGAAAGTATCATCGCACTATATTTATCATCCACCAAATTTCACTGAGCCAGTCAGTGGATCATACCAAAATGACTCATCACTGATCACTAAGCAATGAGCGCTAGTTCTAGATAGGAAATTTGTTTCTGATTCGAAGTCTACTCTAACGTCTACAGCACCTGAAGTGATTGATTCATCTTGCTTCGAACAATCAATGACTGCGATAGGTGCGATATTAACGAATTGATCACGTGACAACAAAGGTTTTGGTTCATTTCCATAATATGATTTCTGAAATTTTGCGTACATATTGTAAAGCTCAGCTATCTGCCCCTTGCTAAAATTTAAATCTAATACATCGTAGGGGAAACTTTTATTATTGAGAAAAACTTGAATGCCTCTTAAATTACAGTGGTCGAAAACACTGCTATCCCGCTGTACAATATTATTCCGTGATGTTTGAAATGCGAATATAACATAACGAGGTTTACCAAACTGAGAGGTTGTCTTTACGACCCAAGTCTGTTTTTCACTTCTCGGTAATTCTGGGTAGGAAGAAAGTTTCCAATGTCGATACGTTATCTGAATAGGTTTATTTTGATCAATACGTTTGAGTAAAAGTAATTTCTGCTTATCGGATACTGTAACATATGGAATTCTCCAACAAATCTTATCAATTGTAATTTTAGCTTTCACATTATTGGTAGATACGTAGCAGTTATCATCAGTGCGTGCTCTGATTAAAATGAGTTCATGATTTCCGTTGATAAAAATCTTATCATTATCTTCCATTAACCCAAACATTGTATTCAGCGGGATACAAACGTTAAAATTCCCATCTTCCAATACTTCGCTCGACTTTCCGGGGATTACCATCCTGCATTTAGTAATCCTTTCGATGTACTATCTGTTAGTGAAACATAACCCTTGAGAGTGCAGGTAACTCCTGGATTTCTCACGCTGTCTATTTCAGCACCATTTAAACAATAACGAGCCTCAGAAAAAAGATGATAGAAAGCATTATTTACAAGCGTGGTGGTTGATGCTATACCGGATCCATCTTCATTAGTAATATGACCTTCTATATAGATGTGACTTTGACTTGGAAGAATAAAATCAGATTGATTTTGAACTACCATGCGAATTTCATCATTGTAATCGAACTTTGATTGTGTGTTAGGATGATGAGTATGGTACTCGATGGAAGTTATTTATTCATCATAACGCGCACTGGAGTCTATATTTAAAATATCCATTTCGGATGCAGACGGAACCCGAGAGATTCTAGAAACTGTATGTTATTAGATGATAACGGTTTAGCAGTACGTGGTGTACTAATCCATCTCATCGCCGCACCGCGATTATAAGGATTTCGGGTAAAATCAAGACCCATTTTCTTTTAAATGTAATCTAATTGTAATAGTTTCGTTGCGGAAGTCTACTGGATTTCCGTTTTGATCTAACAATCTGAGAGTGATGTTGTTTATCGTTCTGGTATTCACAGGCAAATAAATTATCTCACTGGGTCTTTCTATTATTTTATACCCCGGTGGAACTTCAGGAAACAACTGATGTAATATATGCACATTCTCACCGTTTTTATACGAACCTTCTACAATGTTACATTCGATAAGAATGTCATTTACGTGAAAAACGTCTACAATATTGTCTGATATGTGTCTTACTTATGCTTCCAATTTTCTCTTCGCAAATCCGAGAAGTGATGCTATCGAACCATGTTTAGTAAAATCCACCTCAAAGTTACAAGTCAATGCTGAACGTAAAGTATTATTATTTGCTTCGATCTTTATTGCATCTTTTCCTAAAACACTTTGTAAATATTCGTTTAAATCATCAATTTCATATGTTCCTGTTGGTATTACCACAGAATTTCCGCTTCCATATTGGAAGATATTGTTCCCATCGAACACGTTAGGTATTGTATAATAAGTTTCTAAACTCACACATCCTATGCTATAATTTTTATCAGCATCCAAGGCGATCTCGGGAAAATAATCAGCATTAAGAGTGGATGTTTTACCCGTAAACGTTAACGTCCAAGACATGACTAATTACAATTCCAGATGTTTGCATCTTTATTCAAAAATTTTAAACATAAATGACCGCAATTTACAGCTTTTGTTTTCTGATATCTATCTCTGTTATAATGAATCGTGCTATTTTTAAAATAATTTAGGAGTTCTGTAGGCGGTGGAAGATTTCCAAAACTGTCAAAGTAATCAACATGTTTGCCCGTTTTTCTGTAACACACCCAATGTGTTCCCGCCCCATCAGAGTCATCCAAATTTACAATACCACTCTCATTAGACCACGGCGATCGTAAAGGCAATCCGTCTCTCATAAATACGCCTCGAAAATTTGGAATATTTAACTTCTTAACATAGTGAATTAGATCAAAATTGGAGAGCGCTCTCTTAGGTAACCTACTTAAAAGTTTTTTTTTATTCGGTGGTGAAATGTATAAGCCTAATCCCTTCTTATATGGTTTCATATAGAGCCCTTTCCCACGCAACGCTATTGCTTCCATTCTAGCATTATGTCTTTTCGATTCTTCCAATCTCTTTTTTGCGGCATTTGCCTCAGAAGCAGCTTTTATTATACCTGATGCACCACCTGCCAAACCACCTAATGCTGACAACCCTGCAAATAAAGGTATTAGTGGGATAATTCCTCCAGTCTTTGGAATTGGTATAACTCTAGGCGTAGTATATTTACTCCTTTTCTTTTTCACATCCCTTCGAATAACATTAAGTGTTAATTTAGCAACCTGATTGAGGTTTTTATTTTTCAAGTTTTTCATTGCTACTCGAGCTCTCCGCATGATATTTCTAAAACAGTTAGACTTTCTAGTTCCACTACCCACCTTCACTTTTGCTTTCATTATATTCGTAACTATACCTGCAGATATCTTTTCACCTAAACTCGCGTCTTTTGATTTTACACGTTGCCAAGCCTTTTCGGCTAGTTCGAGGTCGGCTTTATGTCTATCAGATAAATATTTAGATTTAGAGTATGCTATATCGTGTTGTTTACAATAAGCATCTAGTGGATTTATACCTTGATCTCCTCTTGCAAGACGTTGTTTTAATTTCGTCCCTGGACCACAGAATTGGTACCCTGGTAAATGAAGCTCAAATGGTAACTTATTAATGACAATATTCACCAGTCCTTTTCAAGATGCGTACCGACTCATACTAATGTGGTAGAAAGTTTGTTTTGCTATTTATTTAAACTCACGGTGGAAAGAATATCATTATAATGGAGGTAGAGGAACAGTGCGAAAAGCTCCCGATAGGTACATTCTCGTTTGATGAATGTAAACCGCGCGAGAGGCATGGTCCCTTGCTTCCTGAAAGTATCCGCTGCATTGTTTGCGGTCCATCTAATTCTGGTAAAACAAATGTAGTAATTAATCTTCTCACAGAGACAAATGGGCTAAAGTATGAAAACGTGTATTTATACAGTAAGTCGTTGAATCAACCAAAATATTTATTTCTGCAAAATATTCTTTCCTTAGTTCCTGAAATTGGACACTTCTTTTTCAAAGACAACAAAGGAGTTGTAAATATAGATGATGTAAGACCGCACTCTGTATTTATATTTGATGACATTTCTTGTGAAAAGCAAGATAATATGAGAATATATTTTAGCAGTGGTCGGCACAAGATGGTTGATTGTTTTTATCTTGCTCAGACTTATTCAAAATTTCCGAAGCAATTGATACGGGATAATGTAAATTTGATTATACTTTTTAAGCAGGATGAATTAAATCTCAAGCATATTTATGATGATCATATAAATACGGATATGACCTTTGCGCAATTTAAGAACATATGCATGGAGTGTTGGAGGGATAAATATGGCTTTATGGTAATAGATAAAGAATGTGATATTAATAAGGGACGCTATAGAAAAATGTTTGATTCTTTTATAAAACCACACAACATTTCATAGGTTCATTCAGTGTTTACAGGGTAATTAAACCGATATGTTTCAAGATAAAAGAAAGAGAAAAGCTGACGAGGATCTGACTCGTGAAATCATTAAAAGAAGTGATAATATCCGAGAGAAATACAATAATTTAAAAAGAGCGCAGAGATCAGAACAAGATTTTTTATCACAGTCATTTAAACCAATTGTTGATCCTTTAAATGACCTCGTGCGACAAACCAAATCTCAAAATATCTCCAAACCTACTGTAAATAAACAGTCCGATGAAAAATCTCCAGACAAAACTCTTTTTAGTAATTACATTAAATTGGTTATGAGCAATGATAAGAGATTAGATCGTACTTTTGGAGTCAGATATAGCGGAACTGATTGGTTTATTGGAGATTCACCTGTTGAAATGGATGATGAAAACCTCATCGTGAGAGATAAGTCTTATGTTGAGACACCGGGACTGCTTGAGCTTTTATTTATGACGAAACCAAAAATGGATGAAGTTAAGCCTAAGGATATGGAAAATTATCGTCAAATATTAATAGATACCAATGCTCATAAACGAGGATATAATAGACGGGAGAAGATAAACAGTAATCGAGGATCTAAGTACGTAAAAATTATATCTAAATTGTTCCCCAATTCTACAGCAGGCCGAGGGATGGATGTTTCACAACCTATCATTGAGTATTGGGATGACCCGAATGAACTTGTGGATAGACTTAAATTAATTCTTTCATCTAAGGCTTCGGGGCATTCAAGTCACGACAATGAAATCGTCGCCATCATAGAAGAGCTTAGAGATAGCGATATCATTATATAAGATATGATAGCGATTTTACTTTCGCAGTAAAATAATGCCTGTGGATAAGTTTGGACGTTCTTTGAGGAGAAGGAGGATGGATTCGTATGATATGCTAGGAAATCGTCTAACAAATTTAGCTTCTCCTATAGACACCAATGATGCTGTCACAAAAGGATATTTGAGAGATAACACACTTTCATTGACTGAACATCAAATAAATGCTGACAATCGTCGCATATCTAATATAGGCAAATCTCTTCAACCTAGAGATGCTGTCTCAAAAGAGTACGTGGACTTTCGAATACCAGGAGCGACGAGACATTATATTTCAGCAGGTGGACGAAGAATCGTAAGTGCGAAAGAACCAATAGATGAGGGTGATGTAGTAAATAAACGTTTTTTGCTTCAAAATTCTATAACAAAAGCAAAAGACACTACGAGTGCAAAGAAAACCCGAATAACGGATTTGAATGATCCTCAGGATGAATATGATGCAGTTAATTATAAGACCTTGCTTACAAAATTACAGAATGCTGTTATTATGGATAGCGGTGTGATAGATGTGAAAAGTCATCGAATAATAAACGTATCAAACCCTCAAGATGAAAGTGACGCTGTTAATTTTAAGACTTTGCTTGAAAGCTCAACAGTTCATCTAAATCATGTTGCAAATAACACTATCACGCTAAATAAGAATAAATTTGATGCACGCGGACATGCTCTGACTAATGTGAGAGATCCTGTGGAAGAAACAGACGTTGTCAATTTGGGTTATTTGAGGAGATTGCTTTTAAAACGTCAGTATTAATAGAGATACATTTCAACGCTCACGGAATAATTATGCAGTCAACCTAGACGTGAAGATGGATATCAGACGTGGAATTGTCAATGAACTTCACAAACCAGCGAGGAAGAATTATGAACGAAGAAAAGTTCTGATAAAAGGTTTGGACGACTTATGGCCAGCTGATTTGGTAGAAATGCTTCCTTATTCACGTGAAAATCGTGGATACAAATACCTATTAACCATGATAGATGCCTTATCAAAATACGCTTGGGCTGTTCCTGTGAAACGAAAAACCTCAGAAGATGTCTCGCGGGCTGTGAAGATGATTCTCAAACAAAGGAAACCGAGAAATATTCAAACTGATCAAGGGAAAGAGTTTTACAACAATAAATTCATTGGTTTGATGAAAAAACATAGAATTAACCATTACAGCACATTTAGCACAATGAAAGCTTCAATAGTAGAACGATGGAACCGTACTCTTAAAACTGAAATGTGGAAACGATTTAGTTTACAAGGTAACCACAAATGGTTAACAATATTACCTATTTTAGTTCAAGAGTATAATAATAGGGTACATAGAACGATCAAGATGAAACCTGCTGATGTCACTAAGGAGAATGAAAAGGATATATTATCAAGTATTTATCAAAGGAAAATAAGAAAAAGCGCTAAAAAGTTCAAATTTAGTGAAGGGGACAATGTACGCATATCAAAAAGCAAGGCAATATTTGAAAAAGGTTTTACGCCTTCTTGGTCTACAGAGATATTTGTCATAGATGAAGTAAAAAATACGGTTCCACCAACTTATATTCTCAGAGACCAAAATAATCAACCTATTAAATGCGGCTTTTATCAAGAGGAATTGCAGAAAACAAAGTTCCAGGATGTTTACTTAGTGGAAAAGATTTTGAAGAGACGTGGTGATAAGGCGTACGTTAAATGGTTGGGATTCGACAATTGTTATAATACATGGGAAGATGTAAATCAAATGTTGAAATAAATAAAAGATTTATGTTTCATATTCAATTGTTTTTATTCAAATTTAGGAAATAATTTTCCATCACCAATAGAATAAAGCGCAATTCAATTGCGCACACATTTCACATAAAAAGTACAGAAATATCAATACTAAAAACTAAATAGAAAAAAATTATTTCAATTGCGAACACATTTCACATAAAAAGTACAGAAATATCAATACTAAAAACTAAATAGAAAAAAATTATTTCAATTGCGCGCACATTTCACTTAAAAAGTACAGAAATATCAATACTAAAAACTAAATAGAAAAAAAAATGATTTTCATTCGTCATTCGGAGTTAAGTAATGACCATGAGCTAATGTATTGATTCCATCACATCAAAAGGTGATAACGATAGTTTGTTCACTTCTACAGAATATAACTCATGTTTTTTAGATCTTATCTGTCTAAATGATGTCATTTTTTCTTTACTCTCATTCAAACAGTCCAAATAATCTTTGAATTTTATTTTATTGTTAACGGCGCATTTTTAACGCCTTTGGCACGCTTTTTTTCCTCACCGTCGATGATAATGGAATACATCTTTGCTCTCAATCCTACAAATTCAGAGATTGATTTTTCACAGGCTTCATCTTTAAATTTACCCAACACTTTCTTATTTGCCAAAGAATAACATTTGTGATCAGTTGGATAGTCTGAAGTATCAAAGAAAGAAATATTTTTTATCAAGTCTTCATAAAAATCATCCGTTTTTACCTCGTAAATAAATGAATCTGTATCCATATACAACAATTTTAGATTTTCTTTATCATACATGGACTTCATTACGTTGTAATGAAAATCATACATTAAAATTTTAGATAAATCTAAAATTGCCATTCCTACATAAATGGGTTTATCAAAAACAATTTTTTCTTTCGCCATATGTACTGAGACCAGATTTTCCGAATATA
Organism: Tanypteryx hageni; assembly: GCA_028673005.1. Classification (NCBI taxonomy): domain Eukaryota; kingdom Metazoa; phylum Arthropoda; class Insecta; order Odonata; family Petaluridae; genus Tanypteryx; species Tanypteryx hageni. The sequence continues at coordinate 39,754,122 of CM054115.1, forward strand.
TGGTTCGATCTAGAAAATTACTTTTTGCAATCTTTTCATGTCACAGATCAATTCAATATTTATTCTTTTACGTACGTTCTCCATAGATTTCCCAAAAACTGAATTGTTCATTAATTTAAAGAATTCCTTTTCGAAATCGTTAGTAGCCAATTTCCGCTTCTCAGTATTATTTATTACATATGACTCAAGCCAATTAGATTGTTGAAATTCTATTATTCTATTAATATTTTTTAATTTTAACCCTAGCTGTAATGCTTGTTTCAACAGAGAAATGTGAATTACATAGCGTTTCTTATTGAATAATGTTGTTAGAAGTTTTTTCTGATCTGAACCTGGCGGGTTATCATTTTCAGGTAGAAGGGGAAATTCGTTATGCTGATCGTGAAGGTAACTTGGGTATTCCAAATCTACATCTAACAAATACCCTACGGTGCCTTCATCATCAATCTCTTCAATGTCTCCTATATATTTTGGATCAACCCATCTAAATCCCGAATAAGGCATTTTTTTACGCATACTATACCCATACAAGTTATTTGCGTCTATATATGCTATATATGAACTTTCTTCTCTAGGATTATATTCATTCATGTACTTATTGTTTGCTTTCGAATATCGTTTCACACATTGAGCCAAACCTCCCCTGATTCCACGTTCTATCATAATAATCATATCGTAATCAGTCAGTAGATCTAATTTTACTTTACTATGTTTGAGGGCGGCTTCCCAAGCAAGTCCGGGGGATGTGAAATAGTAACTAGGATCCAGACCATATGATTGCAAACATTCACTGCGGAAATTCTCAAATACATCGACGAGTCCCACAACGTCACCCGTCAGATATATATCGCTGTACTCCCCTAAGTTTTAACATTGAAAGTCTCCCACACTTTTTTAGCATGCTCATAGTCAGAAATAGAAAGCTCAGTTTCATTTAATTTATTTACAAAAGAATCCATCGGAGGAAGAAATTCTAATTTTTCAAAACAATCGATGAAATCATATGGAAAAACACCTTTCTTTGTAATTAATTTAAATTGTTCACCATGAAAGTGTTTTGATGTCTACGAATTTTGACGCTGGGAGAATTGACATTAAATACTCTAAGCTATAGGGCATAAATCTATATGTATCCACAAATCTTAACTGTATGTTCCCAATATATTTTATAAAGCTAATATATCGCTCCTCTGTATTGGGAATCACTCCTATCCTCCCTGGAATATTTCCCAGTTCTTTTATAGTAAAATGTGAATCATATCCACTCAAATTGTGTATGTACACAGGAATGAAATTCGGATTCTTAAAATTTAAATTACATATTCGATGAGCAGCTCCTCTAAACTCCCCACTCAAATGACAATGATCTTTAACTTTATAATTTTTGCTATTTTCTTCAATTTTTCCTCCGCAAATATGACAATCAGCACAGTTTTTGTAATTTTTTTCTTGTATTGACGTTAATTCTATCATTCCAATTTTCCTTGCATAAATATCTGAAATTTTGTTTGCTAGATAAGCTAAGTACTCTACTAATTTATATGCTGCATCTACTCCTCGATATATGTATGGTTTCTGTGGAATAATATCTGCCGCAAAAGATGATTTAACATAAACGCAAAAACTCATTGCTTCATGTTTCTGATATGAAGACGTGTGGGAACTTATCGGATCTCCAGGACAACCTTGAATGGGTAGTAATATTGATTCGATATCAGCATAAATTACAAAGGGAACTCGAAGTTTGTTTTGATAATTTTTAAATTCTATATGCGGTACTTTACCATCTTTAATTTCAGGCAGAACAATTCTTGTTGGATGATTAAATTTACATAATTTTAAATGATTTCTTAATCGAATTTCACGGTCAATACCTGTGTAGTAATTAAAACATCGTTTACAAATCGATATTGAAGGTTTACTTTTAATAAGTTGACGGGAAATTAGTCTATTGAAGTTCTTTATCCAAACAGTGAATTTCTTTGCCCCCAGTCAATAGCAACAGATCGCGATGATCCACTAATTCTTCATCAACAACTTTCAACGGATACAAATTGGAGTCATTATCAATACCGAATACGTTGATGCTAATGTTATTTCGACGTTCAAATAATTTTATCTGATTCAAAGGTGTGGGAAAATCTATACAGTCAAAATCGTAAGAATGAGTTATATTTCTGTAGGAACTTACTCTCTCAGGATGGTGAATGGTAACTAATTTTCCAAGAATAGAATATCGAAAACAATTATGTCTATGTATATCTATGTTTCGAATCTAGAGGTAAAGAACGCGAATCCTGTGAGGCATTAATCGAAACATTCTGCGAGCACTCTCTCCTTCAATTAGTCAGAAAGCCAACGCGATTGGGAAACATATTAGATTTATTAGCAACTAACGTCCCAGAAAGAATAAACAAAGTCACCATTGAAGATGGGATAAGTGATCATCAGGCCGTATATGCAGAGTGTAAGTTGAAAATCGATAGGCACCCCAAGCCTCAAAGAAAGTTTTATATATTTGCTAGGGCAAACTTTTCAAGCTTCAGGTCGCGCCTACGAGAAATACTACCTGGCTTCCGTGATATGACCGAACGATCAGGTGCTGAGTCGTCATGGAAACTATTCAAGGATATAATGCTAGAGAGTATCGATAAGTACATTCCAATTAAATCGAAGGTCGACAATAAAGAGCCACGTTGGTACAATAAGCAAGTTAGGAGTGCGCTTAGGCGTCAGAGAATATGCCACGCGAAAATAAAAAATATGCCGTCTAGATCATCCGATGAATATAGAGCAACTAAAGTTAAGACGTATAAGGAATCCCGCGCTAAAGCGAGAACTACTATGCGCGAGGCTTTTACTAACTTCCGGAATAAGGTATTAAATAATTATTTGAAGGAGGACCCTAAAGCGTTTTGGTCCTATGTGAGAGAGGTCCAAGGTAGAGGCCCTACAATACCTTCCCTGCGTAATGACTCGGGTGACGTTATTCATGATAGCGTAGAGAAAGCCAACCTGTTAAACGGTCATTTTGTAAAAGCATTCACAGCCGTCAGCGACCATTGCGTACATGTTGCACCCGCAATAAGGGGGGGAGGGCTGATGGACGATATAGTATTTTCTGAGGTGGGAATAGCAAAGCAATTAAGTTCCATCAGACATAACAAAGCCACTGGCCCCGAAGAAATTCCTGCTCGCGTTTTAAAAGAATTAGCAGAAGAAATAGCACCTTTTCTTCTGATTATCTTCGAGAAATCCATTTCTCGCGCAGAGGTCCCTAGCGACTGGAGGTTAGCGCACGTTACCCCAATTCATAAGGGCGGAGACAAGGAGAACCCAGAAAATTACAGGCCGATTTCTTTAACTTCGATATCGTGTAAGATTCTCGAACATATACTCGTTAGCAACATAATGCGATTTCTTGATAGTAATTTATTGTTAGATGATTGTCAACACGGCTTCAGGAAAGGTAGGTCATGTGATACTCAGCTCGGTCTTTTTGTTAATTGTTTACTGAGAAGCGGAGAAAAGAATACGCAGGTCGATGCCATCTTCTTAGATTTTAGGAAAGCCTTTGATAAGGTACCTCACAGGAAGTTAATAACGAAATTAGAAACCTTAGGCGTAAATTCTAAAATCGTTAGTTGGATCCGTGAATTTTTAAATCATAGGAAGCAGATGGTTGTTATAGATGGGAAATCCTCGAACTTAGTGGAGGTTGTCTCTGGCGTTACACAGGGTAGTGTAATTGGTCCGTTATTATTTCTAATTTATATAAACGATATCAGCTCAGTAGTCAGAAGTAAAATTAGGCTTTTCGCGGACGACACCGTCATCTATAGAGAAATAAGCAATCCGGAAGACCACCAGTATCTCCAAAATGACCTAGAAGCTATTTCTGCATGGTGTAAGGAATGGCAGTTAGAGATAAACCAAAAGAAAAGCTGCGTCATCAACTTCTGGAGAACCAAGAGTATCTCGTTGAATAATAATTATTCGTTGGACGGAGTAGAGATTCCAGTTTCGGACTCGATTAAATACCTCGGAGTCACGATCCATCGTGATTTCTCGTGGGACACCCACATTCGCCGATTGATAGGTGCCGCTGACAAAAAGCTGGCCTTTATAGGGAGAATAGTTCGAAATAGCTCCGAAAAAGTGAAAGAATTATGCTATTTATCCTTGGTTCGACCGCAGGTCGAATATGCTTCAGCTGTGTGGGATCCTTACGAAAAGGGACTCACTAACGAGATAGAAAAGGTTCAGCGCAGGGCAGCTAGATTTGTAAAGAGGAATTACGATAGTAAACAAAGCGTAACATCATTAATAGAAAATCTGAAATGGACATCGTTAGAGGAACGTAGGCTGCAGGCTAGAATTAAACTACTGGAAAAATTTACGTCGGAGGGACTAGCGAATGAGGTAGTAGGACTTATCAGAAGCCCGACGTATTTCGGAAGGCAGGACAGTGAGGATAAGATTCGCGAGATTGACTGCAGAACGGAGCGATATAGAGGATCGTTTTTCCCTAGGACGATAAGAGACCATAATAGGAAAAGATAACGTAGGAAAACTATGGACCCTTGGTGCACTGCACCCCCTGCCATCCACCGAAAAGGTGACTTGCAGGGTATAATGTAGATGTAGATGTAGAATTATTGTCTAAATTTTGCACATTTACACATGCTCTAGTTGATGCTATGCAATTTGGCAGATTAATATATTTTCTTCCTCTTAAAGGTTTAAACACGTTAATTCTAAGTAATATGTGAACAATTTCATTTAACATCCACCCACTTTTTTTTGTTCCACTCTCTTCCATCTCACATGTGATTTTTTTAGGGCTGAATCTACCATCTCTCCTACATTTGAATCCATATAAACAGCTGCATTTTTAGTTTTGAAAGCTCGCTTCTGTTCTTCACCAGCAATATTGACGAAGTTACATTCTAAAAATATGTTAAATTTTAATGTTTTATCTACTATTAAATTTTTTCTAATTTTATCAACCAAATATATTCTTTTATTTTCTAGAAATGTTTCTACACTCTTACAATCCTTAATATTACTAAATTTATAGGTTCTCAAAGAACCATTAAATGCTACTTCTACTTCGTCTTCTTCAACTCTTCTTTTTTTATCGCCGATCACCGACGTGTCTCTTTCACTTTCTAAATCATTACCCACGATCGGACTGTTTGTATAACTGTCTAAATATTCACTCAATTTTCTTTTTTTCCATCGTTACACTATTGTCACATCATGAACATTCCCAAGTTTTCCCTTATATATTAAATTATGTATTTCTTCCCCAATATTATATTCTTCTAGCTCTTTTGAGGAGAACTGACTAGGGTCGAATCTCTTCGGCAGGAAAACTTTCCAAGACTCACCGTTCCTTTCAATATATGCTCTTAGTATTATGCATATAAATTCATCAATTTATTCTTTCAAAACAAGAAAGTGTGTCCGAGCTTGCTCCTGAATCGCTCAAGGAAGTGCAGCTTTGTTCCTCCCTCGAAGGGTGCCGCTGAATGATCCGTCGAGGCGGCTGGGCGATCAGCGAATGTCTGCGGAGCAGTAACAGAGCGCGGCAAACAGTAACAAAGGCGCGAGTGGGAGGGAAGACGGAGAGAGAGATGGAGGGAGAGAGGGGCGGGGTCGCGGTGAGAGTCAACGTTGCGCGGATGGGCGTCGCTTTGATACGTGTGTCACTGAAAAAGCCCAATCGGATAAAGTAATTGCTTTTCCCTTTACCCCAATGGAAGTCCCTTGAAATTTCGTTATTCTTCCTGACCGATCGAACCCGATTCGATCGAAAGTTGCGTGTGGGACTTCGATCGTTCTTAAATCCCCGCTGGAGACGTTTTTCGTTCGAGTCTCCATGTGTCCTTCCAGAAATAATTACAGTCAGAATTCAGAGAGGTAATTTAAGTCTTCCGCAACCACGCACGAGGATATACTGGAATGCGAGTGATTCAGTCTTCGGATCTCTCTTTTCTTTTAAATCTTTCCCAATTATATCATCGGAACTTCCCTCCGAAATGCGCCATTACAATATAGGTATCTATATTTTACTCTGCTATATTAACCGAATTGACAATGGCAGAGGGTGAAATTCACCAGTTCTCTGAACAGCCTTCGCAGAATTGGTTGTTCTGTTGAGAAGACTTGTAGTCTCAGGAAAAAAACGAGCCGTTGTATTTTCCGCTTCTGCAGTCGACGTCATTTATCTTCGTGATTGTGCCTTTCCACGTACAGATAGTAGTTTCAATTATTCCGCAAACCACGTCTGTTACTTCCGCCGAGCTGCACCTCTCTAGATGCTTTAATCTAACACCCTCGGACTTTTAGACAGTGACGCAGCCAAGGAGGTGGCGAGGGGGCAACCGGTCATTTTCCTCCTCCCCCCATTGTTGCAAATAATTATAATTGCGTATGCTTTCAAATAAATGCCAAGTAAATGAAAATACATATATTTATTAAGTGACTGTTATGATTTACAGAAATTTATAGCAATGTTTATGCGTTATTATTGTAAATTACCAAATAAATATAAAAAGGTAATCTCCTTTTGGAAAAACGCCTTTTATTATTTGCCACCCCAAAGTAATTCCTGGCTGCACCTCTTCGTCTATATATATACCCAATTTAAATTTTCTATTCAAGATCGTCCCAAGGGTAGGGCAAATCGGAGCGACCGTACTATTGGGAGTATCTGTGCTTCTATATCGCCTAAGTAAATTTTGGAGGCTATTGTTAACAGGGCCCCACACAAGCCGATTTTCCACAGGCCCCAATGGCGTAACTATTTCATTTGCGTCGTTAATTTTTTTACGAATCTTGCTGCCCGTGCTAAATTATCATTCCGAAGTGGATATGACTGAGGTGAACGTCAGTATAAATTTCAGGGAAAATCAATGATGAAGATTTCTTCACTAGGCACAGAACCTTTGGTAAGACCAAGAACATTTTTTTCAAACCCGCTAGTTGATCACCACTGAAGATGACTGCTTTGTAGAATGAGTGCTCTTCTGGTTTTCCCAACCAATTTTAGGTGATAGTTATCATCAATTGGATTACAACCTTAAGGGGAGTTCGATATTTCATATTTGGAATTTACGTTACGTATTTGTGTTTGGCGCGACGCTTTGCCCCAATTGAGAATCTGCCATAGTTTTTTACTTAATCCATACGTAGTATAGAGGAAAGTATTGCTTTCTTGAAAAAAATCGATTTCGATATTTCAACGGAAATACACGTTTTGAGGTCCCCTGAACACGTTTTGACCATTTTCTCGATGATTTCCGTGTGTGTGGCGGTTTTTTTGGGCGCCCCAACTCAAAAACTATTAATCAGATCAACGCGAAATTTTGTTTAAGACTTTATAAAAGTCACAAGATTTGATTAGTTTTTTGGTAAAAATCGGTCCAACGGATGTAGGTGTTTGCTCTTGTCACATCAGTTTTTTTAAATATTTGCTTTAATAATAATAAAGTTTTATAAAAAATAATTTTATACACTTTGTTTGAAAAATTTCCCTCTATAATGCATAGTTTTAGAGATATCTTAAAAATTAATTTTTTATCTGCCACAACCGCACCACGTACCGGTGAATATTGTAAGAATTTTACGCTTAGTCACCTCATAGTAACGCTTCTTTTATTTTCTTAATTGTTGTAGCTCCCTGGCTATATCCAGTATCAGAAGGCTACGGCTTGAGTTTATTCTTTGATAAGTCTGAATTTTTCTCGCAGTTCCTTAAAATATTTATTGTCATTTAGCCTATTTGAAATTTTTAGAAATATTACAGGTATGGAGAACGTCATGTGGTTTCCACATCAGATTTTTTTATTTAAGCTATTGATGAAGAAAATTTTATCTTCATTTTGATCCTATCAGTTTTATTAATAAGGAGCTTTATCACTGACAATGCAAACATATTCACTTCTTTGGTGCGTGGCTCCTGATATGAAGTTTCTCCTCTAACCTTACACGCGCTCGTTGGACGCAATGCACTGAATCGTTTTCCTCAAATTTTGAAGTGGATAAACTGCTGCATTGGCAACGGTAAGAGCTTCGTAAAATAGACTCCAGGAATAGAGAGCGAGTGCTTCCGTTGTAATGAGAAAGTAGTAGAGAAATGCAGATCCTGGAACAGCAGCCATTTTGAATCCGCCATCTTGTTTCCGGTCACGTGACTTCCGGCGAAAGTGCCGTCATACAACAAAAGACAAACGAAATTTTTATAGGGAAATGCCGATCCTGGCAGAGTCCGCAATCTTGGATTTCTGCCGCCATCATGGATTTATGACGTCACATCCAGTCACGTGACCGACCTGTGGCGCCATCACTCGGAGAAATTTGGAACTAAGAACAAATGCCTATCGAAAAGTGGTGTTGTCCGGTGAATATCGACATAGCGAATGCGGTGTTGCCAAATCGATATATCTTAACAGAATAACATCGTAATACGCAATCTGAAGCTTCCGAGGCGGCTGATTCAAATCGAGTTAAAATTCCTCGATTGGTTAATTGTATAAGCGAAATGATCTTGGTTATGGAAATATCATATAATAAACCTCAAATTTACGAGAAGAAATTCATTCAAGCTGGAGTCGAACATGCGACCTATGCAGCTACAGTCCACAGTTCTACAAACTTTGCCACCGAATCTTGTTAATGAAAGAATGCCTTAAAATGTACATATAATTCATTTTGATTGCTCTTACAAATGTTTTTTTAATTCAAGCCCACCATTCTGAGATCCCCACACATTTACACATGTATTAGTCTCATAATTGAATAATAATACTCTTGATATGTCTTAAATTGTATTTATTAAAATGGTTTTATTTTTTACAATTAGAGATAATTTTTTTCCTTTATAGGTATTATATTTTAATATCTTCTCCTCTGTTAAAACATTAAATCTATCAGGTAAGAATATTTTTTTTTAAATCCCAATCCCCATCATCTAATAACTCTGCCACCAACGTCTCCCAAAATTTAGTTTTCATTTTTTCTAAATTTTGAATTATATATATTTTATTTTCTAATGGTTTCTTTTTTATAAATTCTGTGACTTAATTCTTCTCCATCAATTTTTCTGCAATTGCTTCCATCTAAAAAGGAAAAAGTTTGATGAGTCAATGAGTTTTTGAATATGAACAGAGACTAATGCACTTTAAGCACTTACGTAAACTCTGAGGATATTTATCATTACAGTGAAATACATCTATTTCTTTTTCCATTCAATCTAGACATAATTTAGACAAATATAACGACTCACTAAAAATCGGAGAGTGGCGGTAGTGGAGACGGCGAAGGTGGTGAGGATTAGTCTAAAGAAGAGAGACCATTCATGAGCGTAATGTCAAAGCTTTCCTAAAGTGAGAAGTGATGAAAAAGTTATAAATAAATTAATTCTATGCTTACTGAATATCTGCTGCTGTAGCGGAGGAAGCGGAGACGGTGGCGTAGACGATGGCGGAGACGGTCTCGGAGACGGCGGTGGTAATGGTGGTGGTAGCGGAGGTGAAGGTATTCTAAAGAAAATAGACCATCACAGAGGTAGAAGTGATTAAAAAGTTATAAAAGAAATGAATGTTATGCTTACCGAATATATGCCGCTGTTGCTGCTCTTACTGGTAGTCGAAGAAGAGTGATTTTCTACGATTACCACGCTGCTTATATACTGAAATTGTTAGTGTATACGATGCATATATATGCGATTACTTCATCGAGTGAAAGGGAAATCCTTGCCAATGGTTTAAGGATAGGCGACTTGCACCGAGTGCATAGTGACTTGTATAAGAAATGGGTAAACTATTTGCCAAGCCACACCCTATTGCCCGGGATAGCGAGTTTTTCCTAGCTAAATATCAGGGGTGAAAACGCTCATGCGACAACGCCCAGACCCCTATAAATACGGAGCTGAAAATCCGAGGAGTCACCAGTTCTTGGTCCAACGTGGGAGATCAACTTGATTACGCTGCTTTCACCGAGAGGTCAACGTCGAAACGTTAAAGAATACGGCAGCTTTTTTGATTCTGGTAAGTTGAAATAATTATAATGTTAACGATAAATCGAAGAATACTAGTCGCACAAATTACCTCTGCGACACTTACTAAAATATTCTAATGGGATGTTTCATATGGAAACCACCTTCAAAAATTAACGGATTCGGTTGAAATTCATATTATTTGAAAAACCTTAAATAACGGGACATATTACCGAACCTCATCAAAATCCGCCGGAAAAATACCCCAAAAGAGGTCCTGTAATGCTTCAATATTACACGGCGTTCATAAGCTTTAAAGAGGTACTCCTCGGACTTCTTAGCTCCACCAACCCCCCCACCACATAATTAACCTAATAAATCCACCCATCCATTTTGTAGGAGGAGCATATTAACCCCTCCCGCTATGCAGGATCGCCATTTTGTACGAGCATGTTAACTCCGCCTAATCCTTGTGAAACGAGGTCACATACGCGGAAGACATGCCGAGGCGTCAAAGAGGATGAAAGGAAAACATCGCGATTGTATTGCGGGTAACCAAACCTTCCAGGGGCAATTTTTGTTTTGCTTGATTAGGACCCATAATACCTTTATGACGGATCTTTGGGCGACCTCCTATTCCGAATGAGGACGTTTTTACGGGTTCTTTTCATCGTAGGACCCACCGTTTTTGAGATTTTTGGCAAAATCCCAAATTTTCGAACATTTTTGTTAATATCTCCGTTATTAAGAGAGATATAGGAATGGTGTAAAGTCAAAGTTTGTTCATATTACGATTGTGTTTCCAATAAAAGAAAGAGCTTATTTAAAAAGTTGAAAGACTTCGAGATATTTTAGAAAAACTTCTTATTGGTTGCCTCATAATTTTTAAGATCATGAACGTAAACGTAATTAAAGTTGACGCCGAGGCTCAGCTGCCTGAGAAGGCGTACGAAATGGCTGCAGGGTTCGACATAAGGCGTGTAATGGAGTGTGTGATAGAGGGGAGGAGTAGAAAGTTGATTAATACGAGACTAGTGATTGAGATACCGGATGGGACATATGGGAGGCTGCCGTCAAAATCAGGATTCAGTTTGAAGCATGGAGTGGGAGTTGGTGCGGGAGTGATTGATCCCGATTATAGAGGGGAAATTAAGGTGTTACTTTATAATAACAGTGACATTTACTTTTATATAACTAAAGGCATGAAAATATGTGAAATTATATTTGAGAAATGTCAGAGTGTGAAACATTTTATACAAGTTGAGAGTTTAAATGAAACAAAAAGAGGTGGACGAGGTTTTGACTCCTCTAATAACGAGTTACTTCAATAAATTAGACAATTTTTCATTATCACAATTGAGGTTCCACAATTGAGATTATGGGTAAGTACATTTATGGTCATGCATACATAGAAGTCCATTTTCATCGACTATATAATCTGGTTTGAGAGAATTAGTTTCATTCGATTCCTAAATTTCAGCTTGTGAACATCATGGAAAGTCTATGCGAAGTGTGCTTCGTATATTTTGACTCGAGATATTGAGTTTCGCATGAGATAAGTGACGACCACATAATTCAAGCAGGAGGACAACATTAAATTGTTGAGATCGACTCGGCAGTGAGGAATCGATTGAAAACATTTGGGTAAGTGGAAATGGAGTGCATAGAGACATAATATCGTTTTTCGATGAAATTAGAGAGATTTTGATTGATAAAGTTACGGAGCAATTGGCAAATACAGCTTTAAAAAAATAATATTCTTTTGAATGCAAAATTAAAGAAGGAAGAAGTATTGGATGAGAGGGTTTTTAAAACAAAAAATGTCAGAGTTCTTCAGTCCGATGACATAAATGAAATTTTGAATACTCTTTGGAAAAATACTAAAGGAAAAATCTGAACAGCAGGCAAAAGGATCGGGTTGGTCTATGCATGGAAATAAAGGATTGGAATTAAGGATTAACAAATACAAACCGTTGAGAGAATCTTATTTCATCGAGTTACCACCGAAAATTAAACTTATTAAATGGGTGGTTAACGTAAAAATTCCGACCCTTTTTGTTTTAAATACGCTATTTGGGCAAAAACATTCAGAGAAATCCTCAACGGGTTTTGAAATATGATAACATAGAATTTCGTAATGGTTATGATTGGGATTCCATCGAGTATCCTGTGGAACTAGATGTAATCCCAAAATTTAAAAAGGTAAATAATATTTCGATAATGTTTTTGGTCTTGATGGTAAAAATAATGTGTACCCTCTGAAAGTGGTGGCTGAGGAACGAGATGATATTCGGGACCTTTTGCTTTTAACGGAAGGATCCAAGAGCCATTATTGTTATATTAAAGATTTTAGAAACTTAGTTGGAAAGCAGATAACTAAGCATGGTCATTGCATATATATATATGCAAGAGATGGAGAGAGCTCGACAGGATTAAGGGTAAAGCCTACTGAGTCATAAGGTGAATCTCGGACGCAAGATGCCACCGCTGTCACTCGGATTTCGTGCACTAGTAGTTCGAATTTTGGACGTAGGGATTAGTCCTGTCGCACCAATGACGTAACCAAAAGAAGATGGGAGGGATGGGGCAGAACCAAGATGATACCCTCTTCCCTTCCCCGACCTAATCAGCAAAGGAGGGGAAGTGCCCGGCACACGGGGAAAATATTCTCTGGCGATTGAATGTGCCTGTCAACCTCACCCTCCCCTCTAGCTCTGCCATGAGTAGGCTGACCGTATATGATAACAAAGCATTAGATTTCAGGCGGAGACATCGGCGATTGCACTCACCGCATCTCTAGGTGTGAATCCGCCACACCTTTTTTCCCCAAGACCTAGCCTAGAAGGTCCTCGGTGTTCACAATAGATGCTCACATGATTGACCTTTCGTTTTCTTATTTTTCAATCCCATAAAAGCCGTCAGAATTACTATTTCGTCTTGCGTCAGCGTTCGTTTCTTTTATCTATTGACGCTAGATAGTTCGTGAAATCTAATTAACCTTTATATATTTTAAAAGAATACTAATTATATTACAATGACTATCAGGCAAAATAGGTACAAATATATACATATCCTATATTGTATTGTATTTATATTAATAAGTAGTTATAGTAATTATAAATTTATAAACAAATCACAAAAACCGCAAGGTATTAAAAATATGTAATTATAATTAACAACCCCCATTGTAATTGAGCACTTTCTGACCGGCCGGGAACGTGGGTGTCACCACGAGGGACGGCCTATATTTGTGGTAAAACTTCTTACCAAACCAATGAAGAGAGAGGGGAGAGGGAGACAGTAAGGGTTACAAAGAAAAGGAATGGGAGGTAATTGGATGAGCGGTTGGGAAAGGAAGGCGAAAGCAACATAGTAGCAAACTGTTACAAAAATTACAATTACATTCAAGTTTTCAATAAACAAAGACGCCTCTTTCTCGAATTCGTCGTTGTCCATGTCCAACTTTTGGCACATTTCCCCGTAATCCTTTGCGCCATCCACGAAATTTATCCGCTTCTTGGGCTTGACCTTTTGTCTTCTGTCTAGGCACTTCTTTACTGCCTGTAGACGTTTCAACTTGCGTTGGCATGTTGATTGCAGAGATTTATGGGGACTTTTTCCCGCAAGAATTTTCCATGCCGCATAACTCAACATGGGCCCCAGCTGAAAATCGAGGCCAGCACCGTAAGCCCTGTGCTGGTATGATCCTTTTTTGATCTCTTAACCTGCTTTCCACCAAGAAATTTTGCTACCAAAGCCATAAAATTTTTTGCGTAGTTACTTGTGTCGTTAGTAAGTAACTGGCCGGCTTTCCGAATCAAAGGCTTCAATGCCTCTTCAATTGTTTCAATGGAGCAGCTTTTTTGATTTGTGGCCAATCACACACGCCACACCGGAATTAGCCATGTATCTATGGCCGTGACTTCTTTGCGACCACCCACCATTGACAATCACCGTAATGTAGGGAACTCCAGATGGTGTAACATCACCAAGTTCGATGGCTAATGCTTTTCCTTCTCTTAAGCATCAGATCCAAGATAATGTCTTTCCATGCCTATAAAAATGTTCAAATACATGTCAAGGCAGTCAGTTAATGATAACAACATTTGAATGCTTGAAGCTGTTATTATAAACTTGCACAAGAAACTACTTACTTTTCCCAACTTCTCTTCGTGCTTATGGAATGTTGTCTTATTTATACTACTGATGCCCAAAGCAGAAAATACTTCCTCTAAATTAGCATGGCCACCTCCTATGGACATAAATCCCCACACGGCACTATCAGCTATTGTAAGATGTGCCTTAGATACACAGGTAGATTTTGTGTGATCTTCCGGATAATATGTGCTGTCAGGCTCACTAGTAACTACTTTTTCTGCTCTGCAATGCGGACACTGAAAAACTAAACGCCACACCAGAGCCTTCGTTGACGTTGATATCAAACGGAAATATCTCTGACTGCTTTTGAGGCAAGTTGCTCGATGGTGCTCCACAGATCTGATTTCTCTCTATTATAAAACGGCCATGAATTTGGTTGAACTCAGGATCAAGAGTGGGATCTGGCACGTTTTCGAATGCCATGTCTTTCACCGCGCTCAAAATAAATGTAGACATATACAATTCCCCCCCTTATGAAACATTACTTCCTAATTCAAAACACACAAGCTTTCACTGACAGAATGGAAAATATTTTTAACACGTTCACGACGGCGTGAACCAACCGGAAAGTCACGCTTCTCTCTCCTCATAGGCGTCGTGACCCACCGGTGGGTCACCGGTGATCGGGCCCGCAGACGCCGTGTTACACCGGTGGGTCACGTCCCCTAAGTTAAGAATACAGTTTTCTTGCTCGTACGACCCTCAGGAAGGATTCTGATCTTTATATACGCCCACAGATGTAGCGTAGGTTACTGTGCATGGTTATTTTGATAAAAAATACGTAAAACTTATAATTCTAACAAGGTTAAATAAATAATTCAACGCACTTTTGGAACATGTTTTATTCCGGTTCAGTAAAACGTGATAAAATTACACATTTTATTTTTATTAGATAGAAATATAATCAAAATAAAAAATTGTGCAAATGAAAATTCAATTGTTTATAAAACATACGTAATTTACTTATACACTATGATACGCTATAAAAGCGATGTCTAAATTGGCATTTTTTGTAGAATACAAATATAACATTCTTCATAATACTGAATTTGAAAATGTACTTTCGAATACGATGCATAAATTCAACTTCTCTACACGTAATAAAACGATATATTTCAATAATGTATTTTACAAAATGCGAATGTCATAGATACACTGAAGTACCGCTGTGATCAGTTGAAAATCTTCAAAAAAATTTCTAGAATACCATTTTCCGAATAGAATGGGAACTCACTCGTGCAAAAGCCAAATCAAAAATGCTCGCTATTTCAGAATTTCTAAGGGTAATAAGGGAAATGGTAGAGGAGGGAATGGGGCGGCCGATGAGAAAGGAGAAGGGACGTCGGCATATAAAAATGAAAACAATTAGAGAGTTTATAGATGCTTGTGCTTATGGGTACAATACTCTAATTCACTCAAATTTCGCATGGATTTTTCCCTGCCCGCCTACACATCTGGTTGGGATGCGGTGCAACCAAAACAGAAAAACAACACGCTGCAGTTTTGTATATGGTGGATCACGAAAAATAGCATTCGACAGACATGGTATCGTAAACACATGCCTGGAGAGGGGAAAAGCTGCCGCCCTGCAAAAGACATCGGTCAACAACTCGAACTGTGACTCAACCATAGCGGGGAGGGTCATCCTAAGCTATCTATTGTTCGGGACGTAAGGGAGAAAAAAACGTCACCGGAAAATCTGCTGGAGGATCATAATGTACGAATTTTTTGACATTTCATTATATTTCTTATTTTAGAATAAATATTTATAATTTGAATAGATATTTGTAGAATACATCTAATACACATTTCTAAAATTGCCTGCATATATATATATATCATAAGAAAATTATTACGTAAATATATATAATGATTTTGAAAGAATTTATAATGCATGAAACGTGGCGTTTTGCTACAAGGTCAAGTACGTCATATACGTCTTTTTATAAAGGATTTCTCACTCTAAAAGTACTAAAACGTGTTTTAAAGTATCAACATATAATAATTACTAATTATAAAACAAAAAATTTAATTTATTTTTAATTTTACGCTCCTGAGGAAGGACAGCGAAAATGGCTTCCGTCGTGAACGTTTTAATGATTTATTTCCCCTCATATCCAGAAAATTTGCCTTCACCTTCAACATTCAGCACTCATGTTTTGTGCATGCTGAATGGAGGACGGTTCTTCAACAGGAGCACGCCCTTTCCTAGAAAAAGTGAAGCGGTGAAAAAAAGGACAGTGATACAAATCCAAATCATGAGCTCACTTCAGTTTAAAAACTCACATAATTTGCCATCTCCGTAGACCCAGAATCGACTTCTTTTTCCTGTTCTTCGATAAAAACAACCCGCCTTCTTTACTGCGACGCCTGTCCATCATAGCATTTTCCATTGCGATTGCTATCGGCAAACTACAATGATGATCTTAAAAATACAAACGTAAAGCAAAAAGTGTGAGCAACGATGAACCTGGACGACACCTCAAAAAGTATCACTTTCAACCGAGATCAAATTGCCGCTTGCTGGCGATGCGCCTCCTTGCGAAGCTCTACTCCTCTCTCACGTCACACTCACCTTCCCTAGTTCCCCTCTCCACTCTCATCGTGAGTCATCGCGGATGGACGCAGAGACTACACTGGCACAACTCTTCCGTTTTCTCCCTTCGCCGCCAGGATCGCTTATATCCGGGGGCGAACAATGCAATGTTTATTTCCAGCATAACTTATTAACTGTTGATAAAAATATTATTCTTTAACTTGATAATGGATTTTTATTATTTCTATTATCTTTCTAGGTTTTTACTTTTTTCGGAAAGTATTTTAATCATCGTATTTAGGAATTTGAAAGGCTTTAAATTTGATATATTAAAAATATAAAAAGCTAAGAAAATTTATAAAAGATAAAAATTTACAATTGCGAAAACTGCATAGAGATATCTGTAACCGTATAGCTTGTGTGCTGGAAATAGTTTTTTGGGGCAATAGGCTTTAGCCTTAAGGAAGATGATGGTCATAAGAAGTACGAAACATGAATTATTCACCGTAGAGATGAATCAAGTACCGTTAAATGCTATGGATAAGCGTTACATATGCGAGGATGGTATAAACACGTTTGCCTGGGGACTTCTTAAAATTCCAAATTTAAAGAGGACGTGGGATGAAGCCTTTGAATCTGAAGGTGACACTTGAATAAAAGCTACAATTGCGGAAAATTTGCTGTTAGGTTTATGTCGTTGAGGTGGAAACATCCCTTTACCGGTTTTACTGCCGGTACTAGTTGTTGCGGAAAAACAACTTTTGTGTTGAGGTTTTTAGAAAATTTACAGCATTTGGTAGAAGGTGATATAGATCGTATAATTTGGTGCTGCAGCCCCGGTAGCGAGCCTGATATAGAGGGAATCGAGTTTGAAAATCAAATTCCTTCTTTCGATAACCTGAAATGAATACCGACTCTATATGTCATCGATGATTTGTTTGCGAATTATTCACGAGAGGTTCCCACCATAGTAGTATCTCTGTGATACTCATAACTCAAAACGTGTTCTATCAGAGTCCTCGCTTTTCGCAACCCTCGCGATAGACTTAAGTTTGGTCATTTAGCGAGGCAGGTGTACCCGGAGCAATCGTCCGAGTTGGTGAGGATATATAAGGAGGTGACATCAGAACCGTACAGTTATTTGGTCCTAGATCTTTCACAAGAGACGGACGATCGTTTGAGATTCAGTACGTGTATATTCCCAGATGAGATTCCCACCGTATATGCGCCATCACATCTGATCGATGATGAAAAGGTTGAGATCTAACAAGCATTTGCTACGCGTCTTGGAAAACGCCAAGCCTAAATTGCGTAACGCGATTTTGAAAAACGTAGACGAAGAGGTAATCAAAGTCTTGTGCGAGTTCTTCTTGAACACTTTGAACGGGAATCATAAAATAAGCCCTGCCTTAAAGAAAAATCTAAGGAAGCATTGTAAAACGCTGAGAGCGCTCGGCGATAAGAAACGGTCCTCGAAACAGAAGCGGACATTATTGATTCAGAAAGGTAGTTTCCTTCCAATGCTCATCGGCTCCATTCTCAGCGAAATTATAGGCAGTCTGATAAACAAATGAGTCTGAAAAAGATGTTACTCATCGACCCCGATGTTCTCGATAGAGAACGATCGAAAGCACGAATATCTAAATTAGACGAAGAAATGCAAAAAGTCTTATACAGGAAAGATTTGAACGATGTAGATAAATGGCATCTACACAAACGTGCGTTGGATACTTATTTAAACGTTATTTAGATGGCTTCCCTAAATTTCAACGACGGTTCTATCTGGCGGCTATCCAAACAATTAAGAAACCCCCTTGAGACTGACCCTCCGATACAGACTGACCAAGGCCCGGCCTGCGCACTACTAGAAAAGGCGAACCAACTTGCCAAGTACTTGGAAAGCGTTTTCCAACCAAATCCTGGCCCAGACACAATCCCTGGAGAATGGACAGCGCCGGAAGCTGAACAAGAGGAAGAAGAGGTCTCAGTCTTAACCATGAACCACCTAAGAATGGTAATTAAGTCTCTTCGACCCCATAAAGCCCCAGGTACTGATGGCTTAAACAACGAAATCCTTCTACAGCTCCCAGTCAACCTATTAAAACACCTGCTAGCGACCTATAACGCCTCCATCCGAATAGGTCACTTCCCGACGCCTTGGAAAATGGCCAAGTTCATATGCATCCCCAAAGCAGGGAAACCCAGGAGACCTGAAAACTTCCGCCCAATATCACTTCTAGACGGACTTGGAAAGATCCTAGAAAAACTTATCATGCCCCACCTATGCCAACATAGTGAAAATGAACACATTTTACCACCACAACAGTTCGGCTTCCGAGGGGAACATGATACGGCTCACCAGATTACACGGGTCTGCGAGTTCATATCGAAGTCCTTCAACAGAAACTGCGTGGCAACAGGAGCTTTCTTTGACATCCAGAAAGCTTTCGATAAAGTCTGGCATAAGAGACTCCTCCATAAGCTCACAAAATTTAAATATCCTAAGTGGATTGTTAGGATTCTGAAATCCTACCTACATGAAAGAAAGTTTCAGGTCTCCTGGCAGAAGGCCGTGTCCCCATGGCTCCTAGTAACTGCTGGCGTCCCGCAGGGATCTGTGTTGGGCCCCCAACTTTTCAATATTTTCACTGCGGATATCCCGCGTGACAACGGCTGGAACACAATGATAGCCCTATATGCAGATGACGCTACCATCATCACCAGATCTACTCAGCCGAAGATGGCGGCGAGATACCTTCAGGCGGCCACCGACAAACTCCTAAGTTGGTACAATGAATGGAGAATAACCATTAATCCAGCAAAACCCAGACTATTCTCTTCTCACGAGCCCCACGGACTGAACCAGACCCAGTCATAGTAGATTACACAGAAACCGAGTGGGCTGATAATATTTTATATCTAGGGATTACCCTTGACCGGCGCCTTTCACTAGGCGCACACGCAACAAAAATGGCATATAGAGCTATCTCGCTCAGGATTAGACTCTCCCCCATACTAAAGTCCCCCATGTCTCCCTTCGGAATGAAATCCACATCTACCAGAGTGTAATTTTTCCGGCATACACTCACGTCTCAGCAGCGTGGAGCGGACTCTTAAATAAAACAGCTCTAGCACAGCTCGGAAAAGCAGAACGCAGCGTACTCCGCACAGTTTTACAGCTCGGCTGGAGGACCACAAATGAAGTCCTCCACTATTTAACCGATACCATCCCAATGGAGGAGAGGCTGAAAACCACAGCACAAAAATTTTACCAGGCACTACAAACTAAGGTCCCCAGACTCTTACAAGAACTGGGAAAAACAGAAGTCCGCCCCTGGGACACTTTCAAACGCCCCCGTGCATCTACGGGTCTGGACGAGGACCAACCCCCTCCTCCAAAACGGAGACGTTGATTAATTATTATTATTAAGCCAACGGAGGCTTATCCCAAGGAGGGATAAAAACGGATGAAGAAAACGACCACCATAGAAAATCCAAGAGATAGCAAATATGGTTCCCGGCCTTCTCTCGAGAAGGGCTACTACTACATACCTTGGGATAAGAAACGGTCCTTGAAACAGAAGCGGACATTATTGATTCAGAAAGGTAGTTTCCTTCCAATGCTCATCGGCTCCATTCTCAGCGAAATTATAGGCAGTCTGATAAACAAATGAGTCTGAAAAAGATGTTACTCATCGACCCCGATGTTCTCGATAGAGAACGATCGAAAGCACGAATATCTAAATTAGACGAAGAAATGCAAAAAGTCTTATACAGGAAAGATTTGAAAGATGTAGATAAATGGCATCTATACAAACGTGCGTTGGATACTTATTTAAACGTTGCGACAGAGAGGAGAAAGCCCATTAGTATCCCGATCGTGAAAGAAAAAAGAGTGAGGAGACAGGCGGTGAAGAGACCCCCCGGTAAGAGCTTGGAATCTCTAACCAAGCGCATAAAGTTAGATAGTGCAGCGTTAGATAAATCATGGGAAGGTATGATGGAAAGATTAAACCGCGCAGAGGCGTTAAGCGAAAAAATAACATCAAAGCGGGGAAGAAGCTTACCGCGTCGGGGATCTCGGGTTCGAAAACCAAAGACACCGTGGACCCCGATAAAGTAATCGAAAGTATTTACGGCGATCCTGCAAATCCTGCGGGGTTTTCCACTGCGGATAAATTGTGGAAAGCTTTGAATAAAAAGGTATCGAAAATTAAAGTTCAAAATTGGTTGGATTCGCAGGATGCGTATACGTTGCATAGACCGTTACGAAAACGTTTTCAAAGAAACTTTTACGACGTTTCGTACATTGATGAAACGTGGCAATGCGATTTGAACGATATGTGAAATTTGAAAAAATACAATAAGGGATATGGATCTATTTTGACCGTAATCGATTTGTTCTCTAAATACGCTTGGGCAGTTTCGCTAAGAAGTAAGACTGGGGAAGTCATTGTGGAGGCATTCAGGTTAATATTTAAGCAGAGCGGTAGAAAACCGTTGAAATTGCAAAGCGATAAGCGTACCGAATTCAAGAATAGAAATTTTCAAGAATTTCTAACAAAGGAAAATATAAAGTTTTATTACACACACAATCCGGATGTTAAAGCTTCGGTTGTGGAAAGATTTAATAGAACGCTCAAGACTAAAATATACAAATTTTTCACCAAATATTCCACTTATGATTTTGTGAGCGTCTTACCGAAACTTATGAAGGGATACAACGATGACGTTCATTCTACCATCGGAATAGCTCCTTCCCGAGTAAACGGTTCCAATGTATTCGAGGTGGGGAAAAGAAAGAAAAAAAGAGAAAGCCGAGATTTATCGTGGGAGATTACGTAAGAATCAGCAAAGAGAGAATGCCTTTCGCTAAAGGGTACACGTCAAACTATACGACCGAAGTTTTTAAAATTAAATCTATCGTTACGGGGAACATTGTTCCAACGTACGAGTTGGAAGATATGAACGAAGAGAGTATCAAGGGATACTTTTACGAACCAGAACTAAAGAGAACAATCGTATCCGACGCCACCGAGTTTAAAATAGATAAAATATTGAGGCGTATAGGAAAAGGTCGCAGTCTCGAATATTGCGTCAAGTGGAAATGGTATTCGGATTCCTTTAATTCTTGGATTAAGGCTTCGACGGTAAAACGTTTAAAATGAACGAGTTCTATCTCACCCTCCTTAGCGATAGCTCTCGCGAGTATTTCGAAGATAATACAATAGCTCATTTTTGGACGAAATTATCTCAACGAGTGGATTTAGGAAGCGGAGAATGGAGAGTGGGTTTGGCCGAATTTTCGCATCAAAGGATTCGTGACAACAGGATTCATAGGGAGGAGATGAATAGGGATAGACGACAGGTCAATATCGAAATGGCAGATAGTACACCTATCACGATAGCTCCAGGAACTTATAAATCTATGAAATATATGCTAGACTCTTTACCTACTGAGAAAAGAAAACGTGCTTTGGATGTATTGAAGGAACATATGGCTTGTCCTAAAGATAAAGTTCATATTGAGATTCCCGGTGATTTACCCGTTACGATCCATCCCGGAACTTACAACACGTAAGAGGATATGTTACGATCGCTATCGGCTGATGAGAAAAGAAATTTGTTGAACATGACTCGGATAAGCCATTGGATTTAGTCTTAGATTCGAAATCAATGATGAATGTTCAATTAAATACAAGGATGTTTTTAGGAAAGAAGTGATTAAGGAGATGGATAAATTAATAGACGTCTATGCTGAAATTCCACCAGATTCATTGCTTATTGCACCTGCTGCGGGAAAATACGAATCTTTGTTGCAATATATCACTAGTATGAATTCTCAATATTTGAATGCTCGTTTTGACGATATTATTTTGCAACTCGTCTATTTTCTCTACAAATGCGTCGACATACCTGAAGATGTGAAAAATTTAGAAAAATTTGCTAATGTACACATCGAAATACCAGAGAATTCACCCATTAGATCAACTCCTGGCACTTACGGGTCTGCTGATGAATTAATATCTTAGGTTTTAGAACCGAAGAAATCTGGTGAAATCGATTTCGGTGAAAGGATAATAAAAGCTATCGATGAATTCGTAAGTTTCCACGTCTAAATATTACCGAATGGCTTGGGTGTGGATTTCCCCCCAGGATCTTATAGGTCTCTGGAGGAATTTTTGCGAGTATTATATGAAGTCCGTGAAAAAAAGTATTTTTGGGTAGCGAAGCGAAAGTCGCTACAAGAGAAATGATGGATAAAATTAACTATGTCATATTTGAAAATCCAAATTATTCGATAGATGTCACCAAAGAAGGATAATATAGGAAAAAGCGGGACATCGCACGCAGTATCGACACGCGATATATTTTCGTTTATACGGATTTAATCAAGCCGCAATTGGTCGGTGATTCTCTCAGCAGATGTTTGCGAATTGCCAGCGTAAACGAAGAAAGACACCATTTTTTCAATCCAGTTTACTACTTTCCCGTAGAGAAAAAAGAAATCCTACTCACAGCAAAAGACGGCAAACCATATCCTTTCTTCGGTGGAGCTACACCTTCTCTTTTAGTTTTGCACTTTATAAAAGTGTTGCAATAACCAAAAAAGCAATCATTATCGTTCGAAATGTTAAAGGACGTGGATCGATATACGACGTATTACGTCAATCAATGAGGAGGAGAAATAGGTCCCGTCTACCGCGCCAGTTATCGAGGGCAGAGAGGTAGAGGATAAGAAAGTTTTCTCGCGGGTCATTTTCGTTTCGCTAAACCTCTTATACAAAGTGGTCTTAATCCGGAAAAGCCTACTGTCCTACATGTAGGACGGCAGACATTTTGCTGAGTGGAGCCAGTTCAGTTACTCTCCACTAGATTACATAGTAATTACCATTCTTGTAGGAGTGAGTTTTATGTTACGTGGCAGTTTCTTTGTTCTAGGCTTTGATGTAGTGAACTGAATAGCCTTTCTGATTCGAGTTTGTGACTTCTTACCAACCATGGCAAACTCTTTGTAAGTATTCTTTACTTTCTAGATAACATACAGCCAAGTAATTGCATTTATAAACTCTTTATACCCGAATACAATATAATGTTATGGAAAATTGAGATTATAACTCATTAATTACGTTTTATAGTTGCATAAACAACCGTCCTATATATAGGACGGTAGGATAATTCAAAGAAGTACCTATACACATAAGCTACATAACAACATACATATCAACATTCAGTAAAATTCACATATGTTATTCTATACATTGTATATCTTTGTCATATTCATGCAATAAGGGTGTGTAAATGAGAACAGCTTTAATTGTGGATATGGTTTTTGTAGGAAGCGCCACATTCGAGATGAAAAAGAACTTACTCTGGATGAAATCTTGAGCGTTCTAGAGGATGAAGAAACGGCTATACCTTTCCCAAATATAGACATATTCATCTCTCCTCCGGATAATGCCACTGGGGATCGCAGTGATGAAGACTCTGATGAAGAAGCTGCAGATATAAACAAACAATCTTCCTGGTAGTATTCTTCGAGCACCAGCGGAGATTAGAGGAATGGAAAATCATATGCAAATGGATCTGGGATCATCAGGTTCTAGCCATCGTCAAACAAAATAAGCCAACAAGAAGCCACCTAAGAAAAAGCAAAAGGCATGTATGACTTGGAAATCCGAGGACCTGCAACCAAATTGGCCTGAATGGGTACATATTGAATCAGATTCAAATGGTATACCGCCTGTTGATTGGTTTTGCTCAATATTTGATGATGATGTGATTTGGCTGCTTGTTTCTGAGAACAACAAGTATATCGCACGTAAAAATAAGCTAGGTGATGTGACTATAAAAGAAATGAAGTGCTTCATTGGCATACTACTTTTAAGTGGTTACCTCAGTCCAGCTCGGCGGCGAATGTATTGGGAAAACTCAAGTGATACTTATAATGCTCTAGTGAGTTCTGCAATGTCATGAGATCGTTTTGATTTTATATTTCGACATTTGCACCTAAATGATGTTGAAAATCTGGACAAACAAGATAAATTCACAAAAGTTCGACCTTTGATAAGTTTACTGAATAAAAAGTTCAAATTATATGCTCCTCATGTTGAAAAGCATTGCATTGATTAAGCCATGGTGCCCTATTACGGACGACATGGGTGCAAACAATTTATAAGGAATAAACCTATAAGATTTGGATACAAAGTTTGGGTTGGTGCAACAGACAATGGGTTTGTCATTTGGTTTGAAACATACCAGGGGGCTTAAACACCAGTGAAAGAGGAATATCTAGAATATGGCCTGGGAGGAAGTGTCATACTACAGTACTCTGATGGTTTGAGGTCTACTGAGTTCTCAGATGCTGCTTACCACTTCTTCTTTGATAATATCTTTACCAGTGTTCCACTGTTACTTGAGCTAGGTAAGCGAAAAATCAGAGCTACTGCCACCATTCGGGACAACAGGACATCAAACTGCCCCATAGAGGATACAGCTGCCATAAAGAAAAAACAAAGAGGTTCCTTCGATTACCAAACAGCTGATAGGCAAGTCATCATTTGTAAGTGGAATGACAACAGCGTTGTCAGTGTGGCATCGAATGCTGTATCTGCGCACCCGGTGCAAAAAGTTACTAGATATTCCATAAAAGACAAAAAGAAAATCCAAATTTCTCAGCCGCAAATGGTGTCCATGTATAATAAATACATGGGGGTAGTTTGTGGTGCCGATCAAAACATTTCTTTGTATCGCAAGGCCGTGCTGGGAAAAAATGGTATTTCCCAGTAATAATGCAGTGTATTGACATGGCAGAGCAGAATGCATGGCTCCTCCATAGACTAAATGGTGAAAAATTGGATCACTTGGCATTCAGGCGACGAATTGTTACTGCACTGTTAGGGACAAATAAGCGCAAAACAAAAAGAGGACCCAGCAAACCATCTCGACTGGAACACATTGTTTCCAGATATGACAGGCTATACCATCTGGTTATCCCACAAGACAGTAAAGCAAGGTGCCAACAGTGTCATCAAAAGACCACAACACGCTGCAGGAAATATGATGTTGGTTTGCATGTCAAATGTTTTGTAGCATATCACCAAAAGAAATAGGTATTTTTATCAGTTACTGTTCTTTTTTCTTTTGTTTATTATACTTCTAATTATATTTTTAATATAGTATATGTCAATATAAATAGCCTAAATCATATTAAACAATGCCCAAGCTTAAAATAAAGAAAAATAAACAGTAGATTTGCTAATGTGTTGTACTTCTGTACCTTAACCTTCTGTCCTACTTGTAGGACGCCACTATTTATCCTTATGTTCCTGTATGAAGCCTACTGTCCTATATATAGGACACAATTTTTTTCAAAAACTAGTTTAAGAATAAAAAAAATTGTTTAATACCGTTCACATAGGACTCCTTTGAATACATTTTAAAGCGTTAAAATAAATTTACTCAAAAAAAAGTTTCAGGCTTATCTGGGTTAAAGCGGTAGGTAAGGAGACGGCCAGTACGGGGGTCGGAACTCTCTCGGATTTGGGAACGAGACCAATTAAGGAAATATTGCGTAATCAATTGGGTGAGGCTGGAGCGAATTTGAAGAGAAAAGCGGAAGAAAAAATTAAAAAGATGAGTGGATCGGGCTTACGCATAGGTAAAAGACCAAAGTTAATAAAAAGGAACATCAAACGCAAAAAAAAAACTAAATTCAACGAGTAAGAGACGTCGTGTCAATACGGACATATTTCCTTCATAACCGAGATGGAACACATGCTATCCTTGTTCGACATATTTAGTCGGCCAGCTTTGCAAACGAATGTTTTAGACAAGCGCCTCATTCCGTACAAACCGATCTCTTCCTTAGACAATCAATCGACCATTGAATTCGTAGTGAAAGATTTGGGAGAATCGTACAAAAATTTGAAGTTTTTATTTACAAATCAGGGTGAAATTTGTCAAAGCTGATGGATCAGACTATGGGTCAGGGGACGAAAATCAACCCGGGGTAGTGAATAATGTCTTGCATTCGTTGATCGAACAATGCAGCGTCGATTTAAACGGAAAGTAAGCTACGTCCTCGGAAGGTAATTATCACATGCGTGGCACTTTAGAAAATATCCTTAGTTATGGCGCGGATGCGGCGAAGACTCATTTGGCCTGCGATGGGTGGTTGCTCGATAGCGGTGAGCATATCAATAAACAAGATGACACAAATGTAGGATTTGTTACGAGAAAAGCTAAATTTGCTAACAGTAGGGTCGTGGAGCTCTACGAAAAATTGCATGTCGACGTATTTAACCAAGAGCGTCTCTTAATAAATGGGGTCGACGTAGGAGTTAAATTAACGCTCGCAAAACCGAGTTTCTACATCATGGAGGATGCTGCGGGTACTTCTGTGCTGAAAATCCTCGATGCTACTTTATACGTCGAGCATAACGATATAAACCCCTCAATTTTGTCGGCTCATTCAAGAGCGTTGGAGCAAAGCAACGCGATATATCCTCTCAAGCGAGTGGAAGTTAAGACGTTCACCGTCCCTCGAGGAAATCAACGTCATAACAGGACAGCTTCCGAACAAAATAGTTTTCAGCATGGTCGAAAGCGATGCGTACGTTGGAAGGAGGGACAAAAATCCGTTCGCGTTCTCTCATTATTCTTTGGCTAGTTTCTCTCTCATCGTCAACGGTGTTCGATTGCCACCGCAAGGCATTTCCACAAATTTCACCAATCAAAAATGCTGGACGCAAGCATACCGTTCAATGTTTTCGGGAATCGGTGTGCATCACGGTGATAAAGATAATCAAATAACCTTGGACATGTTCGCACATGGATATTTTATTTTAGCTTTCGATCTAACACCTGACGGTTCGGGTAACGATGAATATGTCGGTTTGATGGATAGGGGTACCATGAGAATCGAAGCGGGCTTCGAAAACCCGCACGAAAAAACCATAACGTGCATCGTTTACGCGGAATATGACGCCTCTTTGGAAATCGATAAGTCGAAACATCATCACGAATTTTGCATAAGCGATGAACACGTTAGATAAATACGACTTACTTAGTTGCGATCTACGCACGAGAAAAGTGTTTCGTGGGGTGTTTCCTTCAGATAGTTTACCCTCACCCTCGCCTGGAATCTACGTGATAAATTTAGACGCTTTTACTCGACCTGGAAACCATTGGATCGCGGTGCACATTTTAAATAAGCAAAAGGCAGTATATTTCGATTCGTACGGTTATCCACCACTAGTCCATTCGATATCAAAATTTCTAGAACTGTTCTCTCTCGCTCGAAATTCAGTTCAACTTCAGAGCTTTCGTTCGGACGTCTGAGAGGAATTCTATTGTATCTATGCACCCTGCAAGTCCACTGGTAAAACCCTAACCCAATACCTCGACCTATTTACCCTCCCCCAATTCAACGACTGCCGAGTCGCTCAACCTGGAAGACCTGGACGGAGCACGGGACCTGGAAGACTTCTATCCGGGGGATTTGTACGGTACTTTGGAAAACGAGTGTCTGCACCTGCAAGCTCATTTGTTGTCCGCTGAGGCTACAGGGGGAAAAGGGTTATCGTCACTGGAGCTATACAAGTACATCCTGGAAAAAGGCTTTTTGGACATTTATCCAAACGTGGGAATAGCGCTCCGGATGCTGTTGTGTACACCAGGGTCAAACTGTTCGGCAGAACGGTCGTTTTCAGCGCTAAAGAGAGTAAAGAATTATTTAAGATCTACCACAGAAGAGAAAAGGCTTAATTCACTCTCTGTGCTGTACATAGTCAGAAATAACGCAGTCTGCGGACTATAGTGAGGTCATCCGTTCCTTTGGAGAGAAGAAAGTTCGTCGCGTGGCAATGTAATCTTGTAATTATATGTAAATGTAAAAAATATGTGTAAAATAGTATAGTTGGTACTTGTCTATTTCATTTCTAAGTCTGCTTGTTTATTTTCTAAAGTCCAAGTACGTTAAATAAATAAAAAATAAAAGTAAAGTTTGTTTTTTGCTAAATTACCAAAAAGGGGGCCCCGACTCTGTTAACTGCCTAGGGACCCTGGGTCTCTATGTCCGGGCCTGCAGACAGACCGACGCTAATAGGTGCTTATGCTGAAAGCATAAAGCGCCTAACAAGATGGAAAAGTATACTCCATAAATGGAATACATAGAGATTTCAAAGGCGTTCTTAATGGGAAATACGTATCGAATATTCTCGAATTTTTAGCCTCGAAACTATAAGTCATAACTATCTGCTCTCTGGGACTATATTGTAGTAAATGTTGTTCTCTACCCAAAAAAAATTTTAAACTATACCTCACAGATCATATAAGAGCATGGGAGAGAAATATGAATTTTTAATTGTTGTTTGCTGAGAGAACCGTCTTCGCGATCGATGTAAACAAAATATGCGATATCATTAACGAAGTCAGTCTCAATCTTATGGAATTTGCTCATTATGAGATGTAATGAAACAACTTTGACACTTCCACAGAATTTAATAGATGTAAACAAAATATGCGTTGTTTTGCGTAGGATTTTCTAGAATTGCTATCTCCGAAACTATAACTCGTAAGTCCGTGGTCTCGTGGACTTTCTTGTAGTAAATGTTGTTCTCTATCCGAGTAAATTTTTTAATCTATACATTACAGATCATATAAGGGAGAGAAAAGTTTGGTGTTTCATTGTTGCTTGATGGATGCCATTTAAGGAGATACGAGTCATCATCATCATGCTTCTGTCCGAAGACAGGTTTTAACTGAATCGCTACCTCCATTTCTCTCTCTCCCTAGAAGCCTCTTTTATATCTCTATAAGTATTATATCCCTGCTTTATATTATCTAATATTCCTATTCTTTTTCTCCCTCTTCCTCTTCTTCCACTAATTTTTCCTTCTAAGATCTTCCTTTGTAAACACTGTCTTCTCAATATGTGCCCTATCCAATTTGCTTTTCTTTTCCCGATTGTTTTTATTAGCATCCTATCTTCTCCCACCATTTCTAATACTTCTTCATTTCTCTTCCTCTCTGTCCATTTCACTTTCATCATTCTCATCATCATCATCATACGAGTATAAGTTTATTAAAGTAATTATGTAAAGTGAAAGTTCTAATTGACGGATTCAGTTCAAAATCACAATTGGGGAATAAATTTTAATAACGATCACTCATATTTAATTTAATTATAATCTACCCAGCGGTTTAGGAGATGAAAGTTATGACTGATGGATGGACCAGATGTACCCATAAGGCATTCCACTATTACCGGTTCACTAGTAAAGAACGCCTAATAAATGATAATTTTAACAATGGGCTTGCAAATTTTAAAAATTTTTAACAATACGCTCTTGTGAGCCCAAGCGAGCCCACTATAGCTCACCACTGGGTAGAGCCAACTATAGATGTACAAACAATGAGTTGAGAAGGGTAACAGATAAAGCTAGAGAAAATTGGATAAAAGAAAAATGTGATGAATACAACAAATGGAGAAGTCAGGATGGTATGATATGATGTATGCTAGGGCACTGGAATTAGAAGATAAGAAGTCTAATGGAATTTGTGGTAAAGGAATTATGAATACGGATGGAAAGTAACAAAGGATGTAGCACAGGTATGGAAAGAATACATTAAGGAACTACACAGCAAGCAGGCAGGTTCAGCAAAAATAGAACTGGAAGATGAGGAAAACATTGAAGAAGACAACTTAGGACCAAGTATTATAGAAAGCGAAGTAGAAAAAGCGATAGTGGAACTATAAAAAGGGAAAGCCACAGGCAGCGATGGAATACTGGCTGAGGTACTTAAAGTCATGGGATCAGAAGGACTAAATTAAGGATGAAATTAATTAATAAGATTTATGACACGGGATAGTGGCCTCGGGATTTCCTAGAAGTAACAATGATCTCTCTAAAGAAGCCAAAGGCAATGCAGTGTAAAGACTAAAGAACGACAAGCCTTCTTTCACACACTTCGAAGATCATCATGAGGATTCTTAATATAAGGTCAGAGAAAAAGGCAGAAGAAATGCTAAAGGAAGATCAATTCGGTTTCAGAAAAGGATGAAGAACTAGAGATGCTATAGGAGTAGTTAGAATCATATCATAAAGGACAATAGAGTACAGTCAAGATATCTGCATATGTTTCGTAGACTGGCAGAAGGCCTGTGATAGAGTAAATTGGGTAATGTTGATGAAGATATTAAAGGATATAGGTGTAGACTGGAAAGACAGGAGACTGATCTGGAATCTATTTGTGAATCAAGTTGTAAAGGTCAGGTTGGAGTATGCGGACACCTGCGGAGTAAATATCGGTAGAGGAGTAAGACAGGGCTGCAGCCTATCGCCGAACCTATTTAATATATATGGAGAAAGTCTAATGCAAGAAGCATTAGAAGGCACAGGAGATTTCAAAATTGGAGAAAGTAAAATACGCGGATGATCAAGTACTTCTAGCAAGAAAGGAAGAGGAACTCCAAAAAATGATAAATAGACTAGTAATAACAGGTAGAAAATAAGGTATGGAAATAAATACAGAAAAATCCAAGGTCATTCGAATATCAAGCAAAGAAGAGAATCTAAATATAAGTATTGGAGGAAAGCCTTTAGAACATGTTTCATATTATAAATACCTTGAAAGCATCATAATAAGAGAAGCAAAATGTACGAATGAGATCAGGACTGAAATAGGAAAAGCAAAAGCGCCTTTCAGAAGAAAGAAACACCTATTTACGGGGAATATAAGGGAAGGTATCCGCAAGAAGTTCATAAAATTCAATGTATGTAGAATAGCTTTGTATGGGGCAAAAACATGGACGCTAAGGAAAAATAACATCAAATACTTGGAAAGCTTTAAAATGTGGATTTGAAGGAGAATGCTGAAGATAAAATGGACAGATAGGATGAAAAACGATGAAGTGCTACGAAGAGTAGGAAAGAAGCGAATGATTATACAGATATTAGAAAGAGGAAGGCAAACTGGGTTGGACATTATCTGAGGAGAGAGAGTATGATTAAAGGCGTGTTAGAAGGAAAACTAGATGGGAAAAGGGAAAGAGGTAGGAAAAGGTTTCAGCTGATAGACGATTTGAAAGGGAAAGAGAGTTATCAAGAAATGAAGAGGACAGCAGAAAATAGGAGTATATGGAGAACCAGGTTTAACCATAAATAATAATGGATTTGTCTACAGACAGACTACCTATGATGATGATTTTTTCTATCAAATTCGGGTTAATTCAGGAATAATTTAAAGAACTAATATTCTGTCAGTATTTTTGCAACATCCACAGAAATTTTTAAACAACAATATTTATGCACAATGACTTTTTCTTCACAATTACCTTCTGGTTTAAACACTTTAAGATCTGGGTAATCTCATATCCAATCTGAAGCACTTTTCCGTTTTCTGCACATACTTTAAAAAATCTAATAAAAATTTTATATTTGTTTAAAAATTACAAAAAAATCTCTTCACAGTCTGACACTGTCTTTTAGTGAGGATAAAGTTTACAACAAACTAAACAAACAAAAATATAACAGAGTAATCCCTCCATATTCGCAAGTTCTATGTTCGTGAATCCACTCAAAATCAAAACAAACCCATTGCATCTACATAGTATGTACTGCAATGTATCTACAATGGTGGGGCTGCTGTGACCCTCACAGAGGACAACGAGGGATATTGGTTTGCGAGATGCCCACATGATGCAATACTCTCAGTATGTCTTAGCCTCTTTTCTATTTTTATGACCTTTCAACCATCTTAATTACTCAACCTAACAAATTCTTGTCACCACAACTAGAGAAACTGTTGGAAACAATTAGAGAAGCTGTAAAACAACTACCTGAAAATATCATTTTGAGTAAAAAATTATTTTTGAAATATAACAAAGGTAATAAAACATTTCATTTCTTTTGAGACAATTTTAATGAACAACTACACTACACACAAATTTATTTCAGGACCAGTTTTGCTAAAAATCTATCATCATCACCTGATGATTTTTAGCATAACCACTCGTGAAATAAATTTGTGTGGAAGCTACATAGTTTTTCTTTTTTTCTAAATGTGATTTTCACTTACCACAAAGTTGAGCCCAACTCCTTAGATTATATTATCAGCATTGAGATGTTTATTTAAAGATTTGACCACAAGAGACCTGGACTATGTCAGAAAAAAATATTTTTGCATAACTCAATTCCTCAACATTCCATCTTGTACAATAGGTAAGTTTATTATATAAGAGTGATATTTATTTTGTATGGAATGAAAAAAACTTAGAGCATGACAGTCTGATGTTTTTTGAGTGATAAGCAATGGTATACTAAGGCGAGCAAGAGACCTGAGAAGGCGGGAAAACCAAAACAAACACTGCATCTTGTCCGAGTTTGCTACTAAGCGCATCAACATAACAGCAGACCAAGCATGTTAAAGGTGGATAATTCATTCAAAAATGAAATCTCTGTAATGGGGGCTCAATGTTAAGTAGAGCAATATAATGTGGAGATTGCCTGTATATACCAACAAATAGTAAATGGAATCCACATAAAAATCTGTAAAAAGAGCATGAACAGCAGGCACCCTTGTATGCAGGGAATGTCTGGCCTTTGGTTTTTGTGATGAAAGAAACATTATAGATTTTAGTATAATAATCATCAGTTTTTTTCAAAGAATTGGTGTTATCTAAAGGATCAAAAACACTCAAGGTTACGAAAAGACCAATAATTCTGGATAACAAATTTGTACTTTTTATTTTTTTCACATATGATATATGTTTGTTCTTCCAACGTAGTTTTCAGCACTAAGCATGAAAATCACCTCAAACTTTGTTATCACATAAGGTTTCCAAGAAAATCAACATTTTTGTTTAATTAATTAAATTACTAAATTCCTCAAACTAGGTCTTTACAAACATGATTTTTGACTTACTTAAAATGCATTAGCTATTGATTTTCTCTTGAATATAGTAACAGCGGTACATCAGAGAGGATATTGCTTTAAAGACATTTCAAGCCGGTTTTGGATTCGTTGAGGACGTCATCGAAAGCACTATCTCTCATTAATTCATTGATTTGTGGGCCAACAAAAATTCACTTTTATTTTTGCATCACTAAGTCCATGAAATTTTTGCTTCAAGTACTGCAAACCATATCCAATATTTGGTATAACCAAGTTGTAAACAAAGTAAAAGTGCAATCACTTGGAGATCACAGCATATTTGTCAGTCGTATCTTTAGTAATTAATTTTATTGAGGAGAAATTCCATATTTACATACAATTCCCTCATATGGACAGCATGTCCCAGAAGAGCAGATTGGTAAGTATTACTGTTATGCAAGAGGACAGTTTTCAAACTCTGTTTTGATGAGTCAATGAAAAGTCGTCACTCTTGAGGGATTATGTTTGTGACTTAGAGCCGTCATCAAACCATCAATGTCATTGCAAAAATAATGGTTTTCTACCATAGATAAAAACTGAGATAAATCCTTCAGGCGAATTTGGTAAACAGATATACTCGTACCCTTTGTAAGTACCATCCTTGTAATCTGTAACCCAATAGTTCTGCTTGACACTTTGATAATTTCAAACCTAGAATCAAATCATTCAGTTCAGCTTGAGTTATCAAGTTAAGCTGTTTTTCTTGTGGTGATATGTATTCTTCATTCTTATCCAACAGTTCCATTGGTTCATCTTCACAAGAAGCTGCAGCTTCACCCAATCTTCAAGTTCTGGGCAACTTAAGAATTGGCATGTTTTGACAGTGACCTACTGACTGCATAGCAGGTTGGAAGTTTTGAATTTTCTTCTAACTTGTAGATGAAAAACCAGTGATCTTAGTTAAACAAAAGTAACAATTTTTGAAATGGTCTTTTTGCTCTTGCCAGATTAGGGATAATGCAAATGGCATAGAATCATTTTTTTCCATTCAACCATTCTCTGAGTGTCGCTGCACAATGCGCACAACAAATATACAGTGCCAAAGATTTATGTTGGCCTCCTATTTTGCAGCCAAAGTTAAGTTCATAAGCATTTTTAATCATGGAAGTTATATAAGAGAGTTATGTTTCTTTTGTGTTGTTCAATCACATATTCACCACATACATAACAGGAACTATTGGGGTTGTTCACACACTGACACAGCATTTCAAACAATTCCTTTACTACACTGCAAGCACAGTAACCACTGAAATTGGGATAAAACGAATTAAGAAAATTAGAAGCATTTAACTGAACATAACAGACCAGAATGACATAGCATTGCAGACTGAAGGGAATGTGTATCAACTTATTACACCCGCTCTCACAGCTTAAACAAACACCAGTCATGTCCACATCACAACACACATGTGAAGATATCTGCTTAGAATAGGAGGAGTAGCTGTGCAGGATAATGTAATTAGTGCATCATTTTGAATAAGCTAAAGCAAACGGGTACTGTCACTTTTTTACAACATGAAATTTTGAAATATAAATGAAATTTGTTACCTAAAAGCATCTTTTCCCAATATAAATAACTCAAAATTTCTCAAAAACCTTATGTGATAGAAACAATTCAAGGTAATTGAAAAACACATAAGAAAAACCCATCACCATATGAGAAAAAAGTAGTTAAACAGTGTAATTAGCCTGTCTGCTGTGTGCCAAAATAAACAGAGCTAATATAGCTGAGGAAAAGCTTTTCCTCTTTTAAATTCTCTACATTAAACACAGTCCAACCTAACAAATCAACATATACTAACAACACAACCCAAGTCGCTTGCCAAGAAAAATGGATATTGCTAAAGAAGTAAGTTTTGTTAAAATTTTATTTATTATAAGTATGAATAAAAACAAATGCTGTTGGCACCTTTAACTGGCAGCCCTCTGTCTGGGTCCACATAATTATCTACAATGTGGGTGGACAGCTAAACGATGAATGCATAAAAGATATTTAATACATATTATACATAAAATAGAAAATATCTCTGGAATCCTGCATCCTGGAGAAGCCAAATTTTCAGTATTGTTTTCTCTATATGAGAGTTAGACATCCTATTAATTTGCTGCATCTAGGATCATCTGCTGCAGAATAATCGGAAAAAATCACTAATAAGTGCATGCCACTACAAATGTAGGCAACCAGCTATATATCGCATCTGCGACTCTTTTATCCAATGGAAAGATAGCAGTCGGTGAAAAAGAACACCTTACATGATTTGCTCTGCATTTTTTCCCTCACTTGTTTGAACTTACCCAAAAAAACTATTTACAATGACTGACATAATAAAGAGTAGTCCCCCACAACTTCTGGATTAAAAACACAAAGGATTATTGTAAAAAATTTGCTAAAATCAAATAATTTAAGTCTGCAGCTGCTTCATCTACTACTCAATTGATTAGAAATAGGAACGCATTAATGGTTAATTTGGAAAGGATGTTGAGTGATTAGGTGGAAAGTCGGCATCAATGTCAGATGCCTATAAGCATACTTTTGTGGAAAAAGGAAAGAGATTATTCAAAAATTTAAGAGGGATTACGGGGAAAGTTCAGTTATGTAATCTTTTGTAGCAAGCTGTGGGTTGTTGAAAATTTTTAAGAAAAGAGCAGGATTGCACAATGTTAAACTTAGTGGAGAAGCTGCAAGCACAGCACAGATGTGCAACTAAAGCATTTCCTGATTTTTTCAAGCAATTATTGAAAAGAAAAATCATTCGGCTCTGCAAGTTTTCAATTTTGATAAATGTACACTGTATTGGACGAAAAAGCAGGAAAGGACATTTATTTCCAAAGAGAGGAGTATGCCAGGCTTTAAACCTAAAGATAGGCTGATACTGCTACTTGGGAGTAATGCTGCAGAAAATTTAAAGCTAAAATCCCAGATCGTCAATCCTCAATGATTTATGGACTTTAAAAGATCTTTCTAAATATTGGTTATCAGTCATATATAGGACAAACAAGAAAGCCTGGATAATGAAGACAAATTTTGAAAATTACAAATTATTTTTGCCGAGCTGTTGAGCATTATTGCACTCAGAATAACCTGCCAAAAAGGGCATTGCTTGTCCTTGACAATGCTCCAAGATATCCCACAATCTTTGATGACTTTTCAGAAAATGTAAAGCCAGTTTTCCTGCCACAAAACACAAGTTCTTTATTACAACCCATGTACCAGGATGTAATAAATAACTTCAAGGCCTTCTATCTATGCAGAACCTTTGCTCAAGCTCTTAAGGCAACAGATGGTGAAAGTGCTGTCACACTGAATGAATTCTGGCATAGTTCAGCATCCAAAAACTATTATCATCATTTCTAATTCATGGAATGAAGTCACCGGCTCCCCTATGAATGGTGTGTGGTTTAGGATTTGGCCATATAGCCTTCATAATTTCCAAAGCTTTGAGGAGACTGTAAGAGATATCTAATGATATCTAATAATGATTTTTGAAGGATGATTTCACAAAAAATGTAAATATTTTTTATTTTATTTTAACTTCTTTTT
Organism: Tanypteryx hageni; assembly: GCA_028673005.1. Lineage (NCBI taxonomy): Eukaryota > Metazoa > Arthropoda > Insecta > Odonata > Petaluridae > Tanypteryx > Tanypteryx hageni. Next base: position 39,791,298 of record CM054115.1, read on the forward strand.
TGCATTTGTCATAGTGTGTACTTTTATGTAATTTTTTCTCTAGACTTGTTCTATATCTTTGCTAAGATCTCATGAACCAATAAAGAATAATAATAATAATAAAAGACAACATTTTTGATACAGGCAAAAAGATGATCTTGAGCCAAAGGATGTTGAGGAGTTGCTTGCTTCCAATGATGAGGAACTGACAAATAAAAACTTGATTGAATTGCTCAAAAGGCTCATTAAGAAGCTAATGTTGAGACACATGCACCCAAAGTCTTAACAAACAAAATATTTGCAGAGGCTCTTCAATATTTTGACCTGGATGAAAATGATCCCAACAGAGAATGAAGCTCTGCAGTAATAAGAAAAATAAAGAATTATATCAGCTCCTAAGGGGAAATTTAAGATGAAAATTACAAAGCATCACTACAACTGGACCAGTTCTTCTCAGTATAACATAAAACTCCAGGAAAGACCTCAAAAATTTCTGAAAATAGACCCTTAGTCTCATATTCAGATGAAGAAACTTTAGCCTCTTCATCTCATAAACACCATCACCATTCAACTTTAAAAGTCCAGAGGTGCAAGTAAAGGATCTGCTAAGTCAGATAAATTACACACAACTTTACATATATTTTGCCCATTAAATGTGTTAACTGTTGGTTGTCTGGGAATGTAATCCCAATTTATAACATTGTGTATATTGGAAAATCTGCTTTGATTAACATCATTTTGATTCACATAATGTTTTTCAGGAATGCATTAATGATGTTAATTAAGGACTACTTGTACTTCTTGTAAAAACTATAACTTTGAAAAATATAAGTAATCTATCCTATGGTAAAAAATGACTGCCACAAAAAATGAGATAATCAGATGAGAAATAAAATACTTCAAATGATTAATAAAATTACACATATAATTACATCAAAACATACTCCATTTAAGATTTTACATGAAATTTCCTTCAAAATTTGCCCATTAATGTTTAACTTTGAAGAAATACTGAAAAATGATAATTTTATACAATAAAAAGCTACAATTGCACATATATATATAAAAAATAACAAAAACTGTTTAAATAAGATATTATGAATTGCCTCATAAATACTCAAAGGCAATTAAATTACAACTGATCACATTAAAAGATTGACAAAAAAGTATGTCCAAGTAAAATAAAAAAGAAATGTCATGGTAAAAGTACTGGGCATTACATACACAAATTACGGCAGAATCTTAAAATTATATTGCTCTGATATTCTGAAGGATTAGTTATATGTTTTTCTTACAGCTCTTAATAGACAAAATGTAGAATCATTTGCAAAAAATAGACATCAAATCAGACCACTTAACAAAGACAAACATAATTATGAGGCAAAAGAAAGAGCATAATGTTAAATTTCCATATAGCAATTTATGTTGGATATTAAATAAAATTCAGATTATTTGGCATAAAAGATTTTTATCTATTATTTTCCACACAAATCAAAAACTCCTTATATTTTTAGTCGTATAGCCTACCCTTTTACTATCATTCACATTATTATAACATTCTTCTCTTCTCAACTCCATTAGCACGTTTATGGCATATAAAAGCAAGTAAAGGGAAGAAATTAGAGTGACTATTCCAATTAGTACAAATTTCATAGTTTCTTGTAAAGAAGGCTTCACATGTACTCTTCTCACCATTTTAATTTTGTATATCAGCAAAAAGTATAATTTCCTACATATGCAAGAAAATACACCTATGAAGCATCAATAAATCCCAGATTTCTTTTAACTTCAAATATGTACTTTTACAATATTGGGTCGTCTTAAAAATTAAAATTTTTGCTGTAGAATAAAAAAATTCAGCTTAATTCTGAAACTTTAACTAATATCCTCATCAGGCAGAATATGCTATGATAAATTACTTTATGAATAAAAGTAAGAAATTATGCATTAAAAAGATCTTTTTTTAAACAAAATAATTTTCAGAGGCAATGTAGTGCTTATATTGGACAAACAAAACAACACATAAATAACATTAAATTGAGTGTATGGTGCCCTATTTTTGTAAAAATATATATGCATGTAGGCACCCTCGATAAATTCTCCTCATTATACAGACCATTTAATTGATCCAAAATTATTATACAAGGAATCATCATTTTGTTAGATGGCAAAACTAGCACCAAAACATGACACTTGAATCACTAGCAATGTGCTTCCCCATGAGCTTGATCATTTGTTATGCTCCAACTTGCAAGCTTCTTGTTAGAAACATCAGCTGATGTTCGTAAGAGGTTAACAGACACATGGATTGAAGGGTCCATTCGAGCCAGTAACTCCCATGCTTCAGCAACCTCTGAACCACTTGTTCCGACAAGGAACCTCAGCCGAACCTCCTCACAGTTAGGAAGAGAGGGATTTCCTGCTACTTCACCCACCCTCCAACCACGGCAACACTTTCCTACCAACCCAATTCCTTCCTCACCAGCACAGTTCTCTAAACCTGATTCCACAGGTGATGGGATCCTGCCACCTCTGTGCAAGGCACTGACAGCCAGCGAACGCAGAGCACCAGCTCTTTCAAGGTCCAGCCAACGCCTTGGAGCTGCATGTAAAAGCTCACCTTCAATGGAAGTGGGTTCTGTTTCACTAAGTGAAAGAATTGCATTCTTAGATGCCCACCTTGACATATCTCTCACCTCACCAAGTTCTTCCTGCATTCTGTCACCAGAGACATGTGATGCAACACTATGCAAAAGTGGAGGACCAAAAAGCCAAAGTTCCAAGACTGCTCTCGAACGAGAAAGAGCATCCTCATTTCCCTGAATGCCCACGATGCAATGCAGGGCATGAACAAAGGAGTCTGTACCTGCATCTCCATGTATGCCCTCCAATATTTGGGTCACAACACTTTGGAAGCACAAAGTAGGGGAGGACTGTGAATCTACTTTAGAATGAAGGACATTAGGAAGGACACAAAGACGTGGAAGTGGACAGATTGGGTGAGCGCCATCAGCAACTTCACCATCCCCTTCCATCAGAGTAGCACCAGGCCTTGCTTCCTCTCTGATCACACACAGAGCATCCTCTCCACCACACCAATCCAGAGCACAAAGAGTATCTAGAAGCACCAAGAGGAAGAGACAAGCTCGGTTGCACCAATTGCTCTCTTCCGGAAGCGGTGGAAATCTTTGAATAGTCTTTCTCTCTGACATCAAATCAACCAAATAAGTCTTCAGAGAGTATAAGTGAAGAGGATTGAACACCATAACTGTAGCTGAAAGGATAAATACAATGGGAAATTAAGGTTTTTAGCATACATGCATACACTCACATATACCATGGGTAGGCAACCCGCATGTAGCCTGTGGGCTACATGCAGCCTCCGAGAGCACATCCTGTGGCCTGCGAAGCTATTATGAAATAGTGATGGGTAAAATAGACAATTTCATATTTTTTCAGTAAATTTATGGTCTAGAAACATTTTCTGATGAACTTTTAATTCTAGTAAATTATTTAGACTTGATTTTCACTATAATGAGATCACAGAATTTCTAAGCAACTTATGACATAAACTCTCATCCGGCCTGCTGAAGCTCTTGTGATTTCCAATGCAGCTCTCCAAAGCATTGACAACTACGAATTTGGCCCACCATTAAGAAAAGGTTGCCGACCCCTGACATATTCAATCAAACTCCAATAACTCAAATTTTAAAGGAAAGATTAAAAATGATGCAACACATAGAAGCTACAAATTAATAAACATCACTTTGAGAAACATGAATAAAGACAAGAAAAAATACTCCAGTTTCATACACTTCCAAGTTATGAGAGTTTGAGGGCACAAGTTTGCATGCACAAATGCATGTACAGTAAACTCTCGATTATCCATGCACAGGTTATCTGGTTTGTGGATTATCTGTGCTGTCTCTCTTCTTATGCCTTGAAATTTTATTAATACTCTGATTGCAAAGAAAATCATCAATGTGAGACAACATTTTCGTAATCCCATTATATTAATGTCTAAAGATTTTATTATGTGCAAAAATTATGTTTGTAAATACATAGAATAAATAATAATAAATGATATTGCTTTTTTAATGATAGTGAGTTTCATGACAATATCCCGGGAATCAGCATGCGACTTCCGTCAGTCGGTTGTTTCTTCGCGGCGATGCAGTCACTTTTAATTTATTAATTTATTTACCGGTATGCCACAGTAAGGGTGATCAGATTCTAGAATCTCCTATTGTTGTTTCATCTTGTGTGCAGCTCATTGTATTGTGGTTTTTGTAGTGATAAACTTTTATCCCACCCCTTATTAAAATGGCAGAGAAACGGAAGAAAATTGTTCTTCCTATTATAAAAAAACTTGAATTAATTGTGAAACTTGAAAAAGGAGAATCTGAATAACTTGACAGATGAATATGGTATTGGCATAGAAACCATTTGTGATATAAAGAAAAACAAAACTAAGTTGATGGAGTTTGCTGCAGTTTCTGACAGTGGTGCTGGTCCCTCAAAATGTAAGAGTATGAAAAAATCAACGTTTGAGAAAGTAGATGCAGTCTTACTTCTGTGGTTTAATCAAAAGCAAGCTGATGGAACTCCTGTCTCCAGTCCCATGTGTGCACAGCAAGCGAGGTATTTCCATGAATCACTAGGGCTAGAAGGGAACTTTAATGCTTCATCTGGGTGGTTTACTTGATTCAAACAGTGATACGGTATATGCGAAATTGCCATTCAAGGAGAACGCTTGAGTGGTAACGTGTAAGCTGCTGATTCCTTTCGTTTAGAATTTCAAAAATTTGTGAAGGAAGAGATATTGACACCTGCCCAGATATTTAATGCTGACGAGACAGGTTTGTATTGAAAAGGCCTCCCAACACAAACCTTGGAATTTCAGAAAGAAAGTCATGCTCGTGGCCATAAATTACACAAACAGCGAATCACAGTGTTATGCTGTGGAAATGCGGCAGGCAATCACAAGTTGAAACTTACTGTGATAGGCAAGGCAAAAAACCTCTCTCATTCAAATTGCTACTTTGCCTGTCAATTACTACAACCAGAAGGGTGCATGGATGGACAGAAATATATTCACTGATTGGTTTCAATAGAATTTTGTGCCTGACATTCGTTCTTTTTTAAGCAACGAAGGACTACCACCAAAAGCAGAGTTATTAGATAATGCTCTCTCGCATCCAAATGCAGCCATTTTAACTTCTGATGATAGTCTTATCTGCACAAAATTCTTGCCTCCAGATGTCACGGCATTAATACAGCCCATGGATCAAGGAGTGATCACGTCAATGAAGCGACAATATCAGGCTGGTCTTCTAGAGAGACTAGCTAAAGAGGATGAAAAGTTATTGGAATTTTGGAAAAAAATGTCGCTTCTAGATGTAGTGCATGGTATTTCTCAAGCATGGGCCTCTGTGAAGCCTGTGACCCTAGTTTGGTCTTGGAACAAACTTCTTCCTGATCTTGAAGAGAACTTTCATGGTTTTTCTGAAGAGGAAGTAAATACTACAAACTCCAATTTGATTAAACTACTGCAGGGAATAAATGGTTTTGAGGATGTGAACTGTGAGAATCTCAGTGAATGGTATGATTGTGATAAGTTTGAATCTGGATTCCAGCATATGAGTGACGAGGATATTGTCAATGCAGTAATGCAAGAGAAAGAAAAAGAAGAGGATGGCAGAGACAAAGAATGCAGTGATGAAAGTGAAGAGACTGAAACTGAACTCATTAAAAATAGTACGGCTCTTCAGTGTGTCGAAACTTTGTTAGATTATATGGGACAAAATGATTTTGATTACTGCGATGTCATTGTAGCCAGGAAAATATGAACAATCATAAAATAAAGTATAAAGAAGTCCTCAAAACAAACTAAAATTACAAACTTTTTGAAAGGACTATTATAAAAGCCTTCTTTTCTAACCTTTTTGTTACCATTGTAATGAGAATTTAAGGATATGTTTTGAAATAAATCATTTTTGCATTATCCATGTTTTTCACTTATTTGTGCATCCTTCAAAGTATGTAAATATATTGCTTTTTCAATGTTAATGAGTTTTATGACAATATCATGGGAAACAGCATGCGATTTTCATCAATCGGTTGTTTCATTGTGGCCGGCAGCGCAGTCACTTGTTTTCTAACCTTTTTGTTTGCGAGAATTGAAGCACGTATTTTTTAAAAAATCATTTTCGCATTATCTGTTTTTGATTATGCATGATTCCTCTTACATTCATTAGGCCAGATAATGGAGAGTTTACTGTATATCATATTTGCTTGAATATAAGGCATGTATCTAAAACATCTAAAATTTAATCAAGAAAAAATAATTCTTTAAAAACTTTTACACAAATGACAGGCATTTGTGTATGTGTGTTGGATGGCGAATCAGCCTCTTGGACTATTGCCACCACAAATAACAGGCTGGTTATGAATTGCGTATATTCTAGCAGCTATGATAAGTCATACACTTTTTCTTGAGTATTTTCACAATTAAATGGAAAACACATTTTAAGATTAATAAAACCAATGAAGGTTTTATAAATGTATGTGTATCACTTTTCTAAATTCCAGCAAAATGTTCTGCTTTCAGCGCACTATATGCCACTACTGTGTTATGCGGTTTTTTGCATATTAGGTGCTGTATGGAATAAAATGTTATCTCATTTTGATATACTATTGACCCATGATTACTTCTTCAAATTATTCAAGATATTATACGAAAAATTAAATTTTTTTAACTAGCAGAATGTGTAAAAAATATATTTAGATTTTTGGGATAATTAACATACTGCAAACTTACCTTGGATAAGGTCAGCAGCATCAGATGAAGCATTATTTCCCAATGCCAAGGAGAAGAAGCGATTTGGAATATTGTCATGGAACATGCAAAGTGACTTCAGGGCAGGAGTACATCTTCCAACAGGTGTGTTTCCTCCTTCGTGGCAAGCACAACCTCTGAAGAACTGTGGAAGATCTCTGACAGAAAGGTGTGAAACACCAAGCGTAACCCTACGCCATGAATCTACACCACTTACAGCACCCTTCCCTTTCATGGCAGCACGATGGAAGGCTACAGGTCCCACAGAACGTAAAATACCTCCTTTTGGACCCTCAACTAGGAAGTCAGACCATTGTAAAGGAGTACAAGAGCCAAAATCCTCAGGATTTGGTTGGCATACCTTCAATTAAAAAGAGGTTGGCATGAAGGCAAACATCAGTGAGTCATTTTTTGTTTCAACATAAAATTTTAAATTCCAAGGGTGAAGTGACACAATTTTAAGATAACATCACTAAAAGAATCATTTTTGCTACGGAAAAAATGGCAAACTTTCTGAACATGTATAAGAACAAAAAATAATAATCTGAAAATAATACTATGGTTTATCAAAATATTCCTTTCAATCACGCTGTACAATCACATTTGTCACTCTTGATTTTCCTTGAAACACACATGATGATTAATTTACATCAAGACTTTAGCCACAGTAATAAGTCATTACAAAAACTCATGCAATTTACTTTATTAAAGATGATTTTTTAACTGAAATGACATTTACAATGTGTACGGAAAGACAAAAATGCAATAACAGTAAGTTTATTAGTTCATAAAATTTATAAATACAATCGAAATTACTATAATATGATGAGATGACTCAAATTCAGTCACAATGGGAGTTGTAAAGAGGTAAATTAAATATCTACTCTGTTTACTCGAATCCAAGACGACCCTGAATCTAAGATGACCCTTCCCTTTCAGCAGATTGTCAAAATAGGAAAAAGGATTTCATGACCTAATTTCTCACTGAATGTATTTGGTGTATATTTTGAACACATGCATTCAGTATAGGTATACTAGTTCATTCATTAATTGAAATGGTTTGTTACAAAGTTTTGTTCGAGGAAAAAACAGAATTTTAAAAATGTATTTTTAACAAGCCCAAACCAGGACTAATGCAGGCTGGTATCCCAAAGTTGATGTGCTGAATTGATTACTTATATTGATGGGAAATGTTTCAGTATGTGTTAGTCATTCCAAGGAATTCTCATACCATAAATACCACTTGTAGTTCATAATTTATCAATCATAGAGAAAAACTGGAAAACAAATTAATAAAGCATTGCCAGATTTAAAATACTAAAAGCATTGTCAAAATCTCTTTCTGACATATTTTGCATGTATTTTTTTTTATAAACGAATTTAATAAATGTTACTGTTTATACACGAATATGTATGGGTCAACTGTACATTGTTGAACAGTAGTCGAGCGGAAAAGAAAATTACCAATTTGTTCACTCGTCTATGCTCAAGCCTAGTTCGGTAATAATCGTCTCCATGGCAACAATCCGATAAAATGCAATTTAAAAATGCTATGTTTTAGTAGGAGTTCAAGAAAATACGATCAACTATCAAACTTCTGTGATAAGAATTAGACTCTACATTATTTTCCCATTAGAACAGTACAAACTTCACACCCATATCACAATTTTAAGATATTTTAATGTATTAAAGAAAACATCTCTGCACGATGGATTTGAGACTTCCTATGTAAAACATATAGGGGAAAAACATTCCTGGAATCAAACCCAGGACTTCAATTTTCGCCAAATAAAATAAAGCCCGGAGGTGAGCCCTGGCAGCATGAGCCTCATACCAAGTTTCATGAAAATCAGTCTCCATTGGTGCAAAAGTTGTTAGTAGGGGACACACACACAGACAGGACCATTTCATAAGGCTATGTTTCCTTTCGAAACCAGCCTAAAAATGAATACTGTATTAACTGAAATCCATATTGTAAGTTTGAAATGAAAAATTTTAATGGATACAATGATTTTATCTTATGCAATTTGTTTAAAAACACTAATTAAATGCTTAACCATATTTCCTATGATTCTATGACAACTAGTTGTGGTCAGTTCATCGCGCATCAATTGGTTGAGATTAGTTCATCGCAATTAGTTTTTCGTGCAGCAATGCATCACTCCCTGCCGTACAGCAGTCATGGTGTCTCGCCTTCCAATTTTTCTCATGATGAATTTGTCGAGCGATGAATTGACGTGCGATGAGTATGTCATGTAACAAATTGACGCGTGATGAATTGATGCACAATGACTTGACGTGCAATGAATTGTCCACAATGTACTGATGGTATACTACTTCATAATCAAATTTAAGAGAACTCTCAATTTTCACAAGTTGAAATTTGGAAAAAAACCTCGTCTTGGATTTGAGTAAATACGGTAATTGCTGAAGATTAGAATTATATGCCTTTTTGTAAGTAAGACATGTTTGCTGTAGATAATAAGAGATTTATGATGCAATTAGATTTTATATATGGGTAAACCCTGATTTATGTCAGAGATGCATTCCTGAAAAGTGTGAAGTAAATTGAATAAGTTTTTCGCATAACAATCAACGGTATGAGGGGAGATGCAAGCAGAGTTTAGGACAGTTTGGCATAACTGATTGCAGTAATCCCTCAATTTTGGCACTAGATAGTTGACATACTGAGTCCAAGTTCAGATAGGAAAAAAATACAGGTAATGGCTCCAATGGAAACATTATTAAGTGGCCACGCAGACGAGAATTCCCCATCTGAATAAACAGTAGTGCTACATCTCAGGGTACCCACAATATGATTGCAACACTTCTGCATTTCTAATTCAAATTTCAGACGTATCTGTCTGGCCGCAAGAGGTGATCCTCATCATGCAAGCATTGTTTTGTTATCAGGAAACATGTCTTATCTGAAGAGAATTATTGTTTATTAAAGCTGAAAAAGTGCCTATTTTTAGGATAATAGTGTTTAAGAATATACAGACAATTAATAAAGTGAATTGAAATTTTTAATATTGTTACAGAGCCAATGTTCTATGTTTATCTAATATTAAATAATTTTCCTGATTTTTTAGAAAATTCTAATATGCATAATCAGATTCAGCATGAAATTCACTACAATTGAACATCTTAATTTCACTTAAATGACAAATTCACCATAATTATAACAAATTCTAGGGTTGGAAGCTAGTCAACTGTTTTGGCCATTACTTTGTAGAAATCCATAATTCAGAAATAAAGTAACTTAGTAAAATTTCTACGATACTTTTAGAGGGACTCGATCTAGAGCACATTCCACACTTACGAGTTGACAGTATGGTCTCTTATGGGCTATCGCTATCTCTCTCTTTTCCATTGCTTTTCTGTATAGCTCTGTCCTTCTCTAACCCTGCTCAATTGCCTAATTTGTTGTGATTATGGTGATATTGTCATTTAAGTAAATTGATGACGCTCGTAGTAAATTTTATGCTGAACCTGATTATGTCTATCTTAATTTTCTAAAAATTCGAGAAAGTTATTAAAAGTAAGAGAAACTAAAAATGTGAACATGGTAAGTTTTTTTATCGATCTTTAAACATACAATGTCATATCTCGGTTTCTACTGATTCAATAAGGTCAATATTTTTTGCCATGCCTCTTGAAGGATTGTTTATAATGCCTATATAAATGACAAATATATAACAAATAATCAAATGTCTTTGAAAAATTTAATAACATTGTTCTTTATCCAAAATCATTTCTTGGGACATAAAAAAGTCGGTCTGCGGGAAACTTTTTCCCTAATTGATTTAGAGGGATACATTGAGCAAACAAAATGTTGAAATTTATTTTTGAAAAAGACTCCAATCTAATAACATTTGTAGTTCTCATAATATGGACAAAAGCATGGTGAAGTGCTGAATAACAGACCGGTGGCTGAGATGCTGCACTAGATCAAGATGATATTATCACGTTGTAACTACCAAATGTTTTTAAAGGAAGGCCATATAAAACCAATCAATATATTTTGTGATACCCACCACCAAAAGTAAATAAAAATTGATGTGACAAGCATTCATCATGAATAAATTTCCATGCTTTCTAATTTAACAAATAACAGCCGAATCTTAGTCATTTTAATAATTTCATTAGAAAATAATGCCAAATTTTTATAAAAATTCGTCTCTTCATACATTATTGGTCACTCATTGACATTTATAATAATAAATATTACACAAATGAACGTATAAATGTAAAATGGTAATATGTATAAAACTTATTTATAAGGCATTAGGTATATTTTGGCTGATGAATGAATTTAAAATCAATGAAAAAATAAAAACAATCAGATTCCACGAAAATTTGTATTCGAATCTCAAACAAAATCTAAAGATCTTTCTAAAAAAGATTATGTAAGACTGTTCAGGATTCATAGTTATATTTTATTGTTTTAGCTTTTTATTGTGGGAAAACTTCCTTACTTAACAAATTTTCATGAAATGTCACGTTTTAAAGAATACATATGACTATAACCAAGGGATAATTATGTAAACTTCGTATATATAAACAGTTAAAAATACAATGCTTCACAATACTGGTTTTTGAGTCCCCTGCCTTATTTTTAAAAGCAGTTTTGAAGCCTCAAAAATTTCCTCGAAGAAATGAGACAGAAAAAATAAAAAACCTCTCAAGCTATGAAGAAAGAGGCTTCACTGAAAGTAAACACAGACACAAATTCGTTTGGAAATCCTCAACAGGGAGAGTTTATGACCCTTCAGTGAATAGATGAGAGGTTTGCACCCAGATGTTTCTAAGTGAGATGGTCAATAGGTGCAAGTTTTTGGTTCCTTTGTAAAATGTGTTACATGATGGAAGGGACTAACCCGATGGGAGATGGGACACATATCAAAGGATTTTCCCAATGGAGAAGGATCCAATGTTTGAAATAATGAAACAGTTTCGCACAAGAGTTCATAGTAAGTGGTTGTTTGATGTGTAAATATATATAAATGTATGTATATGTATATATATATATATATATATTCTGTTAATATATTAACTTTGGTGAAAAAGTGATTTTTTCTAAGTTGGATATTACACTCCATTAACTGTATTTTTGTTTTCGAGTCAGCATATCCTATAAATTATTTTTTATTGTAGGTAGAAAAAATTAGAAAATTTTTAAATCCAGTTGTGAAATTACTTGAATCAGCATGGAATATGGATCAAGCAGAAAGTTTAAAGGGATAGGCAATGGCTCTAATTCATGGGAAATTTGGCATAATACTGTCATCTCAGGATGGAACAGAGTATAAATTTCGACACTTTGAGTCATCATCAGGAGTAATCAGAAAAAATAAACCAAGTGTTTATATACACAGTATTATGAGGGGAGGAAAGGAGGGAGGTTACTATTAAATCTGGGTCCAGAGGAAGGTGATTGGGTGATGAGTAGCTGGAATCATCAACATTCGTTAGGAAACTAGTGGGAGGGGGCATATGGAGTGGATTATCAAGGAGGGGGGAGTGGGAAGGGAGTATCTGATTTTATAATGAATTAGGATAAACACAGCTGCACCTAATGGAATGTTATTTTATTTCCTTATTCCTTATTTGCAAACTAGTGACCATAAATTTAAATATATTTTTTAATTTAATTATATTTTATGAAACCTCATACAATGTCTAAACTTTTACACTTCTGCTCGTTTTCCATTTCTCTCTAACCCACACATCTTTCTCCTGCAGTCTTACTCCTCCCTCAGTTTACATCACACTTGTCTGCTTCCCTCCCCATGCTGTCCCTTCCCCCCTCTCTCTTCCCCTATCCTTTTTCTCTCTTTCTTCCCATTCCTCCATCCTGTTTCTTATTTCAAACTTTTTCATATTTCTTGTTCTTGCTGTAAATAAGGACAATTTTGGTCATTATAGTTTTCAAAGCTAGCATCAAAATAATGCTCTGAATAGCATTGAATCGTGCATTTTACCATACTTTCCAGAATGGAAAATAGGCTTATTGTTTCGTCATTCAGCCTTTCTGGACCCCTATTAACTTTTGAACCGATTGACCAATTTTCATGATATTTGGTGGATATCTTTGACCATTGGGAACGATCAGTCAAGGAAAATTTTTCTGATATTTGAAGGCGAGAGTTCGATTCCAAAAATTTTCCTCTCATTCAGTTTACATAAGAAATGCGAAATCCACCTTGCAATGCCTTTTTCTTTAAGTGTTAAAAGAAGGGAATCATACTATTGGTGCAGGATTTGTACTATTTTCTGTGAAAAGAAATAAAGATTTCAATTTTTATCATAGAATTTTGCTTATCAAACATATTTATTCAAAATGTACGTAAGCAAGCGCAAGTAGGAGCAAGCTATTTTAGAAGAAAATGTTTCAATTTTAACATGTATTTCTATTCAAATGTAAAATAAAAGAAGTATTAAAAACTAATATACAAAGTATATTACACGTGACGTTGAGATATGGCGTTCACAACATAATATTAAATGTCTTTTAGTTATAGCGGGAGCCAGAGAGACAGTTCCGTGGCTTAAACGCGGTAAGTGATCAAGAGCGTGCGCTGATAAAAGCGAAGAGAGACCGCGTTAGGATTCACAATTTACGGTGAGGTTGCGGCGGTATACAACAATATCCTTTATCCTCATTTTATTAAATATTGTATATTTTCCGATCCTAAAAATTTTTATTCATAACTATCGAGCATAAGTCTTATCAAAATGATAAACCCTAATCAACTGAAACTAAAGAATTTTTTAAATTGGTTCTTCATTTTTATCAACTGCGCTGGAAATCTAAAAACTAAAAAATTCATATGAAGGTAGTCAGATCCCACTAAAAGCATTAAATTAAAGATTTCACAATAATTTTGCTATTAATTAAAATTTAGGTATTATTTTCATCACGACAGCAATTGAATGCCCATATTGTTAAAAGATTCCAAATTTTTCTATTTTATCTGAAAAATTACCTTCATTCATGGTCATTTGGAGCGGTTTCAAATTTCATCTTACAAATAATTAACTTTATTCTTCCTACACAAAATACAGCTATTCTCAAATCTAACTAATTTTGAAATGTAATATAGTAAACCCATGCATGATTTCCATGTATTTCTTATGGAGGATATGAAAAGAAAGAACGACATAAAAAAGGAGCCATAAAGAGGACAAATATTGGAATTTGGATAATTCTCTTTAGTTTTATCTGATGACCAATCATTCTACCTAATTTTTGGTCTGTAGCAGGAGCAGGTTCTCCGAGTTACAATCGGTGCAACCGATGAACGGGTTACTTTTATTATTATTATTAATCATGGGTCCCTGGGTTCTCAGTGTACTTTTTGCGTTACCTATAAAAATTCTAATATAGGACATAACCATTACAACACTAATATTTTAGTCTTAAGTATGTGTTAAGTTTATTAACTTGAATATAAAATTTTTAATATGAAAATCTGAATTATCATACATGATCATCAAAAACAAAAGATGTGCCGAATACTTTGAAATCTTAAAAACGTTCCTGATCTGCAGCATATATTTAGAAGTGCCTATAAATTAGTATTCTAAATAAGAAGCACATATTTAAGGTGGATACTTAACCTCTAAAAAAAACATAAATAAAAGACTAACTGCACATCATTATTTTTTAGCAAATTATTTCATTATAACGTTAAATGTAACAGAAAACAAAATGTAAATTTTAGCATAATGAAAAACGAAATCGCTTTTTTGCCTGTAACGAAAAAGGTAATGAATTGTTTTTTTTTTTCGTTTGGCAGCACTGATATAAACACTCGGTTTATGCTTTCTCATTACTCCCGATGATGACGCAAAGCATCAAAATCTAGATCGAGTCCCTCTAATAAAAGTAGAAATTTTACTAAGTTACAATATTTCTGAAGATGGAAGCTAGTCGTCGGATGTCATGCGACTCCGTGGTCACCTCGGACATGAAAAAATCACTCCTGTGCCCAGGCGTTTTAGTGTTTCATGTCTGAATTCGCCAATTTTTTTGACTGATAGGTTCTCTCATTACAAAACCCTTCAAAGTCAACATATTAAGCAATCACCTAGAAAGCATTGACCTGAGTTTAGAGTGATGCAATAGATTTAAGATTGTTTATTTAGATGTTATATTATAAAAAGTCGGTATTTAGATTACAATGTAATTTTCATGTAGTATTTTACTCAAATATTAGATTGAGGAAGGTAGCAACAAAAATTTTAAAGAACCGTTGACCTCGAACAACATAACTTCCAGTCAAAATAACGTGAATCAATACAACAGGTATTAATTGATCAGCGACGTAGCATCGAATCAATGTAAATGGGGATATACCTGTACCAAAAGCTTTAAAAAGAAATGAAATTGTGCTTGCTGATAGTACTGCCCTCCACTGCATATTCAAAATGATACTTTTGACCAATGGCTTCCAAATTGTGAGGTGTGCCCACCTGGAGGAAGGGTGGAGGGGGAGGGGCCATGGTGGACAGACCAGGGTGCACAAAAGATATGATATCATTAACTTTGTTTAACCATACTAATTGTAAGACCTTCAGTATGCAGCAGTCAAATTCTAGTTCTCCATGTCACTAGGACCTATCGTTTGTGTCCATATTTTTATTGATGTGGTTATATTAACTTTTATCTGTATGCCTGGAAAGTGCCATAAAATATGTTCACTCGCTGCTGAAAGGGCCATATCTGGCCTGCTTAGTTCCAAGACTGCTTACACAGGTCTTATTTGACAGAGTTGGGAACTTAGAAAGAGAACACCCCAGAAGAATTAAATCATGGAAGGTTGAGGAAAGAATGCCAAAGGCAAAAGACACAGGGAAGAAGACACCTCAAACAAACAGTAAACGGATGCACTAGGCCCAGGCTCTCAGACCCACTATCATACTCGAGAAGCCATAAACATAACCCAGTGAGGGAGCTCCAACCCCATACTGCTCTCCCGTTGTTTTCTTCATCCATTTGGGCATCTGCATATTGTGAGCTGTCTTATTCAGTCATCCAATCACAGGAGAGCGAAATTTTTGTAATATTTTTTGATGTGTTTCTTTCTTCTAAAAAATAGAATCATGTGACTCTTTGTTATTTTTATCATAAAATGCTTTTTATTGGAACATTTTCTCACCAACAGTTCATGAGATATGCAATTTTCCAGAAAACAAACAAATTACTTTAATCTTCCCAAAATGAATCTGGCACCTGGACCCCACCGGCAGGAATTTAAATTTGGCATTTAGAGGTTATCGGCAACTGTAGGTACAGTAGGTATTTATGGGAATTGTGATTAAACATGGTATAGAGGTGGGTGACAGGACAGTTTTCTTTGGTGAGTGGGGGCATGTTTTCATAAAGTTTGGAAACCACT
Source organism: Tanypteryx hageni (assembly GCA_028673005.1). Classification (NCBI taxonomy): domain Eukaryota; kingdom Metazoa; phylum Arthropoda; class Insecta; order Odonata; family Petaluridae; genus Tanypteryx; species Tanypteryx hageni. The sequence goes on from CM054115.1 coordinate 39,807,519, forward strand.
GCCTTAGACTAAATGTCCCTTGAAGAAGTAACTCATCATTACTGACCTGAGCTAAAACATCTGCAAGTGCCCTGTGATTGGCACCAACAACAGCTTCGTAACTCTCTTCGAGGCTATCAGTAGTTGTGGTGACCACAGATCCTCTTGGAGCTGCAATGCCACCCTCCCCCCACCACCTTCCCCCAGCCACTTCGCTGTCATGCACAGCATGGAACTCGACTGACTCGTATCCACTGTCCTCTGGAAGAACGAGAGGATTGGCAAGGGAAGAAGATGACGAGGAGGAGGTCGCATGAGAAGGAGGGGAAGGAGGAGGATTGAGGGGCAAGGGAGGGGGTGGTGATGGGGGAGGGACCAGAGGAAGAGGAGGAGCTGAAACATTCTCCTCCTCAGAGCTACTGTCTGCCCCACTCGAATGCAAAGCCGAGCACAAAACCAACGCACCAGACACTCCAGGAGTCATAATATTTGGCAGAACTTGACTACCTACACTCCATGACAACTTATCACACTTTACAGCACCTGAGTTTTCAGTGCAGGATTTCACTTCACCATTGAAGATGTGTTTTGAAGCTGAGGTATTGGTTAAGGCATTTGATGCAGAATTGTAAACTGTTTCGCTTTGTGAATTAGGAATGCTGACGGAATGATTAGTAGAATTTTTCAAAGTTGACGCAGAGGTTTCAGCATCACCCCCACTTATTTGTAAGTTACGTGGTGTAACTCTTGGAGTAGGAGCATCTCCAGGTCCTTTACCAGATGTCGTAGATATGACCTCTCGCATGCTGGCAGTCCTCTGAGGTTTGCATGGAGTCAATGTAGCCCTTACTTCACCTAAAATAGACAAGCGGGACTCTGTATAAACTGAGTCCATGGCCAGGATTATATTATACAGAGTCTTAATACATTTCTTGAACCCTTTTAAGACTAGGGAAATTAATATTTCAAATATTTTCCCAAAACTGATGTAACGCATTTTCAAACTTCATGCAATGGGGATATGAAATTAATTTGGCTAAAAATGCCCAAGCAGACAACTAGAGAGCAACACTGTACTTATGAGGGCATAAAACTTTAAACTCTTAATTAAAAAAACAGCTTTCGAGAAACATAATTTGCATATACATTGATAAATAAATGCTTATAAAATAGAGATTGGAATATTCAACTACATAATGTTTTTCAATGTACAAATACAAAAAGAGAATACAAGTTTAAATGACTAGTTTCAACATGGTATTTCAATATATCTGTACAGGGTTCAATTCAGTAGGTTATATTCTGTTAAAAATTCAAATTTAAATCACTCTTAGATGTCCTGAAGGCAGTAAAAATCATGAACATCATAACAACAGAAAATATAATTTTCATCATAATGAACTCGATGATTTTCAATTTATGAAAATTGAAAAAAATTGTATGTAACAAGATTAGTTAAACAGTGATATTTTTACCTGTTAAAAATATAACAAAAGACCAATTAAAATATGTAGATTATATAACAAAAAGAAATCAATACAGAACATATACTATAACCAATGATAATGCATCTTCGATTGGAGGTTTCTGCAGCGGACAACATTGTTGTATGGTGTTTTTGGGAGAAGCTGCATAGAGAGCATGGTTTACTCAACGTTTTGCCCATGTTGCAGCGGGCATCTTCAGGAGTGAAATGAATTTTCAAGTGTTATTGCTGTCCTTCCCTCCCTAAGGACTGCATAACCTTACAGAGGTGGGAGGGTTTATGTACTCTTAGGAACCAAAGTGCTATGCTGGCGGGAGATAATTCTCCTGGTAGGACCATCCAAGCCGGAAAGGTCTGAGGGGAAGAGTCAGACTAAGGAGCAGTCTTGGGGGTTTTACATCCCCCTGTGCAAGGGCAGCAGCTTGCACAGTACCTCTGTAGGTGGTGATCATGTGGATCTGAACAGCTACAAATGGGTAATCACTCTGTGAAACTGCGATTAGGAAAGCAAGGGGAAACTACCTCATTATATTTCCCATGATACAAGGGGAAACTACCTCATTATATTTCCCATGATAGGCTGAAAAGCTGCAAATACCTCTATGGATCTTTCTGGGGTAAAATATTCCGGAGGTAAAATAGTCCCCCAATCGGATCTCCGGGTGGGGACTACCCTAGGGGATGCACAGAGGAAATGTAACATTAATAAGAAAGCAAGTAGTGAGAAATTAAAAAATAGGCACATGGAATGTTAGGACCATGAATTCAGGGGGTAAACTAGAGAACTTAAAAAGGGAAATGAGAAGGAATAATGTAGGTATAGTAGGTCTTAGTGAAGTTCGGTGGGAAGGAGAAGGCGAGATAAATTCAGACGAATTTAAGATAATTTACTCGGGAGGAGAGAAAAAGGAAAGGGGAGTGGGGATTATAATGAGAAAAGAGATAGCTGAAAGAATTAGCAAGGTAGTGACAGTTAATGATAGATTAATAGCCATAAAACTTCAGATAGAGCCAGTGGAAATGCTTATAATTCAAGTGTACATGCCAACAACTAATGCTGGTGACGACGAAGTAGATGAAATCTATGAACAGATTACGGAGATATTGGAGGAGGAGGGAAAAGGAAGGATCACCACCATAGTAATGGGAGATTGGAACAGTGTAGTCGGAGAGGGACAGGAAGATAACATAGTGGGAAAATATGGACTAGGGAAGAGAAATGAAAGAGGGGATAAACTTGTGGAATTCTGCCATAGAAATAGATTGATTGTAACTAATACATGGTTTAAGCATCACCAGCGGAGACTTTACACATGGAGAAGCCCAGGAGACCAGAGACGATACCAGATAGATTACATACTAGTCAATGAAAGATTTAGAAATAGCATTAAAAATGTGAAAACACTACCAGGGGCAGATATCGATTCCGACCACAACCTTTTGGTGGCAAATACACAATGTAGACTGAAGAGCATTAAGAGAAACATAAGAGTTAACAAGAAATGGAATTTAGAGGAACTCCTTAAAAACAAGGAGGCTATCATGACTGAGCTGGAGGAAAGGTTGAGGGAGAGAGGTGAAGAAAATAGGAAGAATGTAGATGAGGAGTGGAGATACATCCATAGCAACATTAAAGATGTAATGGAAAAGAAGGTAGGAAAGATAACAGGTGAAAGAAACAAAAAACCCTGGACCACAGCAGCCATGCTGCAAAAAATGAAGAGCGGAGAAAGTGGAGAACATAAATACTGAAGAAGGCCAAAGAAAGTACATGGAGTTAAATAATGCTTTAAGAAGGGAAACAGATAAAGCCAGAGAACAGTGGATAAATGAGAAATGCAAGGAGATTGTCGAATGTGAAAGAATTTGTAGAACAGACGTCATGTATAGCAAAGCAAGGGAACTATTCAAGAAAAAGGCAAGAAAGATAGGACGTAAAGGAATCATGAACAAAAGTGGTAAAATAGTATCGGAGCCAGACAATGTAAAGAATGTCTGGAAAGAATACATTGAGGTTCTGTATGACAAAGAAGGAAAGCCAAGAAATGTTGAATTAAATGAAAAAGAGGATGTGGAAAAAGATCAGCTAGGACCAAGTATTCTCGAGTCTGAAGTTAAAAGAGCAATTGATGATATGAAAAGAAGGAAGGCTGTTGGGAGTGATGATATACCCGTGGACGTTCTTAAGGTTTTGGGGTCTAAAGCAGTTAAGCAACTCACAACATTTTTTAACCAAGTACATGATACTGGCATATGGCCTGAAGATTTTTTAGATGTTGTGATGGTACCACTGGAGAAAAAGAACAATGCAAAATGTTGTAAGGATTACAGAACTATTAGTTTAATTTCTCATACAGCTAAAGTTCTAACCAGAATAATAACCAAAAGAATTGAATGTAAAATAGAAAAGGAGCTGCAAGATAATCAGTTTGGTTTTAGAAGAGGAAGGGGGACTAGAGATGCTATAGGATGTATGAGGATGATGATAGAAAGAGCGCTAGAAGTCAATAAAGGTATGTATTTTTGTTTTCTAGATTGGGAGAAAGCTTTTGACCGAGTGAAATGGGATAAAATTCTGGGTATTTTAAACAAAATAGGAATAGATTGGAAAGATAAAAGACTGCTTAAAAACCTTTACTTTCATCAAAAGATTAGAGTCAGGGTTGAAGGAGAAGAAACAGAAAGTACTTCAATAGGGAGGGGAGTGAGGCAGGGTTGTCCTATTTCACCAGCGATATTTAATATTTATGCAGAAACAATAACAGAAGAAGCGTTGATGGAAGAGAAAGGATTTAAGATAGGAGGTGAAAGTATTACCACCATTAAATATGCAGATGATCAAGGATTAATAGCAGAAGACGAGAAAGAGCTTCAGAGGATGACAGACAGACTAGTGGAGGTTGGCCAACAATATGGAATGAAGATCAATGCTGAAAAAACGAAAGTCATGGTGGTTTCAAAGGAACATAAAGAATTAAATATAATGGTAAATGGACAAAAATTGGAACAAGTATGTAGTTTCAAATATCTTGGCAGTATTTTAGCGCAGGATGGAAGTAGTACACAGGACATCAGAAGTAGGATTGCAATGGCAAAAGCAGCATTTAACAAGAAGAAAGAGCTTCTTACAAGCAAGAAAATAAATTTAGAAACAAGGAAGAAATTAGCAAAATGCTACATATGGAGCATAGCTCTTTATGGTGCAGAGATGTGGACGGTAAGGAGAAAGGAGGAAAAATATTTAGAAAGTTTTGAAATGTGGGTATGGAGGAGAATGATGATGAAAGTAAAATGGATAGAGAGGAAGAGAAATGAAGAAGTATTAGAAATGGTGGGAGAAGAAAGGATGCTAATAAAAACAATCAGGAAAAGAAAAGCAAATTGGATAGGGCATATATTGAGAAGACAGTGTTTACAAAGGACGATCTTAGAAGGAAAAATTAGTGGAAGAAGAGGAAGAGGGAGAAAAAGAATAGGAATATTAGATAAAATAAAGCAGGGATATAATACTTATAGAGGTATAAAAGAGGCTTCTAGGGAGAGAGAGAAATGGAGGCAGCGATTCAGTTAAAACCTGTCTTCGGACAGAAGCATGATGATGATGATGATGATTGCTGTCCTTATATACCGGTGGACCTTTCACTTTTTGGCCGTCGGGATCATTCAGCCAATCACCTTTGGCCTCCGAGTCTGTTGAGTTGGGCCAATCACCTTTGGTCGCTGAGTTGGATACTCCATTGTTGGGAGAAAGGAATCTCTTCCATGTGTTGCTAAGATAGTAGCCATTGTCACGATTGTAATTTAGGGGTCGTTTTGCGATTTCTATGGCTTCGCGGATTAAACATGGGAAATAGAAATTCGTTCTGCTAACACTCGGATATTATTGAGGTCAATCTTGTGGCCGGGTCCTGATGTGGAATGTTCCGCAATGGCTGATGTTTTCCATTGTTTGTTCTGCAATGCCCTCTTATGCTCCTTTATCCTGCATTGGATTGATCTTCCTGTCTGTCCCACATAGCTCTTCCCGCAACTGCAAGGCACCTCGTAGACTACTTCCGTCAACAGTGGGGGAAGTGGGTCTTTGGCAGATGTTAGATGTTCTTTTAATTTCCTCACCATCCCAAAGCGAGTAAGGATGTTAGCCTTCCACATTAATCTAGCAATTTGGTCCGTCTTTCCTGAGATATAGGGTAGAATGGCAAATGCCGTAGGTTTCAGCTGAATGCGATATTTTTTGTTTGTCTTCATTGTCCTTTTGATATATGATGTTTTATATCCATTGTTTTTTAAGGTATGGAGCAGATGTCCCTCTTCTTCTCTTAGGGACTCTGTGTAGAATATGGTTTTAGCACAGTGGCTGAGAGTCCTGATCACAGAGGCCTTCTGTTGCGGATGGTGGTGCGAGGCCCATGCAGGTATCTGATGGTGTGGATTTTCTTATGATACACTGAATGATCGAGGGTCCCATTTGGTCTCTTCCTCACCAGCACATCCAGGAACAGGAGGCAATTGTCTTGTTTGATCTCCTTGGTAAATTGTATGGCGGGATGTACGTTGTTCAGCTCTTGGTGAAAATCATCTAGTTTATCCTTCCTGTGTGGCCATATGACAAACGTGTCATCCACGTATTGAAGCCAGCATGAAGGGCATAGGTGGCAAGAAGCAAGGGTTACTTCTTCGAATTCCTCCATATAGATGTTGGTGATGACAGGCGAGAGAGGAGAGCCCATAGCCGCCCCATCGGTTTGTCCTTATAGTTCGCCATTCCACAAAGAATAATTATTTTTGAGACAGAATTCAATAAGATCAGGATAGTCCGCTGGCAGTCCTTTCTGTCAGTTTTTGGAGAATATTGACAGAGTCCGCCACCGGAACTTTCGTGAAGAGGGAGATGACATTGAAACTGACTAAAATGTCAATGACCCCGACAGTCAAGTTCTTCAGTGCCTCAATATTATAAGGATGGTGATAACACTTGAAAATTCACTTCACTCCTGACGAAGCCTGCTACAATGTGGGCAAAACGTCGAGTAAACTATGCTTTCTATGCAGCTTCTCCCGAGAACACCATACAACAATGATAGTGCAGTTTAATTTTTTTCAAATGCATGAACATAACAATGTGGATTTACTCACACAAATACAGATTATTAAAACTTAATTAATCTTTTAATTTTGGTTTTTTGGCAGCAACTCATAAGATGGTTGCACATCTAAATTTATTCATAATCAAATTCGATTTTTCTTGCAAAGGAGTAACTAAAAAAAGCAAAAGTAAGCCTATGTTTCTGTATAAAGAATAATACAAAGAAAAGATAAATTGATTTTTGTTTTCTCTGAAAATATTTTAAGAAAAAACTTAAATTCGAGATTTCTTTTAATCGTTAGCTTACCAAGATTTGCATAAATCCCATCCCCACTGCTTTTAGCTGCCCCAGTCGGCGTGCCTCGATCAACTAAACCAAGACGAAGAAGATGAGCTGGTTTCGGAGGTGGTGGACGGGCAGGCTTCTGACCAGAGCCACCTGGTGAGGGAGGGACAGGTGCCATACCCCGAGGAGGTGGTGGGGGCCTCGGTCGCACTGGGGTTGAACCAGTAGAGGAGGAAGAGGATGATGAAAGAGAGGGAGAAGATGGAGAGTGGAGAACGGGAGGAGGTCTCGGAGGAGCTAAGGGAATTGAGGTGGGTCGGCGCGGTGTATTTTGAGACTGTAAAAAACAAAACAATTAACATTTAAGCACATCTCTTTACAACTGAGAAAAAAATTCTAAATGGTTAAATCTCTATTAGAAGGTAAGGACTAGAAATTTAAAATAAATTTTTTGGTATGGCAAACAATATTTTGATGCAATTTTTCTATTTTTCAACTTGAAAGATCTAATTAATTCCACAGTATAGATTTTAACTCAGCATGTATAGCTATACAAACAATATATAAGATAATCAGGTTAAATCATTTCACATTTTTATGCCACAAAATTTGTTTATATTGCGGAGGATTTTAAATATTATTGGAATACATTTAAAAGCAATCAGCAAAAAAACTTTTTTTTGGGTTGTCATGTGTAAGTGCCAAATTTTCACCGGTTCCAATTATATGCACTTTGATTAAAATTCAATAATAATTAAGTAGCCTACAAGCATGTTTCGGGTATCAATACTTCTTCAGGTTGAAATAATAATGTATGACACAATTGACTGACATTGCTTTCAGCAATGTCAATCAAATTTCAATCATATATGCTTAAAATCTCATGGCATTCTTTAGGATGTCATTAGAATGTTCAATAATTAATAATTAAATAAACTGAATAGAAAAATTTTTTTTTATAAATATGAAGTCACAGTTTTCCAATTCAATTTTGTCTAATATCTCCTTTAAAGAAAAACAGATTTTTTGCTATTAATTATTAACTCCTATTTATTTAGCCATTATAATGCTGATTCAAAATTTTACTGTTACTTCAAATACTCTTGCATCCAGGGCCGGCAGAATGGGTAGCAAAACAGTCAACTGCCTAGGGTGCCAGAGATTGCGGGATGCCATAAAGAACCCATGTTTTGATTTCATGGCACTGTATGTGTGTGTGTCTGTATTCTTTTTTTAAAGAAATGTATACTTATCTTTCATCTTTTATTGATTCATTTTTTATATTTTTCACATGCATTTGTGTTGTATAAACCTTTATATTCAAAATTATTTCAATTCCTCTTCAAAGCTGTGTACTATCCCAATCCTAAAGTTTAAACTAGCGGTCTGAGGAAGATTTTGAGAATGTGTAATTCTTGAAGATGTTGACAAACCAACTAACTTACGAGCCTCAAGTTATGATTTGCTTATCTCTTGCTAAACAATATTCTTTTTAATGCCCATTTTTACTGCTTTTACTAACCATGAAGCTTTTTTAATGTGGAAAAACAATGTTTATGAAAAAATTATTTAATAATAACAAATGATCTTTTATTAATATTATATTTAAGTAATACCGGTGCTTATAGACGTCACTGTGTAAATACTATTAAAAATAATTTTCATATATTAGATTTTTAGTATCATTTAGATTGGAATAGGGCGCCAAAAAAAGTTTGTCTAGGGCGCCAAACTGCCTTGCGCCAGCCCTTCTTACATCAAATGAAAGAAATACAATGAAATACATTCCATTATTATCATTAATTGCAGTAATTTTACCAAAACTAGCAAGTGCATAGGTTTCTTTTGACTTTTATTTTATTTTAATTGTAGCATATGAAAAATTTGAGAATTGCTAAAATATAAAATAGTCACAGAGACAATTTTTTTAAATGAACAAAGAGAACTAACCTGCTCATTCAGAAAAAATAATCCTGGTCCACCAGCACTTTCATTCAACTTTGTTGTCATCTCTGATGCTATTATACCAGCACTTTCCTCTTCCAACCTCCTCCTCACATCAACACCTCCACCTTTCACCACTTCCACACATGCCCCATCCAATTCCAAAGGATGAACAATCACAGGCCTAGCCTTTGGCTCACACTCGCCAATCGCCTCTTCCCTGCTGTCGCCGCCAGTACCACATAAGTCATCCCTCAAGGAACCCCTGCGAAGGAACTTAAGAAATCCACGAACTGTGTGACGTTTCTTTTTGCCACTCATGTTTACAGTGGAGGGAGACTCGGCTATCATATCCTGACCCCTGATCAGAATACTACCAACTGGTGTTTCAACATCTACAGCACCTGGGTTATTGATTGGTGTTGCTACCGAGTGTACAGCAAGGGAACCCTCCGAGCGACTTCGTACTGGAGAATTAGTCCTCAACCTATCCTCAGCATTTTCGAGATTAGAAGATTCACAGGTCAATGTCATAATAAGGTTTGATGAAGGGATCACGGGGGTCACTAATGGACTTGGAACTTCTTCATGATTTGTTGGGTTAGCCACAGGATGAGTGATATTTTCCAAGTCAGCTGTAGCTATAGAAAGCACAGCTCCTTCACCTGCTACTCTACCTAGGCTTCCTCCTGGTAGAGGTGGGCGGGGAGTAGTAACTCCCACACCTCGCCCAAGAGAAGCAGATCTTTGTCGCAAGCTAAGAGGAGTTAAAGAGTTCAAAGCTATTTGTGGAAGAGAATCAGGGACAGCCAAAGTTCCTACGGCAGAATTATCTTCAGGGTATGGAACGGGTCCACGGAGATTATTGGACTGCATTTGAAGCAGCATTTGTCTCCTTTCTGTCTCCCTAGCAACTCGAGAGCTTGACTTGGATGCATTCAATGCTTGGTTCTTAACAAAATGTGTTCCTCGTTGTGGATATACTGAATCGTCACGGGCTAAGTCTTCTCCATTTAAACCAAGTGCTTGGTTATGATCCTGAGAGAATTTCTCGATGATTTCAGTCTCCTGTTTAATGTCAAACTTGCTGCTGACAATGTCTCTCTCAATTTCTACAAGCAAAGAAGAATTGCATATATTAGTTTATTATTATAAATTCCAGAATACATAAAGAATAAGACCATATTGTTGCAATGTAATAACTTAGTGAGAATTACCAAAAGCACTCAAAATTTTGTTACAATAAATTTTGAATGCTCAAAACTAAATTCTGTATATTAATGCTGACAACATTTCAATTAATTTTAACACATGGTCAAATTCAATAGAATGGCAAATTTATATCTGAATATTAATTAACATAACACCAATGAATAAAATTTAACTCTTTTGTGATGGTCCAACTATTTGAATGTCTACTGTGGCACTCTAAAAGGACAAGGCACAATTATTTGCCACTATAGATTTAAAAATTTCAAATTCCATTTATAAAAAATATCACAGCAAAACAACAGTACGTTCTGACATCTTTTAAGTATGCTTTCAACTTACAGTTCTCACATTTCATCGACATATGGTATGTGCACTGTTTTGGGTCTCCATTTTATTTCCATCTTGTGAAATTATGGCAACTAACTTGACTTGAATACCGTAAATACCCGCGTATAATGCGCATTTTTTTTCGAAATATTTGAGTTAAAAATTAGGATGCGTGTTATACGAGGGTACATAATCTTCCTATTTTCATTTGACCCCATATTTCCACAATTTCAGCACATTAATTACTGCCCGAGTATCCTCATATTTTTATTGATGATTTTTACAAAAAGTAAGATGGAAAATAGTAAAAATTTATTAACTAATTCTATAAACATAAATTAATTAGATATGAAAAGAATGAAGTCACTATTTATTCATTTTAAAAGCCAAGAAATTCTTTGTCACTGGACCATTCTTCTTCGATGTTGTTATCGGAATCGTCATTTTACGCATGACGTCACCCTACACCGGCGCCTGGCCTGGTGGTGAGGTACTGGTACTACTTACAATTAGAAACAATGGTAGCTGATGCCTTTGAGTACACTGGGAGTTGATGCTTCTTGTAGAACTAAATAAAGTTATCGTTCCCTACCTTTCTCTCAGCATCCATACGTGATTTATTCTTGATTCTTAGAGTCTTTAGTTAATTATGGTTATTTGCTATCGTGTTTACATGCTCCATAGTGTTCTAATAATGGTAAAACTGAAGGTTGGGTGAACCCATACACCTCAGGCATGACAAAAATGTATGTAAAAAACATAGAATTATCGTCATTCCTTCATTTTATTAGCTCAAATAATGCCATATGCCCTGCTATGAAATTAATATAATTCGATTTATTGTGTATATGCTAATATCACCTTGAAAGTAAACATAAGAGTATGTAATGATTGAGTTAGCTGATGTTCTTTTGGAACGTTATTCAAAAATTTCATTTCGCACTTTCATTATGTTACCAACACATAATACCAATAATTTGATCATTGCTTTAGAACACATTACACTATCTACTTTATTCTGGAATGGTAAAGCTAAATAAAATCTGTGCGCACTATACGCGGGTATATAGAAAAATCATAGATTACGAGGCTGAAAACTCCCCTGCGAGTTATACGAGGGTGCGCATTATACGCGGGTATTTACGGTATACCAAATTCTTGAAAAACAATTAAATTAATAAAGTTTGTATGAATTGGGAGACATTCTTCTTTTATAAATATGGGAGTTAAAATGAAGCATTTGTTTCAGGTTAGACCTCACAATGACAAGTGTTTAGCAAATGAAAATTAATATGATGTTCACCCTACTGCCTCCAAGAAACAAAAGAGCTGAAGTGCAATGCAATATATTCCCCCTGACTGTGGTGCCACCAATGCCTATGGCTACAATGGAACTATGTCGTACTATCAACCTTTAGAAGTGATTCTGTGTGGTCATTGTGCAGTTCAACCCTTCCCCCACCCCCAACATATTCACTTGCGATTTTTTATCTTTTGTTCGATCCAAGGAAATAATGGTTGAGAAGGTGAATAAGCATAGAAATCTGATGGCTTCATTGTTCTCAACAGTTTTCATTAAAACATCTTCCAAATAGATTTAGCATATATTCATCATTGTATTACCGTATTTTCTGGTCTATAACGCGCGCGTTATCTATACAAAAAATATAAAAATCGGGAAAAAAACATCATGCGCATTATACAACGGAAAATAAAATAAATTGTTCCTCCTCATGAAACGGAATCCCCAGGAAGGATACGCTTTGAAGCCCACGATGTCCATCTCTTGAGCAATGCATTTCGCTTGCAATAAGACCCTTGTTGTTGAAATCCTAATACCTTTTGCCCTTTCTCGTATCACCCACTCATACAATTCTTCCTCGAGTTCTGGCCAAAAGCATTTTCTAAAACGCATTGCTCGTTTTTTCCGATGCAACTTTTTCAGCACCAATTCGCCTTTACGCCATTCTCGTACACTTGATTCCCCTACGTTAAACTTTCTTCCAGCCTCACGATTTCCTTTTTCTATAGCGAATTTTACGACTTCTAATTTAAACTGCGAAGTGTATGATTTTCGCTTTCGCATATTTTCGTTTTCCATGGTAAATTAAAAACTTTTTCAATACCGACACCAAGCTAATTCAAGACTCCATAATACCATGTGGTGTACAGTGAAAACAACTGAATAACGGAAAGCCACAGCAAATTTTAATTGATTCATTTTTTTCAGGAAGCGCTTGTTTCAAATCGATTTTTTTTACTGCGCGTTATCTATACATTTGTACCAGGTTTGAAGAAAATCACTTGCGCGTTATCTATAAGGTGCGCGTTATAGACCAGAAAATACGGTAATAAGGATAAATAATAAATGTGCCTGATCAGGCACCCAATCTCCCCTGGCATCAAGAAGGAGACATTCTTTTAGTCAGAGTGCCAAAGGCATCCAGCACAACTTCAATCTCCACCATTATTTCCTTGGGTTGGGTATTTTGCTGAGGGTTGGATTCCTTCTATTTACCCCCCATGGTTGGGTTCAGTGGTTGGGGGTTGGCTTCGTTCCATTTCTTCCCCCAGGTTGAGTCAAGTGGTTGAGGTTTGGAGCAATTTGCTGGACTAAAGTAGTTCTATTTCACATCACATAAAGCATTACTTCTAGAGGGGCATATATTGTACTTCCTCTAAACAAAAGAACTAAATTGAATAAGAGATCCCAATGAATTTAAATGTTACCTATAATGAAAAATATATTTAAAGTGATTTTTTATATTCCACTTTTGGGTAGACAAATCTCCGAGAGAATGAAAAAGATTCCAAGTCGGAAATAATAAATTTGCTGTTCACAGGAGATTTAGTTAGAATTATAGTTGAAGAAACCAATATCATGCAAAATATATATTTATGCCACATATTCTTGCCAATTACTCCAGGGCTCTTTTTTGGGAAGATGGGATAAATTATGAGATGCATTTCATATCTCTTGAAGTAATATGTGCCATTCTACATTTCAAAAGATTTCAGACTATTACAGCACCAAAGAACAAGGTGATAACTACATTTGTTTCTTTTATTATTTTTTAGATATTGAATACATTAAATTTAATTTGAATTAATAAGCTTAATGCTACAATATCACAATCCAGACAGAGAACTGCAAAAACATTGAGGCAAATTGGAAAAGAAATATTTTTTAACTAGTTATATTCCATGCAAAGAAAGTTAAACCTACAACTGAAAAAGATAGTAAATGTTTTCTCATAAATACCTTCAACTTTGCTGTGCTGAGCTTCCACATTTAGTTCCATGAAACTTTCAAGCATACTATTGCCTGATTTCTCAGTATGATTCCTATCCAACTGATTTCCAACAGGGGCAAGTGAAACTATTCTTTCATTGCCAATTTCCTTTTGACTGCAGGTGCTTTCACTGGAACTACTCTCCCTTCTTTGAGGTCCATCCATTCCGGGAGGTTTTGGTGCCTGCCGCTTCCCAGCACTCCTGCCAACTGATCCTGGAGTACCCTGTTAAAAAAAAGCAACAGGAGAAATAAGTGCAATGTTGATAGGCATTTCAAAAAATACCATATCTGCCCGAATAGAAGCCAACCCTGGATTTATGCCAGCTACCAAAAATTTCCACCATTTTTGACAAAAAGTAAATTTCGTAGATTTTATGCTGAGGTGTGCCAGCAAGGCCTAGAATACATTATTCGAGATTGAAGAAAAGAGTAGGAAATGGTTTAGTTGTTGAGATTTTGAAATATTACTCTAATTAATAATTTTGCATTGTTGAATAATGTTCCACGTTCAGTAATGATAATTTCATTCATCTTCATTTTCACAAAAGGTCAAATAAAGCAATAGCTAACTCGCCAAGATAATTTTTAATCCAAGTCTATTTCCAATGAAATTAGATTTTACATTGCCTTAAGAAATTGCATTTTTATGATTATACATGTTCCATGTAAAGTTCTACCATAATTCAAACAGTTGAGCATCAAAAGCAGTCATCGCATTTTGCGTAATCGTCTGCGTAGTCAATGTATGCAATTTTAATAGATTCCATGAATGACATTTTAACATGCATACAAACATTACAATGGCTATAGCAATTAACTACAATAACCAACTAAAACTAATAGGAACATCTTTTAATGGATAATGAAAAATAATACAAATTTCTAACTATTCTTAATGATGCATATGCATAGCCCTGAGAAACAAAAGAAATATCCAATAACATTTAGAAATGAAAGAAAATGTAACAATGGCAACAAAACATGGGCACTGCTAAATTTAATATCCTAGCTTTATTATTTACTAGCTGTGTGACCCGGTGCTGCCCGGGTGCGATTTGGGATTGTGTTATTTGCCTTAAACACGCTGTATATTATCATTATATATCGACGACTCTTACAGAGGAGGATATAACATAATAACATATAGGAGGATACTAATGTTTAGGCACTTCCAGATGTGCTAGAGATTCGAAATTTTTTTCATAGATAGGATTTTGTGGAAAACCAACTAGAAAAAACGAAAATCTTGAAAAAGTGCAACAATGCGGCCGCTAAAAATTCGCAATTGTTTAAACAAATTTTCATAGATTATGTATTTCCGCATGTGCTACGGAGTTGAATTTTTTTAATATGTAGAATTCATAAAAAAACGAAATCGGGATTATACAACTTTTGATATTTTAATTTGTTTGGCAGTTAAAAATTCTTAAAGTTTAAACAAATAGATAAATGTTTAGACATTACGGGATGAGCTATGGAGCTGAAATTTTCAAGTTATGTACAAAGTAGTAAACTAGCATAAAAAACATTTCAATTTTACCATACATGAATTTCGGCGGCCGTTAAAAATTATTTAAATTTAAACAATTAGAAAATATTATTTGACTTATAGAAGTGCTACAACTTTAAAATTTGGCAAAAATGTGTAGCATTAGTACCTCATAATGAAGAAAGTGTAAAAAATTTTAAATTGCAACATTTGGGGATTGTTTAAAACTATTATTTTTACATTTGGGGAAAACAGAAATCGCTGCGGAGGTGAAATCTTAAGAATTAAAAGAACATTTGTAATGATGAAATGTCTGTCTGAAAAATAAATGTTTTTTCAAGGTGATATGAAATGCTTGCAGTATGCAAGCACCAACTACTAGTATTTTTATACATAAACCTGTTCGTTGTAATGCTGAGCAAATTAGTGAAAGAATGGTGCAAACCAGTTCAGCCATTCTTGAGTTATAAGGGAACATAGTTACAGACAGACAGAAACGGATTTCTCACCAGGGCTGTGCTGCGCAAGAGTGGAGGGGGTTAAGAGTGGTATCCAAACCTACTTTGGGGCCTACCCTGTTGCCTAAAAAAAGATTTATTTAAATTGGTTGGTTTTTCTGGAGATATTTTGGTTAGAAGGAGGTTTTCGATTTTTGCCTTTTATATATTAGATTCATTAATATTCATTGTAGGTCAAATATTTACTTTACGAAAAATATCGTACTATCATTTGAAAGCGACGGCAATGAGAGATGTCCTGCCATCTATGGGTGAGTACGAGACTTAACCCTAACCACAAATTTTTTTCTCCGACTCGCATTTAAGCCAAGGGGTGATTTTTGCATGATAGATTTTGGCAAAAAACATTGGCTTATATTCGAGCAGATATGGTATAAGTGTTTCTTTCATTTGCATTTCTCATTTGGTCTATCAGGTAACTAAGTTTATGTCGAATCAAGATGCTGATATTCAATTTGTTTTCAATGAAATCTTTGCATAATCTTTGCTCCAATGTTGTTTTTCGGCAAAGAACTACTAAGCTATTCCTGCTGATAAACCAGGTGGTACACCCTTCCCTTGAAATTAAGGGATGCTGCTATTTCTAAGATCCTCGTAAAAATAGACTACCATGAACAGGAAGCCTATTTTCACATTTTTCAGCCACAAACACCATCACTTGCATCTCTCACTATTTGGTATGCTCTTATTTTAGTCCATGAAATTATTTCCATGGGAAATTGCCACACTTCAGCCTTTCTGCTTCAGCCAAACTGCTGCGCCCAAAAACAGCTGTTGTGTAATTTACAACCAATAGTTAAGAGTTAAAGTTTGCATTGTAACTACAATACACCGATTAGGATATATGTGATGCAGAAAAACTTCTTTCCTCAACAATAATCGCCCATGTTTTACAATAAAAATTAAAAAATTCAAAAAATTTTGATGAAACACAAGGATATGTACAACATATTTACGTTGAACTTTGAGGGATATTGGCATAATACCATCACAATCGGTACACAATTCTAGGTCCCTAAGGAGGAGGCTGGGTGGCATAAGAAACCCTTGTTGGCCTATCAGGATTAACCTGCCATAGCATTCGCCGGCGGCAAATTCCCACCCGTTTCAAATAATTTGTATATCTAAGTATTCTGCCACAATGTAGTGTTTATACGCTGTCTGCTTTCCTGTTTGCTGCTTTAAACTCAGTTAAAGTTCAGCTGGTGGCCAAAGAACATGTGCATGTCTTTTCTCCGATTCCCCTCCATGCATGCTCTCAGGTAAGTATAGTCTATATTTTGGTCTCCATTATTTATTCTTTATTTTCTTTCCAATATTATAGATTTATTTTTATTTTTAGAAAGTATATTGCATTTTTCACCATGAACGAAGCCGAATGTCTGCGTATATTATATATGTTTGAGTGTGACACTGATGAAGAAAATGCAGATTTGGGCGATATTGATGATGATATTTCAGAGGGCATTACTCTGCATCAGAGGAAAGCAAAGATGATTACGAACATCCATCCACAGGCTCGTCTTTACTGGAAAAGATGAAGTGGCAGAATGGGCAGTAAGGCCCCCGAAAAGGACTCGGGTTGAGAAGTGCAACTTAGATATCTTCCTGGACCAGTGGGAAATGCTCATGTGGTTACAGACATTTTAGGTACGTGGCAATTATATTTTCCTGATTCTCTCCTACAGGAAATTGTGTATTACACAAATATAAAAATACGAACAGTCCAAAGTACGTAATTTCCAACATGAATGTGATGCTAGGGAAACCGACCTTTTCTTGTATGTGCTTTCTAAATAATGTTATTTTTACTGTCTTCAATTTCTTGTTATTATGTCTTTATTTTTTCAATGTGAAAAGGTCAATAAAAATGATATTTACTCTTTAAATTTTTAAAAATTATAGTATTACAATTATCGGTCTTTTCCCCGCCCCGCATGTCATAGTGTAACAAATGAAGCGTGTACTATCACGGGTTAAGTGAAAGTTTTTTGTTGAGTTTCTACTATTATGACTTTGATGTGATAAACCATAAAAGTAGGGATGGATCCACTTTTTCCTGATTCCAATTCTTGGTTCTGGTTATATTAATCTGATCCCGGCTCTCGGTTTCTGTTCTGTTAGGTTAGAAGTGCTATTTGATAAACCATGGGAAATTATAGCTTTACAATAGTTGCATATAGCATATTTATCATTTGTACTGTCAATTCTGAAGTTGTTCTAGGCATCCGACATGGCTTTATTGTTAGGATTCACAATAAATCGGTTAAATTTAAAAATTATCTGCGAGGTATCTATTCAAAATTACTACACAACAAAATAAAATATTTCTGTTAATAAGTTATAGTAACACTTCAAACTGATGGATTTAACTCAAAATATCGCTTGAATTTTTACATTATAAAATCACGCAGCCACAAACCACATATTGAATACTGGAAGTTCGAAACCCATCATCCATTTTTTTGATAGATATTTTTGCGGAACTATCATTCGTTGAACTATTCATCATTCTGATTTTTGTACGCGCTACAAAGCTCTTTCCCCTCATGAAATAAAGGAAATTCAGACTTGCTCATCACGTTTGAAACTGATAACACATTCAGCATAGTTAACAAACAACATCCATCATCGATATATGTATCAAAAATCGAATGCCGTCGCAGAAAAATATGGCAGAGTGAGGTGGTCACTTTTCGGTTAGCATCTGTTTCCGAGATGCAATCATTTTTAGGCGTTCTTCACAATAAACAAGTAAACGTATAAAAATGAATTTTTATAACCAACTTTTATGTGGCTAATGCTTTAATATGAATAAACTTTATAATACAATTATGATAACCTTTCAGCTTACATGGGCATAAAAATTTGCAAAAGTGTCTACCTACCAACTGTTGAGTGATGTGGAGGTCTCTCTATTTAATCTTTTTACAGTTGAGAGAATGGCAGACAGAAGTAGAGAACTCAGTGGCAAACGTAAGAATGTTTGGTATATAAGTAGTAAGAAGTTTGATAGTATCTTTTGTTTCATTAATGGAAATACTAACTTATCCATTCATATTGCTTAAAATCAATGAAAATATACTAGCAGTTCAGAGTAATTCAGCTTTAGATACTAGTAGGAGTGGAATTGTTGAATATTTCATATTTTAGTCACCTAACTTGAATGACAAAAATAATAAATTGTTCTTTTCCTAACATCACATCAACCATCCATATAAAACACTGTATAAATATAGTTATCTGAAGAATTGCTAAGCTACAACACAACACTTTAAAATGTTTCATTTAAATTTGTTCAAATTAACATCCTTTACAACAGTATTACCTATCTTAAATAGTAAATAAAGACAAAAAGTATTTAAGATAAATAAAAACTTACTATCAATAAAAAATACGATAAATAAAAACTTACAATTATTAGCAGAAATATCCCTTCAAAAAACGTAGGAATGCTCATATTAATACCAATTAAAAGAAAGAGACTTCTATTAAATATTACAGCATTAACAATGACAATAGTTTGTTTAATCTCGTTGCTATGATGAACGCTTGTCTATTTTCCCACGTGAATTCAAATACATATTTATCGCAGTGTGAAGGTAAGGATCTGGTGGCCGAGGTAACTAAAGCACTCGTCTTACGTGATGGTGAGGTGGTTTGAACTCTGCAAGCAGCTTTGGATTTTTTTCAAATTAGATGGGGTCCCTTATTTTATATATATATATATATATATATATATATATATATATATATATATATATATATATATATATATATACAGTCAAACTCGTTTATAACGAGCACGGTTGTAACGAGGTCACGGCTATAGTGAGCAAATGCTACCTCCAAGATAAGTTTACGAGTATTTACATACAAATATTTCACGTGTATAACGAGCACGCTTCACGGATATATCGAGCAAACTTCGACCACTTCTCACTGTCTCAAACGCGGTGGCGGTCAGCCCCTTCATTCCTCATAGTGACCCAAGATATGTAACCTTGTGTTCTCGAGTCCAGCCTCTACACCCTATCCCTCGGGGAGGTTAAAGACCGCGGCGTTGTTGTTAAAAAATAATCCCTTCGTCCAAACCAAGAATTCCCAACTTGCAGGTACAGTGGCACCCGCGGAGGTCCTTTGTCCTCTCCTCCCAACCCCCAGCTCTTTTACAGCCAGAAGGTTGTGTTTGTAAGGGGGGTAAAGGGCTAAGGGCATGTACAATGGCGCTCGCCCCCGTCGCTCATCCGAATGCACCCAACACCCTTTCCCACGTAAAGATGGGAAATCCCAGATTTAATCCGTCTCCTCATTAACTCTTCCTGGAATTGGTATGCTCGCAGTTTGCAAAGAAAGTTCGTAGCGTTGATCACAAAAATCAGTTGAGATTTTGCCCTTGAACGAGTAACATGTCCGTACATAAAAGGAAGTGTCTGTCTATTTGCGAAAAGGTTGATATTATTCGAGAGTTAGAACGTGGTGAAAAAAATGTTGCTTTGTGCAAAAAATTTAATTTATCGTCATCTACGGTTTCAACCTTATGGAAAAACAAAGAAGCGATTTTATCTGCACTAGAGAACAACCTAACAACGAACAAGAAAATGAGGAAGTGCGACTTGGGTACTGTTGATCAAGCACTTCTGGAGTGGTTTAAGAGACAGAGAAATGCTGGTTTCCCCATCAACGGCCCCATTTTAAAGGTACAGGCAGATAAATTTGCAAAACAGTCAGGACATGAAAACTTCACATGCAATAATGGGTGGCTCGATCATTTTAAAAATCGGCATAACATTGTTTATGTGAAAGTCAGTGGAGAGGCCCTGTCAGCAGATTAAAAAACGGCAAGTGAATGGGTGAAAAGTGTTTGGGAGGAGTGTCGAAAAGGTTACAGAGAAGAAGACATCTACAATGCCGACGAAACTGGACTGTTTTACAACATGATGCCTGATGCAACGTTTAAATTCAAAGGTGACAAATGTGTTGGTGGCAAAAGACCTAAGAATCGTTTAACAGTTTTAATGTGCGCAAACATGAATGGGAGTGACAAAAAAAAACTTTTTGTTATTGGTAAGTTACAAAAGCCGCGTTGTTTCAATAATGTAAAGAAGCTTTCCGTTGAATATGCAGCTAATAAAAAGGCATGGATGACTTCCAATATTTTTCAGAAATATGTAAGTCAGTGGAACAACGAGTTACGGAGGAAAAATAGAAACATTCTACTCCTTGTCGATAACTGTCCTGCGCACCCACATATGCAGGAGTTATCCAATGTAAAACTGGTGTTTTTGCCTCCAAATGCGACTTCTATTTTGCAGCCAATGGATAATTAAAAGTTTTAAAGGCCATTTCAAGCGATTTTTGTTCTACAGTTGATTGAAAGGAGGGAAAGAGGTTTAGATGGCAACGTCTCTGTATTGGATGCAATTCATTTGATGACAGATGCATGGGACAATGTTTCACCTACAACGATCATAAACTGTTTTCGGAAGTCTGGTTTAATATCGGGAGAATTTTCGATTGATAACCATAACGTTGAAAAAGATGATCTACCTCTGTCAGAATGGCTTAAAGAAAATGGAATTGCGAATTTTGACCATGTAAATGACATTGACAATTTTGTTCATGTTGATGATGATTTGATTACCAGTGGAATTCCTACGGAGAGTGAAATAATAGAGACAGAACAAAACACAGCAGACAGTGATGAAGACATTGTTGAATGTGTCGAAGACACAATCCCGACGAAAGCCGTGCCAACTTACTCTCAAGCTCAGGATGCTGTGGAAACATTAAATGATTTTTTTGAAAACATTGACATTTCCGATGGTGTTTTTAGTGCAATAAGTGTAATAAGAGGAAACTTAAGAGACTTCAAAGTGAAATCTATGAAACAGGCTACCATTCAAAGTTATTTTTCTAAAAAGGGGAGTGATTAAGGATGCAGCTGTGAGTAAATTTTATATGTACAAATGTTTATTTTAAATTTTCTAGTTTATTCTCATTTTTATGTTTTTCCATAAATTTACTAAATAAACTTTCTGTTTATATATTCACTTTTACTTCTTATGTCTTATTTCACCATACGCATGCATGCTTTTGCCTTCACGGATATTAAGTTTAACGGCTATAACGAGCAAAACTAGACGGTCCCGTGGCGCTCGTTATATCCGAGTTTGACTGTATATATATATATATATATATATATGGATGTCAACAAGGTGTTGGGATGAGGAAACCCAGTGAGCACTCACCAATCAGACGACTTCAGGTTGGCGAGGCCCCGGGGATGTCGAAGCGACACACGTAAAATAACACAAAAACACAGAAACATCACAAACGTAAAGCTTTCATCAGTTCTCTCTCTGTAGCTGAAGAACGAGTAGTTCCGAAAGCTTTACGTTTGTGATGTTTCTGTGTTTTTGTGTTATTTTACGTGTGTTGCTTCGACATCCCCGGGGCCTCGCCAACCTGAAGTCGTCTGATTGGTGAGTGCTCACTGGGTTTCCTCATCCCAACACCTTGTTGACATCCATATATTCATTTTACCTTTCCTTTTCCGTAAGTTGTTATATATATATATATATATATATATATATATATATATATATATATATATATATATATATATATATATAAAGCAAAGTTAATATAAAAGTTGGTAATAAAAAAAGAACACCTTATGTTATGTTTCATCTCAGTAACTACTGCACGGATGTTGATGAAATTTGGTATTTAGGACATAGGGGCAATGAAACTAAGAAAATTATATAAATAGCTAACATGACCTAATCGGGAGTGCCACTTTACACGTGACAAAAAATGATCTTTTCTTTATATCTCATACAATATAACTTATAATGAAAAAGTCTTTAAAGAACTTCGTTGAACTAATCAAATAAGATGTTTTGTTCACTACATTTTTATCGAGGGAGTAGACAACTTCAAGAAAATCAAACGAGAAAGTCATAATTCATTTAGGACCTGTGTTTTATTTGTTGTCAACAAAAACAATCTTCATGACGTCTGATGTACACAATAACTGCTGTAAATACCTAATTAATTTAATTTTCTTTCGTGCGCATGCAACATTAGGAAAATGGATAATCTACGACAAAGAAATTAATGTAAATACGTCTATTTTTTATGACAGCATTTGCAAGTGAAAAGAAATGGGTAATTTACAATGGAGGAATGAACGTGAACATAAAGATTACATTACTACTAATCCAGTGAGGTAAGTTTTAAATAATTGTGGATTGTTTTATTAATTACAATTGATTAGGAAATTAGACGGTGAATCAAAAATTCGACATTTTCTTGGCATCACTACTGGCATTTCAGTTCGTAGACATTATACTAAGCCATTAATATTTATCTTTTGTGACATGATTGCATAAATCGTAAAGAATGCCTCTGCCTTGCATGTATACATGCATGATGTGTGCATCTTCCCACACTATTTATTAAAATAAGAATCAGAACAAAAAAACCAGATTATAAACAGACAGTTCCGGTTATTTCGGTTCTTGAGAGAAATAGCAGAACTGAGGAACCAAAGAACTGATTGTCCGATCCCTACATAAGTCTATTCGTACCATTGTGGATGTGGATCCCTTTCTTTCTCCGACTGGCCGGTTATGCTGTTGCCTCACAGATGAAGCCTCTAGCACCTTGTTTGGTTTGGCCGGAATGGCTGGTTTAACTCCACTAATGATAGGGCCTGGTTTTCTCAAAGTTGGCTGCATCACTGGAGGTGTAATAATAGCAGGTGAGGTCCTCATCTCAGCCTCAGAAGCTGGCAAGGATGACAGCCTACTTCTCTGCCCCACTGGTGCATTAACTCCCTTTACTGAAGATATGGAGGACATTGAGACTGCACGTTCTGATCTTGTCGAGGCAACTGAAGTTAGTGGCATGTTAAAATCATGGGTTGGACTACCAGCCACATTACGAGTTGGCGACTGTACAGACCATGGCTGTCCTGCATTAACCTTACTATGAAGAAACGATGGACGTGGTGAAATAATAGGAGGCTGTGTCCCTCCTGGAACAGCAGGTCGAGGCTTTACAATAGTGATTTGCTTTTCAGGTTCAGCTTTCAGAATATAAAGTGCTTTCACTTCATCAGAAGGTTTAACGCTATCATCTTTTAATATCAAATTTTCCTCCTTAGCAGATTTGACAGCAGAAGTAATCTCCTGATTAGAAACTGCCATCTCCTGACCTTGAATGGAAACAGCAGGACTGATAGCTTCTTCAATGCAAACTACAGCTGAAATTGATATCTCCGATTCACCAGTTTTCCCCAATGTCTCAGTCTGTTGATCAGAAACAACATCTTTCAGACCTGTGCTATGCTCCAAAGCTTCAACCTGACCCTTCTCCTCCTTCTGAATATCAGTCTCTCTAACACTTTCCAATTCATCCTTTGATTCATTCCCTCTCCTCACTGACCTGACCATTTCTCCAGCCTTTCGATAAATTTCGTTTCCTCCTTTCAACAAAATCCGCCTCACAATACCCTTTTTACGATTCTTTTCATTTGGCGATGGTTTCTCCTGCAGAGATTCTCCTTTTACAGGACTTTCCTTCTTTGGACTCTCCTCATCTGCACTTGCTTTTGAATCACCTTCTGCAAGTCCTTCCAATTCCTGACCACTAAAATTCACACCCTCCAGTTGTTCATAAATGTCTGGTTTGCCTTTGCCTTGCAAAACAAGTTTGGCTTCATTAGAAGTAGCACTGCTGGTGGTCTCTTCTTTGTTGTGATTCTCCATTTCATCTGTAAAGGTCACACTTTCTTTTATGTAAAATTTACTCATGGTTGAGACATTTTCTTCTCTGTGAGTTTTATTGGCTACTTCTGATTCTGTAACCACCTCGTTTCTGTCAAGATTGCTCACTGCTTGGGGTGTGGGTATATCTTTTAAAGCTGCTACAGTTGGCAGTTTTTCTTCATTTTGGGAGCCTTCAGTCTTGTCACAATGAACTAACTTTGTAATAACATCCTCATGGAATTCCTGAACATTTTCTGAATCTTTCATATGTTCAGTCTTTCCATCAGAAATTTTAGTTTCAGAATGATTTTTTTTATTTGTTATAGGATTGGTAAACGTAATTTCTCCTTTCTCTTTCTCAGGTGTACGTAATAATTCACGTATATCAGGGCCAATTACTTTTGTTAAGCTGGAAGAACTGTTAGAAACTTTTTCTATGTTATGCATTCCTTTTATTACTTGACCATTGGAATCATTGTCTTCATTAGCAAAAGGCTTGTTTGGGATGTTATTTGTAGGGATTGGTCTCATGCTTAAATTCATTACACTGGACTTAGAGATAGGAATCTCATCTGCCAAAGAGTTTTTACCACTATATCTTGTACCATTCACTATTTTAGCAGCACTTTCAGCAATTATCTTAAGGTTATTGTTGACAAAATTTGCTCTTAATTTGGCAATGGTATTTACAGGTTTCAATGACTTCTCCTGCCCAACTGTTGCAGTTCCTGGAGGCTGAGTTTTGAGTATACCATTCACAATGTTGGCTCTTTCACAGGAGATCTTCTCTTCACTGGAGCTTTTTCCTCCTGTCTCTGTGATGTTAGGAATGAGATTTTTCTGACTTCCACTTTTCGAGTTCCATCCTATGGGTACGCCCATTTTTAATATAGATGGAGCAGGACGTTTTGTCACTGCTGGAATTTTTTGAGCACCAGTAGAAACAGAACTCAAAGATGTTTTGATAATAGAAAACTTTTTATCTTCAGAACTTTTACAGTGCACTGTTTCTTGCTTGGAAACTTCACATTTAGTTGTTACACTTTTATTGAGTATCTGACTTGATGGCACCTGAGAAGAACCAACAATCTCTGAAATATTACATTTGGTTTCATTGGTAGTAAGCTTCCCTTCAGAAGTGGAAACTGATTCTTTCATCTTTTTTGAATTCTCTTCATCTGACATAGACACTTTTAGATCTTTAATAGAACTTACAACTGTATTTTCAGTTTTTAATTCCTTCTTGAATCTCATTTCCATCTCTTCTTGTCCATTGGCTGTAGCAATTACAGGACTAGCCTTAATTTCTGATAAAGGTTTTTCCTCTGATAACAAGATCTCTCGGCAAGAAGGAATAGCTCTTTCTGCTGGAACTGGTATTTGTCCATTCTTTTCTACATTAGAACCAGACACATTATCTTCCCCACAAACTTCCACAGCTGGGTTAGAAACACTCAAATTTGGATCTGCCGAAGAAAAATGTTCTTCAACGATTACTTTACGGCTCTCCTCTTTTGAAAGCTCAACTATCTTGGTCACAATTTCTTCTTTAACTATGCACATTTTTTGTGTAACAATTTCTTCAAAACCATTTTCAGAGAGACTACCAGTAGAAGACAGAATCCCATCACCATTTGGCATATCTTCATTTACAGGCTCCTTTTGTGTGATTGTTCTACTCGCAGGAACAGGGACACCAATCTTGCTCATTGTTGTAACATTGTTAACCTTATCATTGTGAGCCGAAAGGATTTCTGGAAGCACTCCATTCACTTCTGATTTGTAACCTGCATCATTCACTTTAACATCTGTCTGTTTCAAGTGACCATTAACAATTTTGCTTTTCACCAGCAGAGCATCAGAGCTTCCATTAACTTTGGAGATGTTTGACCCATTGACAGTAGAGGAACTTTTCCAAGTAGAACCATTGGTAATCATGGTAGATTTTGACTCAACTCCATTAGAAGACACACTTACTTTCACAGAGATCTCTTTGGAGCATGACACTGAAGAATAACCAAAACCATTCGTCATGCTTCCATTAACAGTTGTCTTTGAACAATCTTTGGATTCTACAACATTCCCATTTAAAGCTGCCCCACTTCCATATCCATTGGTTACAGTTATCTTTGTTTTGGTGGGAGGCTTGCTGATTTCATCTCCAGCACTACCAAAAGGACGGACAGAAACTAGCAGAGTTTTCTTATTTCCATCATTGTCCTTTGATCCCAGACCAAGACGAAGTGGACCAGTGTATGTGGAACGTCCTCCCAGAACAGGAATACCTGATGGACTTCCTTTTCCAGTGATTTGTTTTTCCTGAGAAATATTCTCAACTTGCAAGTTGGCGATCACAGAATTGAAATCTGTATTGGCTTTCGTTAGACGCTCCAGAGCCTGTTGTTCAGCCTTTTCCTTCTCCAAGTCTGAAAAGATCAAATGCAGAATGATAATGTAATTAACAGCATTCAAGGAACTTATTATCAGAAATTATATATATATATATATATATATATACATATATATATATATATATATATATATATATATATATATAAGGAAACATTTAATAGAAACACAAAATTGATGATATGTGGAGTAAAAATACTAAATTGTCTATTGTTTATAAAAGACTTCCTTAGTGACAGTTCAACCATTACATGTCAACAAATATAAATGCAGTTAATGTTTCTTATAAATAATATGTTAATTTGCCATGGAAGCCCTGGACTATGGATATGAATTAAAAAACTAAGCACTTAAGAATAAAAAATTGACGAGTATGCACAAATCTTAGGTATCTCTAATAGCTATAAAAAAGTTATGAAAAATCAGATGTGCATTTAGGATACAAAGTAGACATCTTAAGAAATTATTTACCAAAAGTAGATCCTAAAATTCTTTCTTTTGAATTTGCTTTCTCTATAGAATATGGATAGGAATAATCTTGATTTTACGTTTCACCATTAACTTCATGTAGGGTAAGGTCCTATCATCCTCATTTTTCTAGCCATGTTATGAGCAACATAATCAACATGTCTGAATTCACCACAATAAGAAACTTTGATACTGTTAAAATAATTGAAAGACCAAAATGTCCATATAAATTTAAATACATGGAGTAAAAGTATTTATTATTATTTTACTTAGATATTTGATATTATGCCAATTAATTCACATACCAATGCACGATGATTTAAATAAGGCTAATTAATAATTCATAAAGCATTACATCCTGTAGCATTACATTGTTCTTTTGCCAATAATAAATGCCTCAAATGTGCTTTTTACTTTTGCTGTATCACATTCTTTGGAAAAGGATGGCCAAATAAGGAATTGCCAATGGACAGCCACGATGCACAGGACAATTTTGCTGTTTTTGGGCTCTTTTGATAAATAACTAAATGCAGTAGGAAAAGAGAAAGCACTTACCCTGGGTCGACTAAGTGAAATAGGTGAGTCAGATTTGAAAAGGCAATGGGTTGTTAAAAGAAGTCATAGAAGGCATATGTTTGTAAATAAACCTCATAGTGCAAAGAGATTTTGGAGAGATTTATAGAAGAGGTAAGTTTAGAGAGTGAAGGGATAGGTTTTAAATATTGTTATATGAGAAGAGTGAACTAAAAAACCTTCAAAAGATAGAAACTTATACAAAGATAAACTTTACATTTCAAACATATTTTTGAAAACACAAAGACTGAAAAACTACTTAAAATTAATTCAAGTTGAACAAAACATCCTTAAATACACGACGTCCTCCATAATGTAAAATGCATAATCCTTTTTTCACTTTGTGTATGACGCTTTTTTAATGTGTTTTAACAAACTGCCCCACATTATAGAAGATTGAGATTTGGCAGGAACACTTCAATCACGCATTGAAATTTAAAAAAATTCTCGAAAAAAGACCCAGATTCGAATCCAGGAGCCTTTCTTCTTTATAAAGCCTGCTTGTTTTAAAGGGGCTTTTTAGCTAGTTCCAAATAATAATAAAAGGGTATTTTTCTTTTCAGTTGAAATAACTAACCTTCTTCATTTGGTGACTCTACCTCCTCCATCTCTCCATCCTCATCTGCAGAGTGAATTTCATCATCCCCTCCATAGCCAATAACTTGAGACTCCTCTTTATGAAAACTGACACCTATACGACTCTTCTTACCAACGCCGTTGGATGATGATTTGATGGAACTTTTGAGAATACTCTGAAATAAAATTCAGATGGAAATTTACAGTTTCTGCTACTCAACTTCAAGTTGTAAAAACTTTACCCTTCAATCAATTGAAGGATGATGAATACCTGTGAACTTCTCAGATAGTTGGTGATTCCCATAATTATCAACATTTTTGTCTTATCTATTAATAAACTTTTTACCATTACACCTTTATGAAAAATCAACATTTTCAATCTCTTCTGTTTTTCATAGGGCAAAATTAAAATTAATTATTTAGGAATAATTGAAAATAAATATGAAAAAACTATAAAGATGAAACAAAACAAAAACAAAAATGACATACTCTGCATAACAAATTTTTCTTCAAATTTAAATTGATCTAGAGGTGAATTACTCATGATTTATTTTTCGAGTGAGATGAAAACCCACCCACCCACAAAACTCAAACTCATGAAAGGCGACTTGCTCATAAAAAACGAGTGTACCTTCACAGCAGTTGTGCCAGCCAAGCGTGCAGCATCTGTCGGGCTCTTCTGTCTTGCTGCTGCAGCAGCCTTGTGTTCCTCTTTGGATCGGAAACAGTTGGAGCAAAGATCCCTCCTCCAGGCATTCTGGGAAAATGCACGACAAAGTGCCGGAGCTGCCATTGCCACTCCTCTGCTCTGTTGTCAGGATAAGGTCTAGAATGACCCACCCTCTCAAGGAAACACCATCATCTCATCAGGCTATCCAGTGCCACACCACGCGTATCAACTAGCAAAATAAAAAGGGGATAAATGATCGTTAGCACACAGCAGAGAAATAACTACATCATTTTTAACAAATGATCTGGCAAATAGACTATGGATATAATATGCAACAACCCCAGCATGATTAAAGAGTTTTTTAAGACAAGGCAATAAGACCCATAGATTGATTAATGTCTTAGGCGTAAATTCTAAAATATACAAATTTTGATATTTTAATTTGTTGGCCAGCTAAATTTGTTGGAGCTATCCCGTTCGAATGTATTTGTCAAACTGAATTTTTTAGTTAATATACAAATCTAATAGAAAGATTATTCATCTTTCATCTAAATTGTCATTGATAAAACAATAAACAACACATTTATCTATTCCGTTTTTTAATTTTGATAAAATGAAATGTTACAAAAAGCATTTGAATAGAGTTATTTTTTATCTAGCTACTAAGAAAAGTTTTTTTATCAGAACATTAATTTATATTTTTATTAATTTATATTAATTATAAAATTCCAGTTCTGTGTGTAACGCAGACGTCATCAATGGCACTTTTTAACCCGCTTTTAACAAACTTTCCAATTGTGGAAGGTTGAAATTTTGCAGGAATGTTTGACCAAGATATAAAAATTAACTGACGAAAAAAAGACGCGGGTTCGACTCGATTTCCCGTAAGATAACACGTAAAAAGTGACTTTTTAAAATGTAAGCTTTTATTCTTTTGGAAATTAAAATTAGAAAAAATTGACGTACGATCTTCGAATTTAAACTATGTTTTAGGAAAATTAATGAAATTTCTTATTATATTCATCTTTTTCCGCCTACCTTTCGAAATCCCTCATATTAGACATTTAAATGACATATTTTGGGAAAATATCGGCTTTTAAACGGGATGTTGCCTTGCCGACCACATCATTGTTAAACTTCGAGAATCAATTGTTGACACAACCCGCATACGTGTAATATATGAGTGCATAAATTATCGGGGGATTTTTCGCGAAATTACGTAATCCTAATGGAAATGGGATTTAGTTTGGATTATTTTGCTTATCTAAACGATTACATAGGTAGATGTAGAGTAAGAATGAGGAGGATGTGGGGAGGGGAATAGGAAGGAAGGGATATAGAATGGAAGATACATAGAGAGTAAGGGAGGTATAGAATTAGAAAAGAACCGGAGGAAAGAGTTAAAGAGGGAGACGGAGAAAAAGAGGGAGTGCTATGGATTGGGACAGGAGGGAATGAGAGGGGGAGGTGAGACAAAAGAGAGACAGAGAGAGAGAGGGAAGGAAAGAGAGGGAGGGAATATTATTATTTATTATCATTACTTCATTTTTGATAAGGGGCTCACCATTTAGCATATCTGACTGATTTTTCGTATCGAAATCAAATATATCTGGAATACTTTTAACATAATCCCGTCATATTTGAAGGACAATTACGTTGGTATAATATATCATAACAACAAAATATAATATAACCGCATTTGAAATCTTGCTACTTAAGTTCATATTAATTGCTAACCGTTTTTGGTTTTATCAAACACTTTTTTTAGAAGTTTATATTGGTGCAAGAGATCACTTTTATGCCGTTTTCTAGAAAAGTTTAAATATCATCGTGTTATGATGACAATCGTCGTCGGCATTAGTAGTGTGTCTGCTTTCCAAAACTAAAAACACAAAATCTAATTTTGCCAAGGGAATGGAAGCGTGTTCATCATGTAAATGATAACAAACAGACATCTGGTCATGTATTTTTACTGGCTAGCGATAAATAAATAAATATAAAATCAATAAATAAACATATGTGCATTGTGGGCAAAGGTTGCTTTTGAGCATACGATTAATTATGATGCGTCGAATTCTCAACATCGTGAGCACAATGATGAATTTCAGTATACAATCAATCACATTAATGCCTAGTCCCAATGTTCCAATAGTCTAAATTTGGGACTGGAAAAGAGATCCGCAATGTGCTGTTTGTGGGTATTCTCCATAAAAATTAATTATTTCTAATATACCTTCAAAAATAAAAATTTTTATCGAAAATTAAAAAAAAATAAAATTCTAAGCGGAAATAGTGCGGCAGTTAAATGTCTGTTGAATCTGAAGACGACAGTGGTTCATAGGCGTTTAGAATTGGATCTTAAAAATGAAATTTTCAACCTTCAGGCCTGCACGTAATCGTTGAACGTAGTAAATAAAAATCTCGAATGCTTATACCGATACATTTATGCGTGCTAATGAATTATGTCGCACCAAAAGGCATAGTTGGCCCAAATATGCACTGGATATTCTTATGATGCTGCATTAAGGATGGTAGTCCATCGAAGTGGATATAGTTAGGAAAAGGTTTGGGACAAATGGACCCAACTTTAACTAAGGAGGAGGGCGAGGAGGCAAGAGTGCAGAGAGCAGTCAGGGAAGTTCGCTGTTACACATAAACTCTTTCCCAATCCCGCCATATGCCGTTTTTAGGAAAAGAAGATATCTCTCGAAGGAAAAAATCTGATGTATTCTCATTCGGTTTTGCTGTATATGTAATACTTTATATTATAATTTTATTTCTAAATCATCCTCCTAGACAGGAATAAAATTTCGCCACTAATTTCCTCCCTGTAACTGCGTCACATTAACTCATCGAGACAAAAAAGTATTGTTTTTCTGAAGGGGCTCCATTTATTTAGGCAGGGGGTTGAGAGCGCCACTCGACCAGTCCGTGTTAGCCTCCTGCATTATCCACCATTTCCGCCGAAGCTGCGGGTTTCGCTTTTGTTTTGTTCCTCCTGCCACGACCCGCTCGTTCCCAAGGGCGCAACGAGGCGCAGGTGTCCACAGCCAGAGGGCGCCCTCTCCTCCCCTCCCCCTCACCACCACTCCTCCACCTCCGAAAGAAACAAATTCCTGACGTTTGCATTACGTGCGTGAGAGAGGACCCGGTGGCCAGGATGCTATTCATTAAACAACCACCACTCTACCCTTAGGCCCTCCGATGTGGTCGGACAAAGGGGCTTTGGACCGAGTAATTACCGACGGAGAATTTGCAAGGCATGGACCGCCTCAACCAAGCCTCTTCGACCGGCGGACCTAATGCTAGTCATCGGAGGCGGGAGAAGAATTTGCGAGAGATAACGGGATTCGCGAAAAATGCAAAACGGGCAAGAGCCTGTGGAAAAGATTTTGACATATGCGAAAAGAATATTTTAACCATCGAAGAAATGGATGAAGAAGTATTTGCTTTAAAACAGGGGTCGGTAACATACGGCCCACGGGCCACATGCGGCCCCCGAGAGCGCTTCATGCGGCCCTCGAAGATTCGACAATTTTATACTTTTCAGTGAAATTATAGTCTCCAAACCTCTGGTGGAGTTTTAACGCTAGTAAATTATTTAGACATGATTTTCAATAATGAGGCCACAGAATCTCTAGGTAACTTCGGATATAAACGGTCATCCGGCCCGCCGAAGCTCTTGTGACTTCCAATGCGGCTCTCCGAAGCATTCACAGCTACGTATGTTGCCCGCCATGCAAAAAAAAACGTTGCCGACCGCTGCTTTAAAACAAAATCTATATATATATATATATATATATATATATATATATATATATATATATATATATAAAAGTTTAAAATCGTTGCTGGAGTATCTTCCTTAGTGTATGATCTGGTTTTGTTGGTCGGCTCGCACTCGGCATCAACGGAGGGCCGATTTTCCATTGTTCGATGTCCGAAAAAAAGAAAAGGTTTCTCGAAAATCTTTTGGCAGATTGATCGAAGACAAAAAAGTTCGATTTATCAAGAATTCGAGTTCACGAACGCGGACGTGTAAACACAACTTCTAGTTATCGAAAATTAGATATACGTACGTCCGAGTTATCGGCTTCGACTGTTATTTTAAAACTTAACTTTAAAACTTCCCGTAACTATTCCCGTGAATATGTTTCGGAAAAAAGGATGCTCCCGGACTCGAAGCAATACGTTCCCGTGATAAGTACTTATCAATGCCTAAATTTTAATGAGGGCAATGTTTGACAGGCGAGACCAGCCTCAGACAACAGCCCAACTTCAACAAAAAATCCTCAAAAAAAGCAATCGACCAGCCGCGGACAACATCCCAGCTTCGACAAAGGATGAAAACAACAATCGACCAAAAAAATTTCTGAAAGCAGAAGCACATGACGAAGTTTCTACATCCTCAAGATTATAGTTGGTCGTAAAAATTGCTCTTTTACGTAAGTAAAGGTCGAAGAAAGTTTCTTAACGGTATAAAAATTCCCGAAAACCTCAAAAGGAATATAAATAACGGCTTTCCTGTGGAATACTCCGCGAAAACAATGGAAAATCTCTCGCCATGACCCGAAACAAGATTGCTAATACGGTTTTAGAAAAACAAAGGATGACTAAAAAGGGAAAACATTTGACGATCTGACAGGCAGATGTGGCGAAAAAAGGATATTCAATTCTGAGATCACCCCAAAATGAGAGTAGTTATGCGTGGAGTGGTTTTTAACCGGTTTGGAGATATTCCATTTATCGTGAAGGGGGACACAGGGCCAACTCGTGATCCCGTCCTTGGTGACCGAGTGGGAAGTGACATGCTTGGTGAATAACGCATCAGATTTTCCGCATATCATTTTACGCGGCTGCTAAAACTTGCGCAAGCCATATCCGCGCGATAGATCCGCTCTAGGAAAAGTTCCGAGCAGAAATAATCCTGCGTCAAATTCGAGCCACACTTTTAAAAATTAGAACAATAAAAATCTGCCTTAATCGGACCAGAGGCGACGACTTGGTGGCGATTTATTTTATTTTTATTCCTCCATTTATTTTTATCTAGCTCATATTCGAAGGTCACATCCCATCTGATTCACCTCTTGCCTACCCGCAATGGGTATCTAACAGGTAGTGCAATGAATAGCTGGATAGCAAGGGAAAAGAGAAACCCGGTGCCGGCATTAGCCTACTCTTAACTCTAGCTCATAAAAAAACACTTATCGGCCTTTTCTAATAATCGCAACAACGATAACATAGACGAGTACGAACAACCATGGCCCCGGCAGCATTCCTGTCCGCGACCCCACCAGCAATGGAAGCCATGCAGTCTAACCAACCCTTCACCGTTTCGGACAAACTTTGGCAAATGTAATTTGTTTAGGGAAAATGGTAGCTTTCTCACATCAGAAAAAAGTGATCCTCGCATTATTGTTTACATTTTCCAAACAGTATCTGCAGTTATTACTTCGCATAACACAGACCTGAAAAAATTTGGGCAGAACGCTATGACATCGCAATTATAGTTCCACTTTTTCATTAAAATTTAGAATCGCAACCTAGGTTTCGATGCTGACCATAATCAGGAAAGCGAGAAGAACATAACTTGCAGTGTCGTAGTTAGGATATGGCGAGGGGGTGGCATTTGCCATAGGCGTCGCCAGCAAAATGCGCCGAACGTTCTCGCAAAAAAAAACTAAAAGTTTACTTCTCGCATAAATGAGCATTAATTTAATACTCGAATGTTTGGATTGTTCTTCATAAAAATGCTGTTATTCATCATTAAAACGCAGGAAAAATAACATTGTATGACTAAGGAGTTCCCTAAAATTTTGCCGTAGGCGCCATTATCTCCCAGCCACGTCTCTGTTAACTATCATTTCTAAATTTGAATGAATGAAAGGATCCTATTTAAAAAAGAAATTATCGAAATTCTCCCAAACGTTTTATGGGTATTGGAGTAATTTAAACTATCGATCTAGTTTATCCCATCGTTGCTAAGTCATGTTTTCCCCCTTCGCGCGTTGTGTCAAGGGTCACCATGAAATTTAAGGCTCATTAGTTTATTCCATAGGAAAACTCAAAGACGGATATAAGCACTCCAGTATATACCCAGCACCAATTCCAACGTGATTCCCCAAAAATTAAACTCAATTCAAACTCAACCACGGTCGTGCCACTTTCGAAAATTACGCTCATCCCGTGAAGTGCTTCGAATTAACACTGCGTGTTTTTGCATCAAGTGTTCGCGTTTCGTCACCTTCCGCAATCCCCCCTGGTGACTTGGAATAGAACTATCACGGACGTTCCACCTCCCACCCCGTAAAAAAAAGCATTAACCGTAAAAAAGGGAACGAGAGGTCGCTGATTGCCGCGACAAAAGAAGAAAAAGCGTGCTGCTTCTCTTCGTGTCGTTAGCCGTTCTCCGTCAACAATGAGACGACGGTGGCGAATGGAAGTGTCTGAAAGGGATCGCCGGAAAGATTGAATAAGGGTTGAATAATGGAAGGATAAAGAGAGAAGGCGCGGGAGTGAACATGATGGCGGCGGTTGAAGAGCATCTCGATGAGAAAGTCGCTTCACGCTCAATGTGGAATGAACTCAGTCTGACAGTCTATTTAAGGTTAAACTTAGATGCGAGACCTGATGACCAAATTAATAACGCTGTCGACATAAGCTTCGGATTCACTAATCGGGATGAAAACACTACTATAATTCTTGAGATGGCTTCAATTATAATTTAATATGCATTATCCTCAAATATGAATATGCAAGTCCATCTCAACGATACACAATCGAAATACATTTATGCGATCAAAATATACGTATTAGCTTGGAAATAGAACGAGCCATTGTTTTACTTACAAGTCCAATAGATTCGGAGCTTCACAATCAACTGTAAATGACTAATTAATTTCCTCATTTTCTAACTCACGGTTATAAAACACGAGATACATTAAGTCCTACGCCGTTCCGATTTACGACGTTTTGGTATAAGGTCATTTACGTATTAAGGAACGTATATTTATATATGTTACGTCGTTCCGATTAGGGTTTCTGCCCCGGGATCCCGCCTGGTTTTTTGGGATTTTACAATCCCGGGAATTGGACAAATTTTCCGGGAAATCCTGGAAATCACAGTATGCGCATGCTAGACACACTGAAACAAGATAGGTAAAGGAGGGGGAGAGTAGGGAAGGCAAATGGTTCGATTCACGAGTAAAATTAAACATTGTGTGCATAGTATCTAGCTTCTCAGGCATACAAGCGCTATCGCCGAGTATTTACGACTCGTACTATTTACGTAATTTATTTCATTCCAAGTTTTCGGTCATTTTGATTATTTTTTGCTTACATTTAAAGTAGATAGTTTACTTCCACTTTAATACACTTATATCTCACGTTAAAATTTAACTACGGACATAAATTCATTTACTACATTTTTTTACACCGATTCTAGATTCTAAGTCGAGTGGCGAATTCAGAGATGGTAAAACGGTAAAAAAGGTCGGCTTACAATCGATTAAATACGGTATAGTTCAGAGCTTCCTTCGAATCAGTTTATTTTGTCTTGTCGTGAAAGCAACATCGATCTATTCTGTGTCTGTGCTTATTTTCTTTTTTAAACCAGAAGAAGTTTTACTTTTTGTGTGCACATATTTTGCAGATTTTGTGTGAAAATATCATATCCGCCCGTAGTTAGGAAATAACGCATCATTTGGAATGTAAGAGGTAAGATCTATTTTTTGTATGCTATTCTTATTCGTAGAGGATTTTCACAAAATTCCTCATGATTGGGAGAGTAACTTCTTCGCTCTTTTTAATTCAAAAACGGAAAATTTAAGTTAATTAGTAATATTATGCGCAATTGAGGATTTAAAAATTTGATACCACATCTTTTGATCAGGCTTCGCCTTTGAATCAAGCAATGATTTTTATGCGTATAAACATTGTGTTTTTCAGTTTAGTTTGTTATAAAGTCGCTTGATTGTACTTTATTTTGTAGTTGATAAAACATTCTGCTAAATAACTTGATCTGTTAAACTACTGATCACATACAAAATAGCTTTTATTTTAATATTCAAACCCGCAAGTCATTTAGCAGCCGAGAGTGAAAAGTGAGAGGAATCTATTTTAATCAGAAAACGAGGTGACAGTCTTTTCACTTATTGAAGATAAATAAATATTTTTAGTGATAACATATTTTTACTTTCTCCATTATTTTCACGAAAAAAATCGAATTGGAGATTTCAAGGAAAACGTTTGACTTTATGCAATACGTAATTGTTTCAGTTTTCGGCGAACAAAATAAAAATAATAACCCTCATATTTCACATGTTATGATACTTCTGCCGAACCAACTAGTAGTATACGTCTGTGTTATTTTTTTCAGATTTCACGCCCTTCAAGGGGCGTCGACAGGTGGGCGGTGTAGCGGCAGCGAAAGATTTTCCCATCGCGGTACAAAATAAAAAAATTGTGCGGCCGTGATGCAACTTTGCTAACTGCCGAGGGAGTATTTGATTTCATAATCGATGAGTTAAGTCAACAAACATCAGGATTTGCAAAGAAACTGAAAAACTCATTAATCCAGAGGATCAGTGAGAGAAGAAATACTACTTTGGTTGGGCTGATTCAGTATTTAAACACTGGGGAAAATATGAAAATTCTGCAGCTACTCCAGGCTTGTCTGCTTTACCAAAGAAGGGATCCTTATATGAATATGCAAAGATGATGTTGTCAAGGCTTTTTAATGAAGATCAATCACTATCTAGCTCTTCGGATTCAGAAGATGAGGAAAGTCAGGAACTTGCACAGTCCATGGCACTGGCAGACAAATTAGAAGCAGCAATACAATCAAAGACAAAATCTACGCATCATTCGACTTTTTCGTGTCAGACTCAGAGTATGAGCAAGCTTTTCATGCAAGAGCTGCAATTATTCGAGGCAACAGGGAGCAGAACTTCAAATATCATGAATTTATTCAATGCCATGAAAACCATTTCGCCAACTTCCATTGAATCTGCAGCAGGATTATTTATTACTAAGTTGAGAACTCGTCTTAGTGATAGAAGCATTGATTGCTTATGTTTTCTAAGAAGCTATTTAAAAAATGTTACTTCACTCTTTGAGGGCGACTATTGCTCACCTGCAAATTTTAAGATAAAAGGTAAAAATTAATTTTTCTTATTCGAATGAAGTTTCATTTCATTTTTTCTTTTTTTATATTTACTGATGTCTTTAAAAGGAAAAAGGGTTAAAGGTGTTAATAGAGGAATAATATTTTTATCCTTTTATTGTCCCCTGCAGATGAATAGTAATGAATTCTAATGGGTATTTCATTATCATACTAAAAATTAGTAATGAATTCAATATCCTATAATTCACTCTTCAATATGTCACCATTCCCGGGATTTCTCG
The DNA here is from genome assembly GCA_028673005.1 of Tanypteryx hageni. NCBI lineage: Eukaryota > Metazoa > Arthropoda > Insecta > Odonata > Petaluridae > Tanypteryx > Tanypteryx hageni. The sequence goes on from CM054115.1 coordinate 39,846,019, forward strand.
GGATCCCGGGAAATGGCTTCATTTTTTCCCGAATTCCCGGGATGAAGAAAACTGTATATAAGCAGAAACCCTAATTCCGATATAACCCTTTGGTACAAAATCAAAACGAATTTTCAAACTCGCCGTACGAATCACCGACTGGGAAAAATAACAGACATAATGAGTAATAAATTACTGCCGCCTCAAAGAAACGAAGGGGTGGGAGTAAGAGTCACATGTTAATTTTTTCTGACTTGTCCCGTAATGTTCGGGACAGGTCACGTAACTAGTTATCATGATTTCTAAAGTCTACAGATCGTTCCCATTACACATACTTTCGTTGGAACCGTGTGAATTGCGTCGATATTAAGTTTGACGTTTTAAATCTTCAAAACTTTCCAAAATGACTTCGAAATTCTGACCGAAAATTTCATAACAAACATTCGTACAAAGAGGTCTCGTCAAACTATCGATTCAGCTATACCGTTATAATAAAAAGGCCTCTTCTGACACTCGTTAGACATTTTTTTTAGTCGTTTCGCTCAGAGTCGTGTTTTCGGAAAACACATCCACGATGCAAATCGATGATTACCTGCGCAGTGTTTTTGTAACGAAGGACAATAAAAGGCTACATTTTCAAACAGATTACAATTGGGATAAAAACCTGTTACTTTCAAGGATGAGTGGCTAAAAGAACGAAGTTGATTTTTCTTCTGAAGATTAATTTGATATGTTCAAAATGAACCCTTTTAGAATTGGAAAAGCGCACATTCTTATGTTTAGTAATGCATATGTAAGTTGAGTGACACCGAAAATAACCTCTCGGGCAAGTGACTTCTAAATAAAAGCTTTGAAACCCCACAGAAGGGAAAATTCTCTACATGGACCTGTTGCTTAGTAGCCGCTATGAGTTTAGATTTTCTAGATAATTACAAACCTGGCACCTTTCCGGGCACTTCTTCCTCAAGCGATTGCAAGAGCGCTTATTTTATCTTGAATACAATTTCCGTATATAATTTACATTGCCGTTTTATGGATGGAGGATTTTTGCAACCACCAAATATCCACGTAAGTACTTTTTGTCTAAGAGTAACATTTACACGTGAAATAATTATAATAAATAACGCGCCATAAAACACCAAACGAATCCGACAAATTACGACCTCATTGTCAGTCGACATTACATTTGAGTTGCAATTACCTCAACTAATCGTGACCAAACACTTCAAAATTCGCATAAGAGTTAGGACTGCCGGAATTTCACCGAATTCTGAATCATTATTTGTGTAGCGAAATAAAAATTTTCCGTTCCGTAAACATAAATATACAAAAAATCATTGGAACGATGATATAACGTTGTTGCCTGAGATCTATGGCATGTCGGTTACTTGGCTACTTATGTGAAAATTGTAGAAACATTCGCAAAATATCGACGACACCGAAAAACGGTAACGCGAAAAATAGGCATAACCCTCGACAGAAGGGACACAATGGTAACGTAAATAATACTTCACCCGTTTGATGGATTCGAATCCTGCCAAGGGAATGGTTGTATGTGATCGTATTTGATATCGTTATTATGCTCATTGTAAAAGGCCGGCAATGGCTGTTTAGGAGCTAGTTAAAATAATTAAATAAATTCCTAGCGAAAATGCAGAGATGCGAGATCCGCGGATATTCAACCCCTTATCAACAAGTTTGTGTGTTCCGTCTCCGGAACTCGTGGATGCAGAGATAGAAGCGGATGGATCCGTCAGCGTGTTAACGAACTCTCAATCTCTCTCCCGGCGGATGAAGCTCATGAAACCAGAATCCGCGTCGGGAGGATAGATGGAGAGAGAGAGAGAGAGCGAGCGAGAGAAAGGGGTAGGTGCAGTTGCCGCGGACCAAAGAAGGGAAATGGCGAAGAGGAAGGTCCGTGACTCACCTCGAACCAATGGACCGCGCGTATTAACTCACGGAAGGGACATATGGCAGCCGCACGGCATTCGCAAACATCGAACGTTGAATCCAGCCTAGCTTTCGCTTCCCACATATCGCTCTGAGCCGCCGGCAATACGGACGGCCCATGCGGCAGACGAGTAAAACGAGTGTCCCAGAAGGAGCGCAACGGCCGAATCTCACTGCGGTTGGCGAAGGCGCATGTGCAGGATCCCATATCGCGGCAGAAATGAATGTCTTCGTCGAAACGCTGATTCGCACGTAAAAAAAAATTATTTCGAGCAAACAACATCGTCCGAAAATTAACATTATACGTGGGTTCCCAAAAAATATATAAAGCTAATCAAAATAAATTATGCATAAAACCCGCATGTCTTGATCCGCTTAATTTGATGAAAAGTATATCTAAAACAGCGTCAAAACTTAGGGAAAAAACTAGAATCGTGTTTCGGATACACAGCAGCCGTCCTCAATGGTGATCCACCGATCGTGTGTTCTAAAAACAAGTAATGGTTATAAAAGACTTTTTTTATAAATAACTTTTATAAAGAAATAATACATTTTGAAGTAAATATTAAAGTTATTAATAAAATAGTATGTATAAATGTACTATCAAAAAGAAATTCTTTTCTGTAAGTGCGCGGGTGGTTTTTTAAGCCGTATTGCAGCCATTGAAATTATTTCCTTCGTCAAATGGATCCCAGTTATAAGATACTCTGAACATTTAATTCGTAAAATCAACTAATATACTGGCGCAAATGAACAAAATTTTCACCGCCATCATTTTGGTACGGTTCATCTTTTCCCCAAGCTTGACATAACAGTAATATTCTTTATCAACATAAGCACTCAGCACACATTTTTAGCGGCATTTAGTGGATTTACGCGCGCAACAATCCGGCTCGAATTCTTTAGCAATTTGCGGGGAAGATGGCGCAAGAAAATTCTCAAGGACGTGATCCGCACAGGGAATGAGTGCTTTCGGAGGCAAAGAGAAAACAACTGCCGTACCCAAGGGAATAAGCAGCTGTCGAGGACCATTGTTGTGAACGCACGTGGAGCGCTCGAGGGGGAGTTTGCAGCGGCAGACGGATAGGTTATTGGGGACCGTTCTGACGCTGTCGCCCCTCAGGATAACGGACAAGAGCCACGTGCGGGCGAAAACCCAATCACCAAAACCAATCCACGAGCCTTATATGCAGACTTTCAGAAACATCCATAATAATCAACGTTTTCAAAAATAGATTAGAGATCGGGGATTTTTTAGTACAATTGCAACACCTTTGGTCTAATGTTAGCACGGTTGAGTAAATCATGAAAAACTTTCAAATACAACAGCGATGTTACTCCGAGGTTTTATTCCAGCAGATATTTAATTATCGCAAAGAACGACTGCTTCTTAATTAACGCGCTTACACGGTTTTCCAGGGGCGCAACTACCAATTTGGGTCTCCTATTCAAGTAAAATTCCTATGACCCCCACCTAAGTAAAAATATCTTTATTTTTAGTTGTTTTTATGATTTTAATTTTTGATTCTTTTCTACATTTCAATTCTGAAAATTTCTCTATGAACTCATCAGTTTTCATTTTGTATGCTTCTGAGTTTCCTCTCGAAAGATGTGACAAATGCTCTAATCTACCCGTGGGCATAGGATTGCGTATTTAGCTTTATATTAACTTTAGTTTTGAAAACGGTCTTTCATTTGAGTACAAAGTTATTGGAAAGGTTAAATGCATCATCAAATCTGCACGTATTTTGCTATGTATTAATACCAGTCTGCATTTACTCAATATTAAATCTGGTAGTTCCTTGGTGTCCATAGTGTTCAATCTTTCTTTCAAAACTGTTTGTTGAAAGCGAGAGAAGTTCGTCACAAAGGTCTTGGTCAATAAATTTCTTACACATTTTTGTGAATATTCTTTGATTTTTGTTCATTCGATTTAGGGTGTCTTCTAAGCAATTTTTGCGGGGCCCCAAAAAGCTTGGGGTCTCCATACATTGCTTGGGCCTACATCCCCCAAGTTACGCCCCTGCTTTTTACTCCGCCGTTTCAATCGTTTTTTATTTAGATTATCGGCTCCAGCTCTTGAACGCGTCACTCATCTTTCCATGTCCTCTTTTCGTCCCGTCTCCTGCCGTTCCAGTTGCAATTTATTTCCCCGTCTTTTTCCACGCTTGCCCATTGCCCTCTATCCGCCAGGTCGGCTCATAATCCTCTAAAGATGATCTCATCTTCGATACGTCGTGGTTTACCGACGTTCTCAACGGACACGTTTTGACCCAGAAAATAACTGACAGGCAATTCCGATAACAAAAAAAGTTTCCAGAAAATTTTTTAAAGTTTTTGCTTCCATCTGGTAAGCGGTGCATATCGATGAAACAGTAAAGGCTTTTGAAAAACGTATACTTTTTATAGCTCAACATTGATAACCATAACCTCAAAGAAAAGAACAAAAATTTAAGCTATCGAACTTCATTTTAACGTATATGGACGAGATGAAATACAGAAGTATGGGGGAAAAGACCAAAATTTATAGTTCTATCGTGAGAAACCAATGAACGACCATAACTTTTGTAAAAAACTCTACACCAAAAGCTTTATATTATTGCAACCTAGATTTCACTAACATAAGGTAAAGAGTAAGTTTGTTTATGGCGCGGAAGAAAAATCTTGTGGCAACTAAATGTTGGAATCGTCGAAAAAAGCAAACGAAGGAGGCAGACGATTCAGCCGAAACAATCGCATTGATATCTAGTAAACAAAAATTGAATTCACCGAGATAGGAATTTAAATATTTTTGGCAAGCTTTCTTGAGATCACATCGACGGAACGAGGTCAGTGATTACTCGCCCGCGGTTTGCGCCCATAGAGGCCGAGTTACACCTCACCCATCGACCCGTCGTTGCGACCCAATGACCCCTAACTACCGCACGCACGCGGACCGTTATCAAAATTCGCCGCCTTTGAAATCACTGACGACCTCGGCGGGCGATGAAGCATCTTAACCCTCCCCTAACGCCTAAACAAACCGCGGTCGGGATGAGGGACGCTCGGCGAGGAAGTCACGAGGCTGACCTCCTCACCCGACAGGCGTGGAAGAGGAGATCCATCTGATGGAGGAGAGAGAGAGAGAGAGACACGCCCACTTCGAGAGCACAGAACGAGAGATAAAATTCGCCGATTGCGTTTCTGCGGCGGACAGCAGCAAATGGGAGAAATGCGGCGGTGGCGGCCGCAGATGCAAGCGATGCTTTTATTCCTCAAGTTGGCAGAAAGATCCGTAAAGACGGTGCCGGGAAGAGAGGAAAGCTTGTCTCCTCTATGGCTGAAAGCGGATTTAGCAATCCGGATTTTCGTGAATTGTAAGGCTGACGGACGTATCCAAAGGACAGTGTTGCAACGAAGCAATATTTAGAAACGATATCACCGCTTCATAGATGAAATAAACGGTAGGATGGAACATTTCGGCTATAAAGGAGCCATGCTCCGGTCGTTGACGGAGAAATTCTTTACTTACTTCAGTTACTTTTTAGAATCAACGATAGCAGGAACAAAAATGAGTACGGCTGCATTATGACTGAATTTCGGATCTAGTTTTCCTATTTTTTATTGCCGTTTGCGTTATAATCGTATCCGATTGGATTCCACCCATGAAAACAACTTTAGGAATGTGTTATGTATAATTTACATTAATTAAACTTGATAAATTTTAGTTACATTAATTGTATTTTCTTTAAATTAGCACACACAAATGCACGTGCTTGCGTTTTAAACAAGATAGCACAAAATAGCGCCGGAACACGAATAATCGAATCGCAAAATCCGCCTTCGTTAAGAATCCAATATTTTTTTATGACACTGACGTATGGACAGCATTCGGATGGGATCTTCAATGCTTTTTGTGAGGACATGGCGGGAAAGCTTAGGGAGAACGAACCCATTAGGAGGTCATTAAGAGCATGTGGGCGTACATGGACGAAAACATGAGAATGAGAAAGATCGATTCCCCTAAATTAGACGCCATTATAATGAAATCTGAAACGAATTCCAACGAGGGCGAAAGGTAAGAATTTGATACCAAGACTCAATTCACGGATAAACTGGAACATCCCCCTCCGAACTATAATGACGCAATTATAATAACCGGAGGAGGAAAAAAAGACATCCAAACAAGAATTAGTACGTGAGACTCGATCGGATTTAGGTCGCGGAGTAGAATAGAAACAGATTCAAATTACGGTGGCCCAAATATAAATGCGTTCGGCTCCTGATTTCCAACGCATTCATTCGGACTCGGATGAAAAACATAGTGGAACTCCTGAAAAGTATTTCGGTGAGAGAGATGGGAATTAGAAAAGGTTAAGTTTTTCTGGACCTTAATTCCGCGATTAATTACCGCATAGAATTTTATTATTACGAGGCAAACATGCATACCAGTCGTTACTTCTCTCGTGAAAAAAAAACAAGTTGAGCGCATGAATAGCAATTATAAGCCCCAAGATTTCCTAAACGATACTCGGAAGCCCGGAGAAAGTACCGCAAACCCGAAGACTCCGGGTCTAACCCGGAGAAGTGACAAGTCTAATAATGAGAAAAAGTCTCCAAGGATTAGGAGAGAATGGTCGGCTGGAGAGAGGTATCAGGGAAAAGTAAAATCAAAATTACGAGAAAGAGATGGCGCTCGCAAGTAGGTCTCCAGCATGTATCCGCTCCCCGGTGAAAGGAAAGGTCTTCTTTTGAGTATTAAGTTCAGTTAAGCGAATACTTTTTTCTCGCTCGTTTTAGAAGATGAAGTGAAAACGCGGGCAGGAATTAGATGGGATCCACAAGACTCGTCCCTCGACTCGACGGCAGATTGAGAAAGTTGGTCCAAAGAAAAAGATCGGCAGAATGGCAAAAAATACAAAAACATAGTTGTTGATTTCATCGGGATCCTCTGTCCCTTTCGGGAAAAAGAAAGCCACTCGAAGCAATTTTGGCGATGAAAAAAGAAGCACAGCCGTGAACGCACAGCATCTGCTGCGAAGACTATTAAAATTCCCAGATACGACAAACAAAACCTCGATCGAAGTCAGAAACTCGACGTTTCCAAATAAGAAAAAATATCACGAAAATGAACTCGCCGTTAAAATTTTAATTGGCCAAGAAAAACTTTATATAAAACATTTCCACGGCACATCTAGTCAAAACAGCTAGAAATAGGTTTTTCGAACCTAGATAAGCGGAAGTTAATTTTTATTAGTTGAAACAATCTTAAACCCTATTGCGGAGACTAGGTTACTCGCATGTCCATGTTCCACGTTGTAGACCTTCAGCCTGCATATTCGTCTTGAATTATTCTCATTTTAACGATAATTAACGCCGAAAAACGACCCGAACAATGAGCCAGAGATGGCTCCAATCCTATAAAAAAAATAACCGCGAGCAAATTGCAGCTCATTTTCTCCGAGTAAGTCATTTCCTTTTCAAGTGCTGAGTGACACTGCACGAATAGAAAAAATAAATAAACCAACGGATGAAAGTGATAACATTTAGGCATTTTTGTCCCTGCAGCCATGAGGCGTAACCCTTTTTTGTCGCAGATTCCCAAAGATAAACGCCGGAAACCAAGTTGGTTTTCTTCTCTCTTTCTCGAACCGATTTTTTTTCTCCCAGAAAGATCTACATTCAAGCCGAAGTTGCTCAACGAGAAGAAACTCGGCGGCCAACTTTTTAAGTCGTCACGAACCAAATGCACGTTGAAATCGTGCAGCGGCGCACCCGGGTGTTTCGTTATGGGGAGCTCACTGAACGCAGGAATAGGAAACACACGAGATATGCAGGGTAGGAGTTCTCCCAACTTTTTCGCATTTAAAGACCAACACGGTGTTTTCCAAATTGTGACGTGACACCCCGAGGTGCCGCGAAAACTTTGTAGTATAGTAAATAAATCAACGATTTGGATGACTCGATTAGGACAATTCTTTCCTTTGATAAATCGATTATGGCGTAGTATCAGCAAATGGATGCATCCAAGGGTTGTAATACTCGTATATAAAAATCTTGTTTCCAGGGTGGGGTGCCGCGAAATTCTGTTCATCTTCGAAAGGGTGCCGCGCCCACACAATGTTTGGGAGCCACTGACCCAGCAGAACAGAATATAAATTCGGACGAACTTCAATCACATTCTTCTAGATAGGAACCATTATCGGTTTACGGTTACTAACACTTATCAACAGGAGGCGCATTTTCACTATCGCTATAATCGCTTCTAAATTTTAACTTAGTTCTTTTTTCAACAGAGAACGCGGAGCACAGGTTGACAAGCTCTGTATTCACACCTTAAAACATTTTACACATTACCGTATATATTTTCGTCAACTTAATAAATAACTAAATTTATAAATTTCTTTAAAATTCGAATGAGCATAAAAATTTCCAACAGATTCTCGTGTATAAGGGGTAAAGGGTCCAAGTCTCCCTCGCCCATTCCTGGGTGTGCGGAGAGGATTTCGAACGCGATAGAACGTGGAACTCAACCTGTTGTATAACGTAACAGGGAGGAAAGTAGTTACGTAGATATGTATCAATAAAGAGAACATACTACCATTACGTTTGGGTACATGGAAAGGGTGGGCACGAAAGCCACATTTGGAATAATAGAGACAGAGGGAGTGGAGAGGTGACGAATGCTGCGAATGCATCCATCTCACCTCCCTCCCACCTCCTCCTCCTCCCACCTTCTCCCCCACCTCCTCCTCCCATCACCTCCTCCCTCCCACCTCCTCCTCCCACCTCCTCTTCCTCCCACCTCCTCCTCCCTCCCACCACCTCCTCCCTCCCACCTCCTCCTCCCTCCCACCACCTCCTCCCTCCCACCTCCTCCTCCCTCCCACCTCCTCCTCCGCCCTCCCATCACTTCCTCCCTTCGGCTACCCCTGCGAGGACCGATAGAGCTTAATTCCGAAGAGAAATGAAACCGCTTGCGTGGATGCGACGTAAGACTTCGCCTCTCCGTTCGCTCGAACTACGTTCGTCTTTTTTAGCGGTCGCGAGAAGTGAAGAGACGCGGCGTGGGAAGGAGCTGTATGTAGCGCCCAGAGGTGCGAAAGGGCGGGGAGCGGGCCGTTATTGGTCCCTCCGGGACAAGCGAGCCGCATTCCCCCAGGTGAGATCCACGGCGGAAAACACGCACACGTGAAATAGTTTAACTCCGCTCACGGCGGAGAGGGGATGAAGGGAGGGAGAGAGAGGATGGAAGGAGAATGAAGGGAGGGGGAGGGTTAGATTCCCGCAGGAATGCACCGGCTCCGACCGTGCGGAAGAACTTTTTTTTAATCGCTCCGCCTTTCGCAAACGAATGGGCCGCGCCGTGGGGATTTTTTTGGTCCTCTCGTGCCATCGCCGATCGGATTCGAAAGCCACAAACCCTTCCGATAATGACGATTTCTTATTTACTGTCGGTAAATTGATGAATCGGTGTGAGCGTTCATCGGAAGCGTTTTTTTTTGTAGGGAGTGTAAAATCGTAAAACAGGAAACAAGTTGAGCAGAAAAGAAAACAAAAGGAATAAATATTGAATACTTTCTGGGAGAAATTTGATCTACTCCAATAAAAGGCGGAGAAAAGGATTGGAAAAGATTGTGAAAATAAAGAATCCGGGATGGAAAACAAAGAGGAAGAGAAGTCTGAGGAAATGCGATAATTACGGCGGGACAAAGTTAAATTTTTGAGGGCTCTCTTAGCGCGGATCTAACCCTAAATTAAATAAAGATTGTAAACTTTTCATGGTGCCTTTCTTCGAAAGTGTGTGTGGTATGTTTTTGGTCAATCGACCTCTTGGATTATAGCCATAGCTCCTTCCACACCGAACACACAAGAGAGGAGGGGAAACCCGGTGCCGATGCCGATTAGCCTACTCTTTACGAAGAGCACCAAGGGGGCCAACGGCTTGACGTCCCTTCCGAAGGACGGAACGCTGACTTTGCGCGGTACCTTTCTTCGGGAGTTCATCATTTAAGTAACAGATGGGGAAATTTTATCTGTAAAAATTTGCCAACTTGGAAAAAAAGTTCAATATGACGGACAAAAAATAGGAATATCCACAACTCAAATATTCAATAAATCTAATGAATTTTCCTTTCAATATTAGCATATGTTAAATAAAGTTCGATAAACAGGACTTCCCCAGTTTTCCATAAAGATCGAGCTATAAGTTTTCGACCGCAGTTGTTCGCATCTTCGATACCTTTAAGATAAGGTACCTAACTACGATTGAGTGTTTAACTTGCCAGCCATAACTAAATAATGCGTATACAATCATTCCAACTCATGAGCACAGCATACGAAAGCGGACGAGAACATGCGGTGAAACGATCGCGCAGGGGAAACGAATTCAATGGAATGTTATAACAAATCAGACAGGGATAACCACTTACTCGTTGGCCGTACACTTTTATTTTCTCACATCTGTTATAATTTGCTGTAAACCACGCAACATTCCGGAAAATATGATGATTCACCGAAAAATTTGTTTCGGTAACAGCTTGCGTTCTACAAGGAAATTCACACATATTAAGATGCTCTTTGTTCACAAAATGTTCGAACACTCGAACGAAGCAAAAACTATGGAAACTCCTCCCATATACGCTAGCCCGAATGGATACCGACCACTAAACATAAAAAACAAAAGCGAGAGATCGAATGCTGATTACCCTCCGCGACGGAGATTCCATCCTGGATGCACACATCTACTGCACTTTGGAACCTTATCGCGAAACACACGTAGAACTAAAGTCCAATTATCCCTTTATCCCGTTTTTCTGCCGCCTGCCGGTCGTTAAAAAGAGGGAGGGCCCTTCCCGCAGACGGCATAAGACCAGTCAAAGCAAAGGACGTAGACAGCTAAGCGGGCGTGAAAAAGTGGCCGTCTGCTCCCTCTCCCTCTATTCTAGATCGGCGTTTCGAACGCAGGGAGGGAGAGTTCAAGAAAAAAATAGACGCCCATTCGCGCTTAGGAATGGTCCTGCGGGCGGTTTCACTTTTTTTATCGAGTCTTCCACGACAGAGCAAACTCTGTTCCTGAGAGACCCTTTAGTTAGGGACCGGATGCGACCCTTAATTTACTTCCACGAAGGTCAATGGAGACTAGAAAGGAGGAACCGAAGGTGGAGGGGGAGATGCGAGGAGTAGATTGCTTTATCCCAAGGGGAGATAAGATAGGCGGAGAGGGGAAGGTTTTTAAAAAGGGTTAAGTTTGCTCAAGCAACAGGAGAATAGACGTGCTGCGGAGATGGACCCCCTGGGAGGCCATTGTGTCGCCTGGGTCAGTTCCTGATCGAAGCCCCCACGAGAGCCAAGCGACAAAGACGCAGAGAAGGAAGTTCCTATCGAAATGAAGAGATAGCGTAAGGCAAGAAAGTAATCGCAATTTAAGTCGGCGACCACATTTGTGGAGTAGATCATGCGGGGGGAGGAAATTGTTAGGGACATGTTGGTGCGTTGCGCCCCCTGCCGCCCAAAACTTTAGTAAAGTACGGGATGAAATGCAGATGTAGATTAACTGTAGTTCTATCTCGTTAAACGTTTAATGACAGCGGTAGTGAAACGCCACTTTATCCCTATGATCGTTTCGAATAAAGATTTATTTATAACTCGAATAATTTTAATCAAACATAAAACGGTTTGCGGATAACTACGGAAACATTGCGGGATTTTTTTTAGAACATTCGTCTCTTTAAGCAGGTTAGATTTAGTTTGACTTGCTATTTCACCAAATAGTAGTGTTTTTTTCCTAGATCCAATCAAGAACAGTACAAGATGTTAAAAAATATTCAGAAATTAATTATCTCGGTCTATGACTCGAATCCTACAGATGATCTGGAAACCTTCCATTGCCAATTTTTTAATGAAGATTTAGAAGATTGGTCATCTTTAACATCAACGATCGGAGGAGCTTCACTGAGGACAGCTGCTTAGGAGCTAAAAGGGCGTCCTGTTTTCCTAACCGTTCCACGGCTATCAGAGTTATCCTCGTCACCAAATTTATTCCAAACTACAAGATGAATCCGATAATTCATTCTTAAACCAGATGCGCATATCGACTACACCAGGGGTTTTCAACAAGGGGCACGCCTATGCCTGAGGGTACATCCCGAGTTTTAAAAGGGTACCCGAAAGTATTAAATATTATAATTTCCCTCTTCTTTCATTTTTCATACATGACTTTAAGAATCAAAATCTGTGATGTTACAAATAAGAATAACATTATGAAACAGAAAATACGTATAACTGATTTACCTATTTCAACATTCATAATCGCTTTAAATGTACTAGGGGGTACGCGATCATAAAAAATACGCTCAAAAGAGGAAGTGCAAAAACAAGGTTCAAAAGCTGTGGATTACGCAATTCCCGTCATCAGTAGCGTGTCACCGATCGTCGATTTTAATGCTTATAATATTATTATAATACTATAATGTCACAGAAAACGAGCATTCTGGAAACAAAAAGTCCGCTAAAAATATATAATTAGTAGTTTTTAACGATGGTTTACTACATTGGCGATAGACTGAGATGCATACAACAGCTAAGGTCCCTCCGTGAAAAAACGGTTATTCATAGACGGGGGAAAAGGAGACGGGTGGAGAGGAGGAATCGACACAAAGGGGTTGTGGGCGTATGAGAGGGAAGCTTAAGGCAAACGGAAACAAATAGAGAGAGAGAGAGGGTTCCGAATGGGACATGGGGAAGTACGGCAAGGACCCTCGATTCCTTTTGTAATTTTTTCCGTCTATTTCTGTGTCTGGCGCCTAAGAAGGGAGAAAGGGAGTCGGTGAAAAGAGAACTCAGTCGAATGAATTTTTGTTGGGCGTGAAGCTAAACTAAGGAGGGATATGGGAAGTGTGCGCGAGGGCTATGCAGCAGGTTCGCCGCAATTAGGGAAGAAAGCGGCGAAGATTCGTGGGCGGAGGGAAAGGCGATGACGAGTCCCACTCGAATTTATGCATCGTCAGGAAAAAGTGACGCTTTCGCGTAAGCTGAACTGCACTGCACCAAACAACGTGCATACGTGTAACTAAACAGGGTCGATTTTGGTACGGACGAGTCGGGCGGTTGCCAGGGGAGCCGAAATCATGGGAGCGCTTCCTTGAGGATCTATGTCAGAAGTACCCAAACTGGTGCTCGCGAGCACCGTTGCGCTCTTTAGCCTCTTCGGCAGCCTGGTTGTGCACTTCTGCGATGCTATAATCTCGTTTTCAATCATCATCAATTTAATATAATCAGTTGCTTTCTTTGTAACATTACTAATAACATTGACGTTGGTTTGATTCTATTATTTATTATCATTATTTTTTTTCGCAAAAGGTATAGCGATGCTCGCTCGATATTCTTGGATATAGCTCGGTGCTCGCTATATATACCAGAATGCAATTTCGTGCTCGCCACATGGAAAAGGTTGGGAACCCCTGATCTATCTGAACATAATTTGCGAGTAGAAAAACTTTGGCATAACACGATTATCAAAGTTAAAGAATGTCTCCAGCGCTTCGAAGGAATAGAACGGATTATCATCTAAAAAAAGACGTCGCGAAGGACCGAATGAGAGCAGAGAGAGAGGAGGGTGAAAGGGGCAGAGGGCACGAGGCGACCCCAAGACGCAGCCATGAGACGACACAGCGATCCCTTTGTAAGGTCCCAAAGAGCGGATACAGAGCAATCCTGCTACACTACTCTACTATACGAACAAGTCCGAAAGAATAAACGAAACTCCATCATGGAAATGTGAAATGTAGCGGAAAATCACTTAACTATAAAACGCTTATTCTCTTGGTCACTTGGTCATTGTCCATAACGCTCCAAGTCGTTTCTTCATCCAGCTCAACAAAATTTGGTAGGATTGCTATCAGAGCCGTCTGAAGGGGGGACTGGGTGGGCCGTCGCCCAGGGCCCCGCGGGTCTTAGAGACGGCTCTGTAATTAAATGAGAAATTTGATTTGTATAAATAGGGGGCCCCGTGGCCCCGCGGTTCTTAGAGACGGCTCTGATTGCTATGATCATGTACCAATAGCGAACGACAAAAATGTTTCAAAAGGTCCCGGGTTCGCCTCCACAGGGTGATTTCAATTTCTCATAAGATAACAGGTAAAAAAATCGATTTTTCGACTAATAGGCTTTTACTCTTTTACAAATTAAAATTAGAAAGAATTGATCTACGATCTACGTACTTGGAGCGTTTTAAAGAAAAATAAATAACGTTTCTTATTCATATCGTCAAATTTCGCCTGCGATTCGAAATCGCTCAAATTAAACGTTTAAATCATATTTATTGGAAAAATTTAAGCTTTTTAACGATATGTTGCCTTGCCGACCGTGTCATTGTTAAACATCGAGATTGTATTGTCGTCTCAACCCTTATACTATACGCCTAAGGAAAGCGTGCTTTGAATTACAGAGAGAGAGGGAGTGAGAGAGGAGAGAGTGGGAGGGAGACAAAAAAAGGGAGATATATATAAATAATGTTCTTTATTAGGGCAAGATTGAGATTAAGAAGTATATTATTCCAGATGAGAGACTGAGAGGGGAAGGGAGAGAGAGAGAGAGATAGATAGATAATGGTCTTTATTAGGACAAGATTGAGACTAGGAACTAAATTTTTCCAGATAAGGAGAGAGGGGGAGAGGATGGGAGAATGATTGGAAAGAGGAAGCGAGAAAAGGAGGAAGAATGGAAAGTGCCTTAAATTTAATACTCAATCCACGCAACCGAATTTGGTAGGACTGCTATGATCACGTACCAATAGCGAATGACAAAAAGTTTTCAACAAAGGTCCCGGGTTCGACTCCAGAGGGTGAAATCAATCTCCCATAAGATACTCAATATCTCAGCCATTTGTTTATTACAAAGCTTGTTTTATTACAAAGCTCGTTTTAAACGGGCTAATTCAGTGGTTCCCAAACCGGAGGGCGTGAGGTGCTTACAGGGGGGTGGGGGCGTGAGGTCATGAGAAAAAAATCCATTTTTAATGTGAAATGTGAAAATACTGACATTATTTTTTGCTCATTTTAAAATATTCAATAAAATAATACTATGTTTTATGTGTATTTTTCAATGCATGATATTTATGCATCTGACATATCGGTAAATTGTTTTAAAGGTCTTTATTTCCAAATAGGTACAACAAGATGAATAATTAACAATAATATAAATCTGTTACAAAATATGTAATAAAATGCTGCGAATAAATAAAATGCATATAAACAATAATATAAGTATGCGTGCAAACGGTTACATTTATTTCAGTCAAATAAATGATGGGGGCGTGAAGGTTTCGTGAAAACCAAAGAGGGGGGGCGTAATGTCAAAAATTTTGGGAAGCACTGGGCTAATTCATCTAGTAAGAGATAACGAAATGCGTAATACATAGAACGGTACTGTCCAAACCGTTCGCCACTAGCCACATGTGGCGAATCGGCCATATGAATGTGGGGAATTGACACTCTCCATCAGTTATTTTTCTTCTAATTCAGCAACAATATCAGAACTCTACTTTTATTTTTTTCCACAATAAACAATTTTAGTTTATTTTAACCATCGTCCGAAAATACTGCCTATCTTGGAGGCAAGAGAAGTGGATAATACATATGTAAACGTTACTGAACTAATTAATTACTAAGGTTTACTGAGTACAGTAACAAGCTTGAATGATATAATTTTACAAACTCGAACATACTTTCAAGAGATTGTATCGATATCCTACTTGACATCCTTGACATAGAATCTAGTCGACCATAACCAATATACTCCGTGGTAAACACGAAATTCAGTTCTTTTAAATGTATTCAGAGATTTTTGCACATTAAAATCCAGTTTTAAGAGAAGCGCGTTCTGAAAAGATCATAGCAATAAAATCATTATAAATCTGTTTACGGCTAAAAAAAACCATGCCAATCAAACAATACAGAAGAGAATTAGAATAAAATTAAACTCTGTGAAGAATACCATTCCATCAGTCTCAAAATGATGGAAAAAATCATATGAGCATGTCGGATGTCCAGCAGTCGTCCTCAGTGGTCATAACTGAGCACTGATCCTACGACTTAGGATACAGCGACCCGACCTATCCAATTTGCTGACCAAACTCAATCGAAGATAACAGAAACGGACCAAAAGGGAATAAAATTACTTAAAACGCAATATAATTCAGTAGAAACAAAACAAGATGGAATAATGTTAAATCGCCCCGTATGCGTAACACATAATGAACTGTATTGTTTTTAAACTAGTGGTGATACATTTATCTCTTAGGATGCGTGTCGTGAACTTGCTATTTTTTTGGTCAGTCAGCAAAAACTTAAAAGCAATGAGATAGGAATTAAATAAGCCTCATCTTTATTTGTCATGGAAGGTCTCTAAGAGATTGGAAGATTAGAAGTGGTTTGGGGTAGGTCAATGTTCATTAAACCGTCGTCGGTGGATTAATTGCCACCCCCATCCAGAGGCTAATCCGGAACCTGAAGAGATCGTGCGAACCGAAACCCAAACGACTCCCATGAACTTTCCTCGACTCCGCAAAGGTTGTAAACCTTTCCGACATCCCCGCCGCCAAGGCAATCCAGCGACATCCAGCTATCTGATCTGACCTTCCGTTCACTCCAGGTTCGCTCTCCGGCTGAGGAATGGTTGGAGTAAAGAAAAAAACCATACTTTGCGTTATGAGTTCAATTAAAAATCGAACTATCAAGCTCAACCAGTGGACCGTGCCAAGCAAATGATACAATTAATATCTATAAAAATCAAAACGACTTAATAATACTTATGCAAGTTTACAATACGAAATAACGATCTTCATTGGCAACTAATCGATCACAAGATGTGAAATGATCACACGCAGAAAAATAGGACTAATTGTAATTTAGATGACCTGACAGAGGTGAATTACAACCAACTAGAGCCAATATTATTTTTATTTACATTTATCGTCGCTGTTATACGTTTCGATGTAATTTTGCCATTGTAGTCTTTTGGAGATAATGAATTGAATAAATAATCTCAGTATGGCAAAGAAGAAAACGCCTCTTTAAAGGGATTACAATAATACAGTGAAGTTTTCGGCATTAACGAAAGCTTAACGTTAATGAACATTGCTTTGAGAGAAAGGACAAGATCGACTCCTGCTTAACCGAAACGACTGGATCTATAATATCTACAGCTCCAGTCACCCGATCCCGTCCTGCTCTCTAAACGAACGCTGTCTCCTTTTTCACCAATCTTTTTCGAGTGTTCTTCCTTTCCTTCCCAAATCTCCTCTCCATCGCTTCTGAAAGGGGAGGAAATGCTCCTCCCTCCGAAAATTCGCTCGTGGGAACGGAAGGTCTATGCTTTCCGGGCGCGGGTTCCTCCCATCCCTTCCCATCATTCCTCTTAAGTGTGGGGAGAGAGCAGAAGACGACGGATATTAACTCCAACAGGACACCAAAATAGAACTAGACTCGCACACAAAAAACCAACCAGTCCTTCGTCCTTAAAAAAGGATTCAAAACGGAAAACTTCCTCTATTAGATCAGGTAAAAATCCCATATAACACTTTAGAACATAATATTCACAAAATGGTGAAAGTAAACAATAACTAGTCAAGTATGTTCCAAAATAAAAAAAACGAAATTCACCAACTCTCTTTTGAGAAAAAACATCATTTATTAAAATGCAATCCAAAGAAACAAAGCAGTTGACGGCCACCAAACTTTGTTAACTATATCAGGCCTAAATTACTTAACAGCCTAACAAATATATTACAGTTGAAATATCAACATCAAATCATAGAACTGACGAATAAAGTTCAAAGAGTTGCTGTCAGAATTTTGAGGTACCAGACGAGCGTGAATGAAATCGCTTGATTTTCGCTCGCTCCTCCCATCACTGAATACTGCTGCAATTCCTTCGGTAAAGGTTTATCAAAGGATATTCGGTGCAATGGCAGCCCTTGCCATACGCATTAAACGGCTTGCATAATAATAATATAAATTTAACGTTATCGAGTATAATAGAGAACAAAATACCAGTATGTAATATTTGTATGTACAAAGATGAGTTAAGCAGCACGTTGCGGTGGGCGTTATAATTTCCAGATGTGTTAAACTCATCGGTTCTCAAACTATATGCATCTGCGACCCCCTCTTAAGACAGCCGATCTTATCGCGATCACCTCTTGAGGCAGGCGACCTTATCGCGACTCCGTTAACCCCATCAATCAACCAATAAATATAAATATTCATTTCAAACTATTATTATAAATGTATATTTTAGTAACGGAAAAGTTAATTTTCTTCTAAATTTATCCATGCATGAAATTAAAAAATAGCACAAATACATTCCGTTTACGCGATCCTATGAAAACCTTTCGTGAACCCGTTTGAATATTACCGATACGGTGTGAGCTTTCACTATTACGCCAACTAATGCACGAGTTTTATGCTGCGCAAAGAGGAAAGGGATGACAACTTGGAAAGAAAAAAGGTTGACCACTACAACGCAACATATTTTAATTCTTCCTCGAAGCGCGACGAATTTTATGGGTTCCGCTCTGCGACAGCTATAAAACGGCAACGAAAGCTTGCAATACAAGAATACGTTACGCAAATGCATCGGAATCATCTCGCCGCTTCGTCGAATCTTCCCTCCCCTATCGACAACTCTAACTTTCTTGAATTTACTTGGATTTTACGAACCAATGTCCAATATAAGGACACGGTCTGGTAATGTGGCGGTCCCCTCGAAAACCAGTGCTCATCCGAAGAGATAATCGCAACGACTATCGATGGCTCGGCTGACAACGAACAGGAAAAACTCGGAACAGTGCAACGGCCACCCCAGAGATATACAACAGGAATGCTATGTTCGCCACACTTGTATAAGGTTACAACATTCGCCATTGATTCTAAATATATGCAGAAATAATGCGGAATAATTTGAAAGTGGGTGGTACATTGCATAAACTGTCATTATTATTAATATTATACGTTATTTATTCGGAAATTAATTATTATTATTTATTGTAACAAAGTGAATATCATTCATTTATAAAAGCAGGAGAGCGTATGCAAAGACAAAGTTAACATTGCATCATAAGAGACACTTGTAATTGTATTTATTACAAACATTCTCTTAAAATGGACAGACAAAGTAGAGGAAAATATGTAGCCAATAAAGAGTTTCCATTCACATAGGCCTGTCGAAGATTCCCCGCTTGTGGCGACCGTGTTGGCCTTAGCTGAAGCGAGACCAGTTTGGATCCGTACAAGAAAAGCCACATATATGAGTCAGAAAGAATCCAACATATAGCAGCTAGATTCGTGTAACAAATACATGACCATAAGGAAAGCGTAACCTCATTATTAAAGAATTCGATTAGGGTATCGTTAGAAGGTCTCCGTCCGACATAATGCTAGGTTGAGGATTCTGGAAAAGTATCGGTTCAGCTGAGGAGGTCGTAAGCGAGTTGAAACACGCATATATATATATATATATATATATATATATATATATATATATATATATCGGGAAACACTATCACGATTTATTGCAGGAAAGAGCGACATCGAGGCTCGTTTTTTCCTAGGACAACCAGGGAATAGGGTAGAAGAGAACATTTTTAGAAACTTATTGGTGCACTTCACCTCCTGCCACACGCCGACTTGACGAATTACGAGGTAACATAAAGATGTAGATGTAAATTTTTGGTTAAAGAGTTTCTCAAAAGGAAATATAGCATCCCGTAAAGATATACAAACGAAAGGCGCCAAATAAATTCAGTGATTGGCTGAATTACTCCCATCTAGTAAAAAAAACGGAAGTTCTGGAAGCGATAGGATATTTCATATAAAAATCAATCATAAAAAGAGTTTTAAAAAACTCGAAACTTTTACTTATGAATAACACTTCTCACTGGACGTAGCATAGTTAACGAAAAATTAAAATTTAGAATACATCATCCAAACGTATATTTATTCGACCGACCATTTGGCAGCTCGAATTCACCTGACGTTTCAAACGAACTGTCGACACAAAGCAGACACGCTACGCGCTCAGCGGGTGAACGTACCTCGTTAAAAAAACACCGCAACTTTCACGTACGCGACGTAAATTCCCGTGCCTATTAATAGTTCATCTCCGGATTCTACCTAAAAAAAGGTAGGATGCTGTAGGGACGGAAAGGGTAACCATGTAAATGAGGTGCGCTTATGAGGTTATCACATTCCATTGAGTGTGGATCGGGGGAGAGTGGAGGAGGGGGGGGGGGCCTCTTGACCGTCTTTTCCGGGATGTTGCACGTGGAGACCCGAATCGCAGAAGCCGAGAAGCGGGAGTAGGACAGAGATGCTGGGGTGGGGGAAGAAAATGGAAGAGGGAGAAAGAAGATGCGGGGAAGAGAGAAAAATGGAGAAAATTTCAAGGAGAGGAAATGTGGAGGGAAAATGGAGGGAGGCTATAGAACAGTTTTCGCAACGGTTGCGCGGCGGACTGCAACGAGATAAACATAAACTTCAAAGCGGTAATGGGCAATCGCGATATATGCCGGAATAACTGAAATTATTATTTTTTTACGTCCCGTTTTAACGACCTGATTATTGGGACACGACAATACCACGTTCACGCGAAAATCAAAACTGCCGCAAAAAAGTTTAGAAAACACATGTCAGTGGTTTCCAAATATTACAAATCCGCGCCCTCTCCCCCTTCACCTAAGATAACTGTCTTTCCGCCCCTTTCTATACAATGTTAAATCAAAGTTCATGAACCATACATACTGAACATGCAATTGCCATTAATATAACCGCCTAAAGGAAAAACATGGATGCAGACGATACGTCCTAGCCACTTGACAGGCAGTAAATATGACAAATCTTATGCGCGCCTTCCCCATCCCAATGGGGGCGCGCTCCACAGTTCGCAAAGCACCGCCGTAAGTGTCGAAAATGGTTTAGAAGATCGACGCTATTTTCCAAAATTGATTGTGTTCGACAATATTGTAAGATAAAGTCTGATGAAAGGAGAGGGATTTATCTTCAGGAAACATGCGGTAATGTTACTTAATTCCTGAGTTTTTCGATTTAGATCACCGATATTAACCGCGAATGCTTGACCAACAAAACAACGCCAAACATGAAAATTTTCGAGGATCGTAATTAAAATGATCTTCTGACATTACCTCAACTTTCCTCGTATCGACGTTCTGACGTACAGTATTCACGGAAAATAAAAAAAAAACGCTGAAACAAACTTTCTGCTCAGCATCTATATATATAAAGCTATTATCCGC
Organism: Tanypteryx hageni; assembly: GCA_028673005.1. Taxonomy (NCBI): domain Eukaryota; kingdom Metazoa; phylum Arthropoda; class Insecta; order Odonata; family Petaluridae; genus Tanypteryx; species Tanypteryx hageni. The sequence goes on from CM054115.1 coordinate 39,867,239, forward strand.
TGTACTGTTGGGATTATTTTTACGCAGCCCAACCCACTCGTTAAACCTGTCAAACATTCCTTGCGGTCCTTCTCCTTGACCGAGGGCAACCGAATGATTCGGTCTGAATGGATTAGGGAGACGGAGAAGAAGGAGGCCGAAAGAAACTCATTTCAATAGAAAGATTGTATTCGCGGCGACGATACAGGAATGCGGTCCATCGAGGATTCGAAAAAAAAACAAAACGCGCGGTTGGCCAGAATGGGAGGAAGACGCGCCTAAGATGGACCGGAGTCGCGTGTCTCCCTCGATTCTCCTCCCCCTTCCCCACAGGTGCACGAGAGATACACGAGAGGCGCCCTCCTAAACGTGCTTAAGGAAGGAGAAGGAGTCCCAAAGTCGCGCGCAAGTAGGTCGCGTGCATAACGGAGGTCTGGCCATTAGCGCCTCGGGGATTGGAGATGAGTCGCAGGAGAACGAAGCCTTTTAGTGAGGGAGAACGGGGAGGGGAGAACGGGGAGGGGGAACGGGGAGGGGGAACGGGGAGGAGGAACGGGGAGGAGGAACGAGGAGGGGGAACGGGGAGGGGAATGAGGAGGGGGATCGAGGAGGGTCGAATGAGGAGGCGGGGGAAACGAGAGGGGTGAAATGTGTGAGGGGGAGGAGAAATATCAGGGGCGACCAAAAGAATTTCTGGCCTTTAATATAAAGGAGTTGTGTACGTCTGCTTTTGTTCGAGAAATTCGATCCCGCGTAAAAACTGGTCTCCCATCCAATTCGCGTCGTTTTGCGAAGACTTTCTCCGCGCTCAAATGGTTGAGTGATTTGCGAGCAATTCACCGCTCTTCGGGTTTGCAATTAATATATTCTTATTCGCCCCACGATGTCTGCGGTTGCATGATTGAGGCCAATTTAAATACCGTCTCCGACTTTTATCCGGCAGCTCAATAAGCATAATTTTTCTGCCGCGGAATTTATTCTTGATGACAGAGGTAAGATGCGACTCGAAAGAGCATTTCCAGTTTTCCGCAAAGAAATGAACATAAAGAGAGCTGAGAAACTAAACATACAATTTCATATTTTTAAATCAAAATTACTGTCGTAAAACCTTTTCCGGTGAAGCTGTGACTCCAATAAATTATTTAGAATAGATTTTCACTAATATAACACCACAGAATCTCTAGATAACTTACGATGCAAAACTATACGACATACGCAAGTACTCGCAACCAGTGCCGTAACTAGGGAATGGCAATTTGCCTGCAACAGGCGCCAAACGTTCCCTCAAAATATGTCAGAAGTTTATTTTCCGATGAATAAGTATTAATTTAATACTAAAATGTTAAATTTGTATTTAATCAAATGCTAATAAACTATAAAACGCAGGGAAAAATAACATTCTACACAACCAAGGTGTTTCCTACAATTTTGCCATAGGCGCCATTTCTCCCAGGTACGCCTCTGCTTGAAACCTACAATGCATTCACAACTACGCCATGCAGAAATTGTATCAGATCCCTGCTTTACAGTACTAAGTCAATATAGGATACGTTTTCTCATTTTTGGTCGAATCTTTACCATTGCACAATTCTTAAGAGCGATTTTATTGTCATGGGAACGACAAACAAACAATAAAAACCAAAATTATTCCCCATTTTGTTTTAGTAAAATTCCATTCAATCGAATAGTGCCCAAACTTCACCCGTGCAATTTACTTTCAAAGAGACGAAACAGAATTTCAATTTTCAATCGCTTTAAAAATAAAAGCTACTTAAACGTAATACGCGTTCTTATTTAAAGAGGCAGGATGGCATATTCGCGCAAGCTACTGGAAATAATATAGTAGGTTAAATAACTAGAGAGAGAGAGACATTACCGGAGGATATTAATTATCCCCTTTCCCCATGGTTCCACGATCTCCTCATTAATGCTTCCGTAAGAGCGCAACTATCAGCAGGAAGTGAATTCGCCCCCGACGGTAAAGCTACGGTTTATCTAGCGCCAGATTTTCTCCGCCGAGCGATTACTCGGCCAGATCGTAACAATTGACTGTCTCCGCGAGAGCAGGGAAAAGGAGGACGATCGGTGTGAGAGGTTCGAGACGGCGGGCCGACGGACGGATAAAGACCCTTAACGTTCTCCTATTGGACGAATGGAAGAAAGAAATTTAATTTCGATCGCTTAGGAGCGATTTTAATGGGGTGGAAATGTAGGGAAAGAGGAATCGAAGGACGAGCGAGATCGCGGAGAGAACTTTTAAGGCTTTAAGGGATGCGTGCCGAGAAGCTATGAAAGAGCGTATCTTGATAATCATGGGTTGGATGAAAGCAAAACTAAGAGGGGCATACACACTAAACGGTCGAGTTATTCCCAAACGCTTCAAATAAAACGAAAGAAATAAAAAATAAAGAGAGAAACAACTAAGTAAGTTAATAGCAGCAGCAGGGCATTTAAAAAAATCATAAATATTCACTTAGGCCAGCTCAAAGCCCACGTATTAATTGAATTTCTTTACGCCTTCGTGATAATTATAATGAATCTTAAACATACATAACATTATAAAAACGATACTTTTTATAAGTCTCATATAAAATGCACGGCTCGAGTTTTTTTTAGTTTCATTTCATAACAATGGAGGAAACCTAACAAACATTATTTTGTAACCCAAAATAAATTCCTAACCACCCAAACGGGAGTAAATGCCCATTAAAAATGGCCGAGTCACAGGAAAAAATATAGCAGTTTTTAAAACTTAAGTTAACCGTAATTCATACATTTATCTTAGCTTTAGATTCAACTTATTATTAATTGCAAATCTGATGGAATATCAACCTGATGTCGTCGTAAATGAATTACTCGCAATGGAACATTCGAGATTGGCAGAGGTCAACCGAGTAATGCGCGGGAGGTAAGGAGAAAGGGAAGAGAGAGCGGAGAAAGGGAGAAGAGTGGGAGGAGAAAGGTAGGGGAGAAGAAAGGTAGGAGAGGAGAAAGAAAGGAGAGGAGAAAGAAAGGAGAAACGGTGAGAGGGAGGAGAGGAAGGAGGGGGGAAAGGAGATAGAGTAAAGAGAAGGAAGAGCGCTGAAACATAAGATGCCGGAGTCAGTGAAGATGTCCATCGTAGCGAAAATCCAGATTGCAAAGCATGAAAATCCGTGCTTGACATAAGATTTCAACGGACGCGTGGTTTAGTATGCTTGAAAACGTCATCGAGGATAATTTTACGCTTACTTGTTGGGGTAAGTTAGGAAACAGTACGATTACCCCTTAATTTGTCAGTGTATCCTGCGAGTTACGTTGCCTTAATAAAGAACTATAGCGGACTCGACCTTCTCTCTAGCAGAACGAGCTACTTTTGTTAATTTGCACGCATTATAGAGCTTTTGTGAGAAATTCCAAAACAATACTGCTTATTGCTCTCTATATTTTAATAAGGGTATTTAGTTCATCAAAGAATTTTTTAACATGATTATACTTACACTGATTAAAGTCAAACTAATTTTTTAACATAGCTATTAGTTTTAAAATGATAAATATGCGCTTATGATGTAGCAGCTTCTATGTATAGCTAAATCATAGGTCTTGGTATTAACAACCCTTTGAAGAAAATTTTTGTTAATCACAAAAAGCAACAAAAAAATGTTTTTTTTTACTCTCTCTAATGTGAAACACCGTAATTTCCATAACAAGGCATTAAAACAAAGATTAAATTTCTCTAAAAGAGAAAATAAATATTTCAACGACAAGGCATTCTTAAAACAAAAATTAGTTTCCTATTTAAATTTTGGAAAAAACGCGCAACTGTGGTTCATACCCTCCCGTGGTATTTGTATTTCTGAGTTGCCTCCAGAGTGGCTTTACTCAACGTCGTAGCTTGAAAAGGAATGTGTTATACAGGCACCTCACCTGTGTGGTAAAACATATTAGCCAGTAGTAAAATTATTTTCGCCGCTTCTTAGGAGGGACCCTATCCTCTTCGCCTGTGGATGCCAATGCTCGTTTGTACCTATCCCAGACCGACACTTTGTTTGTTGCGAGATCGCGGAGAACGTCATTCGTTTTGGCCTCTAGTGTGTTCTTGTATTTAATGGCTAAGTCTCTGGCGACTTCCCTAATAGGTTTTGCCTTCAGGGTATCATGGAGGTCTATATTTCGACCCCATGCCCTGGTTATTCGTCTTAAAACTTTTCTCTCCGCGATCTCAAGTACTCTCCATGACTTTTGCATTAAAAGTCCGGACCATACAGGCGATGCGTACAAAAATGTCGGTCTGATCATTGTTTTATACAAGTGGGTTTTTATTTCCCTGGACACGTCGATTGAGTTAAAAAGGGGAAAGTGTCTGGCTCTTTTCCCCGCTGCCGTAAGGTTTACCTTCTTTACATGTTCGTGAAAGGTCAACTTTTCGTCTATAGTTATGCCTAGGTATTTGATATGTTTCGCCCAGGGAATTTCCACACCTTCAATTACGAGATTCTTTGGCGTTTTGGCATCCTTCTTTTTGAAGAGGATCGCTTGTTTTGTTAGGGTTTATCTCGATTCTCCACTGTTTGTAGTATTTGATTAGTGTTTCGGTTAGCCTCTGGGCATATCGCACGGCCATTTCCGGCTGATAGCTACGCGTCATTATTGCGCAGTCGTCCGCGTATAGGGCAACGGTAGAGTTCCAACCCCCCTCGTTTGTCGGGATGTCACCCGTATATATCGAGAATGAAAGTGGCCCTAGGACACTCCCTTGTGGGACACCAGCTGCTGTCTTTCTTATAGAACTTTCGGCATCATTCCATTTGACAGTGAATGGCCTGTCGCTAAGATAAGACTTAATAAATTCCATCTGCCAACAGGGGAATTTTGCTACCAGTAGTTTTTGCAGTAGGCCTAAATGCCATACTTTGTCGAAGGCTTTGCTAATATCAAAAGCTACTCCAACAGAAACATTTTTCTTGTTGAAGGCGTCCGTAATAAAATCCATTACCCTTTGCAGCTGGTGCGTTGTGGAGTGTCCTGCCTTGAATCCAAATTGATATCGGGGGATTATGCCGTGCCCTTCCGCGTGTGTCAAGATATGCGGGTATATCATCTTCTCGCACAATTTCCCAAGGCAAGAAAGGAGGGATATCGGTCTAAAATCGGAGGCTTTTAATACCCTCCTTCCAACCTTGGGTACGCATATGACGTTTGCGTGCTTCCAGCCGGTTGGATAGTGCCCTATTTTCACTACTGCGTGGAGAATCGAGACAAAGTATTCTCCAGCAGAGATTGGCAGTCGTTTGATTAATTCGTATGGTATTTTATCTTTACCGGTTGATTTACCTTTCGGCAATCGTAATATTATCTCTGCCAATTTTCTGGTGGAGAACACCGGAGTGGCTTGGTTCTCATCGTATTGTTCCCTCAGCATGGACTCGACGTCGTCCATTTTGATTTCTGGGGTGTGTTCCGTCGCTTCATTGGGCGTGAAAAACTGCTCTAGATAAGCCGCGAGGTATTCTGCTTTGTCAGCAGGCGTGGTGAGTTGGCCTCTTGGGCTTTCCACCAGGGGGTCGTTCCTGGCAGAATTGGTCAGGGAACGCGTGTATTTCCATATGGAATTATCTTCTGTTTTTAGGTTGGCCAGTTTGATCGACCAGCGGTATCTCCGCAGTCGCCTTTGCTGGTCCCTTATTTCCTTGTTCAATACCCGGAGATCCCTTTTTAGTTCGGCAGTTCCGAATCGGTAGTACTGCCTTCTTACTCGATTTCTCGTTTTAATGAGGTTTTTTATTTCATCAGGGTTCTCCAGGTTTTCCTCGGTTTTCGTTACTCTGCGCGGAATTGCATTTTCCGCTGCGTTAGTGATAGGGTTCCCCAACAATTCTGCAGCCTCGTCTATTCCCTCCCTGGTGGATATTATGGGCGCCTCGTTGGGTAGTGTCTCCGTGATTAGTTTTCTAAAATTAGCCCAATTCGCAAGTCCGTAGCAAATGCGGAGGTTGTCTTGATGATAAAATGTTACTTGTGTCCCGATCCTTAGAATTACTGGATAGTGATCACTTGTCAATTCCGGGATCGTTTTTGACACCGTTCGTCGATCTAAGTTCTTGACCAGTGCAAAGTCAAAGACACTTCCTGTGTTCCTTGGTCCTGGTCGCGTCATTGTTACCGGAGCCACTACCCTCGGTTGGCTGTTTTGCGCCCATTTTTTAGAAGGGTTCCAGGCCTGCAATCTTTTCTGCAGTTCCACGCCCAATGCATTGCATTGAAGTCCCCCGCGATTATCAGTTCGCTGTCCATGCCGAGGAGCCCGTTAAGGTCTTGCATGCGTAGTTCTTTCTTTGGCGGGATATAGGTGCTTATAAATGTTATTGCCCCCAGATTGGTCTCGGCTCTGACTCCTACCACTTCTACTGAGCCAGAGCTTCTGTCTTCAATTTCTGTGCATGCAATCCCTTCACGGATGAGAATCGCCACTCCGCCCCCTCGAGTCGTGCTTTTTCGGTCCCTCCTAAATACCTTGAAACCAGGAACAGCCCAGATCTCATTAGGAAGTAGGTGCGTCTCTTGTAATAAAATAATATTTACTGAGTATTTCCTTAGGAACTCAATGAGTTCCGGTGTCTTATTCCTTACGGCCCCGTTTACATTCCACTGAGCCATGATGATCGCAGTCGTTTTTGAGACCCTAGCGTCCATTACCGTTTTGGGCTGTTATGGCGGCTACTAGGGTCTGGATCAGCGTTATCATGTTCGTCATCTGCTGCTGTATTGTGGCCGTAAACTGGGCCATAGTCGCTACTAACGTTTTTATATCGGAGTCGTTATTAAAATTTTCTTCCCTTTTGGGCTGTTCCTTTGATTCTTTTTCCTATTCTGGTAGCGGCGGAAATTCTTTTGCCTCGATCCCTTTGTCGATTTTTCCTGGGAGAGTCCAGATTGATGGTGGTGGGGGAGGGACCTGGGTTGGTCTGTGCGTGTTGTCATTCTTTTTGTCTTTAGCTTTGAGCGCCTCTTCATGTTTCGCGTATACTGGACACTTCCGAAAGAAGGACACGTGCTCTCCGTTGCAGTTGCAACATTTTGCTCTCGTTGTGGTTTTGTCGTTCATGCAGTCTCTGCCTTCGTGGGCCCCGGCGCACTTGTAACATCTTGGTGACGCTGTGCAGTTCCGGGACCCGTGTCCGTACCTGTTGCAACGGAAGCACATTTGTGGTCGCTGATATTTGTATGGCTCCAGAGTCACTTTGTGGTTGCATAGTTTGTTTAAACCTGACAGAGTGGTGACTCTGAAGCCCTCGTTTTTCTCTATGGTAGCTGTAGCCTTGACCCGTCTTTTGTTTTTGTGATAGTAAAATCGTAATTACCGGTTTTCTGCCGGATTGTTTTGACGAAAGCTGCATTGTTTAAGATGTCATAGACAACTATGGCCGGTGGTCTCTTTTCCTTGTTGGTATTCCTGGCACGTCTCCTGGGACGTCCACCAGTGGATCGTACCGATTGGCTGTTTCGGTGGTTGTAGGTTTGAATACCAGCGGCTCATAGCGCTTCCTCTTTTTCTTGGCCCTCTCCACTGTCGTGAAGATGGCCGCGTCATTGGCTATAAAATTATCGACGGGTTCAAGGACTACATCGCTTTCTCTTGTTTCTGCTGGCGCCGCGTCAACCGCGTTTGTAATCTGGACCTCCCTGTTCTCCGGTTTTTTTTATAAAACTGCTGTTATGCTAGCAGGGATCGATATTCTGTCTGCAGAGGTGCCTGTTCCGCTCACTGGAGCTTCGTCCCTTTTTTGGGGAGGTGAGCGAATCATTCTGGGGGAGGGGTTAGTCCTTCACCTATGCGAATAGTAGAGAGATCGAGCGGGTGAGAAGGTGGGACAAGTTAGCCACCCCCGCGGAAGAAGTGGGGCCGACCGTGCAGTGGCGGCCACCCGGGATTGACCCGCTCGCAGCAAGGCGTGCTGCCAACTTCCGGATGGTACCTGGCCGTGTCCCGGAAAACCCTGGGGAGTCCCGCAGCGACTTACGTACTTCCCCCCGTGAGAGGGGTTTCCCGCATTAGGCAGACGGACTCCCACGTTAGTAATTAAAAAATGAATAGTAAAAGAATGATCCGCGACGTGGAGGGTATGAACCGTATCTAGCTATAGGCTCGCTAATCATCCAATAGGTGTAGATGTAGATGGCGTACCAGCTAAAAATTCGCAATTCGTTTTTTATAAAATTGCCCTTATAAGCTGTATTTTTAAAAACATGCAACCGCGGAACAAAAGCGTAAAAAACCGCGGAAACTCCAGACCAAAACATTTCGAAGACTCAAATGTATAAAGCTCAGAAAAACGGGGATCATAAAAACTCCTTTATGTATAACCTCGATTTAAATCGTTGTGGAATGCGAGGCGACAGGTAACGAGATCGTAAAACAGAATTTACGAGCGGAAAGAATGAAAATGAAGGACTCGGTATGGCAAATCGACTCAGGAAATGGAAGGTGGAATGTTCCAGGTTCACACTGATGAGAAAAGGGAGAAGACGGCATAAGAAAAATATAAAATCATGCTCAATTCAGTACGGATAGAAGTCTTTTCGTCGAGAATACGGTGGATTCTATGAACTAACCATTTTCTAAGGCATCACGTATCGTAAAGAATTTCGCAGAACTTTTTTAAGTAAAGGTTTTTAAACCTCTCCTTCGGGAGAATACGAGAAAAACCTCCCATCAAATCCTGCGATCCTTAAAATATCGAATACTCGAACATTGAATAAACTTCATAAAAATAACAAGATAACGATTTGAATTTTCCATCTATCGGTGCGTAACTGCGAACTGTGGGGAAAGTTCTAAATCGGAGAATATAATAACTTTCTCGGACTTAAAAATCGCAAAAAGAATTTTTGAAATAAACAGCTCGAACGGAGAAGGACGGACAGATGGGAAGTAAGATAAAAGTTTCTTTTTTAGGAAAACCTGTTCAAAACAAAAATGAAGGCAGAGGGGTTTGCAAAAACGGGATAAAAGAGTGAAATGGAGGTACATGAGGCGACTGGTACGGAGGAAATTGAAGAAGAGAGAAAAAAGAACGGAAACCATAGAGATATACGAAAGAAAGAACGGACTTAAAAGTTCAGGAGGTGGAGGCATTCGCCGCTATTGGAGGAGAAATTTAACAAGTCGCAATAAATACGAATATGCGTTGCATTTTTGCTATGAATGTTAATCCATGCTTAGTCTCGGATCGAAACTCATCTCCATATGCACGGGCGATTGAGCCTTCCTTCGGTTTTGTCCATTTCTATCTTCCATGTGATCCATAAGGTATTCCATTGTTTAGAGAGTATCTTAGGATGCGTAGGGACACGTAGTAGATGAATGAAAGTTACACCAATAGCATAAAAACAGAAACTCATTTACGGACGGATTCGGCCGAGAAAACCCCTCTTAAAATTTTACAGCCATCCCACAAAAAAGGAATGGAATGCTCCGAGAGGAAACGTTTTATTATTGTTTATTTACGGTAAAAGAAGCTTTAAATTGCATCACTTGTAGTACTTACAAAGAAATTAAATTGCAACAACCTTAACGTTCGTTTTCTGTGCTTCATTGTTCACGAGTAAAATAGGACTCACTAGTTATGCCAAGAGATAATAATAATAAATTAAACAAATGAATCGTCACTAACATGTAAGTAGGTAGATATTTCAAATGGAAACTTCAACGGAGTTGTTTATTCGCTAATTCGTTAATTTCTACAGGAAGAAGTGCCAAAGAGAAAGAATATACCTTAGGTAATATAAAATAGAATATATGTATGAACGAGGAAAGGTATTCGAGTAAGACTGTTTGTTTAAGGCTTCGTGAAATTTATCCACGGTGAATGCAGAAATAAATCAAGTCGCGATAAATAAAATCGACCTCGATTTCGTCTTTCACAGCCACCACCGTGTCAACTGGGTAAAAAAAAACTAAAAATATTCCATCGAGTTCATTTATTCTGCGTTTATTAAGTTTCCATGTCGACGAATGGGAGTAACTAACGATAAGATGCAGCGCGTTAGGGAAAGGTAAGGAAATGAAAACGGAAAGGAGCGCAGGTGTGAATGGACGAGGAAAATATGACGGGGAGGATACCGAGGAAAAAAAGAGTGAGAGAACACGAGAAAATGAGAATGACGAAGAGGCGGGGAGACGACGAAAAAGGTTGGGAGCAATAACAAAAGAGGATCGGAGGATGTCGAAGAAAGGCGGGGCTCAAGTCTCATTGTCAGTCGCTTGAGTCGTTTTAGAACCGAGCGTTGCCACCTAAGGAGAAAAGAAGAATAAATCGAAAAAATACGAAGCAAAAGGGAGGGAGTGAGTTTTTTATTAGAAAAAAGGAAGCGACGGCCGAGGGGAGAATCGGCAACGCCGCGGCACCCATCGAGGCCGACCGGTTTGCCCACGGAAAGGGAGCCAGGCCAGCCAAGTCGCCGCCTCATGTGACTCCTTACCTCACTGTGAGCCCACGAACTCCCACGCACCTAGCCTCCCTTCCAAACCCCCTCTCTATCCCCCCTAAACCCTCACCATTAAGATACTCCGCCACCGCGAGGGGCCTACATCCTCCGAGAGAAAAGGTCGCGGGTTCAGATCCATCCTGGCTCCCTAATCGCTCCATTTCTCCGCCTCCGTAATGATGGCAGTTCAAACTATTCCCACAATAGAAGAATGTGTCTCATTTTAATTCGGCAAGTTTATTGATTCGGAGAGCGATGAACTTGATTGGTGCGTACAAAATACAGATGTCGCTAAATAGGATTTCTCAGGCCAGGTTTTCCAGGTCATAAATTAAGAGCGGTATTCAGTGACCCAATCTTGACTTATATGCCGAAAAGTAAACTTTATCTCACCCTTCCACGCAAGGCGAATTTTAACGATGCATGAATTAATTTAAAAGCTTAACAAGTTAACTGACTAAAATGCCATAAACTGAACTAATCAGTTCTATTGTCTTTAACACAAATGTCAAATATATCATTTCGCGTTGACCTGATTGATAGTTTTTGAGTTAAGAGCATCCACAAAAAAAACTCACATACACAGACATCACCGAGAAAATGGTCAAAAACATATTCATGGGGTCTCAAAACGTGTATTTCCGTCGAAATCAATTTTTTTCCTGAAAACAATACTTTCCCCTTAACTACGTATGGAGAAAGTAAATATAAAATTTTTAAAGTAGCCCCCGCGTTATATTCGAGTACTAGTGATTTTAAAAGATCGTAAATTCATGTTTCGAAAAATCACCGTACATTCCGCACGTCTGTTTACGAGATACAAGACATGTACTTGTTACATTGCAGACACATTAGGAGTACTTTACATTATACTTGAAAAGCATCCGAGATGATAATAGATCGAGTTCAATCGGCGGCTGAACCTCTCGATAATCACTGAATCGAAGCTAAGTGCTTCGGCGTATTCTTTGTAACTACCATAGCGAGTTTTTATCCATCCGTTATTTGAACAATGGGAGACAAAAAGGGTGTTGATCATGTTGAGAAAAAAGGTTCTTCCAAATCCTAGGTTAACAGAGGAATCCGGCGAAGTTATCACATGAATTTTAAAATATGTGTTGTTAAAATCCACCGGAAATAACTGTTATGCTTGCAATCACAGCCGACTGGCGAAAACAGACTCTCTAGGTAATTTTAAATCGTAAAAGAATGCCAAAGGAAAATTTACCGTCAGGTGTAATCTTTCACGCGCAGGAGAAGGGGTGGATGAACGAGGGACTTGTGTTAGATTGGCTGAAGGTTGTTTGGGGTCGCGTTATATTCGAGGTTTAGTTTTTTCTTGAAAAACTTTCCAAAAATCTTAGGGTCACGTTATATTGGAGGTCGCTTTATATTCGGGACAATACGGTAATTCTTTTTGCGATGAAATAAGAAAATGTTAAAAAGAATATTATAAAATTAATCCACATACACAAGTTAAAACCTTGATAAAGATCATTTGATGTTATTTTCAAGAGTTGAAATATGTTTACTACGTTGTGGAATATCTTAAAAAATTCTGAAATACTGAATTTTCAAACTATTACACTCATTTTGAAAATTTTTAAAATGGTATATAAAATCAGGTATTTACACTAATTCCTCGGTATAAATAATTACGCGATCTCTCGGCGACGTGATTAAAGCATGGGACAATACAAGGGCGGGTTAGCTTCGTCAATATTTCAATAGTTTAAAAAAATTTATCATTCCTTGATATTCGAGTGATGGGTTCACGAACACACTAAAATTTAGATACAAAGGCTAGGCAAGCTTAAAGGCAGAAGATACCATTTACTGTTTAAAAAGAAACCGATTCTCTCGGCGGAGAGTTCGGTTTGTTTGGGATGGTACTCACTAATTACAGATACAAAAAATATATTCACAAATACGCAAAATTTACAAAATCAACGATCGATGGACCACCACTGTGGACGGCTGATTGGCAACCGAAATGGTTTTCCAACAACTTTATGGTTGTCGGAGTAATCATACATTGTTTCATTTACGAATATAAACATCAGACTATATATGTGTGTATATATATGTATATATATTTATTTATATGTTTGTTTAAATTTACATAAACTTTATACAAAAACATTCCTTGACGTTCTTGAGAGGACTCAAGCCCGCGTGGTCTTCTCCCAGCTTTTGGTGCCCTACTGCATTCTTCACTTCAAGAAACAAATAAAATAAAATTTAAAATACTAAACGGTAAATTCCGGAAACAACAACAAAATATCAAAATCATTCTGCCGAAAACGTCATTTTACGACCTAACCGAATAACCGAGTGAACTCAACGGCAGCGGTATTAACTGGTAACGAGCAATTTAAAAAAACTCCCGATTTACCCAAATTGTCGACCAACCCGAAAATGATACTTCGCGGTGAGATCAACATACGACCTACTTTACGAAGCGAAAGAAGTCCATCCCGCTAATAAAATAATTTCTCACCTCCACACGGCGGATGGAAAGGACTACATGGAAGTTTGCTTTACAATATCCTAGTTTCTGTTCACACCGCAAGAAAGTCTGAGAGGTTCTCCGGTGTTATGACTGGTAGACAAGGGGATATATGGCACCTCCATTTTCGAGATAAACCCTCAACCATACCCACCTTACTCCACCACGCAACTCTATTGTTCTCGATTTCGGGAAATGCCCGACGAAGCCAAAACAGGTGGCGGTGGGGAGATGGGAAGATGAGTACTGCGCCTGCGCAGACCGAATCCTTTTTTTCCCACAGTAGTTAATCTCGCATTCCAGAGTGAAGTTGAAGGCAGATAGAAGGTAGAGGGAGGAAGGGAGAAAGGAGAAAGTGGTGGAGACGAATGCGAGTGAATCCATTCATACGAACGTTAATCACACCCTCGCCTGAACGAAAACAAGAGGCAGCGGCTTTATGTAAGTGCTTTGCGCGTTATTTCCGCTTCGATTTCAGCAGTGCTATAACACGTGGAAATGATACAGCAGCGATTTCTGGATGGACAAAAAACCTAACCCTGTAGTGTCACGCGTCTCTCAATTAATACTCAGTTGATGAAATCAAAGACAATAGAAATAATAATACACGATTAAACTTTTAATTGGCTATCAAGTTTAAAAATTTATATTTGAAACTTAACATTAAATTTAACAAAAGATAAGTTTAAAAAACGGAACAATCATACTGTTATTAGTAGAAAAATTATTATTCGTGATCTCTAACAAAATATCATAACAGAATGAAGCAGCAAAATTTTCATATTTTGTTAAAATTATTCTCCTTCCCCTTATACAGTTCAAATTTTTACTCAACGTTAGTACAGATTAGAGCTCGTTGAAACGATGTTTCGCTTTCCACATTTAGTAAGGTGGTGAAAAAGACATATCCAAAAATATTGACTCGATGCATTCTTTTACGATTTTTGTAAGAGACTCAGAGGATGGCAAACCTCAAAACTAAAAACTTCAAAGTGAACTCATGGGATATGCAATAATTCTGTTACCACCAGTGTCAGAGCAAGCCAGAGATACCGGCGAGTCGGGTGGCTGCCCGGGGCGTCCTAATCTCGAGGGTGCTATCCCGTCCAATTCTCTATACATCATATGCAGGTGAATAAATGCCGGATACGAATTTATATCTCGGAACAGGATAGAATCTTGATGCATTCCTCACCTTTATTCTTTATCAAAAGTTTTTACAGAGCATTGAATTAACTTTTCAAATATCTTAACAAAAATTTATGGCAGGGGGCGTTAGAGTGGATTCTCGCCCGGGGCGCCAAAATACCTCGGATCGCTCCTGTCCAGTGGTATGGACAGCCGGGCGTTGAGCTCTCACTTGCAGAGTAACCTATTAAAAAAATCTACCTTTTACTTAATGCTTATTCTAGTGATCGTAAATGTACTAGGAGTTCTAGTTTAATTGATTTTTAAGTGCGACTGCCATGGTCATTTTGCACTACCATCAACTGGATACACACACAAAGAAGGGAGGAGGGAAACCCGGTGCCGGAAATAGCCTACTCTATGATGATGATTGCGAAAAGCACCAAGGGGGACCAACGGCTTAACGTCCCTTCCTAAGAACATAATGCCGTCTTTGCGCGGTCTCCTCAAACCACACAAGCAGGGGGCCGGGCGACCTCGGAAAAATCCTACTTTTGCAGAATTCGTGCCCGCCGCCCCTTCGAGCAGCAGGCGAATAGTAGCCAGCTATCTAACCACTACACCAACGACACTCCCAAAATTGACTACGATTCAGGATTTTCGTCTCATACACCGCGCTCTATCTGACCAATCTAATCTTTCATAAAACATCAAGGGAACTTGAAAAAATGAAAATCCAATAAATTAATTCGTACTCATGTATGAAGGCAAATGTTAGATCGAATGATACGCATAACAGGTTGCGTTTAAGATAAATCGATGAATGAACTTTTAGATAGAGAGACTCTTAAGAACGTATTAAATTTCCTCACTTGACATATTGCTTCGTCAGCAAACATGATTGGCACGATCAATGTGGGTATCGGTCGGGTATGAAGAAAACGTCGACATTAAGTCACTCATCATACTGTGAGGTAGTGGATGCCGAGGGTTATGGCTTCAACCGATTCCACCCTTCCTGCCTTCGTGGGAAAGTAGCCCTGCACGGTTGCCTTCGCCTCTCCCCCTCCCTCCCCCCTTGTTGCATCTCCCGTGGGAGTAGTCAACAGCGGAAGAGTGGGTTGGAAATTTCAAGAGGGTAAATTTGGAGAAGTCAGAGGGTTGGAGGAGGAAGAGTGGTAAAATGATTGAGGCAGGATGTAGAAAATAGACAGAAGGAAGGAATAGAAGTTACGATATAAGATTTTTTCGCAAAAATCACATGTAAAAGGCGATACAATAACTAATTAAAACCAACAGCAATAACGGCTCAACGATTCAAAATAAAATGTATTGCAATTACAGTAAATGGCCACTCGTTGTCGAAACTTTGGGAAATGAAGCGTTTATTCGGATTTCAAAAACAAATGCTTGCTGGTAAAAAGTTTTACATATCTATGGCGACGGAAACTCTCTAGATACGTGCGTCAGGACGTTTCAAACCCTTATAAAACGCTTATAAATCGGAAAGTTTTCATTCTTTGTGGTTTAAACTTTCACGAATTATTCAGAAGTATCATTGTTAAATTATAGGCTGTTCCCCGTGACTGCATTGAGTCCATGAGCTCGATTCCAGGAGCTTATCTTTTTTCCATTTGAATAACATGAGAAGACCTAAAATCCAGCGTGCAGGCCTTTCTTCGTTGCCATTTTAAAATATCTTACAGTTAAGATATCGTCGTGGGACTTGCATATTTATATGGCAAAAAGTATGAAGATTAAGTTTCTTATTGTGAAATTTCCCAAAAATTATGTTTTAATACGATTTTTCTCGATTTTTATCCAATTAATTCATTTAGCGTCATGGAAACGTAACTGCTAGCATTAATCACATATGCGTAGCAAAAGCTTAATTCCTTAATATTAGCGAAATATTAATTACTAGCGTAATTGCCCGTCATATATGACGGGTATGCGTGAATTAAGTGTTAAGTTAAAATTGAAATAATAATTAATGAAACCAACTTTTATATGCACTAAGAAATTCACATAATTGTGTTCCAGAGAGTTAAAATAGTTTTGGGTGAATATAAATTGTTTGACAAAGAAATACATTACGCTATACAATTCTTATACGCCAAAAATTATTTTTAATCTTTGTAACATTTAATTTTATCTCTCTCTCCCTCTGTCTCTCTCCTGATCTCTCTCTCTCTCTCTCTCTCTCTCTCTCGTATGAAAGCATTAAATGCACGCACTCCTTACGGATCCTCCTATATAAACCAAATAACACCACACTAAGAATTATTATTATTAAAAAATTCTTCTCCCGCCTTAGTTGGTGCATCAATAAACATATCACCTACTTTTAATGACTAAATACTACAAAATGATATGTCAGAAATTATTCCAGGGAAATATTCAATTTCTATTAAGTGATTTATTTTCTAATAAATTTTAATCAACCAAAAAATCGAAAATTACTTAAAACAAACCTCACTTGAGTTCAGTAGTTTAATATTTACGTGTATGTTCTTTTCTTCACTGTAGATAATCCATCTGCCATGTACGCGTAAGAAATTAAATGTATTTTATAATTATAGCAGATATTATTTACTTCAGTTACCAATAAGACTATTTACGTTGACAACAATTAGGTAGCTATGCATGAATTTTTCAAATATGACGGGTATGCGTGAATTAAGTGTTAAGTTAAAATTGAAATAATAATTAATAAAACCAACTTTTAAAAGTTATCAATAAATATAAAATTCACATAATTGTGTGTTCCTATTAGTTACCATGTGATAAAATGTAATAACGAAGAACTTTAAACAGCAATCCATTTACATCCATATCCTATATGCTTATTTAATTATTTTTTGTTGTACATAGTTACCATGCGATCAAATGCATGCTAAATTCTGATTGTGGTGCGGCATATAAATTGATATATTTCATTATTTGTAAAAATTAAATAGCAATTAAGATATTAAAATTAAACATTAAAGTTCTTATTTATTTATCACATTTTTTCAAGGAAAATAAGGTTAAACTTCCTCAAGATATAATTGGCTTTTCGGCAGCCAATCAGATTCTTCAGATTGCGTTACCAACAAAATTAGCCTACTATATATAGGAGGATTCGCTTAACTGACCGTGAATTCTTTTATTCTATTATTCGTCTTAATGACGCAATAAGGATAGCAATTGTCTCTGTGAAAAAAACAACAGATTTCTTGATTTAAAAGAAGCTAATGAACCAACGTGAGATCCAATTTGAACGAATTTAGGAAAATTAAACAAATTTTTGTATCGATATTTTAATTGTGATTGATTTATAGGCGTTGAAACTATGAAGACATGGATGGAAAGATTGAGAGGAACTTGCAGAAAGTAACTGAATGAGGAAGGGAATGACGAAGGAGAGGTAAATATTGAAAGAGAAAGAATGCGGGAGAGAGAAAAAAAATAGAGGGGGGAAGGAAAAGAGGAGTTGTTGAAATTTTCTAGGCATTAAAAGAAAATTTTTAGTTATTTCAAACATTCTATTAACATGAAAATTTATTTCAAACATAAAAAATTAAATTCATATAAACAACAAATAATGTTCTATTCATGTTTTTGTTTTTTGGAACAATCACTATCCTTATATTTTTTGTTCATATGGAAACAAAAAAAAAGTTGTTGACTTATAATAAGTATTGTAATTATTCTAATGCAGTTTGTCTTTAACTACTTAAAAACTAAATTTATATAAAACAAAATCTAAACAATAAGTTCCATTTTATACCTATAATTGCTTTGTGGAACAATTATTATCCTTTATAATTCTGTTTTTATCTTGTTTACATAAAATCAAAGAAGTTGTATACATATTGTCTTTATTGTGATTATTCTAACATCCAGTTTGTCTTTGAATGCTTAGAGGGAAAAATCACTCGGTTAAAATTTTGTTTTACTTGTTTGCGAAACAAAAAAGTTGCTATATTATCATTGTTTTTATTATTACAAATATAAAGTTCTTCGAATATAACAATTTCTAGGTTAATAACAGCCCGTTCACAGATCGAATGAAAGAAATCAATAGTTATCTCATCGGAACCACAACACAAGAATCAGAAAATCAATCAACGAAAGGCAAGAAGAGGATATTTTAGATAGAATGTGAGGAGAGCAGACCAAGAAACGGAAGGGGAATTTTTTTTAAAGATATGAAAAAATGATTTGAAATAATAACAAGTACGAGAATGTATTTTAAATAACAAGTAATATATTCCTTCCAGTCATAATGTACCAGTATATATTTATATATATACACACACATACCGCTAACTTGTACTGAACTGAACGAGAATACATAGATGTATAATTTTGGTTAAATTCTTAAACAATTATGGCTCGTCGGGTTCAAGAAAGAACGCAATCTTATTCATTATCGTAAAAAAGAGGAGCCAGTTAACGGATGATGGTTGCAGAGGAGCAAATTCTCGACTGTGGCGGATGCTTTCCCACGCCAAGATACCAAAACAAAGAACGCGAAACGAGCCGGAAAGAAAGGCGAAAAGAATCAAGGCAGTTCATTACAGATTTCTGCGGGTTGAAAAAAAAACACCGCCCCATCACGTGCACGAGTATCTCTCGAGAATCCGAATTCCTGCACGCAATATTTGATCATGAATCTCGTTATAGCGAATTTTATTCACACCATACGCTCGATTCCACGGCAGGTGAATGAATAACTTATCGCGCGACTGACAAGATCTTGTTTTCCATTCCCCGATCCCCAGATTAAATTTACGATGCAAAAATGCTGAAAAAATGTACACTTCAAAAGCGCAGCTTCGAGATATACGAGTATCGAAATCTGGTATCTGTTCGACGACGAGTTCATGGGCGACAAGCTGGTGATTTGCAGGGAGTACAAGTATTTACGTCTTCCCTTTTATGCGAACGGGGAAATACACAGTTTGTTTGACATCGGCCATGATTATGAATCACATTTTACATAATTTAAAAACAGAAGGAAAATATTATTTGTATCCCTTATTCGGCTCAAAACGTTAAAAACGTGCATTAATGAAATAAACAAAAATTAACTAAAAAAGTCGATTATCTCGGTCATAAAACGCCGCGCTATTTTATCAAAAATAATTACGACTTGAAAAAACAAAGGCTGTTGCTCTAAATTTTCAATTACCGTTAAACACCGTCCGCCTCAACATTTAGCATACGAGTCCTTTGTTAATGTAATTCACGAAAGCCATACTAAAAGCTTAAGTCCCTCAATAAAACCGTTTTCCCAAGGGCGGCGAGATTAGTTAAATGGATTTTTTCTCAGAACATACATCTGAAAGCGGAGGAAGTGCGTATTTTTTTCAATTTAAACGGAAACGCCTCAAAGAAAGAAAAACTAGCGATCGAGTTCTTTTTATGGCTGCATTCCGAATAAATTACGTCCGCTCTCTATTCCGCACCGTTAGATTCCGTCGATGAAAAAAACGGCGTCGAATATTTCTCGTTTTTTTTCTTTCTCATCCCGGTTACGCGAATCGGAAAACGTTCCGCGTCGTACGGCGATCATTCTGACGCTCGACAAGACCTCAGCGAACCTACACAAACGTACGAGCGTGGCAGGTCAATTCTCCTTTCAAATTTTTAATGTCAAGTGTTCCACTTGCAACAGTGCGAGTGGCCCAACAAATATTTTTCGGCATGGTTCCCAAGGCCTTCACAATGCCGCATTGCCTTCAATTATCGTAGGACAGAGGCGTCGACGGCGAGTCACACACACCGGATTCTCCCATAGGGAATTCGAGACGGAGGAGGACGAACTGCCCCTTGTAAGATTCACGGACATCTTCCCGCGCCCCTTACATTGTTCCTCTTTTGATTACTGGATACGTCGTTTAGTCCTTCAAGCACAGCCTTTGATCGTTTCCGCGCGATCATTATCCTAACACATTCCCATATCGCATAACGAAATTATAGGACGAGAGAGAGAGAAAAGCAGAAGGATAGGGATAGGTGGGAAAATGCGATGTAAAGTAGGACGCAGTCGCGCGCGCGCACACACGCACCTCTTTTCCATGGAATTTAAACGAGTAATATCGACAGCGGATGGAGCTGGAAGCTGGCCTGAGTAGGGCGATGAGAACGCAGGCAAACGAGTTCTCGATAGACCGGAAACGCTAACACCGCATGCCAACGGCGAGGCGGGAGGTAAAGCGATCGCGTGGTCTGGTGCTTCCAATAAAAATATATGACCATCGAAACAAATGCACGGACGACTGCGCAACAAATGAAATCGATGCTGTTTTTATCCCTGATCTGTTAGAAAGCTGTTCCGAACGCATACGGACCAGCATGTTTAATGAAACGTGTCCCGTTTCATAGCTTTACGTTCGAAATGTAACGCGTGGCACGAATTCGTCGAGTTTCCACCAAAGGCAACATTTTTGGTTCGAAAAGCGTGTCATTTTTCTGTTTACTGTCACGAGAGTAGAAATAAATCGACCGTACCGTCAACATCCAGGCGAATTACAATACACATAGCTATTAACAAAAACTCGAAATAATACGCAGCAACGTCTGTATGAATTTCCGCGATGAAGATCTCTAACACGTTGGTGCCATAAATAAGATACTTCCACTTAAGTAAAGGGAAAACGCTAAACCTTGTAAAACACCCAGAAAATCGACAAACACACAGGCACCAGGTAAATCGAAATCAATTTCGTCAACAAAACGAAGCGAATTCTCTTTCGGTGGCTACAAAGAATTATGCCGTAAAATTATAACATATTTTAAGAAAAATTTCGAAAGAAAAAAAGCGTCTCTTTAGAACTTCATCGCTAAATAACGTACGTAATTAATGGTTTCGAATACTCTTCTATTTTGATTGTTTTTCAAATGGTGACGAATTTTGAAGGAATATAAAAACTATAATTCGATTAAAATTATCGTCTTATTCATCTCAAGGGTTTTAATGTGATCAGCGTTGATAGAAAAAGCAGAAAAAATTAAACGAAATCATATCCATCCGTTTTTCATCGTCCGATAATCGGAAAACTTTCTAAATTTCAAACGTTGAAATTTCTATAGTTGAGGATTCGTTTTGAAATGGAGAGTTAAACATTAACACAGCTTTCGTTTTTTTCCTTGCGTTAGGCTATTTCTTCAATTAAATTTACAAATATTATTAACCAAGGCGCGAACGAAGAGAAAAGCTTAACTAATTACGAAACATTAACTCAACATAAATAATATCATCGCCGAAGATATATATTTATTTTTTTTAACAATGAGTCCAAAAAACAGAACAATGGCCTAACCACATTGGAAAAAAATAGTAATTTCCAAAAATAACAAAAAGTAATACTAAATGTAACAGAACAAGTAATAAATATATCTGATTGATATGATGATATGAATAGGTAACCCCTGCAGCCATATAAAGTAGACTACGACAATTAACGAAATGGTCTGTTTGAAAAAAACAAAAAGTAGAGTAGCGTATAGTATATAATTTTTAGGTGTTCTTTACCAGCGAAGCGGTAATGGCGGAACGCCTTATGGGTACGTCTGGTCCGTCCATTGTAACTTTCATCTCCTAAACCGCTGGACGGATTTTAATTAAATTAAGTATGAGCGATCGTTATCAAAATTTATCGTCCAATTGTGACTTTTAACTAAATCCGTCACTTAGAACTTCCACTTTACATAATTACTTTAATAAACTTATACTCGTATCTCGTTAAATGGCATCCGTCAAGCAACAATGAAATACCAAAATTTTCTCTCCCTAGCTCTTATATGATCTGCAAGATACAGATATAAATTTATTCGGATAGGTAACAGCATTTACTACAAGAAAGTCCACGAGACCGCACACTTACGAGTTATAGCTTCGGAGATAGAAATTCTAGAAAATCCCGCGCAAAACATCGCATGATATTTTGGTTCGAAGGCTTCCACGGCGTGATGTTGACAAGGGTGGTTTCCGGGTTTCTGTCGTGTAGATCCATTTCGCTGGACAATATTTCGCCGGCGTTCCAGTCGGTTTCTTCAGGAAGAAACCGACTGGAACGCCGGCGAAATGGATCTACACGGCAGCAACCCGGAAACCAACCTTATGTCGCATACTATTTTGTTTACACCGATTTCTAAGGTGGTTCTCTCGGCAAACAACAATTAAAATCCATTTTTTTCTATCCCATGCCTTTATATGATCTGTGAGGTATAGTTTAAAAATTTTATTCGGATCGAGGATAACGTTATCTGCAAGATACCCCCGAGACTACATAATTACTACTTACAGTTTCGGAGATAAAAATTCGAGAAAATCCCGAGCAAAACATCGCATATTTTGTTTACAACGATCGCGAAGACGGTTCTCTCAGCAAACAACAATTAAAAATCCATATATTTCTCTTTCATGCTCTTATATGATCTGTGAGGTATAGATTTAAAAAGGTATTCGGATAGAGAACAACATTTACTACAAGATAGTCTCCGAGACCATATAATTACTACTTACAGTTTCGGAGATAAAAATTCGAGAATCGCCCAATCTTTTGATACCGTTTCATACGTATTTCCCATTAAGAACGCCTTTGAAATCTATGTGTATTCCATTAATGGAGTATACTTTTCCATCTTGTTTCACCTTTTGAACATACTACTGCAACATGAAAGCGAATTCGACTAACTAAGTGAGGCCATATGATGGTGTCTGAAAGGACGGTCTTAAGGGTGTAAATGCCTCTTGAGGAAGCCGTTTCGGATAGAAGAGAAAAGAAAGGCAAATACAGTAATTGGCAGCAAAGCGATCGTTTCCTGTAAAAGGGTCGAGAAACCACACTAGAAAATGCATCAGCCGAGGTTAAAGCGTTTGGCTTTTCGCACGTTCCATTGCGAACATCTCACAAGCAAGAAGCACAACCTTATCAGTGCTTTTCAGCAATGACGAAAATCACTATTATCTTCGTGATGTCCGTCCGTCCGGACGCATATATCACGGTAGAATTGGCAGAACTGATTTCAAGCAAATTTGGAACATAGAATACTCACATAAATACATGACCAAAATGACATATTTGGACCAAATCGTCTCAGCTGAGGTACCACAATTGCAACATAAACTTTTCGATAATTATGAATTTTGAAGGAATTGGTTAAATAGATTTCAACGAAATTTTATATAAAGATGTGCAACATAAAAAACAAATCAAGATGTTTAGTATAGATATAGAAATCAGGGCTGTCACAATACAAGAAATGATGAAATTTCTTTTAACACGTATTTGTTTTGAACTGATCGCATCAATTTATCCAAATTTAATATTTATAATTTACACATATACAAATCCATAACAGCATATTTGGACTGGATCAGACAAATAGGGGTGCTACAATTACAAATTAAGCTTTTTCAGTAATTATGGATTTGGAAGGAATTGGCAGTTTAAAGCGGAGCTAAAGAGCAGAGCTACCTCAATAAAAGGTAAAATAATATTTCTTTTACACGTACTTCTAGGGAACTGACAGCATGGATTTTAACCAAATATGGTGTGTGTGTGTGTGTGTGATCTTCCTATAAATAAATAACCAAAATATCATATTTCAACTTGGTCGACTAAACAGGGATACCACAATATGAAGGTTAGAATTTATATGTAACTATGAATTTGGAAGGTATTGGCTGAACCGATTTCAAAAAAATTTCGTGTGTAGGACGAGTATAAAATGGCAAAACGAAATGAACCTGTTAAGAACGGATTTAAAATGATGGGCTACCACAATACAAGAAAAATAATTTTTCTTTATACATGCAACCGCGATTGATGCCTTATGTGCTTCTGTTGAAATAGAGTCTGGTTTGTACGAGAGTATCTTTAGCTACCATAAACCAATATGGGCGAGAATTTGAAAAAAATTTATATTGTGTTAACCTATAATGTTAGATAAATTAAGTTCAGTATAATTTTGCTGATAACTATCTTTTTGACCTTCCGTTTAATATCATGCAATGTGATACACCTAGTAGAAAGAAAAATAAATTGCAACCGAGTAATTTATACATTTCCAATCTGTAATATTCTGCTTTAGTAAATAATATAATAAACTCCTGATGCTATTTTCTGATTTCAAAGCAAATAAATTAGCATACCATTATACTACGGCGAAATTGAAGAAAAGCACTTCTGTACCACCCGTGTACATCCCTACATGTTTGTATTCAGATTAAGCAGACGGTAATGTCGAAAATTCCAAATACTTGCGTAATACACTTCGTCAGTAAAATTGACATTTTTCATCAAAAAACTACTTATCACTTAAAAACAAACCGAGTATGATGTATTATTTGCCAGTAAGCATATATGAAATAAAATTAAATACGCAAAAGTTTGTATTCAGCCATATTAATTATACTTCGAATTCACAATTGTTTCGTCATTTACACCTCTCCCACTCTCAAGAAGCAACAAGGATCGAAATGACATGGAGATGAAAAGAAAACAAATTCGAGAAAATTCCCCATATTTTTCAAACGATTTTAATGGCGACACCACTTCAACCGAATAACGGTTTCCATTTTGGCGTGGACGCACGACATCCAAAGCGCATTTTATTATCCCGAACTGAAAATCGCGCAATTCCCAATAAAAAAAAACGAAACATTAATCAAGAATCACGAACGCAACATTTTATCGAATGGTTATAACATTCCACCTTAAAACCGTGACCCTGGGATCGCCGTCGAAGACCCTTCCTTTCCACCGCACAGCTTCGCCCCTTAAAACAGTTACATTCACGAAATGGACGTTAACTACAGGTGAGCGACTTCACCCGTATCTGTTTTCATCGCCATCGAAACTGCTGCCTTTCGAGATCGAACGGCGGAAGCATTCCAATTTTCCGCCTACGCATCAGAGCGCCACGCCAAATCTCTCGTTATTTTCTACACCTTCCTTCCCCACCCCAATTCTTACGCAAATTTCTCTGGGACGTAACCGACAGAATGTTCGGATTAATCGACCACATCGCGCCGTTTACGAAAACTTAACTCCTTTCGTTATAAAATGCGTGGCACTAATAAGGGTCCGAAAATGAAAATAAGGAGAAGAATATAATTGACGCGTTCTCCAAAGAGCCGGTCTGATAAAGAGGCAGAGACCTACTTGGAGCGCGATTTGAGACTGATTCCTATTAAGTTGCTCTTATGAGAGAGAAAGAGAGAGGGAGAGAAAGAGAAAGAAAGGGAAGGAGAGAGTTGAAAAAAGTTACCAGTTTCGACGTAAGGACATCCGCTTCGCAGCTGCGCATTGGTCTAGTTCTTTGATACCCGTTTTTTCACTCCAATTGGGTTCATTTCCCGCTTTTAAAAGAAAGAAGCTTTCCACCGCCCGATGCAATGCAATCGCGTGTTACCTCAACCAGCTCGTTTTGGCAACAAAATAAAAGAAGAGGTTAAACCTCAACAGTTCAAAGAAATGTCGACGAAAATGGAAAAACAATTTTTAATTAATTAAATTTGACTAAAAGGCATTATTATGATGCATAGAATTTTGTTAGGTAGATTACTATGGCATATGAATAAAACAAAATTAAAACAAAAGAAGGGTACATTTGCAATAGTTTTAATAGAATGAAATAAAAGATGCAATGGATATTATCGCTTGCTGATTACAACGAGTGAACGAGTGATACTTAAACATCACGCCGCAAAAGTTTTTTTTTGTTTTTACCAACTAACAATAAATAGGTAGAAATACGTATAATATCAACAATATTGCATGATAAAAGTGCAATTGCATTAATTATGCAATTCGTAAATCATACCTCAAGCAATAATTCGTTAATTTGCGTGATCCAATCAGTAAAAAAAATACTCGTTATACTACATTTTATTACACATTCAAGAGGCAAGTAGGGCGTCGAGAACGCGCTCATTTCGGACAATTAGTCGCCTGAAATACTTTCCTCACTAGATCAGTGTCCTGATTCTCAAGTGAGGCGACAACCAAAATTTGTGACAGACTGGTGGTTCGAGTATCTGCCGACGGTTACTAAGGTTGCGGATTCGAATTCTGCCTAGAACATGGATGTACTGTAACTGGTCCTGTGCTCTAGGCAGACTCTTTGGGGATACACAAATAAAATAAAGGCTCAGTTAAAGAGTAGTCGTAGAAACAATTCTGGCCCATTTTGTCAATATATTTGGCCACCAAGTTTGTGCAACAACCAACCCAACCAACCAACCCAATCAACCCAACCCAGTTGAACCAAGCAACCCAACTCCCATATAATACACATATATTTCATGTTTTCATTACAATCCCGTCCCAAAAACTCTTTAAAGGTTGATATTCCTGGACGTCAAGATTACATGTGAGCGTGAATATCTGATTATTTATCGTAGAATTACGTTTAAACGCCGTTCTTAATTAGCGCATTTACCAGGATTCGACGGTTGAGTTACTTTCTCACTAATTTAACAACATAAAAAAGTTTCAATTTATTGCAAATGATTTGGTCGGCTAGAGATCCCCTGCTGCGACGGGGCAAGTACCTGAGCTCGGTTTCGGGACGAATCCTCGAGTTTCGAACGGCTAATCCGAGTTAATGACGGTAGTGAGCTCTGAGCAGCTATCAGTTTTAAATGTGGTCCCAGCATTTTAACATGAGCCATTTTTATAAGCCAAAAATCTGATGTGACCACTACATGACTTTCTCCATATCTGTAATATTTATAAAAATTCCAAATAGGTTACGTAATAATAAAAATTTTAAGAAACTGCGAGAAAATTTGAGACTTTACAAAGAACAGAAATAAACTCAAACCATAGCCTTCTAATATTGGATATAGCCACAACGCTCCGACAATTAAGAAAAGAAAAAGGAGCGTTACTAAGACGTAACTAAGCGCCAATTGTTAACAATAGTCGTCGGTAGGTGGCGTGGTGGTGGCAGCTAAGAATATAAGATATCTATTAAAAAATGCATATATGGAAAAATATTTCAAACAATGGTTGTAGAAAATAACATTTCCTACAACTTTTATTCCAATACATTTTTACATTTATCAAATATTAAAGCAAATATTTCAAAATAACGAA
This sequence comes from Tanypteryx hageni, assembly GCA_028673005.1. NCBI lineage: Eukaryota > Metazoa > Arthropoda > Insecta > Odonata > Petaluridae > Tanypteryx > Tanypteryx hageni. The sequence continues at coordinate 39,894,422 of CM054115.1, forward strand.
TAAGTGACAAGAGTAAACACCCACTTCCGGTTGACCGATTTTTACCAATAACTAATCAGTTCTTCTGACTTTTTTTAAATGTTAAATATAAAATTTCGCATTGACCTGATTAATAGTTTTTGAGTTAGAACACCCACAAAAAAGCTATCACATACATACACACAAACATCATCGAGAAAATGGTCAAAACGTGTTCAGGGGACCTCAGAACGCGTATTTCCGTTTAAATCTCGAAGTCGATCTTTTTCATGAATACAATACTTTCCCCTATACTACGTATATGGAGAAAGTAAAAATGAAATGGAGAAATTACCGAATGCCTAAAAATGCGACCAATATTTACTATTTGTGGTAATGGAAAAGATATTCGTGCGTTCTCTAGTCTAGAGTATAAATTATGGAATTCACACGAAATAAATCAAAATAGCGCCACTCATGCATAAATAGGTCTTACATTAAATAGCTACGATCGAACCTAAGTAATTCAAAATTCTGCATGTGAACTTATAGATAAATCGACGAAAAATAGGAATATCGCAATTCATATTATTCTAAATACCAAGTTGAATAATTTTCAAATTTCTAGTGTACAGGGCAAAGACCGCGATGAGCAAGTTTAATACCTCTAGGAAAAAATCATGAATTCGTATGGAATAGAAGCTTTCTTACGTCACATACACTCGTAAAATGCTGTTCGCGCCCAATTTAGGATAGCGTACAATAAAATTTTAATCGCGTTAGGCAAATAAGTGTCACGTTTATACAACCGTGCGTAATAAAAATCCCGCTGGGAAAACCCGCGTTGGAGATGGGTATCTTGTATTGAGAACTCGCAAAAGAATTTCATCGAAATTCACTCTACTTCACCTCTTCTTACTACGATCGGAGCTGCAACACTGCTTAACGAATTCCGCAATGTGCTCCGAATACTTTCCACGCTTAAAGAACAAAACAAAGGCAGACAGCAAGTCGATCTGTAGCACCGATCCAAGGACGCGGATGAGGCTATTGACGGACCCAAATTACGTCCGGTTCGAGCTCATGCCTATCACAATGACGTTCAGAGGAGGCGAAAGGAGAGAACGCCACTCGGTCCGAGTGAAGCGTCCGCGTGACATATCCGCGAAGAGGATGATTACGCAATCGAGACTCACTCGCGCGTCTCTCCTCTGGATATAATACGAGACAGCGACGGAAGGACGCCCCTCGTCAATCGTATTTGGCAAACCCTATAAGGATTCCAAGCTGCTCATCGCAACCTGTTTACTTTTACTAAGTCTTTAAGAGTTTGTTTACTTGCTCGCTTCTTTTTTGTTTTTCCTTCTCTGCCTCTCTCTATAGAACATTTGCGTGCGGGCCAAATGAGCACACTGCGCTCAAGGCCAGGACAGAAAGAACGCAGCGCAAGGGAGATTGCAGCAGCTGGAACATTCGCGCGATAAATCTGAAAGGATTACTTCCATTCGGTTGGTCGATCTAGCAGCTACGCACGCGTAAATTTCGCAATACTTTTCTTATTTTATTGTTTTGCAAAAAAAATCGCAATATTTTTTCGCACGCGCAATTTTCCAAGCCTTCGAAAAAGTATTAAAACCAATAAGATTGAGCATTGGTTTAAGGGAGAGATTATTACATTTCGAGCAAAAAGGTCGATGATACCTACTTGGGAATGTAGCGTGAGAGGTCGATACCCAACTGAAATTACAATGCGAAGAAATAGGAGTAAAAGTTAGGAAATGAATATGGTGATATAGGCCAGTGTTTCTCCACCGATGGACCGCAAAAGGAGTTTGACCCACGAAATTTTGCAAAATTTAAGATCGGTTAACAATATTTAAAAATTGTCGCAAAAATATAGCGAAAACGTGATACTTTATAAAAACGAAACGTAATAAATAACTAATGATATTTTTATAAATTGCTTGATGTTTTTTAAACAACTAGGTAGTTATTTTAGTCAATAATATACTTACTAGAATTTTTCCCTGCCTAATATTCAGATATGTATTGATATATAGGTGGGCCGCGAAAACGCGGATAATTTTCTGTGGTATTATCAAAAAGGTTGAGAAACGCTGGTAAAGGCTACATAATCCTAGATATGGGCTGTCCATAAGAGGGCCGCAATTTATCATAGCCAGGCACCTGTGGACAGCTATGTTAAAAATGAAACACTGGAACACCATAATCGCTTGTAGTAACAAGATGAAGCAGAGCCAGAACGACTTATATTTAGAGACACTCTAAATTAGGCGGATCACTATTTTTTAAAATAAATTTTTACTTAAGATATAATTAAATGCTAGGAAACATACACACAAATAAGCAATCTTCGCGCGAATTTCTCCCGTGGGCCGCGAGTTGGATAGTCCCGTAGTACACAAAACCTCTTCTAATTAGCGATATCCAATTCGTTTATTTTACCTTCCAACGCGAGGTTTATTCGTGTTTTACTCCAGATTATAATCAATAAATTTTCGTTATTTGAGGTATTAATCAAAATAATAACTATAAGGGGTCGCGAAAAGTTAATGCACGGAGACTTATATCAAAATGTTTCTTACGGCATCTACTACAGGAAAACATGGACATTTTATCCAAATGGAAGTTGCACTTCCGAGGCATGAGCGTCCCTTGAGATCGGCGCCGTATAAATAATTCCGAACGAGGTCGGCGCACTCGGGTGCAGGATTTTCGCGCCACCGGAGATCGCGTTTGACCCTGACTGCGCTCCGTCCACGGTTCGCTCGTTTAGCGACGGAGCACGTATGCTCGCTTACCTATAGCGCGCGTCGGGAACAGGCGACGAGAAGGCGGCGGTTTCGATCTTTTTCCCCAACACGCTCACTCCCTCAGCACAGCCTCGGCGCACATTCCTGCAATGGAGAGGAAACAACAGAAATAAGAGGATTAGCTACGAATGAATGATTATATTATTTATTATTTCAATTACCTCATTGCGAGAGCTTCAAGTGCCTTAGGTAACGCGCATTTCAATAACAAAAAAGACTAACACACGTGACCTAATAATTAAAACGTTAGAATTGGGAGGCAGATCCGCTAACTACCTCTACCACCCAAACCGGATACTTTCCTTGCATAATATAACGAATAAATATAGCCCAGTCACTGAGAGAATGTCACGATGAGTTCTATGATGCAGTTATAAGGTGAGAAACAGGCTGAAGATCCGTGTTCTATCGTCCTGGAAAAAACCTCCAAGGCTTTAGTCCTAATAAAAAGTGGATGCAGTCCATCTCTCGAGTTAAAATGATGCTAGGCGGAACTGTGATAGCGTCCACTGCCCAATATAATTTGAGTCTTCCTTTCGGGGGGCGACCTATAGAAGCGATTTTTCAAACTATGTGAGAGAGATCATCATTGTCATGCGAAATCATACTACTATATATAACAAGATGATCCAAACAGAACTTATGATGCCTACTTTCCATTTAATCATTTATTTAATACTTATATTGGCTTTAATAGCTTTCAAGACATCGCGAATATGTAGGTAGCTCTTTGTGTTCCCAAATTTCATAATTTAGCGTTATAAAATAGGTACTACAAATACATTCGAACGGAACATTAAATTGATAACGCGTATTTGTGCGACAAAAATAACGCGTGTACATATTAGAATATACCGAATCTGAGTCTAACAATGGTTGTTACTATGGCAACACTCTCGTAATGAGTGATAAAACTGCAAAATCGCCAGTATTTACGCGAAATTCTAAGAAATACAATCGATAAGCAAAATTCTACGATAAAAATTAGAATCTTCATTACTTTTCTCAGAGAATAGTACAAAACTCGCACCGATATTACAATTCTAAGATATTTCAATGTGCAAGAGAAAATTACTCTGCACGATGATTTCAGATTTCCCATGAAAATCAAATGGGAAGGATAGTTCTTGGAATCGAACCCGGGGCTTCAATCTTCGCAACAAAAACTATCCTCGGGTGATCGGCCCATGTAGCAAGAGATTTTCAGCAAGTTTTATGAAAATCGGTCTATTGGTACAAAAGCTAATAGACAGACACAATGACAAAACTATAAGCCTATTTCCATTCTGGAAAGTAGGCTAAAAATAATTTAGTGTCTGAGGCGGTGTCCGGTCAAGTATAAGTACGTATCTATAACTCAAAAAGTACATAATACTGAGACAAGTGGAATGTGTCATTTTAACCGCAATCAAGGGTATAGGGTTATAGGTTGGTTTTTAAACCGATTCATTCCACAACTTTATTTATTTTATAATATTTTTTTCTTATTTTCCCCATTTAAAAACACTGAGATCAGTGTAGACTATTTTTCATTTGAACATTAAAATTACTAAAAATCATCGTACAAAATCAGGAATTGAACTCGAGGACGAAGAAAATAATGAAGTTTCATTTTCCTACGGTGAAATTTCTAACACGAATCGAATCTTTCCAAAATTGAGCTTAAAACTACAAATTTTTGAGTTTTTAAATGAAAACGTTTTCCTTTCCATTGCGACCGATATTATTGCCAAACTCAACATCGTAAGCCTATGACATTGAAATGAATTCACGGTCAGTTAATTATCCATGGAAATAAGATATGGCATAACAAACTAGTTCTTCAGTTTAAAATAGGTATTAAAAGACTAACTAGGGGAAGGAAGAGAGAGGGATGGAGAATGGGAGGAATGAAGAGAGAGAGAGAGGGAAGATGAGGGGAAGGGAGAGAGAATAGGAGTAAGGGAAAGAGAGGGAGAGAGAATGGAAGGAAGAGAATGGGAGGGAAGGAAGAGAATGGGAGGGAAGGAAGAGAATGGGAGGGAAGGAAGAGAATGGGAGGAAGAGAGAGAGAATAAGAGGAAGGGAGAGAGAATGGGAGGAAGAGAGAGAGAATAGGAGGAAGGAAGAGAAAATAGGAGGAAGGGAGAGATAATAGGACGGGAGAGAGAATAGGAGGAAGGGAGAGAGAATAGGAGGTAGGGAGAGAATAGGAGGAAGGGAGAGAGAATGGGAGGAAGGGAGAGAGAATTATAGGAAGGGAGAGAGAATGGGAGGGAGGGATAGAGAATGGGAGGGAGGAATAGAGAATGGGAGGGAGGGATAGGTAACGGGAGGGAGGAATAGAGAATGGGAGGGAGGGATAGAGAATGGGAGGAAGGGATAGAGAATGGGAGGAAGAGAGCATGGGAGGGAGGAGGAGAGCATGGGAGGAAGGGAGAGAAAATAGGGGGAAGGAAGAAAAAGAGGAAGAGAGAATGGGGGAAGGAAGAGAGAGAGAATGGGAGGAAGGAAGAGAGAGAATGGGAGGAAGGGAGAGAGAAAGAATGGAAGGAAGAGAGAGATGAAGAGAATAGAAAGGGAGAGAATGAGAGGAAGGAAGAGACAGGGAGAGGGAATGGGTAGAGGGGACAGACATGCAGAAAAACGACTTTATTTAGGGAGAGGAAGAGAGAATGCGAGGAATGGAGAAAGAGATGGAGGGAGGGAGGGAGAAAATAAGGAGGTGGAAAATGTATTTATTTGTTGTAAAGCATTGTAACTAAATGATATGTCACACTATCGACGTTTGACTATTCTTCTTCTCTTTGCTCTTCGTTTGTTATTGCTTTTATCATTTTTGTTCGTCTTCATGGTTTTATCTATGTTCTTTTTTGATTGGTTCTCATTTTCCCACTCACTCCCGATGTTTGATTCTTTTTTTCTGTTCGTTCTTCGTTTATTATAATGTTTTTGACATTTTTCAAAATATCACGCAGTAGTACTCCGGGCCATCTACTAGCAATGATAAAACGATCTTTATTTCTTCCAAATTGTGATGCAGTCCTTATCTTAGTTGGCGTGCTCTGGATCAACAAATATATCCATTGGATACGATTCATTAATTTGTCATGGAGTTTTGAATAAAACATTTGATTGTTCAGAACGAGTTATTCATATAAATATGACAAAGATTTCAATATTGTTAATGCAAATGTTGTTCAAAAATATTTTATTTGTCCTTAAAACGACGGTCGTGGTAATTAACATCGTGAATTTGCGTTTACCAACACATGCCCAATACAAATCAAAGATGTATCATTTAGGTGGGGATCAAAGCCACTAATTTTTTCCCACAAAGGGTACGACATTATCTAGAAAACTTCATACTGTGGTCCCAAGAATTAAAGCAACTAATTTGGAAAACATATAATTTGAATTCTTGATTGCTTTTGTTAACCCTTACAATTGGAGATGTTCTTTGAGCCTTTCGGTTCACAGAACCTTTGATGAATTTTGACGAAATTTTCGACACGTGCAAAATTGCACGCTAAGTTTTAAAGACGTTGAGCTTCAAAACTGATGATGCCTCGCGAAAAACAATAAGACAAAAGCAAGTAGAGCGTCAAAGAAATCAATAACTCGGGAATTTCTTTTTATATTCGAGAAATCAAAAATTGCTTAGCCACGGACCGATTCGCATGCGAATCCCACAGATGTCGCCTGCTAGCGTAAAGCCTGCATCCATGGTTCTGCTCGGTAAGTCGGGTAGAAGAGAAAGATATCCTGATTCACTTGACTGGAGAAGGGATTTTTCTACTTAAAAGACGACGAGAATTTCCTCCGGAATAAATCCTCCCGGGAAACATTCTAACACTAAATTCTTATCCTTAAAATCCTTCTTAGCGCTGATTTCCAGTCTGTTTGCTCGGGAGACACTTGGCATCAATATTATCATGGTCCATTACGGATGCGCTATTGGATAATATGGCGAAGTTAAAATTATACCCCATAGACCACGGTTTCTCAAAGTACCTATGGGCTGGGGCCTTCAGTGGTCCGCGAAACATTGAAAATGGGCCATTCTATGCGGAAATACCACAAGAACGTTTGCTGCATCGGCCGCATTAAGATGTACGGAATATAAATATTGAAAAATTGGATTGCTAAGCAACAAAGAGTCAGTCTAGGTAGACGGGTGGTTAGAAGATCTGCTGACGGATACTAATCCCGCCGAGGAATTCGTCACGTCAAGGTTGTATGTAATATGTGAACATGATTACCCAAATATCGCCCACAATAAAGACAAAGTAATTGCATACTTAATTAATATTTTAAAAGAAGAAATTCTGTCGGGTCGCAGAACGTTGTTTTTTGTGCTGCTGGGAAAAAAGTCCGAAAAACCTTGTCCTAGACCTTCCAAGATATATAAAACGAAACCTAGCAACTTACCATGCCTTTTCGAGAATCTAGAACGAAGCCTAAAAGTACTCGTTGGATTGGAAATTCTTGTTTAATGCTCATTTCAAAAAGGGGCCTTATTTATCATCATTTTCTAGGCGTACAGTAGCGTATAAATCTTTAAGATAATAATAACCAATAAAATCAAGCAACTTAGAAATTATCTAGAAAATATGAACAGTTCACTGGGAAATCAAATGTCCCCCCATAAATAACAGTATTGGGACAAACAGTACTACTTGTATTTCTCGCTTAAAAAAGGTTAAGTTTATGGAGTAAGGTCTATTATACAATTTTTTAGGTCGAAATAAAAATATGTATATAAACTAGCGTAATTGTCCGTCAAATATGACGGGATTATCATAAAAGTATTCCAAATATATATGATTTCGATATGAAAAATCAGTAAGATATGCTATGATCTGGTTTGGTTTTCATGCACAATCAAATCAGCGTTTTTGAAAGTTATGTTTGTTTTGATTACACTGTTTAAGTAATTATTATCAGGGGGCAAATGATTATCCAAATATTTGCTGAAAATAAGAGGAAAATCGAAATAATAAGATATAATGCATAAAGAAGTAGTTGAAATTTACTTAAAATATTTGAGCAAATTATAAGTTACTTAAAACTTATAGAATTTAACTTAATAAGTGAATTATTTTACTCTTATTAACTCGTAAAAAGCAGGATAAAATGTGAACGAACTGTCAATTTACCATCAAAGGAAAAGTGTAGTAACTTACTTACTATTAACTAAATACTTTCATGAACTGCAATGAGTTTTAACTATATTTTAAGATCGCACTTTTCTTTTAACTATATTAGTTTTGAAAATTTTTTAGAAAAATCACTTTAGTTAAAGAAATTTACATAAAAGTCATAAAAAGTTTTTTTTCAATCCTATTTGAAATTCGGTTCGAAATGTTCGCTGTATTACTAGTTAAAGAAATCCATTGAAAATTACGTTACCTATATTTCGTTCTATGAATTCCCATCATATGGCAATGGCGATTATTCAACAGTATAACATTTTTTATAACTAATTATAATTTATTATTGTTATTTTTGTACTGCAGCTCCTTTTAATCCTATACAAATCTTCTTCCTCTTTCTCAGTTTCTGCTCATTCCCATTCTCTTTGCCTTCCTCCCTCTAATTACTTAGTAGATTCAGTAAATAAGTTATACCCATGTATAAAAGTCTGACCCGTGTTAAAGAACTTAATTGGTGCATTTATTATGAGGCCAAGAATAGAATTCAACAATTGGGACAACAGCGGCCTAATATAAATAAAATGCGTGAAAACGTGAAAAATGGCATTAAAACGTAATTTTTTGAGATTTACGAATGAGATTTAAATTCTTCTCTTCGCATAAATAATGTAAGTTAAATACCTCATCCTTGAAATATTTTTAAATGCAAACGAAAAAAGTCTGCATGTCAAGGAATGGCTTTATGCGTGATTCATATGTGCGATGCGAATTTATAACTCCGGTTAATTATAAGATGCACTGCAAAAAAAAACAATGAAAATACTATAAAAACTTAATTATCAAAAATTTCAATAAGAAGTTAACTGAAAAGAAATTATGGAACAACAAGATTTTAATTATAAATAATTCGCGCGTCTTCTCTTTCTCTCGTACTAAAGCATTCAAAACAGACTTTCCTTACTTATATAGTATAAGGACTACAATACAATCTCAAGGTTTAACGATGACACGGCCGGCAAATCAACATATCTTTTAAAAGATTACAATTTTCCAATAAATGTGATTTAAACGTATAACTTGATCGATTTCGATCCGAAGGCAAAAGTTGACGACAAGAATAAGAATCTATGTTTATTTTTCTTTAAAATGGTCCAGGTCCGAAGATCGTAGGTCAATTACTTCTAATTTAATTTTGCAAAGAAAAAAAGCCTGCAAGTGAAAAAAGGTATTTTTAAGTGTTCACTTATGGGGATTTCTATAGAGCGTTCCGGCGGATCAACGGACGGACCAACGTACAGAATAAGGATATTATGTATATGATAATTTTCGATGACGCGCTACGAACAAAGAGAGGACTTCATTTCTATTTATGTAATCATTTTGCGCTTTTATTAAAAAACTTCTTTGTTCAGATGCAAATAGAAAACATTTCTTGATCTCAGTAAAACAAACATCTTTTCCCGTACGAAACTGCGTTTCCGCACAAGTTAAAAAAGAGACTACCAATGCAACTTTCGACAGAGCTCAAAACGCCTCTGACCACTGATGCCACGGTATTTTTAAATTCCTTTTGCAGCAACGCAATCACTAGCATTCGTTCAAACTTTCGAATTACCGCACAAAAGTTTAATTAACATAACGCACGTGTTTACCGCTCTCGGAAAGACGGAATTGCGCACGAAACACGCTTCTAGCCACACCCTAAGGAAAGGCTTTATATCTTACGACCCAATTCCTTTCTCTTCTCACCGCTCGGCAACAGCATTCCACGCTACCAACATTACCACCCTAGCCCCTCCAAACATTACGCACTTTTTTTTCCAGGCCTGCCAACATTCACCCAACATCCCTCCCCTCAAAGCTCCCATCGTTCAACCTGACCATTCCTTCTACCTCCTCCTCTTCTTCCTCAGCTCTTCTCAACTCCTCCCTCTTTCCCCGTCTTCTCGCTCCCTCTTCCTCCAAACCTCACAACCCGCTCTCGCGTAACGGTAATCTTTTTATAACGATTGCTCACGGGGAAGGAAATGGAATTGATCAAGAATGCACCGAAGGAAAGGTAATACGTGAGGAAACCGAAAACTGGGCCCATATCACGAGGACGAAAAAAAACGGATGGAATGCAAGGGAAATGGTAATTTTTTCGACGATTAAAAAGAGCGAACCTAGAGAAATGGCAATGCATCTGCGTATTCATGCATAAATTCGTAATCCTCGACGGCGGTGGTTTAACCCGTAGTCGAGCAATTAAAAATAAATGAATCATCACAGCACCGCCTTGTCACGAGCCGCGCCGCGTGATTTTCAAGCTCTATTCGAATCGTGTCTACGCCATTTTTCTTGGATCTGTGTCGCATTTCTGTATGATGAAATTTATTCGAAGAATATCCCTCCTTGTAGTGAAGAGAGTTTAGGCTAACCCCAGGTGATGGCGATTCACCAATCAATCATCATCCTCGATTTTCGCGGTGCTCAATCCATAAACGTGTAAGGAGTATACTCGTCGAACCGTTCCCGTATTACGTCGCGGAACGAGTATACTAGCGCGATGAATTGTAGTTATTATTTTATATCATGAAGAGTTTGAAAGATATCCTAGAATTTTTTTCCTGTTTTATAGGGAGTGCTTGAGTGAAATTATGTCCAAGAATACTGTTCCGGCATCCTGCCATAGCTTGGTAATGAAACACTCCCGCTTTTAAGGGTTAAAATATAACTCTTAGCAAACTTTCGTTCAAAGCCTATGATCCGATGAGCACGTCGCCGACCGGAGAAAATACGATAATAAACAAAGCCTCAGCCAAAAGAAAGCAAAGCGAGGAAAAAATTTCTCTCCCGCGGAGGAATAAAAAAAACGAGCGCGAATTCCTCCAATGGGAAGACGAAAGGAAAAAAGAAAAACAAACTCCGGAATTTTCTTGGATATCGCCGTTTTACCAAACTATCGAATCCCCTTCCCGGGGAAGTGTTTTCGAGGTCATCCTTTCCCGCACCTGTCAATAAAACTCCGATCGACTAGTTCTGCCGACGAGATCGGGGTCTACCCAACGTCGTCGCGATGTCCATTCAGTCCATTGAGAGGGACGACGTCGCCTCCGGAGGCGAGAGACCGGAGAAAGAGAAAGACCGGAGAAAGAGAAAGACCGGAGAGAGAGAGAATAAAAAAAACCTTCGTTTCGACGAGAGACACAGTTACTCAAATGGCGAAAGGGGGACTTCGCATCGCCCGCAACTTTCTTTCAGTTCCTTCGAAATAAGGATCAAAAAGAAAAGCACGCCGAGCCGGAACAGGTTGTCCGAGAGGCTGAGCTACACCGTCCCTATTCTTCTGGAAGGGGTGTCTAACGCTTAAAACGGACCGGAGAATTTTCCCAGGCAACGTTACGTACAGTTTATTCCGGTCCGGAAGGAGGAAATTTTTCAAGGATCGAAGAATTTTAATGATCTCTTTGAAAATATCACCTTTGAACCCTATTAATTCGTGGCCGTTGGTACTTATGCTTCATTTCGCATAAAAATTAAAGCCGTATCCATGCCATCAGGCAATTTTGTTGTAGCTTTACAATATTGATCAAGACAACAAGTTTAAATTTTTGTCAAGCAGATAATTACCCTTCGTAACCTTCGCGAGAGAGATAGCCTTATTTGCAATATCTAATTTCTATCAGATAGATTTTTCTGAGTTATACTACTTAGACCAGTGATACCCAAACTGTGGTCCGCAGGCCTCTGGTGGTCCGCGAGGCTACTATAGAGGATCCAGGGAAAAAATAACATCCTCACTAGGGGAGCCGGTAGTGTAGTGGTTAGTGTTGGCCCCACCATGATCTGCTGAAGCGACACCTGGTTCGAATCCTTATGAGGATTTATTCCGAGGACATGCGGCCCCCTATTTGTGCGTGTTGGAACTAAGGAGACGAGGACGAGCCAATGAGAAAAGAGAAAATGAGGATCGCGCTCAAATCAACACTCCGTCCTTCGGAAGGGACGTTAAGCCGTTGGCCCCCGTGGTGTTCTTCGTTAAGAAGAGGCTAAAAGCCGGCACCAGGTTTCTCTCCTCCCTTCCTGGCTATTCATTGCACTACTACTCTTAGATACCCACACCGCGCGGAGGCAAGAGGCGAATCTGCTGGACTCCAAAATAAAAAAATACATCCTCACTAAAAATCTATTTCTTGCAGTAATGAATAAGAATATCACAATATTTAAGGTGTGAACATTACAAACGATTACTGAGTGCATATTATTCCTTTGTTATAGCGCTAGGTTTCCATTAATAACGGAGTATCAAAAACAACTAGTAGCATGATGCGGTCCGCTAAATATTCGAAGGTTGAAAAAGGGTCCGCACGCTCGAAAAGAATGGGAACCAATAACTTAGACCATATAAGTCGTGCTCCAAAAATCCAGCAATATCAATTTCATTTTACTCTAAATGATGAGAGCAATTTAACGTATTGCAAGAAAACATCGTATTGAAAAAGTGAACAAAACAAGAAACTTGACATGGATGAGTCCTATCAAGGCAAAATTGAGAACAGTGAATCCTCCAAACGATAACTGTGAAATTTTCAAAGCTAATAGCACTGTAAAACGATAATTGCCTTCTAGATTAACCGCAAAGGCGCGGGAAAAAAATGTGGAGAAATTAAGGCGCGTTGGTTGATTAGAAAGTCGGAATATTTAACGCTGTTAAACTTAACGTGTATTCGACCTCCAACGTCGACGCTTAAAAAAACTTTAATAACCACGGCGAACGCAAAAAAATCCTTTCCGCCTCATTTCTGTTTCGTAGTGAAAAAAAGAACTTGTTTCACTGCTCTCCGTAGAAATCTCGTGAGAGAAATTGCCATTTTTTTCTTCCCAATCATTTTCACCAGCCACAGCGTGACCTTTATGGATCGACTTTTGAGCCTCGATTAAAACTAAAACGGTGAGTAAATAATAAAAAATACCTCCTTGCATTCAAAACAAAAGAATTCGCTTTTAAATTTTACATTTTTTCTCGGCCTGAATGAGAGAAGGTAAGTTCAGTTATCTGAGGAAAACGCTCCGATCACGGATCATTTATTCCCAGCGGGACGATCCTGCTTTCTCTGGCGGCAGTTCGTCACGGGCAGAGGGGGATGGGTAAGTGGCTTAGTAAAGCATGAAATGTTTTAAGGCCATTATATCCCTGGGGACACTAGGATTTTAACATGACGCGTTAGGTTCTTAGAAAGGTGAGTGGAGCCGATAACGGGAGAAGGGCGAAAGGGTTGATGGACTTGGTTGAGTTCTAACTCTAGTTCGTACCTAGAATGAACTTGAAACAAAATCCCTTTCTAAATGCCAAGATGTCGCGACCAAATGACATTAAACGAAAATTGATTCGGAGTAATGACAGGTGAATGGCTTTAGAGGCTTCGCCCGAGAACCTACTTACGAGTATATGGCCCAAAACAACCACGGCCTTCGGTAAAATATGAGTTTAGAGAAGGAGATACACAACATAAAACGGTGAGAATTTCCCGAAATGCTAGTCCGATTCGTCATAGACCCATAAATACAAGTGCTTAATCCTATGTGATAAATTTGTCATGGATCTAACTTTAAGCGCGCGAAGGAAAATCAAGCACCCGCCATAAAAGTGGCTTTCCGATTATCCGAAACTACCTTTACTTTTACCAATAAACTCCGTCCTTTTACTTAAAAATTCGCTTTCTCTTATTTATCCCATTAAATAGTTACTTAACTGCTACAATGGTACATAACGTTAACCGGAAAATTCTTAATAAGTGAAACATTGAATTAAAATTCGCGCCGTCTTCCTCTCAAAAAGGAAAGACGGCTTAGTTTTTTTCAATACGACTTCCCAAACAAGAGAGAAAAGACGCACACATCATGCGTGTATATATGCAAGCCAGAGGCGTTCTTTACTGTTTATGCAATCATGTCAAAAAAGATAAATATTGATAGCGTAGTATAATGTCTAAGAACTGAAAAATGACATGCCAGCAGTGATGCGTAGAAAATACCGAATTTTTTATTTACCGACTTATTTCCTAATCAGTTGTAATTAATAAAAAAATCGACAATTATTTAAAACTTGCCTCACTCGAATATTAGTAATATAATCTTTATGTTCACGTTCATTCCTTCGTCGTAAATTACCCATTTCTTTTCACTTACAAACGCTGTGTATATACGTAAAGAAAATAGACGTATTTATGTTAATTTCTTCGTCGTGGATTATCCATTTACCAAATAATGCATGCGCACCAAAGAAAATGAAATAAATTACTTATTTACAGCAATTACTTATTTACTTCAGTTGCCACTAAGATTGTTTTCGTTGACAACAACTAAAAAACACGGGAAATTATTCCCAAGTCCAAAGTAAATTTGGACTTTCTCGTTTAATTTTCTTGTAATCGGCTACTCCTTCGATAAAATGTACTGAACAAAACATGCTATTTCACTAGTTCTACAATTCTGTTCAAAAACTTTTTTGTTTTAAGTGATACTTAAAGAAAAGTTTGCTTTTGTCACCAGTAAAGTGGCACTCCTGATTAGGCTACGTGAACCATTTATATCATTTTCTAAAGACAAAATTTCATTCACATCCGCTCAGTAGTTTCTGAGATGAAACATGCGGACAGACGGACGGACACGACCTGACCATAAGGCGTTCTTTGTTTACTTTTTGTAAAGAACGCCTAAAAATCAATATTTCCTCTCGAAAAAATATATTTTTGTTTCAAGACAACTTTTAGTTTAAAACATATTCCTTTCAAACATGCACCCGATACCAAAACACATTCTTGTTAAATTTCTCCACATGACCATTTTACTAAAAGGAAATTCATTCTATCTTAAAAATCAATCGGTGAACAAAGCAGATGCCAAGACATTCGTACTTGACGAATTCTAAAAGAGAATAACAAACGATCGGAAAGACGGAAGAAAAAGAGGGCTAAATTCCAATAACTTAGCATATAATTATTAAATCACACACAAACGCATACTGAGTATTACGTACCAGACATATCAAAACGTACTCCGATAGCGAAACAGTAAGCGCAGAGCATCTGTAACTTGAATGCGGTGCAAAATGCTCAAGGGCGACCACAAAATCTTGGCACTATTTTTTATTATTAAGAGGCAAAAGTGACCGAGGAGCGAGAAGCGGGACACGGATAAACAGAAGGGCGGTTAAAATTCACTACATCAAAGGAAAGCCGAAGAGATAAACGACAATTGGTCGAAACACGTCACCAGATGACGCGACCGTCGACGGTTGAAATTAGCTTCAGGCGGAATCCAAAGATACAAGAAGCGATCGAAGAAACGATAATGCAACATGAAAGGACGACGGGGAATGTTTCCGAGAAATTTGGTGAGACACGAGCCATGTGAAGTATCAGTCATGATTCGATTTAGAAGTAAACGAGAAAATGATGACGCACGGAGATTGGTAATGATTGCTCCTAACGATTCACTTTAGCCGATGAAAACGTTTAAAAATTCACAATCTAATGAGACTGCTAAGTTTGCATCAAAACAAGTAAATCAAACTCAACTTCGCAAAATCAATCATCGGTGAATTACTAAATATCGGCTATTTTGTAGCTAAAATGTACATAAGGTTTAATTCCCGATAGTAGGCTAAAACAACATATTCACAATAAAATAAAAAGACATTCTAAAATAATATAACTAGTCGAGTGATGGTGCCTACAAACTGACCTTAAACAATTAAAACCGCTGGATAAATAGAGATTCTAGACAATTACGAATTTAAAAAAATTAAAAAATAAAATATTTTATTGTTTCACGTGAAGTCGCCCTTAAAAGGAGATAACAAGAAAAATATTTCCGACTATTTGTCCGTTATAAAAGATTTTGGTGTCATGTTTTCAATTCATTACTATTTATTTACATAACTTAAGTTTGCATATCAAAGCCTAGAATATGATAATGTCACCTTTTCAAGGTAGAGCAGCGCTTAAAAAAATTTCGAATTATGGAAAATCCTCTAAATAGTAAAAATGAAAAGTAAATTAATCAGGAGACCAAAATCTATTCAACAATAATTTCAATGCAATCGTCAGTTCAAGAGATATGAGGGAACAAAAAAATTGTCTAAATATATATATATCGGACGAACGCATATAAAAGATTTTATAATAATGGATGAAAAACCTAAATTGCATGGGACCATGCGGATGCGGAATTTCGAAATCCCTCCATACGGCGGGCAGTATTTGGCGATTTCGAATTGTTTGGAGGGCCGCATAAGATAAAAATTGGGCCAAGCATATTGTTGAAGCTTAAAAAGTACACGACCCATTATGGTACACATTTTAATTAAAAATAAAACATCCTACAACTCCTAGACAATAAATAATTTGAAATTTTTCTTATCTCTCTTGTTATTCCATGATTGCCTAGTACGCGAAGACCCTTCCACCAACTGTAGAATCAAAGCAATGACAGGGCTCCATTTCTGGGCCGCCAGGAGGCGTGTTCGAGATCTCCGTTTTAAAAAATAACCCTTCCTTTTAAATTGCGAAATTACCCCCGGAAACTCGACGAAAAAATTAGCGCGCGATCCCTACATTATCGTGCATTTTGAACGCCGTAACAATTTGTCGCTTCCATTCACGACACGATAATATCACACGAGTATGTCATCGAGTGAACGAATGAACATCGCCAACCGCATTTCCATTCCCGGATTCAAACGACACATTAAAAAAAGCCGTCGGCAATTCCTACAAAGCTTGGCCAACCGCCTTTAACCTTCGCGTCAAAAAAAGACAAGATGAGGAGGGAGATGTCTCGAAGCGCAACTAATGCCTCTGCGTATAGTCGCGTTCTGCCGACTTCAGCTGTTTTTTTTATTTCCTCGTTTCATCGCGCGCTTTTCTTCTTCTCGGGGGAGGAGGTGGAGTCGCAACCTCCCCCTTCTAGCGTATTCCTTTTCGAAAGGCAAGCGACGTGTGGAGACGGTAGAGAGGGAGAGAGGAGTGGAGAGGGAGAGAATACGCGGTGGGTGGGGAAAAGAGGTACCGCCGAGACCCATTAACCCACTCGCAGAATAGGCTGCGGAAAGATACCTCGGTTAATCCTTAGGAGATCTTTTCCTGTATCTTTTTATTCAAGAAACCTTTCGCCGAAAAAATAAACTGTTACGAGGTTACCGAATGTACATGCTCGTGATAATTTGTTTTTTCGAAAACCTTAGCCGCCGAACGAATTGTCCACAGGGTATTATTGCAGTGGCAGAAATTTTTTCATGGTTTTCCCTACCTTAGTTCGTGTACTTTTTCACACTACAACAAATTAAACGAAATAATGTATTGCGACGTGATACAATAATTCTCACAGGAGACTCCGGATGGCTCGAAATTCGTCATCCAACTCCTTGGAAAATCACTGGCCAACGTTTCAGAGGATATCCTGGATATGTCTAGACCAGGGATCTCAAACTGGCAGCCCCCGTACATTTATACGGTCCGCGAAGTAAGCAAGTTTACACTAGATGGCCAAACTCAAATGTATTCTTATAAAATATTTCACGTAAATCTAAGAAATTTAAAAAGTATATTAAACCAGCACATTCATAATATAAGTAGTTTATTGCAAATTCTGATTTATAAAAATTCTGCACAGGTGGGGTTCCTCCCGCAGCCAGCGTGTTTCTTGCGTGTCCAAAGAACCTAACTATCGACGCCAAAACTAAAGTTTTCTAATGAATAGGTTTAAGACCGCTTCATAGGGTTTTGGTGACTTCTTACTTGTGGAAGGGGAGAGTAAATGTCCAAAGAATATGAAACGGCGTGAGAACTGGGAAAGTATGCGGCCCGCACACCGATGTGAGTTTTAGACCCATGGTCTGGACAAGTGGTCGGCAACCTATGACCCGCGAGTCAATGAGTGGCCCGCCATCACGAATTGTGTGACCCACAAAGGTGAACATGTTTAGAAGGGTTTATGTTTTGAAAATAATAGAGTAATTCAATCGTCAAAAAGAGTTAATATAAACATCCAGGTTTGATTCTTCTTTTCGTTCAAAAATCTTAATTGATCCATCGCACGTTCCAAAAGCCATTAATTGACCCACCATCAAGAAAGGTTGTCGATCACCAGTGGTTCCCAACCTGGGTGCCGAGGCACACTGGGGCGCCGCAGCTGATTTTTAGGGGTGCCGCGATAAAATTAGTTTTGTAAATAAATGGATGTGTTTACAGGTAACTAGGGCATTAATATTTTCTCTAATAATTGATTATAGTGTGGTACCAACAAATGGATATGTCCAAACGTAATATTCGTTAGTGAAAATATAAAAACCTTGTTTGAAGGCTGGGGTGCCGCGAAATTCTGCTTATCTTTGAAAGGGTGCCGCGCCTACAAAAAGGATGGGAATCACTGGTCTAGACTCTAGACCGCCCAACAAAAATTTCCTCTAAACGAAAATGAATAGAAAAAATGTCTTAGCTAACACATGTATGCAATATTTTAGCCGATTGGAAAACGCCGACTCAGTTACAACAACAAGAAAAGGATCCAAAATTTCCATAGCGGAAGGCAACACTTAACCAGTTTTAACTCTTAATACTTTGCGTACTACGGAGATTTTCACTTTCTTTTCAGAAACGTCGGGTATGGAATACGGTATCTTTCGTTTTTCATACAGCTCATCCTTTTTTCTCTACATCTTACCCAAAATAATACTGTTAAATAATAAAAAATAAAATCTGCAATCACAGTCAAACCTCGATTTAGCGCCACGTTTGTCCATCACTGACATTCACGTTAATGCGGGGATGACCGTAAATCAAGGCACAAGCTAGCTCTATGTAATCATAACATGGAAGTTCTGTTCACAACGATTCATGGGCAGTAAGCGGGAGTGGCGCTATATAGGAGGGCGCTAAATCGGGGTGAATACATTTTAAAAGGTGAAAATACAAAGTGTGCTGGAAGGGTTATAAATGTTTCAGCGCCCCGAACGCAAAGCGTTAAAAAAAACACCGAAGGATCATCCTTGTGGTGCGGATTGATTATAGGCACGGAAAACTTTCAACGTTAGTTTATTTGCATATATATGCCTTCTGGTTCTGGGGATCGTTTCAATCGAACGTCTTCGGAAGCCCGCTTGTATAAAATTCATAAGAAAAGGAAGGGTTCGTCTGAAAGGATACGGAGGCAAGGAAGTAGAAACTCGCGAGCGGAAGCGCGCATTGTCACACATCACGGCCATCGACAAGGGGAAGGGAGGGAGGGTCCGTTTTAAAAGAACCGCGAGTGGCTACCGGGTGAAAACACGCTTTTGCAATCGCTCCTTCTTCAGAGCGATTGACGAATGGAAGGAACGCTGGAAATTTCCACCGCGCTAAAAAGGTAAGAGGTTAATGGATAAGGATAAAACATTTAATAGTTAACTAACCAAGATACAGCGTTTGAACTCGTTCAAAACAACTGTTTCGTTAAAATTACCTCATTCCTCCGAAAGAGGATATACGAAGGCATTAATTAAGGCTTGAAATTTAATTTCGTAACCTAAATTTTACGCACCAACGATAAAACTTGTATAATTTCATAACATCAAACTCAAAAATTAAGAGGATCAACTTTAATATAAACACCGTTCAATGAAAACACACATAAATAACATCACAAACATCAAGACATGGTAATATAATGTTCCATAAATATACAATTGGGGCGAAGACTCCGTGAGCAGAAGACAAACTTCCATCAAGCATAACCATGTTAAACATTCTGGAACCGGTTCATAAGCGAACCCACGAGCTCCATGAAGCTCTTGACAGTGTGTGAGAAATTACAGATTCAAATTCTCACGAGGAACAAAGAACTTACGAAAAACATTAACCTGTTCGCCACGCAATAAAAAACTTCATCTCTAAGAATGCACTATGATGAAAGTTGAAACATTTTACACACTTCTAACCGCGCAATATGGCAACTTCTTCGCTAACATTTATAAAAACCGATTGAAAGTAATTAGATGTAAAAGGAGTAAAGAGACTTTCGAAGAATCCCGGTCTCGTAAAAACGGACGCTTATTGGGGTATCTACATCCACAAGTTACCATATCATTAATCAAAGTGGCAGGTAGCAGGGGATGCGTTGTACTAAACCCTACCTAACAATTTACTCTCGTGGGTTTCAGTCTCCAGTTATGATCTCATATTGTCCCGGGGAAAAAACGCTCTGTCCTACAATCAATCTCACGTATTTTATCGTGCGTTGGTGCTTCAACTATTCTCAAAACCTGCGGCATGGGAAGGATACTAACCCAAATACAATAAAATACATGAGAATACACTTTTCCATGAGTTAGCTTACCGTCGCAGTGGGGTCTAAAACTCGAATAAAATATAAATTGTGTGAAAAATGAATTTCGGATACGCCACAAGCAACGTAGGCCTCGATTCGGTAGACCGGAGATATTTCGTTATATGTGCAAGCGGTAGTTAGCCTCGGGAGAAAGTCGACAACTCTGAAATG
Organism: Tanypteryx hageni; assembly: GCA_028673005.1. Lineage (NCBI taxonomy): Eukaryota > Metazoa > Arthropoda > Insecta > Odonata > Petaluridae > Tanypteryx > Tanypteryx hageni. The sequence continues at coordinate 39,914,868 of CM054115.1, forward strand.
AAAAAAAACGGTTCATTGCCGGGGTGGTCCTTGTTGGACTCATTTCCCTAATGGTCAACGCGGCCTTGCACGCCCATGGGGCAACCTCACCCCATTCCCACGTCCCAGGACGGAAGGACAGTCGACAATCATCAAAATCTCGGGATGAAAATTGACGATGTCCGTTTTCAAACTAAATACCTAACATCCGCGGACGTTTACGAGGTAGAAGCGTACCCGTCCAAATCATTCATACGCACGTGTTACACAAAACACCTAAAAATTAAATCCTTATCGTTATAATTATAAAGCATCTATATCAAGAATGAGGCTGTTTGCTGCCCATCGCACCCTTTCGAAAGGATGCCAAATTCAACAGGAAAATGAGGAAACCTGTTACAAATGGCAATCAGTTTTGATCTCGTTTTCATCTGATAAATATTCGATGTTTATTGAACCTCAATTTATACATAGATGACGATAGAAATGATCATGGTCTTAACAAAAAGTTTAATCACAATTTCCCAACGAATGGATCAAATTCTGTATGAAGACTGACTGGAAGTTATATATTCTGGGAAAGATGTATTTATATTACATTATGATATGCTTTTGTAGACAGGCCTTCATAGAATAATAATGTTTTAGATTACGTTTCGATAATCTGAAAAACATAGCATCAAGATTACATTTCTGCGTCAAATATAAGTTAACTGGCTAATAATACTAATAAATGCTCACAATATCCTTTGATATAAAATCAAATTGATAACTCAGCATATCAACTCGATAATGGGTTATCGTCTTTAAGAAAAATTAAAAATTTGAAAATAGTCTACATTATCGCTGGTTTTAAAAGCACGAAACGATGGAAAATAATACATTTTAGTCTACTGTCAAAAAATCTTTTAAGAGGTTTAAACATCAACATCATTCACAAAAATAAATTAATACAGCAAACTACTACATGGAAATAATTCCTCCTTAGAAGCAATTATTTAATTTCTACATAAATTAAATTAGTCATTATATATATATATATATATATATATATATATATATATATATATATATATATATATATATATATATATACTACAGAGCGATAAGCCTTCTGTCACACACTTCGAAGATCATCACGAGGATTCTTAATAAAAGGCTGGAAAAAGGCAGAATAAATGCTTGGGGAAGATCAATTCTGTTTCAGAAAAGGACGAAGAACTAGAGATGCTATAGGGGTAGTTAGAATCATATCAGAAAGGGCAATAGAGTACAGTCAAGATATCTGCATATGTTTCGTAGACTGGCAGAAGGCCTTTGATAGAGTAAATTGGGTAATGTTGATGAAGATATTAAAGGATATAGGTGTAGACTGGAAAGACAGGAGACTGATCAGGAATCTATATGTGAATCAAGTTGTAAAGGTCAGGTTGGAGAATGCGGACACCTGCGGAGTAAATATCGGTAGAGGAGTAAGACAAGGCTGCTGCCTATCACCGACCCGATTCAATATATTATATGGAGAAAGTCTAATGCAAGAAACGTTGGAAGGTACAGGAGATTTCAAATTTGGAGAAAGGATTATAAGAACAGTATAATATGCGGATGATCAAGTACTTCTAGCAAGAAAGGGAGAGGAATTCCAGAAAATGATAAATAAACTAGTAATAACAGGTAGAAAATACGGTATGGAAATAAATACAGAGAAATCCAAGGTCATTTGAATATCAGGCAAAGAGGAGAATCTGAACATAAGTATTGGAGGAAAGCCTTTAGAACAAGTTTCAGATTATAAATACCTTGGAAGCATCATAATAAGAGAAGCAAAATGTACGGATGAGATCAGGACTAGAATAGGAAAAGGAAAAGCGTCTTTCAGAAGAAAGAAACACCTATTTACGGGGAATATAAGGGAAGGTATCCGCAAGAAGTTCATAAAATTCAACGTATGTAGAATAGCTTTGTACGGGGCAAAAACATGGACGCTAAGGAAAAATAACATCAAATACTTGGAAAGCTTTGAAATGTGGACTTGGGGGAGAAGAATGCTGAAGATAAAAAGGACAGATAGGATGAAAAACGATGAATTGCTACGAAGAGGAGAGAAGCGAATGATTATTAGACTATACAGACTATCAGAAAGAGGAAGGTAAACAGAGTTGGACATTACCTGAGGAGAGAGTGTATGATTAAAGACGTTTTAGAAGGAAAACTGGACGGAAAAGGGGAAAGAGGTAGGAAAAGGTTCAACTGACAGACGATTTGAAAGGGAAAGAGATTTATCAAGATATGAAGAGGACAGCGGAAAATAGGAGTATATGGAGAACCAGGTTTAACCATGAATAATCACGGGCCTGTCTACGGACAGACTACCTAGGATAGATATATATATATATATATATATATATATATATATATATATATATATATATATATATATAGAACACAAGTTTTAACATCCAAAAAATTGCTAAATTGCTAAAAAATGCAAACACGGCCATATTATCTCGAGCAAATCCTTCAAAGATGATAAAGTCTGTTTGAAAAATAGCGTAACATGCCAAAAATCCTATAGATGATGTTATTGACAACATAGAATCTTTCACCATATTCGCTCACAAAAACACAAAAAGACCTTAATAGGAAAGGCATCTAAAACACAAATAACAAAATAGCCAACCATCTTAAAATAAAGAAACAAAATGGAGGAATGGATGCAATTTGAAATCAAACAAATTGACCACTAAGATATGAACTCTGTAGTATTTCCCTATTATGGAGTTTCATCAAATATCGGCCTCTTTAATGAATTGAAAGAAATAAAATATTTGTTGACTAATTAACTACAAGAAAATCTTACATAAATCTTTTCCCTTATCCCCTTTCGAAAACAACTATCAGCTACTCAAACTTTCCTAATTCACATTCCCAGTACATATTTGTCCAGATACGATCGTTGTTATTAATGCGTACTGTTTTTGTGTATTATTTTTTAATGTCGATTTTACACTTTATAATGTGTTTAAGACATTTTGCCATTTTTGAAACAATGCATAAATAAATATATTCTTCCCATAAAAAAAACGTCGTTTGCAATATAATTTCGCTTAACTATCTTGTATTGAAAAGTAAGCCTGTAGTTCAGAAGAGAAGTACATGTAGTAACCACGACGATTTATTCCATTAAGGCATCCGACTTAGATTGAACACACACTCTCTCTCTCCAACGGAGATATCTTCAAGAAAAAAAATAAATAAATTGGAAAAGTGGAGCGACGGGAGGGGGTCGGTCGTACCGCCGAAAACTGCCGACTTTCGCGTCCGTAAAAAAGACCGGAAATATGCCCTCGGGACATAAATCTCCCAAAACGCCGCGGAGGAAAGATTTCCTGGAAGCTTATAGTGGGGCAAGCGAGTCGGTGGCCTTGATTGAGTCTTTATGCGTGTGAAAGGGAGTGCGTGAGGAGAAGGAATAGGGCATCATTTTTTGCGAGGGAAAGGCGTAGAGTTGCCATGACGATAAAAGAGGAAGCAAAACAATGAGAATCGAACGTAAATAAACATGATCGAGCAAAATCGTAATGCAGGGACGATGCAAGGATATTAAGAGCCCTGGGCCGGCCTTCGACCTTGCGTCCCACTCTCCCCAAAACGATTGACTTTCGAAAATGAAGTCGCGCATTAGTAGGGATCAAAATTTTGGTGTTCGCCAAAATCTGTGTCGCTCTATAGCCGACCGCCTAGTTTGCCTGGCGGTTGCACCGCCCATATGCAAATGTGTGAGAAGTTTGGAATTGAAAGATGGAGAAAATCGAGATTTATTTTTCGAGATGATAAAACAAGGATTATTTCACACGTTGCACTTTTTGAAGCACGAGTGTTCAAATACTTAAGCATCCTTTTGACCATCCCATATTTATGGATATGGGATGCAAACGAAGATCAGTTGGATTGGCGAGGGTTTTCGTGAAGATATATGAACCTCGGGAATCATTTTACTTCCAATTCATTATATAATTTAGCAGAAAGTAACATTACCATAACAAAGACAGACTTCACCATAAATATTTTTTGTTAATAACAAACCAATCTTATCTTGTAATATATATATATATATATATATATATATACATATCATTACATCAACACTGCACGAAATCCCGTACCAATTGAAATGATCTTCCCTTACATCGCACCTCTCCCAGCCAGGGCTGTTTGTTTGTACACGTTGTTAGAAGATATTGCCAAATAAAACGCGCGCTTCAAAAAAGACCCGCGAGAAACGGACACAAAATGACACATGCGGCAGGAGGTGGACCCAGAAATTTCCCGAACGAGTTCCAAAGAAGAGGCAGCGTCTCTGATAAATAAGTATTCTTCATGGCTGGATTTCGTTAAAGACGAAAAAAGAAATGTTTGATAAAAAGGCATTTAAAACTTATTATTTTAAAATACATGTAAAACGCATCGGGTCCCTGGATCACAACGAAAATACAAAAAAATGTCCCGAAGAACTGTGCAAATGTCCATTCTTCATTTAGAATTCTCCTCCCTTCCACTACGATACTTTCCATAAGAGCTGAGCTTCTGCGACTCATAAAGCGATTCGGTATAAAAAGACACAAAGTACACATATATAACAACCTTGGCTTTAACTTAAACTACCTGAGAGCGGTCCAACACATATTTTCGGTTGACATTCGTTCCGATTAAATACAAAGGCAGAATTTATATATAGACACTTTGAAAGAGAAACATGAGTGAAACCAGAGGTCTGCTAAGAGATATAGAGCTGTCGACGGCAATGAATTTGTTTGCATTCCCATAAAGGAATACGAGCATACAAAATATATTACGAAGGTTTTATTGCTATGGAATGGTAGGCTCCGCAAATAGATTTCATTAAATGAAGACGATATCGACCAATAAATTCAGGAAACCTAATAAAAGCTGACCCCTCAGATTTGTATTCGTAGCTTCTTGAGACCAGTGATATGGCCGATATAAATATATATGTGTGTGTATATATATATATACACACACACACACACACACCCGCACACTTCTGTGTGAAGAGAGGAGAGGAGCGATTGCTTTCAATTTCATTCTTACTGAAATTCTCAAACGAGAATAATTTCCCATAAATATTCCATGCTAATTATTTTAATAGAAAGGCTCAATGAGTTCAATTTCAATGTCGCTTAGCGACAAGCTGAGAAAAAGAAGCATGATGGAAGAGTTTCACGTTGCCACTGAGCCACGTTGTCAGCCACGCAGTTTTACAAGGGCACGCTCACTTGCATCTCAATACTGCCGCTAAATTCCTTTGGTATGACACTATAAAACAAATAGCTTCACGAATAAGCTAACCCGTAAATAATATAATATCACTTTCATTTTCGTAAAAATAATTAAAGACGCACATGAGAATAAATAAGATCTCATAAAATTACAAATTGGTTCTTTTCATAATCACAGAATAAATTGATGTGGGCAACACATGACTTTCTCCATATTTAGATGGCAAATTACATGTTGTTAGCTCTGGAATCGTTGTCAATATTTACTTCCGGTTGACAATTAAGAAAAGAAAAAGGAGCATTACTAATTGTAAGAGTTAACTAACCGTCAATTGTTAACAATAGTCTTCGGTAGGTGGCGTGGTGGTGGCGGCTAAAAATATAAGATATCTCTTAAACAATGCATTTATGGAAAAATGTATCAAACAAAGGTTGTAGAAAATGAGATTTCCTACAACTTTTATTCCAGTACATTTTTACATTTATCAAATATTAAAGCAAATATTTCAAAATAACGGATAAATGATAAGAGTAAACACCCACTTCCGGCCGACCGATTTTTACCAAAAACTAATCAGATCTTCTTAAAACATGTATTGCCGTTGAAATCTCGAATTCGATTTTTTCATGAAAACAATATTTTCTCTATATTTCGTATATGGATAAAGTAATAACTGTAAATTCCGCTAAAAAGTTTTATTAAAATATTTTTAATATAACCTTTTCACGGTAGTCACAGTTATTTTTTCTGTGATTATGCTGAGTGACTTCCGCAAGGTGGAGCACGATTTTATCGATATGGTTCTTTTTATTTGAGAGATGTTAATTGATACCGTTATATAATATCAAAGTAATATCAAAAAATAAATTCAATATATGCTTACTCATCGTAACGATGAAGTTCACGGCCAAGTTTCGATAAATTTGAATACATTTTTTATGCTCAGTCGCCCTAATTTGTCTCGTTGAAGTATAATATAATAGTTATTGGACAAGTTAGGATCAGATTAAACGGTCTTTTTAGGATTTTAATAGGGGAAATTAGCGACAGAATAAATCCACGTGCGAAGAGAGTAATTTAAAAAACCGCAACATTCCACCTCCACCTTTAGGATTTCCGAGAAAATAGCGATGAATAAATCTATATCTATAAATCTGAAATTCTGTTTGTTTGTATGTTTCTTTGGCCGCTATACAAATACACACCTTTAAAGATACCGTCACGAAACCTCACATAGATATATAATTTTACCCTACGAGTAACATAGGCTATATGGCAATAAAAAATTGGAGGGGTGCTTAATAGTGGGGGAAGAGGGGGGATCAATTCAATAAATGCTGTTTTTCATCTATCGTTGAGAAAATTGTTATTTATGTCAGAATAATCTCATATGTTTAGAAACTTCATAATAAAATGTATTAAAATGTCGTTTTTTAAGTGTATTCAATAAATTACTTTTTAGAAAAAATATAAAAAAGTTCTACTGTGGAAAGGGTCCGAGCGCACTTTGCAATACCTTCAATTACAAAACATTAAGCTTCTGAAGCAATGCTGATAGATAAAACTTAAGCGATGGTTGAAGTATATTCCCAGCATTTTGTACACTTAGCCGTGGCTTAAAATGGTCCCGGGCAACGCGAGGTACTTCAGCTATTATGTTATGAAACAGTTAATGGATTTCAGTGAACGGTTCGCAGACGAACAGCGAACGGTTCAATCCTAAACTTCTGCGTCAAACGAGACGGAATATTCGAGAGAGGTGGTGGGAGGAGGGAGACTAAGAAGATTTAAAAAAACTCGAATTGATAATCGCTACGTTCCGGAGACTTCATTAGGGAACTGAAGACCGGATGGCCTCGAAGTTCATCCAATGGGTAACGCCTAACGGATCTGGGGCGTCCGATGTAACCTTGGACGAAGAGGATCATCGATTCCAAAACCTTCCTCTTACGCTTATCAAATTAAATCGATGGAAGTGACTCTACCGGTTCAGATGATGGCCGACCGGTCAAAGATGACATTTTAAAATGAACTGAGCGCCTAAATCCAGATGTTCGACAAACTGTGAAATGCCCACGAAATAAATAAGATCAACAAAAACGTCATACGTTTCTGTTATTTCTCAGGCATTCAATGATGTAAGAAAAACATTACTTCACGAAACGAATTACAATAAATACAGATTAAAGTAAAATAATTAAAAATGCAGGAAAAGATACAATTTTAAAATGTTAGTCACTGACTCACTGTTCCGAAATCATCCTCCATTCGAACAATTTTATCGAAATAAACGAACAATGACAGATTCTCATCAGACAGAGAGTAAATAAAAGGTCAATAATAATAATGACTGTTTTACTGTCGGGTCAGAGGAGAGGGGGAACGTTCGCCATCCACTGCATGCATGCTTAAACCCATTCTACGCAAAAATACTTGATTCTGCGCCACAGAAGGTAAGGGAAAGGTAAAAATTACTGACAGCGATAGGGATTTTCAGTACTAAGGGTCGCCGGCAGTGGCAAATTCAAAAGGCGGGAAGAGCTATTGGGGCGATTGCTCCCACTATCGGGAAGTTTCTGGTACCACCCGTCTGTTTTCTGATAAATTAGCCATAAATTCATGGAATAAAGTGATCTGAAGATCCTATGCAGACAGGCATAAGCTGTAATGTTGGGAATATTTTTAAAACTTGGCAATCTCACCATTTGTGAGGAAGGAGTTTTCTTCGATGTATCTCTTCGAGGACATTCGATGGGGCTGGTAGATACTAGCTTGACTAGCTCGAACCCACCCAAGAAAACATCCGCGTTCAGAAAAGTGAAAAAGGATCTGCTACGATAGTGCAGTGGTAGAATATCTGCCCGGCAAGTGGAAGACCCGGGTTCGATTCCCGGCCATACCACACTTATTTTCTCGTTTCAAATTAGCCATATTAATTTTTAGCTTGAAACCCATAGAATATCGCGATTGCAAAAAGCTCATCAATTTTGATTTTCTTGGACATTTTAAAAATCCGCAGCGTTTGTAAGTTTCAAGGATTATTTGTCTTGCGGAAAACAACTCGGAAGAGTTTAAATAACCAAACACGTACATACTTATACCTTCACTGATAATTTTTACAACGCCATCATCATGTGCTCTAAATCTTGATTGATTTTTCTATGCCTTTCAATATCGTCCTCAGCAACACCTTTTAAAATAAATTTAATAAGGAAAATAAAATCGCTGCGAAACGTATGTTGAAGAGAGCGAATGAAATAGGATCGAATTTACGAGTTTATATTTCGGGTCGCATCTAATCAGCTCAAAGGCTCAACCAAATCGTAAGCGCTCAATCATAACTGCAGCGTTACGATTTAACGAACATTCTAATTTCCCTCCGGTCTCTTATTGCGTGACCCTCGACTAAGATGGAAGCTCGGCGTCCTTTATCCGCGCCACTTCGCACACCTAATAAGGGCAAGGAATAAGGTGATTCGGAGGAATGGGGAAATAAAGAGAGTGGCGGAAAGGACGAAATAAAAGAGTAATTGGGGAGGAGGAAGTTAGAGAAAGTGCTCTCTCCCCCTTTCCCGCTCAAGTGCGTCGGAATTCTCTGGCCGCGTGGCAATCGCGTCGCCCAATGGGAGGGCGGGTCGCGCGTGACGGAACGCCGATTGGCTCAGTTTCCGCGGGGCAGCGATTGGCATAGGTCCGACCACGATCGGTAGGGACCGTAGGGACACACGTTTCCTTTCCATCTCGCATGCCGGTAGTGTCAAAGAGGTGCGGGGAAGGGGTGAGGAGAGAGGGCGAGAAAGACGGGGAGGTGTAGAGAAAAGGGAAGGGGGAAGAGTGAAATTGACGGCAAGAAGGTCGATAGAGTGTTTTGACCCTCCGTGCAATGAATGCCATTACTCGGATATAAATAAATAATATATAAATAATCTTGAAATGTATAATATAAAGAAATAAAGGTTATTTTTAATTGCGTGAATGTACTGCCGGAAAATGACGTCGAAAAGCCTCCCATCCGAACATATGAGAACTCAACCTTCAAATTATTCGCGATGATCTATATTTGGGCAAGTAAAATGCAAGATACACGCGCAAAACAAAGCGAATAAAAAAGTAGATTGGACAAATCTGTACATTCACATTACGAAATAGTAGTTCAAATTTTACTTCGTACTGAAAGAAAACATACGGTAAAAAAAAACTTAAAAAATTAAGCATGTTACATTTCGCGAATAAACACGTCACACTTTTGCATTGATCTTTAAATCAGGTGTTCTATTTAGAATCTACTTTCGGTGAATCGCCGTTGAAGATGGATGCGTTGTAGTCGAAATGCGCATTTGGTTTTGCATAAACTTTTTATGGCTATTGGGGATACATAAGCTAAGTACTTACTTTTTCAATTTTTCGATATTGAACTGCTTATTCTTGAATTTCATTTCAGTCATAAGACAAACTCGATAATTCTCAAGTCCAGTGGTGCCCGTACTTTTCGGCTCGAGGGCCACATGTGTTACTTCCGCACGCATTGGGGGCCACATGCAGTCGACAATGCGGTTGATGAATGATTGAAGAAAACTAAAGAGTTAGGTTGGGAACAATATTACCTGATTTGTTATACATGTATCCATTTATAATGAGAATAGAGGCGTAAAGATGAAATGTCTTGTTTTTATAGGTTTCTATATTTATTTTACGGTACGTTGTGTCCTTTAATTGCTAAACCCATGGCAGGCCGGATGTGGCTCGCGGGTTGTAGTTTGGGCACCAATTTTTTGATGAATCAAAAATCGATGAATTACCACTGTTATATTCGACAAGAAAACAAAAAGAATTATTCGTACATTATTTCCTTCGAAAGTTTTTACAAAACATGACAAAGTCAACCCAGAACTAATGCCTGGTGAATTACTACTGATGACGGCTGCTTTTCACAAATTTATTCCATCCTATTCTTGCTAAAAGGGGCAGATGCAAGCCATGAGTTCTCCATCCTTAGAAACCTTCCATCCTTGAAATTAATCGTTTCACACGGTGAACTCGTCCGAAAAAGTCGAACCTTGGTGCGGAATTTTCATCACGCGTCCTCAAAAGAATAACAAAGTCCTCTCCATATTCCCACTTTCCGAATCAAAAACTTTCGATCCACGAGCCGAATATTCCAAAGGAGTCATTTATATTTAGCCATGCATTCATTCGGCCGAGACGCCGACATCCGTTTTTTTTATTTTGCGTCCGCCTCAATCGTTCGCCCTTTTTTGAATGCACCAGCACGTCGCCTCCGCTGTCCTCCTTGAACTTTTGGAAGGAGAGGGTGGGAGAAAGTACATAAAACAAAGTGAACGGAGTTTGGCGAGTTTGTGGGAATGTTTGATTCATTTACGTCTCGGGCAGAGAGCCACGGACGCGGATGGACTCACGGCCGTAAAGGCAAGCGGATTCCCAAACAATTTTTAAATACACCCACGGTGAGACCCTGGAGGTGAGGCTGTCGAACAGCAATGGGATAGAAAAGGGGGAAAAAGGGAGATGAGGAGGGTAGAAGAATGACGTCAGCTATGCACGGTACGGGAATAATAAAAAGGCGGTTGCCGAGAGACAGGGTGGCGAAGGGGGGAGAAAGATGAGAATATCGTCGACGTGAAAAACAGGAAGAGTCGAACAATAGGAGATTATAAATTGAAGTGTGGATAAATATAAGCCCTCTTCCGGAGATGACTCGTCTTGTTTTTCCTAATGAGCGAAAGACACTCTGCCAGCTTCCAGTGATGAACGGTCGTGTTGATAGGTGCTCGTTTCACATATTAAACGTGCCACGGCGAGTGGCACACGTTCGATTTAATTAGTTACTTTCACTGCAGATTTGGAGGCGAAATTCCGCTCTTTCTGTTTAGATGAAAACGCGCAAGGAGAAGACGCGTGCTAGAGAGAGAGAGAGATAGAAATAGATAAAGAGATAGAGAGAGAGAGATAGAGATAGAGAGAGAGAGATAGAGGGAGAGATAGAGAGAGAGATAGAGAGAGAGATAGATAGAGATAGAGGGAGAGATAGAGAGAGAGAGAGAGATAGAGAGAGAGAGAGAGAGGGAGAGATAGAGAGAGATAGAGAGAGAGAGAGATAGAGAGAGATAGACAGATAGAGAGATAGATAGATAGAGAGATAGATATAGAGAGAGTGAGAAAGATAGATAGAGAGATAGATATAGAGAGATAGATATAGAGAGATAGACAAATAGAGACATAAATATAGAGAGATAGAGAGAGAGATAGATAGATAGAGAGATAGATATAGAGAGATAGAGAGAGAGAGATAGATAGAGAGATAGAGAGAGAGAGAGAGAGAGATAGAGAGATAGATAGAGAGATAGATAGAGAGATAGATATAGAGAGAGATAGAGAGGTAGATAGAGAGAGAGATAGATAGATAGATAGAGAGAGAGATAGATAGAGAGAAAGATAGATAGAGAAATAGATAGAGATAGAGCGAGAGTTGGAGGCAGGATGAGACGTCGAATTTCGAAATAATACGAGAGACAACAACATCAAAGAAGACGTGTTGTCGGATGTATTTTCTTTAGCAATACCGCGCAACATATTGGGTATGTCATTAAGGCGCATCACTCGCTCCTGCGTAGGTAAAGATAGGCAACGATGTCGTAGCAATTCGCACGTGAGCAGAAAGAGCAATAATTGGCCATTGCAAGGAATGAAATACATATACAATTCAGAGTTTTTGGCTTAACTCTGTTGAATTGATCCACAAAAAAAATAGCAATGCTAAAATTCCACTTCTTGACGATGCTTTAGTAAGATGAAACCCGGGTCGCGATTTATTTATTGAATTAAGTGGAATTTAAACATTACTATTTTTTGTGCTTATGAATTCAAGTATGCTTCAACTATAGAAACTTTAGAGCTGTTTTTGTAACCAATCATTTTGTAATTATGTATGTATTCCACACGACTATTACCAACGCAACAAAATCTGCTAAAATAGGTTCGCTAAAATAAAATACCATAATTTATGTAGTATCTTTGGACTAATTTTTTAAAATGATAGTTCAATAAAAAAACGCCTGCACAGAGTCAAGCTACTTGATGGTTCCTAACCTGATGATGATTTGGTAAAAGAGAAACCCGGATCGGGTTAATCCATTTAACACAGAGGAAATCACAAACTTCATCACGTTGTGATCTTTAGCATTATATATAAACTCCACCAATAAATGCCTGCATATATTAGTGGGTTAAAACTAGACTGATTATTAATCGTTGCATTAAATAAATCAAAATTCTTCACTGCAATGGAATAAAGAGTCAGTGCTAAAATGTTGTAAAACACAGTCTTTCATTTTTAAACAATTATTTCACAATGGTTCACATCTGATTATACTTAAATCGGCACTTTTTACTAACGTAATTCATAGCGCGGTTATCTTCCTTTCTTGCGCGATTCGTTTCCAGAGAGATACGAACACAAAAACATTTGAATCGCATTCCATGGGGGAACAAGACACAAAGGCAGGGTTTCTCAGTAGAAATTGTTCCTGGAGCAGCTTTACGCCTACGATGCAAAAGATAACTCGACACGCGGTTTCCGCTCGCGCATCTTGTAGCATCGGTGGCGTATTTTTCCTGTGACGGAGTTCACGTGACGTCGACTGCTACTCCGACCCTTCCGAGTTTCATACGATATCAACAACGCTTAAGGCGGAAACAAACCGACCAAGCACTTCGCACGGCAGCGCACGTCCGGAATAAAAAAAGGTCGAGGTGAGGAATGTTGCGTGGCCAAACGATAGCGGAAGAAAAGGAGAGAAAGGAGGTGAGGGGAAGGGGAGATAGTATGGACACGATGGCGTATTTTGGCACTAGTCGACGAGGAAAATATTAAGACGCGTCTGATTTTTTTAATATAAAATTCTATAACAAAATAAACACTGAACAAGTGCGTTGAAATCGATTCCAATTCCTTTTTTTCCTTCGATCGAAACATATTTATTTTAAATTTTATCCGTGCCAATCTCTTTATTTACGCGTAACTTAATTTAATACCCATATAACATCGTGAAAATCCCATGAAAGCAGATCGCGGGGGCGGCCATTCATTGTGGGCCTGGGGCAGAGGCGGATATAGGCGACCACCTAGAGTAGTGCTTCCAAACAGGGATGCCACGGCACCCAGTGGTGCCGCGGTGTTATCTGAAGGGTGCCGCGAAACTTATTGTTTGTCCAAGTTAACTATCCAGGGAATTCGTTATCGTGTAAATAGGTGTAATTGACTATTAGAAGTAGTATATGTATGACACATAAGGACTGGTAAAATAAATAATTATAAGTATTTGATTTCTTACCTAAAATATAATAACAAAAAACCCACGATTGCTACCGATGAGGGGAGAGGGTTGCCCTTAAATTCTTTAAACTTACCTAAGAGTACCGTGACTCTAAAAAGGCTGGGAAACACTGGTCTAGAGACTCTGGGGGGCGTTTAGAGCCGCAAGAGAATTAAGCGTTAATAGAGTCAGGAGCTTAGTGCGAGAGGGGAAAGAAATGTATAACTTGAGTGTGAAAAGTCCCAACACAAAGAAATGGTCGCATATTCCAAATGATGAGGAAGATCAACGTAAACGATAATGGGCGAAAACCAGTCTAAACTGGCGTGTGTCAACGAAAGAAATAATCATTACATATCGTAGACTTTGAACTGCGATTGATGTCGACCTCGGAATCCCACCCACTGCATTCTAATATATATTATGAAAATAAATTATTAAGAATTTGACAGCCTATTTCCTCCATAAAATTTAACCAGAAATCGCGAGTTGCGGGCCTCGCAAACCACTTTCGCTTGGGACCTCCTTAAATTCGCTCCTACCTGTGGGCGGCAAAGACCTAACTACGCCACCGTAAGGCTAAAGGACAGGAGACGGAGGCGGGAGGGAAGGAAATGGGAACTGCACGGGAAGGGTTGGAAAAGGGTAGAGATTGGGAGAGATGCGAGTAAGGCGAGGCGCGGAGATGACGACGCCAAGGAGAGAGAGAGAGAGAGACATGGACGAGGCGCAGTAAGGTGGAGGAGGGAGCGAGTGTGGGAAAAGAAGGAATCGCGAGGCACGACCAACGCCCCGCGGTGTGCGAATGATGACGTGAATTCGTTCCGAGAGAGAAAAAAACAACGCTTCACCGGATGCAACCAGGGATGGCGCAAAAAAGCACGGCGAAGGTGAATTACCGCTCTCGAAGAGGCAACGTTCTAAAGCAATGATAGTGAAAATAACGTATGATATTACTTTGAACTGTATTATTAATGAATGAATTTTTAACTCCCGGGGTATTCGAATAAATTACCTATACAAGAACATAATTCCATAATTTCCTTCACAACCAACATATAAAAAAATAGCAAAAAACACGTAGGGAGAATTAAAAAAAGGATAAAGTCACGATCGAGGAAAAGTATTTTCGACAGAGGAATGAAAACAAAAAGCAATTACGGGAGGTTGTCGAGTTACTAATCCGTCAATAAAAACTGCATGAAAATGTGCGCGAGTATATTAAGAATAATCTTCATAAAATTATATTTTTTCATTACTAAAATTTTCCGTACTTAGTAGAGTACCAATCTTACAATATTGCGTTCGTATTTTCTCGCCGTTTTTTCGACACGGAAAATCAATAAACTCGCAGTCCTCGATTACCGTCGACTACCTCATAAGCAAACAGAAATATATCTGCCTAAGAGTTACTCCAGAGAATATGCGCGTTTATTATCTCCACGAAAACAAATACAATATACGAAGATTCGACATTCTGAAGGAAAAATATTCCAACGAAATGAACACCTCAGTAGAAATGAGCATCAATTTTATAAGCATTACCGCGGAAAGACGCCGAAGAATGATAGCCGAATGGAAAATCAACCGCGCGCTCCTAAGCCAGGGGAAGGGCGCGAAAGAAGAAGGCACTGCAGGATTCGAGGGTGTAGGAGAGCGGGGGACACGAACAATAAATTGGGGAGATCGTCCGGAGGTAGAAACGTTCGATAATTTTAAGACCCGCTCCAATTTATATTTACGATCCAGGAAATTTTTCTCGGAGGTTTAAAATGCCGCGATTTATCGGTCTGAAGGTCTTTGCGAATGCAGCGAATGTTACAGGGAGGAGATAGGGAAGTCTAAATATTTGAAGGTGTGAGTTGGTGCCTTGAGTTCTTAGAAAGGAATGAACAATGGAGAGGAGGGAAGCAAAAGCGGAAAAACGACACGGGGAAATCGTTGGCGTCGGATGAGACATTTCTGGATAAGTGAGGACTCTCTTCTGCCTACCTATTCAAGGTCACGAAGCATTTTTTATCGCGGGGCCATTCTCGCATAAAATTATAAAACAAAAATTATTAACGTATATGTTTTTTCTGTGAAACCCATCAACCTGATTCGCCATCCAACACACACGAAACCCATCAAACTGTTGAGTTCTATTAGGCTTTAGAAACTTGAAGAAGTATTCCGTTACACAATTGGACATTTCAAACTTTCAAATTTATCCGGAAGATACATTAAATCCAAAGAACTGTAATACGTTGAAATCAATAATTTTTCAGAACAAAAGAGATTTTAGGAAATACTTAAAAATTAAAAATGAACCCGAATATTACGCAAAGTAAGCTATCGAAGAAATATATAAAGAAAGAAGATAAGAGTGAAAATATGATCAATCTTTCTGAAAATCTGACATTAGTACACAGCTAAGGAGAGAAAATTCGATAAAAAGTAGACTAAACAGAAGTTCAATGTTTATAAAAGCATAACTATGCATATATTTGCCTTTTCTCTAACTATTTTTTAGGGATAGTTTCTCTAGTGATAAACAAACGTCACAAACAAGAAAAATGCAACACAACCTGATAAAATCTGTGTGAATAGTTCTTTGTCATGACATTAATTATAACATGAATAAGATAGAGCAAGCAACGGTGAGAAGCTAAAAGTTAATTGGATCCTTAACAAAAACCATTCAACAATGAATTCCAATAATCCTCAATCTCACTAATATTTTCAGCGAATTGCCAATGTTTTAACATAATATTTTACTAAAAATACTTCACACGTATCATTCAGACTGGTCGGAATTCGACGGATAACAATTGACCTGGAAAGTTTTTGAATCGTCACAAACTCGAAAGGTTTCGCTCGTTAATGGTGTAAAAAATTAAAAGTCAAGGTGTAACCTGGAAAATGCAAACACTCTAGCAACCGCGCGTTATCAGCGGGTCAACTTAATATCCACGTTACCTGTTTTCGACTCGGATGAACATGTGTGTGGGGTGAGGGAGAAAGAGTGAAGAGGGTGAGAAATGATGTACGTGGGCGAAGACCGGGAAGGGAGGAGGGCGGCTTCCGGGCACCGCACCTCGCGACTCGCGAAACCGAAGCAAGGCGATCGGCGAAGCGTGCAGACGATGGATATTACGAAAGCGTCGGACTCACTCTCTCGCCTTCTCCCCCGAACCCAATCCTTCATCTATTCCCCCACGTCCAAACCGACAAACCCATACTCCCGTTTCCTCGCCATTCCTCAACGGTGAGACCATGGCATAAGCGGTGGCAGTAACCACTCCCACTTCCAGCATCGAAGAAACTATGCCAACGTAAAATAGCTAATGGGACATAATTTTCTCGGTGCTGAATATGTATAATTACCGGTAAAACTCGCAAAAGATCAAGTTTCTAAATCCGTGGTTTCGCACAGTAGGACAAATGCAGTACATGCGTAAATAACATGGTTACGAATAAAAAGATTATTATTGCGCAATTTGTACACGGAGCGATTCACAAATTCCTGATAACACATACCTAACAGAAATGTCTATACGACAAAAGGAAACACAAATCAGCAGAACGGCGAAGTTCATCTTCCCGGGTTTTTATATTAATAATAAATATGGAAAATTCCACAAGTGATTACATACTGGGACATCTATAACTTCATTAGCTCGCAAAAATTTCACATATTTTTTTAAATCATGAGAATAGACCCATTAGTTAATTTCAGATAGCAGCGAATCAACTTAAAATATTTTGCACCGCTTCTTTCCTTTTCTCTTATAGCACGATCGAAGCTTACGTTCCAAAATTTATTTTCCTGTGTGTGATCCGTACGATCTGTAAGTATCTGTCAAAAATCGTTAATAAAATAGCTTAGGATAACGAACTTCACAAATAAAATCCATAATAATGAAAATGGAAATTTTCAAAAATAACATCTACCTCAAATTTACATAAAAAACAAACAAGTAAGCGGTCCATTTAGTACGTACGCACGGAGGAGGAGGGGGGTTTGAAGTTTGCGTATACTCTGAGTAAGGAGGGGGGAGGAGGAATAAGACCAAGTAGTACGTACGTACGTAAAATAAAACAAAATAAATACAAAATTTATAAATACTAAGTTTTATGAATTCATAAATTATAAATAATAATTATGTAATATTATGACTAAATAAACAGTTTTCATATTTTTGTTACAAAAATTATTTTTTGCGACGAACTTATGTAGTTGCGGAGGGGGGGGGGGGGTACTAAGGGCTAACGTAAGCACGCACGAGGAAGGGGTGTAGAAAAAGTACACCATGCAACAAGGAGAGAGAGGGAGGTCGAAATTGAATTTTTTGCGTACGTAGCAAATAGCACAGACATTCCCCAGTTTACGCGAGAATTACGTATCAAGATATCGTCGTGCTACGCAAAAAGGCGTATGCCGAAAATAAATTTCCACTGAAAATAATGGAATAAGGATTATGTAGTACTTATGGTATGTTATCTATAAACACGGGATTCACATGTTCAGAGGAAGAGTTTATTTTTTCCCACTGAGATAATTTAAATCCATTGCCAAACAGCGCGACTAATACCCAACTCCGCATGGCCGACTCGCGGGATGTCCGCGTTAACATCGATGCGCGTCGCGTATAGCGAAGAATATTCCTAGGAATAAGAATCGCATATAAGAGAAATCGCATACAAAGAGCATGCTTGAATAGAGGGACACCTATACTCGTTACCTCAACCCAATTATAACTCACCAGTTAAACCACGTAAAGAAAAGAAAAACACTATTTAAAAAACAAAAGCGTAACTGTTCGCTTTATCGAACAAAGAAAGAATTTAAATTATTTAAGTAGCGACGTTTTCACGGGTTTATTATTTTCTCCATATACGAAGTATAGAGAAAGTATTGTTTTCATGAAAAATATCGAATTCGAGATTTCACCGGAAATACATGTTTTAAGGTCCCCTGAACACGATTTGACTATTTTCTCGATGATGTCTGTGGGTGTCTGTGTGTCTCTGTGTCAGTGACCGTAATTTTGTGGGTGCTCAAAAACTCAAAAACTATTAATCAGATAACTGCGAAATTTTATATTTGGCATTTCTATTAAAGGGAAAAGAACTGATTAGTTTTCGGTGAAAATCGGTCAACCGGAAGTGGGTGTTTACTCTTGTCACTTATCCGTTATTTTGAAATATTTTCTTTAATATTTGATAAACGTAAAAATGTATTAGAATAAAAGTTGTATAAAATTTTATTTTCTACAACCTTTGTTTGAAATATTTTTCCATATAATGCATTTTTTAGCAGATATCTTATATTCTTAGCTGCCACCACCACGCCACCTACCGCCGACTATTGTGAACACTGTACGCTCCTTTTTATTTTATTAATTGTTGGAGCTTTGGGGCTATATCCAATATCAGAAGGCTACGGTTTGAGTTTATTTCTTTGTAAAATCTACATGTTTCTCACAGTTCCTTAAAATATTTATTATCATTTAACCTATTTGGAATTCGTAGAAATATTACATCGTATTTAGAATTTTTAGAAATATTACAGGTATGGAGAAAGTCATGTGGTGGCCACATCAGATTTATTTTTTCGTGAAATACACAACCGAAGATCACAGGCATTCCCGAGCGTCTCGGTAGCCGAGAAACGAATTCGAGGGTGTTCCTATGAGGACGTCATTCACAAAAGGAATGGCGTATCTAAGTCGTCGATCAAAAATAAACGAAGGGGCACGGTTTTCACAGGAGCCGACACCCTAAGCCCACGCCCTTTTCATCGGAGGCAGAAAATGCTCCACTCCCACCTCGAAGCCAACTCAGAGCGATGACACGATCGCGAGATATCATGGATGGCAGCCAGGACAGAATGTTACCTTCCGGAAAAAAGGATCTAACGGCAATCGGGATTGCGAAACAATCTTCTGGGAAACCATGGATGCCAAAATTCCACTAATCATAGTTGATGAGTTCGAAAATTAACCACAAAGTTCGATTAACTTCGCTGGTCAAATCCGCGAAATCATTTTTCAGATTTAATTATCATCCCTTTTTCAGATTGGGAGAGTAACTAACGATTGCAATTATGAAATTTACTCATGATGCAAACAAATACAAATTAAACGGTTCGCGATTATAGTTTAATTAATTAGATGAAACATATCGCGTGCTTCGTACTGAAAATTGCGATTCGAAGAACGCGGGCTGCTGGGAAACGGTAATTTCGCAACCTTGATCGTTCACGTGTTCGCTAGCAACAGGAACGAGGCCAGTTGCATCTCACGACGCAATCTCCAGGCAACTCTTGAATTCCATTCTAAGCTCAAAATCCGAAAACGCTCGATGTACCGCCAAGCACCAGCTCCGACAAACATTAAACCGATTAACTTCAGTCGGATGTTTTCCTCGACCTAACTCCATCATTTTAATGGTATTTTTCTATTTTAAAAAATCGCTTGCTCTTTACATCAGTTCTATTTTACACAACGAAGTAGGTTTTCGCGAGAATGAGGATCCGCAAATATATCTAGGGTTAAAAAATTCAGCGATTCCATTGATTAAAATAGGAAAATCCTCTAAAAGACCAAACGATACGAACGTTTCCAACACTAACATTAATTTACCATAGATTATTCATCGATCGTTGGTAGCAATATATATATGTAAGTATTATAAAAAACAGTATATGGGTACGAGATATGGACAACGAGAAAGGAAGATATAAGCAGATTAGAGGCCTTTGAGATGTGGGTGTGGCGTAGAGAAAATTAGTTGGACCGAGAAGAATACGAATGATGAAGTTCTGAAAATAGTAGGGGAAGAGAGGATCTTAATTAGAGTAACAATGAACAAACAGAGGAAAAGGGTGGGACAAAATTTGAAAGAAAACGGTCTATTGAAAAAAGTCATAAAAGGGAGAATGGTAGGAAAGAGCCTAAGAGGCTGGAGGAAATGTATATTAGACGAATTATAAGAACGAATTGAGTATGAGAACTTAAAGAGAAAAGCTTTGGATAGCAGAGATTGGATTGGGTGTGCCTAAAACCAACTGGAAGATAGAATTACTATAACGATGATGATTATAAAACATGTCGGTATGTGTCACATTCAACGACAGCCAAATCGTTACGAAAAAGTTGAAATTTAAACGAAGCTTACTCAATCCTTTCACAGCTATAGGAGTTACCTATACCATTTACTGGACAAAATACATTAGGCGAGTTAGATAATTCATTTCAGAACGGTACACAATAGCAATTCACCATAGCAAACTCGTTACTGCATGCGTCCCTTTGAATACATTCACACAGTCTGGATTGCCCGTGATCATCCTGCCCTAAATTTATAAGTGGAGAATCGAGTAGTAGTACCTTTAAGGATAGAACTTGAAGGGGTGGAGAATGAGATATTTTCTAAGAAGCTCTTCGTGTACAGAACCTTCTCGATCTTCCTCCCTCTATTCCTCTGTTTCTCTCGGGTATAAGTAACGGTCCGCCGAGGTATCCTCGATGTGCTGTAATGGAATTACGACGCTAGAGCGGACATTCGCTTACCGGGGAAGATGGGCGTCCTCGGGTCCCGTTAACGGCCGTGGGAAAGTTATCGAAGCAAAGAGTGTTGGTGTCTCGCTCTGGAATTCGAAGAGCAAATCAAGAGTGAGCGACGGTATACGTGGAGGGGGGGAGAGAGAGTCGCGAGAACTACCCGAAAAAAATCAAGGACTGAAATAATAAGTAGAGAAACAGATTAAAACGATATTGATTCCCTGTCGAGGTAGAAGGCTTTCCTTAACATTTCGCAGCAGTAATAGAAAAACAAACGTTTCGATAAGAATATTTTTAACATCATAATTAGAAAAAATCGTCTTTTTATCGCTAATTAAAAGAGTTTCAATACAAATTAGGCTGTCCTAAATAGGCCTGATTTTTTATTTTTCGATTTCGGATTATTTCAAGTCAATTAATAGGGATTAAATATTAGCAACTTTGTAATTGTAATTTTACTTTACTTGCATATGGCATTAATGCTTCATTATCTTTCTTATATAGGTTCTACTTTTCCAATGGATTTATGTTTCATCATCTAGAAACTATAGATAAAGGTAATGTAAAATGCAACCTTTTTTCAAACGCATTCATTTATTTGATAAATATTAATTTAATTAATTTTTTCCTAGTATTCCAGCGATATTTG